>WOUA01000005.1:0-600000 GCA_021397985.1 Sporothrix dimorphospora | reverse complement strand
GCATGTCGATGCGCCGGGCAAACGAGTTGTGCGTAGATCGGATCGTCTCGTCGCTGCTCAGCAAATGGCCACGGACGGCCGGGTGCAGGGGCTGCGTGGCGGCCTTGAAGCGCGTCAGGTGGTCGCCGAGACCCAGGCGGTCGCAGTTCATGGCGATGTTGAGCATCGCGATCGTACCGCAGGCATTATCCGTCGTCTGCGGGGGTTAGATAGGAACGTAGAGTAGATAAAGGTTAAGAAGAAGTGACCTACTTGGTTGGCAAACCAGAGATGCTCTGGGCAGTCCTCGTCTTCTTCCTCTTCATCCTCCTCCACAAACTTGTACAAAAAGATTAAGCCGAGAGGGTCTCTAGCAAAAGGAGAAGTGTCAGTTCCCCGTGCTCGTCTTTCACCTGCTCAAACGAGAAAACTCACGGGAGATACGAAATCGATGACTCGTCTACGCCAAACAGCTCGAAAATAGTGGCATCTTGCACGCCCAGCTCGTTTAAGATGAAGTTGAAAAATGCCTGAAAATACACGTCAGTCGACAGTGTCACTAGTCACCAGAATTGAGCCCAGACTGGCCACGTACCGGCTCCGACTCAATGTCGCTCCAGCTCTGCCATGCCTTGAGCTCGGCCCCGGTGATCGGCGCAAACAGCCGCTCGTGGATCGTGTCCCGCGACGGAATCGACGCAGTCGCGTCGTCTTCAGCAATGATCACGGCCGTGGTGGCGGACGCCCTGTCTGCTGCGGCGCGGCGTGGCCGTGAACTGCGGGGTGCTGGTGACGGTGACACGGGCGATGATGGCAGCTCGACCTTGGGTTCACCCATGGCGTCATCCCCAGGTGTGTCCTGGGGCGTGTCTTGGGCGGCCGACACCGACGGCACCAACGGTAGCGCAGACAGCCGCGCTGCCGCCTCTGCAACCTTGGTCCGCTTGGCCGGCTGCGGCGTGCCGGCGGTGGCTTTCCGGCGTGTCATTGTGCCAGACGAAAGCTCGCAGAGGGTCGTGATGCGGCAGCCTTGGGGTCGGAAGCCTCGATGTCCTGCTTCTACAGTATCTCGTACAGATGCAGAGCTTGGGGGCCTTCTCATGAAGGGGACGCGCAAATGTGAGAAAGCTCTGTGTGCAACATGACTGCTCGGTCTCGCATTGCTGTGCGTCCGCCAGTTTGCTCTTGTGTGGCCGCTGCCGTGCGTCGGTCGTTGTTGCAATGCCGGAAACAGCCATGCACACAGCTTAGAGAGCTCTCTTGACGATTTATGGGGAGCTCTGTCGGCTCACCGTGCTAGCGCACAGTGTTGTTTGATAGAACAGACTGTGCTGGATGTGCCTGCCCCCAGCGCCAGTCCGCCGTTTACATGGGACCCGCTTTTTCAGGCTCCTGTACCTGCTGTTGGCCAATGAGCAGGCCAAGCAGCAGGCTGCACCTGCAAAAATATTGTTGCTCCCTTCCTGGCCTGGCGGCCCAGCGCGTCTTGACGTGAATAGGAAGCTTCAGAAGGGCTACGCAGAAAACGGCGAGAAGCAGAAACACACCCATCCAGCCTCCAGCATCGACACCACGCGACGCCCTCACGCAGGCCAGCTCTCGCACCACACGAGGCGAGTAACAGTGGCGATATCACACGATCTTTCCCGCACACGACTCATCCGCCTGCAGCTCGTCGTCGACTCCTTTCGCGACATCTCGACTTTTCCTTTTTCATTTTTTCTCCCTTCAATTTTTGTCGAGCTTCACTCCCGACCTTCGACTCATTCACACCCTCGACCTCACCCCCAGAACCCCTCCTACAGCTCCTCCGTCACTGGGGATGCCATGAGCGCAACGCCTCGAGTGCGCTCCGGCGCGTTCCCCCAGACGCCGACCACCATCCGCGCCGGCCGCGGCGCGCCTCCAACGCCTTCGCCCAGCCCACCCGTCGACGACATCCCCAAACGCTCCTCCTCCGCGTCGCGGCCGCTGTTTGCGTCGGCACGCTCGTCCAATGCCTCGACGCGTGGCTCGGCAGTGGCGGCGGCGGCAGCAGCAGGCCCTGCAACGGCCGGGCCCCTCATCCCGCTGGACATTATTGACGCTCCAACGCAGCGCTTCTACGCCGTGGCCCTCTACATAGGCCTCATCGCCTGGAAGTGCTACGACTGGGTGCAGCTACTCGAGGAGAATGGCGAGTCGTTTTGGCTGTTCCTCAAGTGGATCGGTCTTGACTTTGTTTTCCTGTTCGGTCTGCCCGAGATGCGCATTCCGTGGCTTGAGCTGTCTCAGCCTGTCGCCATCTTTCTCTTCTTCTGTCACGTCGTCACCGACTACCTGCTCATGTTCAACATTGGTGTGCCCTGGCATGCCTGGTTCTTGGGCCTGCTCAAGGTCTTTTACGACCGCGAGCTGTCCATCTCCGAGCACTACGTCAAGGCCTCCAGCATCTTGCAGAACTCGTCGCTCATTTCCGGTCGCCAGATCATCAACATTTTGCCCGAGGGCTCAGCTATTCTGAACCCAAGCGGCCTACCCTTTTGCATCGGTGGCCTTGGCGGTGCGGGTGCGGCCGCGGGCGCCAACCCCAACATTGCGTCTCTGCCGCTGTACTTCAACGCTACCATCCCCGCCGAGGTCGAGCTCGTGCGCCTCGATCTCGACAGCAACGAGGAGGAGACGCTGCGTCTCACCAAGGCCCAGCTCCGTGAGATCGCCAAGCTCGTGAAACGCCAGGAGGCTTCCGCTGACGGCACGCTTGCTGCTGTCCGCTTCGATGTGCCGGTCAAGAAGACAGGTGCGTACCGCCTGGGCCGCGTGCTCGACGAGTATAAGCTCGATGTGCAGCGCCCGAGCCCCTTCTCGTTCGTTGTGTCTTGCCCGAGTGCCCGCGTTGGCGGCGGCGGCAACCCTCCGTCGAAGCAATCGTCGTGGTCCTCATCGTCCTCGTCTGGCCCCATCACGCGCTGCCACGGCGACCTGTCCGACCTACTGCTCGAAGTCGACGGCACTCCGCCGCTCAAGATCGTCTACAGCCGCACTATCAACGGCAAGGACCACAGTTTCCACTTTCAGAGCCTGCAACCGGAGGGCTTTGTGTCGCCGCTTTTGGGCACCGTGCCCTCCCGCTCATCTGGCCTGTCCTCCTCTGCTTCGTCGTCTCACTCCCATGAATCGCTCGATTCGGATGCCGTGGTTGCGGCCAACTTCCCGACCGAGGGCGACGCCGATATCTCTTGGGCCCGCTCCCGTCGCGTGTCTGTCGGCCTCAACGAGACCATGCATGTGGGCGGCGA
This sequence comes from Sporothrix dimorphospora, assembly GCA_021397985.1. NCBI lineage: Eukaryota > Fungi > Ascomycota > Sordariomycetes > Ophiostomatales > Ophiostomataceae > Sporothrix > Sporothrix dimorphospora. Next base: position 596,743 of record WOUA01000005.1, on the reverse strand, counting down.
GTGGCGCTACTCCATCGACGAGGTCCACGACGCCTTTGGCAACGTGGCCAAGTACAACGAGCCCGTCGAGGACCACGAGGTGCGCCCACGCCCGCCCAAGCACCTTGTCCAGAGCTTCCATGTTCGCGAGCGCCCACGCATCCGGCTCCAGGGCTGTGACCTGCGCCAACCGCTCAAGGTCGCCCGCGGCAAGTCGACGCCGTTCCCGGTCCGCTACGACATCCCTGGCGTGCGTCGCTCCGAGGACGGCACTGCTCACACACTCACGTGGCAGTTCTCGCCCATCGATACCCTCACCAAGAGTGGCGACCACGGCGACGTCATGACGACGGAGACCTTCAACGCCCGCCACGCAGATGAGATGCCCACCATCTCCACGCCCGGTTTGTACACGCTCAAGTCCGTGTCGTCCGGCTCGTGCGAGGGCGAGGTGCAGGAGCCCGCATCGTGCCTCTTGCTGAACCCGCTCGAGCCCAAGCTGGCGCTGCGCTCTGAGGGCATTCCCGACAGCTGCGGCGGCAACTCTATCGGTCTGCGCGTCGATCTCGATCTCGTCGGTACGCCGCCCTTCCTCGTGCGCTACGACGTCAGCTCCAACGGTGTCGTCCGTCACGAAAAGGTCCAGGTGTCCGGCATGCGCTACCAGCTCGAGCTGGTGCCCCGCGTCGCTGGCAACCACAAGTACATCTTCCGCTCTATTGACGACGCCGTCTACAAGTCCCAGCCGCTGTCCGGTTCCGAGATGACCCTGGAGCAGAACGTCAAGCCCGCCGCCCGCGCCTCCATCGACCACCCCACTGGCAAGGCCAACGCCTGTCTGCAAGACTCAGTGGGCGTCGACATTGCGCTGTCGGGCGAGGCGCCCTTCACGCTCGAGTACGTGCTACTGCACGAAGGCAAGCGTCGCGCTTTCAAGGAGGAGAACATCGACAAGTACCGCTACCGCATCGAGACGCCCGCGCTCGTCCAGGGCGGCGAGTACACGCTGGCCCTTACGAGCGTGCACGACCGCAGCGGCTGCCGCACTTTCTTGCAAGGCACCGGCGGCGAACTCAAGATCGCCGTGCGTCGCCAGCGGCCCCGTGCCGCCTTTGGCCTTCTCGAGAACAAGCGCCGCGTGTTTGTCGTCGAGGATGCAGCCGTCCGCCTCCCCCTGCGCCTGACGGGCGAGGGTCCCTGGCGCGTCTCGTACCGGAACCTAGGCGTGGAGTTTGGCGACGACGGCAAGCCTACACACCCGGGTCCGCTAGTCACCCGCACCCTGAACTCGGGCAACGACTTCTTGCAGGTCACGGAGCGCGGCACGTACGAGATTGCCGACATCGCTGACAACCAGTGCGTCGGCCTGGTGGACAACACGGCCTCTGTCTTTGATGTTGACTGGTTCCCGCGGCCGAAGCTCTCGTTTGTGCAGACCGAGGCCATCCAGGAACAGGGCAACCTGTTCTTGAAGCAGGATGTCTGCGAGGGTGACGTCGACGGCTTTGAGATTGACCTCCGCGGCTCGCCGCCTTACCATGTCGAGTTTGATGTCCGCCACAAACCTGCCAAGGGCTCGCAGACCTCACTCATCCACAAGCAGCTCGACGCCGCCCTGGGCCGCGCCTCGATCCAGATGGACACTAGCAAGGCCGGCACCTACCGGTACGAGTTTGCGCCCCCGGCCGACAGCCTTTATAACAACAACCGGCCCAGCTCGGGCGGCAAGGGCATCTTGCCATTGGTCATGCAGCAGACGGTCTACGCCAAGCCGACGGCCGCTTTCGCCAAGGCCGGCCAGTCGTTCAAGTACTGCATGACCGAGCAGGACAACGAGGACCTCATCCCCATGGTTCTGACGGGCGTGCCGCCTTTCTACGTTGAGATGGAGATCAAGCACCAGAGCGGTGCCGTGTCCGAGACCTATCGCGTGCCGTCCATCATGACGCACAACTACGGCCTGCAGATCCCGCGCCAGCACCTGCGCCCGGGCACACAGCAAGTGCGCATCCGCAAGGTTCGCGATGCGCGCGGCTGCCAGCAGAAGACGGATGACCTTGTCGGCGTTAGCGGCAATGCTGGTGCGAGCGACTCGTTGTCCTCGTCCTCAACGTCGTCGGTGCAGGTGCAGCTGTTTGAGGCGCCGGCCATCTACGCGCTCGAATCGCGCACCGACTACTGCGTCGGCGAGCGCATCAGCTACACGCTGTCCGGAACGCCGCCCTTTGACGTATGGTACACGTTTGGCGGCGTTGCACGCAAGGGTGCATCTGCCACGACGACGTTCCGCCGTGTTGCCGAGGCGCCCGGCGAGTTCACTATTACGGGCATCAGCGACAAGGCCTCCGAGTGCCGCGCGGCCGTCAACCTGTCGCGCGTGATCCACCCACTGCCGTCCGTGCGGGTGTCGCAAGGTCGCACGGCGCGCGTCGACATTCACGAGGGCGGGGCCGTCGAGATGGTCTTTGAGTTTGGCGGCACGCCGCCCTTTGAGTTTACCTACACGCGCAGCACCAACGCGCGCAAGGGCCAGCGCAGCCAGGTGCTCGAAACACGCCACGACATCTCCTATGAGATGACCAAGACGGTGCGTGCGAGCCAGGAGGGCACGTACGAGGTCGTGGCCATCAAGGACAAATTCTGCGCCTTTTCGACGCAGCGGGGCGCCGAGGGAGCCGACGGCGGCAGCGGTAGCAAGCGGAACTGAAGAGAAAGAGGATGGAAGAAGTTTTTTGGAGGTTTAGGGGTGTTCTTCGAGTTTTGTTTGTTTTTTTATCTCTTTGATTTTTGCCCGGCCTCGTTTTGTTTGTTTACACCCCTTTCCCCCTTCTCTCCACCACTTTTATTTTGCATAAGCAGGGCGTTTGGAACCAATTTGTGTTATTTTCATCTCTTTGTATAGGAACTGTAAAAGAATAAAAGAAGATGGTCTAATGTGCCTGGTCTGTTGGCTACCTTATAGTGTTGTTGACTCCCTTTCCTTCTTGAGGAAAGGACATCGTACACATGTGCATCGCAGCTTCTAAATTGGGTGAACTTATGTTTTGAGGTTTTTTTGGTCTCCTGACTATTTCTCGGTTCGGTGGCTCCTACCTTGCTTCGGCATTGCACCTTCCTCCCATCCCATAAGTCTAAAAATGTAAATCTCTCTAGTATGTTCACACTGAAGATGTTGCCCATTTCCTCCAGTTTTTGTTCTTCACCCCTTTTGTTGCAACCCACGCCCATCCAGACTGATCGTACACGGCGTTATTCCCTCCACCCTCGTCCTTAATCGCTATCCTCCTCATCACTATCCTCGTCCTCATCGTCCTCATCGTCTCCATCGCTGTCGTCCTCCTCGGCCGTCTCGAGCCACTCGACAAGCACACGGCACCGCTCCCGTGCGCCCGACATGCTGCTGTCGCCAGAGGCGCCGCTACCGCCCTCGGCTGCGCGACCGTCGGCCCACCAGGCCAGGATGCCCTCCTCGTCGAGCACGTCGCCGTCGTACAGCTGCTGCAGCAGAGCCGCTAGGAGCGTGCCGGGCGCGGCCAGGCCCTCGACCTGCTTGTCCTTGCTCTCCTTCTCCTCCCGAATGCGCATGCCCACGAGCGTCCGCTGCAGCGCAAGCACAAACTCGACTTGCTCGTCGGCCGTGCCATTGCCCACGCCCACATCGCGCACAAACTTGGCGGCGCCCGTCTTGCTCTTGACGGCACGCTCAGCCGCCTTGGAGGCGTCGAGGCCGCGGCCCTGCTCATCTCGTGTATCGACGGGGGCGGCCAGCTCGCAAGCGCGGCGTGCAAATGCAGCCGCTACTGCGCGACGCACAGCACCGTCGGAAGCGTCCGTGGACAGGCGCAGGCCCATGAACTCGAGGCGCGCCGACTCAAAGTCGCCGCTGCTGTCGTCCCGAAGGGCATCCAGCAGGCCGTTGACGGCATCGGTGTGGAATGTGCTGTTAACTGTGCTCACACCATCGGAGCCAATAAGCCCTGTTGCGCCGCCGGGGCCGGATGCGAAGCGACCCGCCAGGCCATCACTCGTCGAAAACCGCGAGCCGTCGAGCGACGCAAAGGACGGCAGCCGTGATCTTGATCCCCGCTCGCCGCCTGCGTTGCTGGCACTGAGAAGACCGCCACTCCGGCCGCCTGCACCTGCGTCTTCATCGTCGTCGTCAAATACAGCATCCTCGTCGTCGTCAAAGTCGCCGTCGGATTCGAAGCTGGAAATGGAGGAGGTAGAGAGATTGAGGTGTGCTGTGGAGTAGATGAGGGATCGTTGTAGCGACTCGGCGCTAATCGCATCGCTCTCGTCGTCCTCTTCGTCGTCCTCTTCGTCGTCGTTGGTGTGATGGTGGTACGTCGCCCCCTTGCCGCCACCGCCGACGACAGTCGCGTCATCGCTAGCATGGCTGCCATTTGACTTGGAAACGGACAGCATGACAGAGCTACTTGCAGTAGCAGTGAGCTGGACCTTGTCGGAAATAATCACGCCAAACGAGAGAACGGAGCCGGCCGGCACTACACATTCATTTCCGATGTGGACGTTGCTGGCTAGGATGGATTGTGTTATAGTGGTGTTGTCACCAATGACAACGTCGTCCCACAGATAGCAGTTTTCTATGCGCACGTTATTGCCGATGCGACAACGACGGCCAATCGTGCTGCCAGAGACGACGCTGTTGACGCCAACGGTTGTGTGTAGGCCGAGCGCTGCTCGGGATACTGCAGCGGACGGATCGATTGTGACGCTGCGCTCGGCAGACACGCCCATCCCCGCGCCACCACCGACACGGCCAGCACGGCGCCGGACGCTGGTATAAGAGTGGCCAGGGAGGAGGTTTGTGTCGGGCACCATGGGGTAGGTCCAGCGACTGAGAATGTCCCGGCTGACGGCGTCGTACATCTGCAGGCTGTTGACGCGCGCGGCGTAGCTTCCGCTGGTTGCGCCTGATGCGCTGCTGTGTTGATGCAGCTGGTCGTCGACAATTTCGGTATAGATCAGCTTCCCGTTCAGCTCCCAGTCTTTAAGCACATTATGCAAAAAGTTCTTGCGCGGCAGCTCGCAGTCAAAGCTCTCGGTCCACAGAGCCAGGACGTCCGGTGTGCAGATGTCGATGCTGCAGTCGATCAGGTCAGAGCGGATTATGATGTCGGCGTTTTTCTCGAGGAAGGCCGGGTCGATGTCGAGGAAGCGGTCGGCGCGGCGGTCGAGCGGGGTCATCTCATCGTACTGGAGACAGCGACCAGAGTCGGCCTCAAGGACAAAGATGGGCTCGATGCCGTGCGCGCGCGTGTGGTGGTCATTGCTGCTTCCGGTGCCAGCACCGCAGTCGCCACCCTCGCGCAGCACCAGCGTCATAACAGCGTCACGATTCGCTTCACGCCGCGCACGGTGGCGCGCAAGTATGGGGTCGAGGGGTACGTTGGAGACAAGGTCGCCGTGGACGAGGACAAAGTCGCCTGCGATGATGCCGCGCTTGTCGAGGTCGCGCAGGAAATCACCGAGGGACGAGGCCTGGGCGACGCGAATGATGTCGAGGGACTGGAAGGGGTTGGTCTTGCTGGTCGGTGACCACCGAGGCGACGCGGCGAGGTAGCTCTCGATCTGGTCGGCGAACGCGCCGCAGTAGAGGTACACTTCTTGGACGCCGTTCATGGCGAGGTACTCGAGGGTATATTCGATCAGAGGGGTGTTTGCGAGCGGGAGAAGACACTAAAAGAAGACAAGGAGGCACCAGTCAGAACCAATTGTCAGTGGATAGGAAAGAAAGGGGGTAGGGCGATGCGCAAAAGTTCATACTCTTGGCCGGTCGATGGTCAGCGGCTTAAAGCGGTCTTGGAAGGAGTCGGCGAGAATCTGCAGGTCAGGGGAAGACGCAAAGGCAGGCGCCGTGGTCAGTATCTGTTCTCCCGCATCGCAGGGAGCTTGGCGTCGACCATCAAGAGGCGCATCGACCACGGGAAACTTACGACGGCCTGCAGCACATCTTCGCCCTTGTCGTCCGCGGGGCCTTTGCCTCCAGCTTTCTTGCCGCGGGCGCCGGCGCTCTTTTTGTTTGCCTGCGACATGAGAGCGCGCGCACGTTGTATGAGTGATGAGAGAGGTAGTGGATGCGATAGATGGGGTTCTGTGGTAAGGTGGTGGGCGTGCGCTCGTTTGAGTGTGCGCTCTCTCTTGATTTTGCTTCCTGCGCAGTGCCGCTGTGTGGTGTGGTTTCGCGTTTGTGAGTCAAAAAAAGTTAAAGGTGGGGGGCATTTGTGGGTGCAGCGAGTGGCAGCGACCGAACGTTAACAAATTCGCCGAAAGGGGACTAGCGTTATCTGGTCGAGCTTTGTGGTTGGTGTCATTGTCGCCATTGCTACGTCCGTACTTACAAGAAACATCGCGACAAAATGCACATGAGAGATGAGCTCCGTCCGAGCGCAGCCCAAGATCTCAACCAGAAAAGAGGCAAATAGCAAAGGTGGGTATCGCTCTTTCTGTGTACGATTAAAAGCCAGGGCGTTGTTTTCGATCGCGCCTTCCAAGGTGAGTTTGTAGATTATGGATCACGTGTATAAACACGTGCTACTTCCCCGACTTGAACTTACAGGAACCCCCAACACAGTAGCGCGCATCTCAAACTCCTCAGTGGGAATTACACCAGCATTGCCTGTCAACATCGTCTTCGCCGAGAAGGACACCCGGTACAATCGTTACGCAATCGATGTGGCCTGCAAAGCGCATGGCCATGGAGGACAGCAGCCCGCGCGCCCCCCAGAAGCGGAGGCGGAATCGCTACCGGACACGCGTGACGCGAGCATGCGATCGATGCAAAGCGTTGGTGGATATTCAGCCTCTATTTTGATGGCAAGACACAAGCTGACTCGTGCATAGGCGAAAGATCAAGTGCAATGGCATCCAGCCGTGCAGCTTCTGCTCACACGCGCGGGCGATGTGCACATATGAGTCTGCCTACAACCGGGGCCGCTTGCCGTCCGTTGTGCCGGCAGACAACAATAACGGCATGGAGACCTTAGACACAATTGAGGCCATAAACACGATAAGTCACTCAGAATACACAGGGCAGGATTCCGTGGCATCTTCGAGACAGAAACAGGCTTACATGCCAGTGCAGAGCGACAGCGCCGGCATCGACATGCAAGGCTATCATCATCTACACAATCCACATCTTGACTCGCATCTGACGACACCACCCGTCTCAGGCTCTGTCGCCGCCCCATTGCAGCCGTCTTTACAGTCGTCGTCATCTTCGCGCCCAAACTCTCCCGAGCCCCAGACGGATCTTCAGGGTCACTACATCGGGCCGGCTTCGGGCGTCTCCTTTCTTTTGCGTCTACAGAAGCGATTGCACCAGGCTGTGTCCTTTTCGCATCCAGACAGCATCTTCACATTTGGCGACGCGCCGCTGCACCATCCGTCCGAATTCGATCCCTCGTTCTGCATGATGTTGCCCCGTGAAGACGCCCAGCGGCTGCTGGACCGCTACTTTGACTACGCCATGCCAACGTACCGGTTCCTCCACTTCCCCACGGTGCAAAAGTGGTTCACAGAGTTTTACGACAGCCTCGGCGCGATGAATGACGGCAGTGGCGCCGCCGCCAAAGCAGCGCTACTGTTTATGACCTTTGCGCACGCGTGGGCGTACATGCCAGACGAGGACAAGCCCGGCCCGTCGGATCTAAGTGTGCGCTACTACCTCGCTGCCGAGCATCTGCTCGCCAAAGAAAAAGGTTCTGTGCGCTTGACCAGCGTGCAGGCGCGGCTGCTGCAGTGCTACTACCTACTCACGCGCTCACGCATCAACCACTGCTGGAACCAGTTTGGCACAGTGACGCGTCTGGCCCTGGCCATTGGCCTCCACCGTAACAAGCGGCCCGATGCACCTACTGCCCACCGAGGTGCCGGCAATGGTGGCGACCACCTGGGCCTCATCGAATCCGAGTGCCGGCGCCGCACGTTCTGGTGTGCATATACGCTAGACGCATATCTCAGCCTGTCGTTAGGTCGACCACCGACCTTCCACGACGACGATATTGATACTGAACTGCCGGCTTGTGTCGACGACAATGAGATCACGGCGGCGCACATGGCCCCGTCAGCTAACAGCATGAACGGCGGTCTCTCCGTGATGCTAGCCCCCGTTGCTCATATGAAGTATGACATCACCGGTATCAGCCAAAACTCGAAGTCCTCGTGTTTCTACTGCCTGCTAACAGATTTGTAGACTGGCACGAATCATCAACAGGCTGCTACGCAGCTTGTACTCGATCAAGCCCATTTCAGGCGATAAACGCGCCTTCCTAGCAGCACAGATTGCAAATGATCTCACCAACTGGCGAAGTGACCTGGCACGCTTCCTTGATGCCGACCTGTTTAGCATCTCGCTGCTAATTCCCATCTTCCAGCGCCAGCGCAACGTCCTTAACCTCACCTACTGGCACGCTGTGATCCTCACCTACCGTCCTTTCGTGCTACACAACGGGGACGTCGGTCCAGTGGGCGGCACCGCCGACGGGACCGCCGACGAAAAAGTGCAGAAGTGCCTGAGCGCGGCCATGAACATTGCCAACACGATCCGCGAGATTGTTGAGAGCCGGCAGCTGACGGCGGCTTTTTGGATCACGGCCTATTTTGCGTTCAGCGCCACGATTGTGCTATATGTTTATGTGATCCAGAAGGGCGGTCGAGCTTCTTCCTCCTCCTCATCATTAGCGACATCGACTGCAGTATACGGCGAGTATCTGGCAGCGGCTATACAGTGCCAGTCACACATATCGCGATTCGCCGAGAAGGGCTCGTTGTCGGAGCGATATTTCCTGGTGCTGGAAGAGTTGCGCATCGAAGCCCTGCGCCAGACGAATGTCGGCGCCGGCGTCGGTGCTGCTGACGGCGGTAGCAGCAGCAGCGCCAGCGCCCCCATTATGTATTTGCATCCGGACGGTACCACCGTGGCCAGTGCAACAGACATCACTGCTGGTTTCATTGGAAATGCCGCCGCACCACCGATCAACTTTAACGCCATGCCCAACACCATACCATCCTCGGCCGCCGCGGCCACAACCATGATAGACAACACCGAATGGGAACAGTTTGCCTTAATGCTGTCCTCGGGACTCGGCAACCTGGACGTGTTCAACGACTCCTTTTACCAAGAGTAAATGAATTGTTGCGACCCGTCCGCCATCTCATCTCCACCCGTACGTCGTCACCAGCGACAACAACCCATCTGGCCTCTACGACGCTTTGGGAAAGCTGAAAATTCAGACTCGCCATACACCGAGCCGCGAGCAGCGAAACGGCTGGTCTTTCGGACACGCTTGCCGACGCCGAGCTTGACGCGCTTGTGTAAGAGGCGACGCCACTAGAGATCAAACGAGCAAATGGCCCAGCTACGTAGGACCCTTTTCAACGGCCTGCCGACAGCCGGCAACGTATCCCATGGCCAGCCACGTTCCCGACGACCAATGCACACTGCTACATAGAGGATTTGCAGCCATGGCCGTTGCGGGTGAAGACTGTGGGCCAAGAGGATCCTTTCATCCTGTGTGGCTTTTGTTATTTTTATGTCTCCTCGCCAAGACGGCAATCGTTTCGCAGCCGTTGCATCGCCAAGCCCAACCCGGGCCAGGCCCACCCTTTGCCATCCTTTGTGTGCTGTGTGAACCATATCTCAATTACAGAGCATCTAGGCATGGCCAAGGAATGTTGTCGTACTCTTTACTGCCGCACTGTCTAGACACGTGCCGTTGCAAGGATATGAAAGGAAAGGCAAAAGGACGCCTCGTGTAGCAGCAGCACAAACAGTGATACGGATACCATGGGACTATGCTTGTCCCTATACAGCAAAATGTGCGAGTTCCGTATGTGACTCTAGCTGTTTTCTTTTTCTTTTTCCGTGCTCCGGGCGGAGCACCGCAAATAAGAAAGCATCGAACAGACAGCATGGAATTTCTTCTGGGCGCGCGTCCAACAAAAAATCATGCCACTTGGCTCCCCCTTGCGAACACTTGGAGGGGTCCAGACCGCAGCCTTCTGGGCCCGTTTCAACCGTTTGGGTTGTTCGGCAATATCCCCTTGGGGCCTGGGCCCCTCTAACGCCCCGGATAGCTGGGCGCCCAGGCCAGGCCAAGCCTAGCTCCAAGGCCAGGACTCGTGCCGTTTCCGAGACTTAGTCTCTCCACGCGCCAACATCGCAGAAGACCAACACTCAAAAACGTTACATAGAGCACACGTCAATTTGACATTTTTCATTTCTTCAAACTCACTTTTCTTATTTTTATGCCTTTTGTTTTTCAAATTTTCAATCTTCTAACCTATCACTGCCCCTGTCAGTTCTTGTCTCCTGCAGGACAATCATCTCCACAAACGCCTTCCTGTCTCTCACGTACCAGTCTCAGTCTCTCCCAGAGATATCCACAGCCTTTCTCAACAGACCACTTCAATGTCTTCGTTGGATTTCATTTTTAGTCACGTCCCCCTCTCCTTCCTACCTTCCCACTTTCCTACCTTCGCCCCTTGCTTCACGAAACAAACAGACAACAAAGCATCCAATACGCCACATCACCATCATACACATACACATACGACGACGCAGCACGAAGCATGCTCACGAGTCACTCTAATCCATCCATTCGCATTTCTCATCCAAAAACGGAAAAGGCAAGTAGTTTCTTTCAGGTTAGCCTCATTTTTTCTCACGACGCCGGGGTCTTGATAGGACAAACGGCTGGGGGGGGAGGAGCAAAGGTTGCGTGGCGCTGCATACGGATTGGATCCTGCATCTTTTCCCGCCGTCCCATATCCTCCCCCGTTCTCCCACTCCCTTTTCAATGTCTCTCGCTGTCTAATCTCTTTTTTCTCCGACTCACCTTTCTGCCCGTTTCCCATTTTGACTTTCTTCAACAAACGTTCTATTATCATCTCGCCGACAACCATACTAAAAACGTATCATCAGTTTTGTTTTTATATCTCCCCGTCTTGTCCTCTTAACATCCAGCGTAACGACTTCAGTATCCTTACGAATGTCCTCTCCTACGAACAAGGCAATACCCTCCAAAACATCACACTGCAACCAAAATATTGCAAACAGTCAACTAGAATGTACACCGACACGAATACGCCGCACGACCACACCAACAACCCTCGACAGCTATCGAAAATCACGGACTGCACATCACAAAGCCTTCCCATTGCGCCGCTTAACGATGATCCAAACAAAATGCTAAGTTCATTATTGGTGGTGCATGCAATGCAATGCCTCGACCCTACCTTATGAATATATATCGAAAAGACGACAAAAAATCGAAATAGATACAAAACCAACCCAACCGAAACGCCATTGTTTTACCCATATCCAGTCTCTCTGTGTTTTGACAGAGGCAGAGCAATATATATGTCCCCGACAGATATCTCCAATAAGAAAAGCCTCCAGCCACCCAAAAGACCACCGCCCTTTCCCGGTTCTGGCTCCGCAGGTATCATGTGGTAAGTGGCGGGTGTTGAAGTCATGTACAGAACATGAGGCGAAAAATGCAAAAAAGGAAAAGAAAAGAATGGAAACGAAAGGAAACGGAAAAAGAGAGGGAGTAAAAAAGGACAGTCAACGACACGGTGTGAAAAGAAACGATGACGAGGCACCAAAATCAGTGGACTCTTCCATAAATGCTAGACGTTCAAATGATCCCGCCTAACATCATGTGTATTGTCCACCAGGGCCGTACAACCGCTGTCGTTTCTCGGGCCGGTCGTCGTTTGGAATGCCCTCCGCCATGTTGCGCATCGGCGCGCCTCCCATCCCAGGCGACGGACCACCTTGGAATCCAGGTCGAGGAGGGCCACCACCGCCGTTTACTGGTGCTTGCATGTACCCGCCTGCACTGTCCATGCTGGGAGACGCGTGCTGGAGTTGGCCGGGACCCGGCGAGTGCCAAGAGGAAGATGTTGCCGGCGACTGGATCGGCGTGGTTTCGAACTTAACTCCGGCGAGAGTCGGGGCCGCCTGCATAGCACCCATGCCGCCCATGTTTGAAGCGTTCACGTATCCCGACGGAGGTCCACCGGCGGTTTGCTGGCCCATGTCTTCGCCGCTGCCTGGGGGTTGGGGATTCTTCAGCATGTACGGCAGGAGCTTCCTGAGAATCCGGACCATGCCCTCCTTTGTGAACGGCTTGGCCAGGACATCGTTCATTCCTACAAACATCACGTCAGCCTTCATTCGAATGTCGACTTCACTCGCAAAAAAAAAGGAAAAAAAAGGAAGAAAAAAAACTTACCCCAGTGGAAGTATGTGGCGATATCTTCACTGCGAATATTCGACGTCATGGCCACAATCGGGACTCGGGGCGCGGCGATACGGATACAAGCAGTAGCAGACACACCATCGAATACAGGCATGATGATGTCCATAAAGATGAGGTCGTACCGCTCCGGATCCTGGTTGACCTTGGCCACAGCCTCAGCACCATCTCTAGCAATATCCACGCTGCAGTCAATCTGCGACAAGAACTTGGCACCAATTCTAGCGCAGAGCTTGTCGTCCTCGACCAAAAGAATCTTAGGCTTCTGGTGGCCCCAGAGTACACCCCCGGAATCTTTTGGCGGTGGTGATATCTGCGGCACTTCTGTAGCGTTAGGGTTGCTGAGGGGTCGAGTGTAAGGAATGTTGTTGATGTGGTCGGCGTGGAAGGGGTCGATACCGGCATTCTGGCCCACTGGGTACACGAGATGGCGCATGTCGTTCATGTCGCTAACACCGATCGCCATACCGGCCGAACCGGGCGCATGGAAAACGGCAGAAGACGACCCGGCCGATTCTGGTGGCGATGTTCCGGCAGTCGACTGGAACATCACAGTGAGGCGCTCGAGCTCGCGGTCCGCAATCGGGTCTGAGGAGACGTTGTTCAGAATCTCCCGTGCGCGGCGCAGCTCAACAGCAGGCTCGTCGGCGCTGTCAGGCAACATGCCGAGGCCTGAAGCGCCGGCACCATGGTGGTACTGGTTTGCGGTGGAATGGCCCGAGTGGTTTGAGTGCGCCGAGTGGCGGCTGTTGCGACGGCGCTGTTCATCAATGTTGTTCAAGTGGTTGATGAGCTCCGTGTGGACCTGATGTTGCGCTTTGACCATCTTTTGAAGACTGAACAGCTCGTCTACGAGGACCTTGTTCGTCTGGGCGATCTGTGTGTACTGCTCTTGCAGAGCCTGCACCTGGTGTTGTGTTGCGGCCAGAGTATCGTTCAGCAGGACCATTTGCTGCGTGGCCGGGAATGGCTCCTCCGCAACCGTGATCTTCCTCGTGACAGGTGCCTTTCGCCGAATATTATCCAGGTTGTCTTTCTTATGCTGCCGGAATTCAGGGTGCTTGAACTCCCATGACTATTGAACGGAAGCGCCGCCATTGGTTAGCAACCACAATCGTTTCTTCTCGACCAAAGGGCAAGAACGTACCCCTGGGCCATATGCTGACTGGCCAGTCTCTTCATTGTGCCTGACTTTGTGGAAGTCATATTTGTTCAGCTGACGGACGAAACTCGCAAAGTTGCTGTGCTTAAAATGCTTTGGTAATATGGTCTTCGTGAATTTCTCATTCTATGGCAGAGAAGAGAAGAGGTTAGACATCACGTCAGTTCAGGCCAGGCCCAGCCCACGCTGGTAAGGGATCCAGGAGTAGAAAACGCACCTCCAAGACAACAAAGCTCTCGCCGTCGTTTCCCCAACGAACAACAGAATTGTATGCGGGGTCCTCGAGCATCCTGTAGAAAGTAGGCGGCACCACGTTAGCAAAAATCGGCCAAAACGGACGGAAACAGGCCATGCGCCCCGCCGTAAACAAATTTGAGGCCAAGGCAGTCGGACAAGAACGGCAGAGCAAGCGACTCGGTGTGCGTATGGGAAGCGGAGGGGGGCAGGATTAGGATTCGTCGTACTTGTAGAGCTTGCGAACCTATAGAAAGAAGACGGCGCCTTGGTTAGTACAGGCATTGCAATGATGGGAAGGACGTCAGCGGTCTCGGCTCCCTGGCCGGTGCTGCACTGCCAAACAAAGAGCAGAGCAGTTACCAAGAAAGGAAAGCAAAAGAGCGCCGGCGATGAGAATGGTGACAAGGGGAGGGGACGGTGCGGTCATACAAAGTCGCTCGAGTTGTTCGCGCCCTGCGAGCCCAGGTCGGCATCAGGTTGTGGAGGCGGCATGATGGCGTCGTATCATAGAAGACCTGGCAAGAACTATGTGGGTGTCGGATAAGCAGTCGTCGTTCACAACCCGTACTCCGCGGTCCGCAATCCGCAGTCTGGGCTTCCAAGTGATTGTCGATAAAGAGAGGCTCGCGAAAGAGCGGCGTCGCCAGTCGAGAAAGAAAGGGGAGAATGCGCCTCTCTATGAGCACGGGGGTAGACAAGAAAGGGCGCGCGCGCAATGGCAGTGGTATCTTACTGCAAACGCAAGCAAGAATGCGCCAAAACCGGTTTGTGTGTTGGCGGCGGGGAAGCGAGGGCAGCAAAACGCAGAAGTCGAAGGTCGTGAAGACGGAGGCCGAAATGCACGAAAGCAATTGTAAGATGGACAAAAAGACGCAAGAATGAAATCAGCAAAAAAAGAAAGGTGGAAGAGGTGAAGAAAAGGTAGAAAGAGGTTTCGAAGAAAGCGAAAGAGGAGAAAGAAAGACCGGGGGGGCAAGGAGAAAGGGCCGGCGGGTCAAGGATTGGCGGCGAGGATAGTGGGCAGCAGCTAAAGTTGGCGTCTGGTTCGTTCGTTCTCGATATGGGGGCGGATGGAACTTGGTCCTGCCGGCGTGTCTGGCTTTTCAGGCTTTTCAGTGCTGGCGCGCTGCCGTGCTTGTATCCGAAAGAGAAATGCACTCCTCGTGCCTGCGGTGCGGTGCTTGTTATTTCACCGCGTATTTATCTAGCTGCACCCTCGGTATTGTGGCAACCGCAATCCGCGAAGAACGGTGGCTTTGCCCACTTTATTCCCTTTCGCAGCGCAAAAGTTGAAAGTCGCCTTCGAAGCGCAACTGGCACGTCTTGGCTGCCAAAAGTATGGCTTGCTTTTATCTTTTAAAAAAAAGGGGGGAGGGGGGGCTGTGACGTGTGTCGCGACTCCAGCGCGGGAAAGCAGGGCCTAGGAGAGACACCAGCAGCACCCAAGACAGCTGCAACGCGGATGCGGGAAGCAAGTATTCGTGTACTTGTATCTTACGGAGTATAGTGCTGCAGTGTAGCTGCGTGGTGTGGTGCCTTTGCTCTTGGTAAGATATATCGCGCCAAAGCAGAGCTGATCTTCTTTGCAGTCGCCTTCTCTTGGAAGATGCTCCTCTCACGGCGTGTGTGTCAACTGTCGAGTGCCGTCACACGCACGTATTCGCCGTTCGCGCTCGTGGCTCTGGACGATCGCTAAACGGGCACTGACCATGAAGTCACAGGCTGGTCTGGGGCCGGGCTGCCCTGTTTGAATATCTGTACTTGTACTCCGTACTCCGTACAGCGTGGGCCTCTTGAACTGACCCCCAGATCTCCACTTTGCCAATTGGGGCGGCGGAATAATAGCAGAGGGAGAGGCTCGAGATGGTGAGAGGACGAGGCCAACAAAGGGCAGACAACGTATCTTATTTCGTATGGAGTATTAGAACGAGCGACGAGAGGAGCCACAAGAGACACTCGAGTCAGAACGCACTTGTACCGGTGGGCGCGCGTAGGGAGCAGGGAGGAAGCGCGAGTCGGACAGGGGTGTGGCAGAGCTGAACAAATGGGAAATTGTAGAAATTGGGATGCTCCGTCATGGAGAGAAAGGAGAAACAGCAATGCTGTGAAAAGGCGGGGGGATAAGCCGCAGAGGCAGAATATATTGCAACGCAAGTACGTAATGCCACAGCCAGATGACGGCAAAAAGGAAGAGTGGAAGGGAATGCTGTGAAAAGAGCGAGATGGCGAAGAAGATGGGCACATAATTAGATAGGAGAGTGCGAGGTGAAGCAAGACAACAAAACTGGGGTCGGCGGAGAGAGAAATGGGCAGACGATGCACTTTCTCTTGGCAGGCGAAAAGAAAGGTGGGCATCTGCCACGGAAGGAGGTATCGTTGTGTTTTGCTATTTCGTATTTTGACAGAAAGAAGAAGGTACGAATACGGAAAACGGAGATGCGTGCGACTTGGAGGGAAAGGACAACCGCGGCCCGAGAAACATGGGACATACTCTTACATACGAGGACATAGGCGCTTTCATCCCAATTGGAAGGCGGGAGTAGGCGTTCCTACCCTCTACATCGATTTAAAGCTGCGCAGTTGTGCTCCGTGGATATTCGTTATGCACGCAAAGTCCTGTGTAAACGGCGCAGAGGCCAGATCTGCCAGACCACCGAGAGACGAGCGAGACAGCCAACCGCTCCTGCCACATAAACTCGACTCTTGTCTGGGCCGGGAACGAGTATGGACTTTATCCACGGAAGGAGCATGACGGAGTAATACTCCTGTCGGAGAGGAGGGTAAGGTAAGAAGAAAACCCGCAGCGAGGAAAGAGCGCGTTCGAGCCAACAAGGCAAGAGCTGCGTCGCTCTGCAGCTTTTCTCTTCTCTTTTCTCGGGATTCCTCCACTCAACCTGGTCCAAGCGCGTTGCGGCTTGCAGGTTACAGGGGACATCCGCCAACTCGAACTGAGATACGATGTAAGATTACAAGGGCATAAAGCACGCTGAACTTACGTCGTAGGTAAGTACTTTCCTTCAGGCGGCTGCATCTCAAGGTCCAGTTTGCTTGCTTCTGAAGACCGCGCTATTTCCTCTTTTCTTCGCTCTGTGAGGACATGCACATCGCTCTTTCTCTATTTTACCGCTTGAGGTAGGCGGTCTCAAATAGGAAAGAACAACGCAACTATCATCTGCATGAGGGAAAGAGGTGTGCCTTGCGCCTCCCTCTTTCCACCAAAATTCAATACGACTACGGAATAATACTTGCTGAGTTGTGAGATACGAGCACTTGTACTCCATACAAATGTTCAGAACTCAGATACGCGTGTGAGAACTCCCTTGCCTCGCAACGCAATATCTTTCAGAGAATTGGCGCTAGGATGGCCGGCGAGGAAAAAGTGGCAGCGGGCCAGCAAAACCATGCGGATCTCGCAGAAGGGCATGTCGATCTTGCCTCGGAATGATTTGGCGTGAAAAAGGAAGGTGGGGTGTGTGGGCTGTGTGGGTTCTAACGTGTCTTCCGTCGTTCTTTCTCTTTTGGGCCGTCAAGAGAACAGAGACTTCCGTACTCCGTGCTCGCCCTTTTCCCTCCTCTCGCAGTTGCCCCGTTGCGCAAAATGTTCCGTTGTCGACAGTCTCTCCAGCATCTTGTTCCCCATCAGTAATTACCACGCATCTTCAAACTCGCATCCAGCGGCTTTCCACGCATCTTGTCTCCCTAGCATCCCGGAGAGGCAAAGGACAGAATAGCAGACGCAAACGGAGGCCCACTTGGCCGCCAGCCATTCCAGAATATGGAGCATCCGGCTATGGACTATACTCCGTACCTCTCTTTGTCCCCCAACTGTCAAGCTAACCACAGGCCAAAATACCCGACATTGCAAGTGCCAACAGGACCAAAAAAAGCGCCAGCGGCAACTGGCAGACGTTGGGGAAATCGCTGGTCAGGGACGGGTTTCCCCTGTTTGTTGCCTCCCAGTTTGTCCTGAAATAACCGTCTTTGCGAGTTTGCCATCACATCGAATCCGCACAGCTCAACTGCAAAGACGTTCCAGACCTGGCCAGGCTCCTTCAGCATTCCGCTTTAAGCACTGTCGCAGGCTGCAAATACGAACACATGGAGCAGCTTCCCTATTCCCCGTTCCCCCGTTCTTCAGTGGCTGGCCCTGGCTCGCTCGGCTAGCCCGTGGCAGGCAAACCAGCAGCAAGAATGGGTAAGGGTATCACGGCGCAGTCCGCGCCAGAAGCAAAAAGGACGCCAACCCACGCGACAGGCACAAGAACAGAGAACGGCGGGGGTGAGTGGGAAGCGAGACGGAAAGAAAAGAAGAGGAAAAGAAATAGAAAAGAAAAAGAAAAGAAAGGGAATGCTCAAAGGGGCGGTCAACACAAGGACAAACACGTCGCAACATCCTTGGCTGGTCCCGAGGGACGGGCACCGGCAGCGCCATGGAACGCCACATGTCTGGAGCTACGACCAAGCAGGACGGAGCTCTAAACGAACACCCTCGTTGAGAACAACACTACACGAGAAGTCGGCGACTGTCACCTGAACAATAAAATTGTATTCGAGAAGCAAGTGCACTCGAACATCGCGCACTAGGATGACCACTGGCCCCGGCTTTCCTTTTCCTCGCGTGCGCCTGTCGTACTCGTTCTTGTACGAGTTTGATTTGGCAAGGGCCAGGGAACAGAGACGCGAGATACTTTTTTTTTCAACATTCGTCATCCCCAAATCATAAAAAAACTTATGGCGTACTTGTAACTTGTAATTACACGGTACGATGTACGAGTACGGAGTACGACGACTTACTTTACTGGAACATTTTAATTTTCACTCTCGTGTCCTGTCAACTAACCCAAGTACCAGCCCTGTCAGCCAGGTGTGTTCCAATACCCATGCTCCACGGCCTTGGGTCTCTCCGCAGAAATATGGCCTTTTGTCTCGAAAAACAAACATCCCCATGAGATATGTGTACTCCAAAAAAAGGGGTCTCGGCCTCAGTACTTGTACGGAAGGAGTTGTACTTGTAAGGCGCCGTGCTGTTCGAGTACGACCCTGGGGATCTCAAAATGCTTCCAACATGCCGAATATACCTAACCCTTCCGCCAAGCGCGACCTAAGAAGAGAAGCGAGCCGAACGGTGAGAAAGGCAAAGGAGGGTTGACAGCCATGGGCGAGCCAGGCCAGATGTGCCCACATTTTCTGTGCTTTGCGACGCAAACCATGCCGAATACCCGACCAGCTCAGCAATCCTCCCGCAGTCGAGCCCAAAAAGAGTACGGAGTACGGTCGTATTACAGGACACAAGGTGCGACTTTCGAGCAAATACCACCCTGAGCCTGCCAGTCGCGCAAAGCGAAGCGCTGGACCCCATGCTGCTACTGCCCTTGTCTTCGAAAGGTGCATTGCCAAGACCAGGGATCAGCGGTGAGACAACAAATCGCGAGCAGAAAGCCATTCGTGTCGACTTCCCAGGCGCTGCTTTACCTTTTTACGACTGCATCGCAGTACGGGAGGACCAAAGAAAGGCAAAAGAAGGGGCTAAAAGGTTAGAGTTTGCACAGTGCGGCGTCTGGAAAAGAGAACACAACACAATGTTCTACTTCTGCTTCTGCGTTCTTGGCACGCAAGTACGCAAGGCCTTGCACAGGCAGAAGAATGCACCAGGAGAAAAGAAATCAGCCGGGTCCGGTTGCCGGCAGCCGCAACTGGGACAGATTGCCTCGCCGCGAGGTACAAGTTACTCCTGAGTTATTCCCTCACTTTTGCATTAAGAGAGTGAGATTCCATTCTTCTCTTCGAATCAATGATATCGAACACTGGCTCGGCCTTGCTACAGAAAGAGAAAGTAAAGGAAGAAAGAGCCAGCTGATCACCATTCCGTCACGATACGCACTCGGCCGAAATAGCAGGCCATCGACGGGTGGGAAACGCCACAGACGACAGTTCAAAACGGAGCAAATTGTTCGAAAGCAACGGTATCGATGCAATCCTATCAAACTACAAGCAAATTGTCCAACGCTGACCTCAAATAGGCGAATTCGCCGTCAAATCCATAAGCCAGAAATGTACAACCGGAGGCGCAGCGGCCTCGTGGAAAGCTCTACCTGATCTTGTTTGCTCATTTGCTCTTCTTTGCAGTTAGGGACACTCGGCATGCTCCGTACTCCATATATTGCTCTGAGATTAATGAGCGGCCACGCCGTTGTTCAAGTTATGAAGTAGCATCAACGCTCTTCTAAAGTACAAAGATACTTCGGGACATGGACCAAAAGACACAGAGCAGCGTCCCAGTACTCATCCCCCATGGCTTTCTCCCAGATGTCAACTGTGAAGGTGGGTTGCGGAGAAAAAGGTGCACGCTGGCTGGCCAGGTCACCCAAAAAGGGGTGGTGGGTCCAGAGAACGGTCTAGACCTCGACAGACCTTCCAGTCCAGAAAAAAAACGCCATCGTGAACACCCCGACCCAAGCTCCCGGGAAGCCTTCAATACGGGCGTGCCCACATAGGAAAAACACAAGGAGACAAGGGGAGAGAGGGGTGGACTAGCGATCTTCCTTCTTGGCCGCCCCCGTCCGTCCGTCTGAATATCGCTCCTTTTGAAGCTCTCCTGGAAGTATTTTCCCCAGCCTAATTCTGGGCGGGTAGGGCAACCTTATTTGCATAGCTTCGAGGCGCGGACCTTACCTGCATAGAACCAAAAGGGTCTTTCGAGGTCTAGACCGTCCTCCCTCATGCCCCCCATCTGAGCCTGCGGCAAACCCAGCTGAAGTGCAAAGGCTGAGCGGCTAGCCCCCCCTCTGCAGCATGCTCTGGCAGATACGCACCAGATACAGGCCCTCTTGCTGCTGCATACGAGTACGACCGCCACTTTCAGACGCAGTACTTGCTTGTTTCGGGAGGCCATACCTCCCTACTGCTCCCTATTGCATGCCTCGGGGTCGCCTACTTGGCACTGGTCTGTCCATCATTTGCCAGTTTCGTCGAGTCCCTTTGCATGTTCCTTTTTTTTTCTTGCCCACACTCTTATCGTTCTGTCATGCAGTAGCCTCGCGTGCGTCACATTGTGTTGCTCGCCATGTGTCGGCCACATGGCAGATGATGGGTTTTGAATTCAGACACGCAGGGATGACCTTTCTCCCCCAGAGCAAGTGGAAACTCTCTAGACGGCGTTCCCGATACTGCCATGGAGCCTACTGCATGCCAGAATACGAACGACATACAGAGAAGGAACGAAGACGAGCAGAATAAGAGACGGATGAAAAAGAAAAGAAAAAAAGGAAATTTCAAATCATGGGCTCACTCGTCATTGGAGATTGGAATTGTCTCTTTTTCACTCATCCTGCCGAAGGTTCAAACCAACAGCCCAGCCTTTCCGTCTTCGAACACGCCTCCGTCCAGCTGGACGGAAAGAGGGTTTTTATCGGCTTGGCCCTTTGCCTCTTTCGTTCACACGTGCATAAGGATCGTGGTTTCCTAAGAGTATCGTTCATTGATTGCTTTTGCTGTCTCCCCCTTCCCTTTTCTCTCGCTGGCAGGTTTGCTCCCTCCCCAACCCCTGTCTTGCCGTGCTTTTCTACCTTCTTCTTTTGATATATTTTCTTCTTCCTTTTACCATTTTACTTCACTTGCATATTCTGTCAGCTTCTAGACAGCCCATGCGAATGAATCACAAGCTTCAATGGGGCGATTTGCCTGTATCGGATGACCTACATGAGGCTATTGGCTCGATATCAGAGTCTGCCTTTTCTTAAGGAAGTCCCTTGGCTTTTTGGCGAAAAGTCGGACCGAGCAGCTGATATCGAACAAACGTAAACAAATAAAAATCGAGATGCAGTAGGAGAGCAAAGTTTTCCATCCACCTCGTATGCCAGAACCCCCCATTAAGAGAGAAACGGACATTCCACATGGCGCCGCCGGAAATGGGGGTGGCGGCCGGTCGATTGGCACCGGTCGATGGGCACGGCCGCTTTTTTCCCGTACCTTTTTGCCACGTGTGAAAGGACAGAGTATGAGCAAGCTAGCCGAAAGCGAGAGATAGGAAATAAAGATCAATAAAAGCAAAGGGAAAAGAGGACCGAGTCCTTTTTCCTATCTACGGATATTTATGTAGTACAGTAGCCCCTCTGGAGTCCCCAATAGCGGACATGAGGCGTCGTACCCATCTGTTGCCATTGGACAACGCCATCAAGTCACGGTCGACGGACCGCGGGGCACGGAGAAAAGGGACATAGGGCAACGCAGAGAACGGTACGGATCCGGCGGGCAGGGCAGCTACTAGATAGACTACGGTAAAAGAATGAGCCGGTATGCACTACAATATTTGCTTGCTCATCTTGAGAAGAGCATAATCGCTCTCTTCTTGACTCATGATGTCGTGTAATCTCGTGGCCATGTCGGTTTGTATTCACGGAAACAACATTAGTAAACAGCAAATGTAGATCCCATCAAATATACCAATGCAGGTCTTTACCTTTGTTTTTTCTATGTGAGACTTCCATGATGCGGAATATCAGGTAAAGTTTTCACATTTTGGTGTTCTGTGTTGTGCATCTATGACTTTTCTTAAGGCAAGTCCTTACGGTTGGCAAGTCGACATAGAGACGTAAAATAATTTGCCAGACCTTGAGAAGGACAAAAACGTGAAGCTCGATGATGTCGAATCATTGGGTCTTACAGAGCAGTGCACCGTGTTGAGGAGCGGGTGCGACTCACATAATGAGCACCAACATCGACATCGATATCTTGGGCGATCAAACCAGTGATGACGACCAGGCCTCTTCACACCAGACCACGAGTTATGCATGAAGATAGATAAGGGTAAGCTGTAATAAAAGGAGTTGACTTTAGAGTGTGGGCATACACCATCCCTAGCAAGATACAACAGAAATGCAACATTCCAGCTGAAAGATGGAGTACAAGAGGGAGAAAGAGATTGTGCCGGATATCAAGATGTACACAGCACACAACAGTGTCCACGGCCGTACTACAACATGTCTGTTTGTTTGTTGTGGCCGACTCATCGTAGGTGAATATCAGAAGTTGCGTTTATAAATACAATATGTCTTGGGCAAAAAGACTGAATATGCTAAAGGTCGATATCGGCTACAATACGCGTTTTGGTCCAAAGCAGTGGCTATCATGATGCCCGGGTGTGTGTCTCGGTCACAGCATTTACACCTTGCAGTACATACTACCATCGCCAAGTATCTGTAAACAAGATCTGAATGGCTCAACATATCGCCTTCAGATGAGGAAGAGCATATAAATAGAAAGGTACCAAGTCTGGTGACCTAATCGTCCATCTCTCAGCGTGAGCCTCATTCACTTCATCAAAAAGCATCAAAGGCTAGCTCATGTGTGACCCCCGAGGGAGCTTCGTGAACGTCGCCGTGTATATATGTCAGTAAATAAGGCACCTATGACCTTTGGAGGAAGTATCTTGACAAAGAAGGCTAGGTACCTTCTAGGTCTGTCCCATCATCAATGATACCGCCGGTAACTCTAGCCTGTCTACAAGAAAGCAATTATATGATGGTTGAATCTACAAGGCAGAAATAACTCTCTCTATTGGCTGTATGATCACAAGAGAAAGGCATTTTCCTTTGCATAGACTTCACATATTATATAAACAGTTTATGCCTCTGCGAATTTAATATAATTATATAGCACAAATCTTTTCAATGTATTATTTCATAAATAAAATCGCTATCTTTTCTGGGTTTTCAGAGAAACAAATAAAGTAAAATAAAAATACCAATATAAGTACAACCTCATGAACAACGAGGCAACATTACATAAACATCCAGAGTGAGCTTCCGCACCACAACCACCGTTCTGCAATTTAACTGGACGCTTCAACTGCCTCCTCGCCTCGGCCTCATAGCAACGCTCGATACGACACTAGAACTGCAAGACGTCGGTCGGCCGTTTAGGTGAAATGCCACGACCAAGGTGTGCAGCGCGCTGCTGTACGGCCAAATCTAGAAGCTCGTGCAAACATCTCCACAGAGAGACGACTAGCACATAATTTTTTTGACATCGAAACCGGAGGCGTTATGTAAATCCCCCGACGGCCGCGGTCCCCTTTTACGCCCGGGTGCGACCCCTGAAGGCTGCGCCCCATTCCCGTCCCCGTCTCCCATTTCCTATGCCGGGCAACGTGCTGGCGCTTGAACTCGACAAATCGTACGATCAAATGTGTCAACTATTTCGTTTGTGGCTTGTCTATTATAGCTCCATTGCAAAAAGCTTGTCTGGCAGCCCGGCTCTGCGTGCCGGTTGAGAGTCCCCATGTGTGCCTGATGAAAGCCTTGTGGAAGCCTGACGATCAACAGTCGAGACCCGCAACACTCGATGGCTCGTCGGGGGATTTGGTACGAGGGAGACAATAGACGAGATGGCACACGGAGACACTTCGTCCCGAGCACACCACTATATCGATGGACACGGTCGACGTTACGGTGGTTACAAGCAGGAAACGGGCGAGACGGGGTAGTAAAACAGAGGCATCTCATACCTCATAGACTTTTCACTTTCAGACTTTCTACAGCTTTTAGATGTTATTGCGTCTGCATCGTTAACGGCAAAACGATTTTTTTTTTTTTTTTTTTTTTTTGCATCTCCGCATCATTATGAGCCACATGGAGTACTGTTGCTTTGGTGCTGTGGTCGTGTTGTGGAGAGGTGATCGGTGGAACGCGCAGCGACAGCACGGGGAAATTGGCCTGTATTAGTGCTTGACAAAATGGGAAGGAGCGGCATAGGACGGGCTCCGCCCGTGCGAGACCGGAATGTTCACCTTGTTTTATGAGTAGGCAGTCTTGACGGTATTTTCAGTCGTTGGCCATTGTCGACAGAAAAAAACAAAGTTGGCAGAAGATCGTTGACGTCGAGGCTTGGATGTCACCGTCGATTGTCATTCGCCAAGATGCCCAGCCTTTGACGTCACAAGCGTGCAAAAGGCGTTGGCTGGGGCGACTTGAAAGGGTCTGAAAGGGAGCGACTCAAGTCGACCGAGATAAAAAAGAGAAGAAATTAAGCAAGAGGGACGGTCTTGTCGTTGATCGTCGTTTAAAACTAGCTTTTTTTCTTGCCTCGTGCCCGGTGCTTTATGCGCCATGATGCCGCAGCCGTGCCAAGCCCCGTTTCCCGTCTGTCCTTCTCGTCGTATCTCGTCTTCCAGGCCAGGCAGCAAGAATGTTGTGCTTTTCATCCGTTTTCATTTCTTCTGCATCCCCTCATTCGTTCCCTGTCTTGCTCAAAAGGGAAAGCGACCGTGGGAAGGCTGTGTGGCCAGGAACACAACAAGACTCCACCCGCCACAACGCGAAATACGATGGCGGAGCTTGTCTTGGTGTCTTGGATCTAGACTGTATCGAGCAAAGGGAAAAGCCCAGCGACCGTGCATCGAATGGGCGTGAACACGTTCAATCAGGCGACGGTTTCGGGTTGGTCGTCTGGCGCATATTGTCTTGTGCCCAGCCTGCCCGCGTATATCGTATCCCGTCTCTGGATGTTCAAATTACTCGAAAACATGCGAAATATTCAAGAGGCAAAACATGCAAACATTTAAAGCGGTGCATTCCTGCGCCGTCTTACGACAAGGCAGCATTATTATAACGGCAAGGCACCACGAGGCGCATCTGTAAATGCCAAATTGCTGGGCATCCTACGACCAGCACAAGGCCACGCCGACCCGAGTTCTTTTCGACAGCTGTTTCGAAGTTGTCGAAGTTGTCGTCCATGTAAAAGGTGACAGTTGTATTGTTCCTGACTGACGTGACGGCCGACGACAGGGGCTGGACAGCGCTGCAAACAGCCCAAAACGGCAGTTAGTGGGACACTCACTCTGAGTCTTATTGTCTCAGACGCCACGCCTTGCTTGGTGTACTTTTTGAGCGCTGCGTTTGTCTCTTTTGGCCGTTTTTACTCTTCTCTGTGTTCTGGAAAAGGCTTGGCGGTTTAAGCACGTCCACTGTCGCGGCGCCGCCCAATCGCGTGTGTCGATCGCTAATACGAGAATACGACTTACCCGTGTGTGGAGACCGAACGGGTGCTTGGTATTTTGATGCTTGTTGAACAGTAGAGTGCAATGCTGGTTTGGCAGTGCCTCGTCTGGCCGGCCACGATGAGGCTAATACTTGTACGCCAACCCCGTGCAGAGAACGTACTGGATGCCATGTATCGCTGCCCCTTTCTTCAATCCTGACGCTGTCTTTGTCTGGGCAATCTTGGAAACGCAACAACAAGCATTCATGTATATATATCGCCGTCTGGCCTCCACTTCGTTGTTCTTTGCTTTTGATCTATACCCAGCATCATCAATGGCATGAACGGCCTGCAACAATCCATTTCAGGACTCCAGCAACTTACACACCTCCCTTGACCATCATAACAGCGTCTCGATCTTCAACTATCACCGTCGACATCGACATCGCCACCGGCACACCTTTTTATCCCCTCCGTTGATTTATTTGCCAACACACGACCATCATCAACCGCCACCATGGAAGACGGAAAATACGGTAAGCATCCATTGCCAGCACGTTGTTTTTTTATATTATTTACGGTCCCCTAACATATACAGTCGACGGCAGCATCTACATCTACGCGCCGAACAAGGGTGCTCCGGTGTTCTTCGCCGTCTTCTTCTTCGCATCGCTGCTGTTCCACATCTGGCAATGCATCCACTACAAGAGCTGGCGCCTGACGGGCTTGTATGTCTTCAGCTGCACGCTCTTTACGGCCGGCTTCATCACACGCGAAGTCGGCGCCTTTAATTTCGAAAATGTCGCCATCTACATCACCACCGTCGTGCTTGTCTACGCCGCGCCGCCCATCTTTGAGCTCGCTAACTACGTCGTCCTCGGTCGCATCCTCTACTACGTGCCGCATCTCTCGCCCATCCACCCGGGCCGCGTCTTGACCACTTTCGCCGCCATCTCGTCTGTCGTCGAAGCCCTCAACGCCAACGGCGCCGCCTACAGCGCCAACACCACCCTGCCCAAGAAAAAGCAGGACCTCGGCCACGCCCTGCTCAAGGCCTCGCTCATCCTGCAGCTGGTCATCGTCGGCCTGTTTCTGCTGCTGGCCGTCGTATTCCACCGCCGCACCCTCAAAAACAACATCCGCAACAAGAACCTCACTAGTGCGCTCACCACGCTCTACATTAGCACCGCGCTGCTCATGACCCGTACCATCTACCGCGTCGTCGAGTACTTTAGCGTTGACCAGCTGCACTTTGTCGATGGCGTCGACCCCAGCACCTTTAGCCCCATCTTGCGCTACGAGTGGTTCTTCTATGTGTTCGAGGCCTCGCTGATGCTGTGCAACACCTGGCTCATCAACATCCGCCACCCGCGCCGCTACCTGCCCAAGTCCACCAAGACCTACCTTTCCCGCGACGGCGTCACCGAGATCACGGGTCCCGGCTACAAGGAGGAGCGCAACTTCCTCATGACCATCCTTGACCCCTTTGATCTGGCCGGCCTCATACAGGGCCGTGACAAGAAGACCGCCTTCTGGGACCAGCAGGAGCGGCAGATGGCGCAGCAGCAGCAGCAGCACCAGAACAGCGACCAAACCGCACTGGCGGCCACCAACGGCCGCCCCGCAACTAAGCCGAGTAACGAGGAGGACCTGGAGGCGGGTATCTAAAGCACACAAGCAAGCAAGCGACAGCGAGCGAGCAACGTGTGCATGGGAGAGAGAAGAAGAGAGAGAGAGGACCTGAAGGACTGCCATCGACTGTCCAGTCGTTATATACCCCGTTTCGTTCGCTATTTATATCGCCATTTGACATACCCTGCGCCTCCAACGGCTCGACCAAACTGGCGGATCCTGGGGTTGGGCTTGTTGATATCTTTTTTTTTTTTTTTTTTTTTTTTGACGGATTTCCGCTACTTGGCACTCCTTTCGATTTTGATTTCCTTGCCATATCAGACGTTAGAACAGAAGCACATAATATTAAAACTGCAATTACCACATACTTTGTTATTCCTATTTCTCGGCCTCTCCTCCTTCGTGTGGCTCAGCCTGCTATCGAGTTGTCGTTGAGCTTTCGTTGAGCCTCAGCGTCGGGCGAGGCTGAGCGGCTGTTACCGCAAACACGATGCTAAACGATCGCAACGCGAGGAATACGACAGATACATTTTCCCTCTTTGGGACCGTGTCATCTATATTTACATAGCCCGGCACTTTCCATCCTTACGGAGTACTGTGCACGTCTATTTTTTGCGTGCCGTATCCCCGAGACGCAGGAGTTTCTCTCGCTATATGCATTTTCTCGTCCTTCTGCCTGGCGTTCCTTCCTTTTCGTCGTATTATGCATCTTGCCAGATTCCCACCAGGCGTTCTTTCCTTCTCTTCCTTCCTTCTGCCCTTGGAGCTTCTGTTACGTTGTGGCGTTGCAGTCTCTCGCAGCCCCGGATGCTCCTTCCTTTTTCTCCCAAAGTCTGGCCCCTCCCCCCCTAGGGCCCTGATGAACAAAAATAATAACACAGAATAATACGCAAGATACAAGCCTTGCCACACTGCCCTGCGCAAGTTGCAAAGTATGAGGGGTGCAATCAAATATATCTTTAATTTCGACGTATCGCTGCTTTTATCACCATCATCGTTATCGAGCTCTTTTATAGATTCATCGTCGTTTTGTATTTACCGCGCCTTCCCTACTGGCCCAGGACCAGGTCGCTCCTACCTTCAATCTCGGTGAAAATAGTCGTAGCGTTTCCTTCCTTGTCTTTCTGTTTTCTTTCCAAAGAAGGCAACGAAGGAAGCAGTGACACCATTTTCCTGCTGGGACGTGCTCTCCGTCAACATTACGTAGGGAAGGTGCGCAGATGCGCGGACATGCGCCCCTTCCCCATCACTGCGCTCTTGTCTGCAAAAGGCAGTTAAAAGATGCCCCCTTTTTTGTCGCAATCCCTTTCTATTTTACCCCTGTCTTTTACATCTTTCTCTCTGCAAGGTACTTTTATCCTCATCTGACAAGAGAGGTCCTGCGCATCGTCTTTTGCCTTTTGAACGATCACCGCCTACAACAATAAGCATCTCTAATTCGATACGTCTCAGCCCATGCCCGAAGCGCATACGGAGTGCATGTCTTGTACCAAGGAGAAGGTTGCATTTGTTTGGGTTGGCGCAAAGTTGGGGTGGACGGCATGCACCCGTGGTCCACGGCACACTCCAAATGCTCTCACACTCACTCGTTCGCTCACTCACACTCTAAGAAGAGCCGTGTTCTTGGAAACACGTTTTGTTTCGTTTCGCGCAGACGCAGGACCTTTCTGTCCGGTTGCCTTTTTGTCGCAGAGTAAGGAGTGCGCCAGAGCGCCATTTCACGCGTTTGGCCTGGAGCACCTAGAGCACTTGGAGAGCACTGCCCCAGACCATCTTCCGACCCTAGACTGACGAGACTAGATGGGACAGACAGTGCCCTTGTCTCCTGAAAGAAAAGCACACAGCCAAACAGCCAGCGGCGACCAGGGAAACGACACTCCCAGCTCCCCAGTTGCTGGGTCTCCACCCTTTTTCATCCCTCGAGCCTTTCCTTTCCTCTTCTAGAGCGCCGTCGGCGTGGCGGAGCGCCTTGGCCCCCGCTGAAGTCCACCGCATGGGGGGCACAGAGTCTCACATTGTGCAGAGCCCCAGTAAGATACACTAACTGCCTGAGTGTGAGCGCCGCTACAAACTCGAAACAGAATAACGCGAAACCGTGAACGGCGGCAGTCGCCAGCCGTTGAATAGAGGATTGGTTCGATTGGCACTCAACGGCCGCAGCAGTTTGCCGGACTGAGACGTCAACTGGTCTGAAATCAAGAGGCCAAGGCGAGACAAAACGCGGGGAGATCGAGAGAGTAGAATAAACACTTGTGAGAAACAGGTAAGTTTTACAAGTAAGATATTTATGCTTTGTCCTTGCGAAATTCCTTCATGACGATAGTTCAACAATGGCCACAAAAACCCGCGCGAACTGACATCTGAAGAAAACATTTAGAAAGGAGAGAGTGGACGCTCGATCCTGCAAACCCGCTGATCGCCACCACCACAGGCCAGCTTACACGCGCTTTCTTCTCAACATCGTCGGCTGTCGGCCAGGCCATCATCTTGAATCATACTGCTATTCATCACGCGACAGGGGCCCTATCCACCTACTATTTCCATCCTCTGATGGGGCATTCTCATCTCACAGGCTTGCCACTCTCCACAGAAGTGAGAAACAGCTTGCTGCAGCCTTCCAAATACTTCTTATGGCTCGCTGCCAGCCGTGGCAGCACCTTGGGGCGATCCGCTTGATCCCGGTGCCTCTGGCCACGCCCGCTACAGTGGCCTGTTCATACTCCTGACTGGCTGCTCCATCTCGTTTCCTCCATTCACAGTCGCGGTGGTTGTTCATGGCCCTGGTCAGAGTGCCAACAGGCTGTGCCAAAATAGAGAGGGCACACAGACCCCTGGTGCTTCTATTTTGTGCTCTGGTCGCTGCCGCTGGAGGATTTTCCTTCCGGAACCACTCCGCCCCCAGAGAACGGCTAGTATCCTACTTGTACAGAAAACTGTCTGCTCCATTCTCGCACTTCTCGCATTCACGCCCACAGCCTTTCCAGCGCCATTCGGTCTCCTCCGTATTGCATTTCTGCCATGCAAAGTCAGCCTTCTATGGAATCAGAAAGCCCTGCGCTGGGAATAGAACTAATTGGCTTGGCTTTGCCAGACCTGGCCTGACCCTTTTTCTTTTCAGAAGACGGCACGACAGTCGCAACCGCCTTCGGTGCTCGCCGCATGTTCCATTTGCAGCTGTTAACGTCGACGAGGGGGCTCAGGCGCTGCGAGATAAACAAAAACATCACCCTGGCTGGTTGAGGTGCTTGTTGGGGCGCATGCCCCCCCATCCCCCTGTCGCTTTCCACCACCCCTCGCAACCTCCCCAAACCTCTTCATACTTGTACGGCCCTTCTCGGTCTCTCTTTCCCTCCTCCGACTGCTTCTCATAAAGACCCCGTCATTCGTCGCATGTGTGCACTTGGCTGCGTGTATTTCCTGAATGTATTTTCCATATGCAGGATACCCCCGCTAGCCAGCTTCATCTCGTTTTTTTAAACCCTTCACCCTTCCAACATCGAACAGGGGGCAGGAGAAACGGCCTGCTCATTCCCCCGACCATCCCTTCCATCTTTGGTCCGTTGTTTGAGAATTCGTACTTCCGACCTATTGGCATTGCTCAATCTTTGCCGGCGTTCTCTATCCCCGGCCCACTACGTCTTTCACTACGATCCTGGTTTCTCGTGACTCTTCTCACCATTTCGTGCCATCGCAGCCGCCAAATCTCATTTCATATTCCTCATCTCCTTGGCCTTGTCGCCTGCCTCTCGCCCCTTAAACTTTGTTTCCTCTACTCTGCCACCTCCCCGGTCCCGTTTTTTGTTTGATTTCTCCTTTTTCAACTGGACAAGTCTACGGAGTACCTCCCGAACGATCCTTTTTACCAACTGGCTGGTGACATTCCTAATACGAAGGCACGGGGATTCAAGGCTTATTTTGCTTCTTGCCCCTTGTGGACTCCTATTTATTATTCTCGGCCTTATCCTTCGCGCAGTAGTGACAACCAGCTGACTTGCACTCCTCCTCGATCCCGGCTGCGTTAAAACCTAGCCGAACACTGTTTTCTTGTCGCCTTTTTTCTCTACGTCAATCCTTCTCGTTCTTCTCTTTCTTATTCCCTCACCCCGCCCTCGCCCATTCTTCGGTCACGTACAACGTTATCGCCCGAGGCAGTGGTGGTAAGATATCTTACACTCCTTTTTTGGAGCAGGAGGAGAAGGTTATGCTTATTGCCTACTCCGCCGTCTCCATTTCGCCTTACACCGACAGCAAAATATCGACGAGCGCATAAAGCAGATCGCTCCCCCACGATCACAACAATGACACACTGGCGGTCACAACCCGTTGCCACGATGGGCGCTTCCGAAGTCAGCCGTGCGCGTCGGATCTCCCCCGATATGGTGACAGACGCCGGCGACTTGAGCGGCGTTGGCGCGTATAGAAGCAGTCAGTCGGCCCACCGCCCGCAGGTCTACGTCCATGTCGAGTTCGGTGTCTCTTGGACCTCGCGCCAGCTACCAAACAGCCATGTGCTTACTTACAAGTCGCGTGGCTTGCGTGACCGACTTGCTAACTTTCCGCGAGAAGTCCCGCCACCAACAACAAACTATCTCTCCAGCAGCGTGCCGCCTCTCTTGCAACCGGGGCACCACTCGTCCTTTGACGATTTTGCTACCTCGCGCCGCCATGAGCAGCAGAAACAACGCGAGCGACACGATGTATGGGAGTCTCTCGAGACGCAGAGACGGCGGGAACACCACCAGACTCAAAGCCGCCGCCGAGTGGAGCCGACACAGTCTCGCCATCACCAGCAACACAGCCAACAGCGGCGTAGAAGCCAGCACCAGCAGCAACTGCAGTCACAACCCCAGCCACAACCCCAGCAGCCGCAGCAGCAACAGTCACAACTATCACAATTGTATCTCTCCACCAGATACCAGAACCGGATGGGCCTTCCGCCCGTCGATGAGGAACAGCGTTCGTCGAGATCGTCCAGGGACTCTCGGTCGTCCCACGAGCGCGGGCACTCGGAGCCACCGCCATTGAGCGGTAGCCCCTGGGACATCACGACAGGCGACGCATCGGGTCTCCCGCTCAACTACGGCGGAAGTAGATACGCCATTCCCTCGTCAGTTGTGGGCCCGGCACGTGGTGGTCCCCAACCCCAGATCTGGAAAGATCTTCCCGAACTACCTACCCGGTACCGCCTTGGCGAAGGCCTCCCCTGGTCACAGGGCCTGCCGGAGCCGGACGTGGACCCTGATGATGAGCGTCTGCGCCCGCGGTCGCAGCCGGAGGCCGGCGACTCTTCTTCCATCCACCAGTCTCTTGACTACTCACCCTTCCGCCCCTTTGCCAACCGGCCGACCGTCCTCCCCATCCAACCAACAGACGCCGAGGCGCAGCGCCAGCTGGACATTGACACCCAACGAAAGCGCGACCTCGAGGCCCTCTCGAGCGCCATGATGACCATCGACAATGGCTTCGAGAGCCAGTGGTGGAACCAGGGCAGGCGGCTCAACACTGATGCTCAGTCTCCGACCGCTCCAACCCCGTCGGTGTGGCCATCGGGTATGTCGTCGTCTGCCCTTCCAGTCTCTCTGATCCTGCCTCCATCGCTACAGGGCGAATCGGACGATGAAGGACAATCGGCCTCGCCCCCAGTTCCCCAGCAGACCTCTTCGCTCCCATCCTCACCGTCCTCACCGTCCTCGCCGCGGCGCATCCGCATGGCCTCGCTTGGTTGGGCCATCGCCTCGTCGCCAGTGTCGAAAGAACCGACCGGCCCGCCCATGTCGCCATCGCCGTCGTCTGTCCTGCCGCGCCACCCGCAGCGGATCAGCAGCCTCGGCAACTACCGCACGAGCCAGTCCAGCCAGCAGGTTGTATCGCCCGTCTCCGAGGTTACCGGCAACGACCTGTGGTCGCCCGGCGCACGGAGCCGCCAGCTCAGCCGATCCATGACGACACGGTCCGAAGAGCTCTTTTTCACCACCGGCCGGTACGCCTGAGTAGCAACTTGCTTGCACTTTTAATGTCTTTTATCTCCCCTTTTTTTGTTGACTTCTTGGCGTCTTCACATGGCTAGTGGGTTGGATATCTAGCCGGGTTTCCTCCATATGTTTATTTTTGTCATATCATTTTTGAGCGGTTGATACATTCCCGCCAGAACATCTAGCATAACAACATTGTCTGAATTCTATCTTCTTTGTATCTAAAAGAGCAAATATATACAAGCTACATGAAGTTACATGAAGTTACATAAAGTTGCCTTAACACACTCCATACACTATGTCTCCTGATTTATTGGGTCACGTTATGGACTTAAATTGAAGTGCTGGATATGAAGAAATATTGTTGTGTCATATATTGATTGTTATTGTATCGTACAAATGTATCGTATACTTTGTTTTGAATTTGTATAATACCGTTTGAAATGGGAAGGGGCTATTCGCCAAAGACAAAACAGAAAGATAAAACAACTTGAAAAAAACGCCTCCTATCATGTTCCTCGGAGACGCCAGCGGAGTAAAATAATGCCAGAAAATGCAGATATAAACAAAGAAGGGCTCGCCAGGGGCAATGTCCAAAAAAGGTGACAACGCATGTGCGTTTATGCCACCAAAAACCCAAATCAACTATTGTGGTATCTGCTGACAAAAAATGAGAGGGGAATAGAGAATAAGAGAAATGAAGGGGGATATAGAGGAAAAAGAAACCAAAATAAATAAATAAAAAAGATCTCATCAAATGGCCGTTTCTTGTTCTTCCCGGATGGAGGCCATTTCTGTTCCAGTGGACGGCGGAACTTGCGGCTGCTGGAACAACCCACTTTGTTGTAGATCGAGGTTGTCGTACGAAAATGAGCCCGTGGCAGACGTGTCGCCACCGCTACCACTGTTGTTTCCGTTGCCGCTGCCGCTGTCACCGTTGCTGTTTCCATTGTTCCCGTTGCTGTTGCCGGTGCCCGGGGAATGGTTAGAGCTCGACGACTCGCCGCCACTGGTGGGGTGCAAATCATGCGGAAAGTCGCGCTGCAGGGGTGAGGCGTGGGTGGGCGAAGCGGATTTCTTGCTGATGGCATCCGCAGTGGCACCGCCCGCAATGGTTGTGCTTCCGCCGCCACGGGACGAGTTTCGGGGCGAGACGCGGCCGACTTGCTTAGCCCATCGTAGACCACAACTGTTACACAGGTCACGCTGGCCACTGGGGCCGCGTCGCCACTCGGGGGTGTTTCGCGTGTGGCAGTTGGCACAGTCGCGGGGCACATTTCCGACTCCCTTACGCCGCTTGCGCTTCTTGCGATTTGCCAACAGTTGGCCAAGTTCCTCTGCCAGCAGCCGATTTGCCTTTTCCATTTGCCGCAGCTCGTACTGCCAGCTTGTGCAGCGCGTGGTCTTAAGCTCGTCAAATATGTTGTCGTCTGCGGCCAGGATGGCGTCTTGCGAGCCGAGAGGGATAGCACCTCCGCCCGCCGAGGACACGAAGCCGCCGGTCTGTGTATCCGGTTCGGCCAACTGCCCAAGCGCACCTGCTCGGCCAATCTCGTCGATTTCTGTTACTGCAATACCCGAGGCGCTAGAGGCGCCAGTGGTGGAGTGGTGACTGGTGCGCGATGACGACGATTTCAGGAGTCTGGTCTGGCCGAGAATAAATGTCGGTTTCTGGCCCCTCTCGGCATCACCGGGGTATAAAATCGTCGAAGATTGAAGAACCTGTCCACGCCGGTGCTGCACTTCATGACGGCAAGACGCAATGACACCACGCCGGACTTTTTCGAGTGACCGGTTGAAGCCGGCACGAGATTCCTTCCGCATAAGATCTTGCATGCTCGTGCCAACGAGGGTGTCCGGTTGAATGTCGAGCAGAGAGCGGACGTTGGAAGAGACGTGCAAAATCATGCCAGACGTAGACAATTTGGTCCAGACCTCGCTATCTCCAATGCCGCCGTTGATGTCGACATCGCTGCGGCGCAATGCAAAAGCAGGGCGTTTCCGGCCTATAAGTACGATGCACTTGCGGCCTTTACCCTGCTCCACCAATAGTGAGCCGTGGCTCTCAAACCACGTGTAGCCGCTGCGCTTGCGGCGTATCCGGTAGACAAAGTTGATCGGCTGGCCGGCTTGGGTGTCCCGCATTTCGCGTGTCACAGGCACAATGTCGGATGGGTGGCAGATCGACGAAAGTGAGTTGCCCAACAAATCTGACGAGTCGTACTCTAGCACATCCTTGCAAGAAGGCGACAAGTACAAAAAGACGCCTTTCAACGAGAGAACGTGAATCACGTCGTCGACGTTCTCGAGCAGCATCTTGTCCCAGGATTGGCGGTAAAGGTCGGACGTGGCTGAGCCCACAATGTCGCTGCCAACTCCTCTGCTGCTCATCAACCCCTTGTTGCCGAACTGCTGTAGAAGCGCAGAAACGTCGTCCATACCGAGAGTCCGTCCGTAGTTGGTGTTCCATTGACCGGTCTTGGGTGGGTCCCAGATGTACTGAGGGATGCTGGTTCTATGCTTGTAGTCGATGCGCATTGAATCGGAGGAGTTGCCCGAGATAGCGTCCGGTGACTCAACAAGGTCGATTTGTAGTCCAATAAAGTATTTGAATCCCTCTTTGCAGTCGTCCCACGGAATAGGAATCATGGTGAGGAGGTTGAGGAATGGCTTGCCTCCCTTGCGGTAGTTGATCAAACTTTGCTGCACTTCACGGCCGGCAAGAAGCTTCTCCTTGATGTTCAAGACAGCCTTGTTGTCCGTGAACTCACGGCGCGAGCCTGCTTCTACCCGGCCATCAGGTGCCTGCAAAAAGCGGCAGTTCTGACCGAGAATCTCGTGGTTGCTGTAGCCGGTGAGGTGCTGGAAGTTGTCGGAAATGTATATGATGGGGCAGTCGTTCAACGTCGCATCGCAGACAACAAAGGCACAAGACAGGTCGACGGGTCCGATGGAGATTTCGGGGTTGGACCGCGACGACACGTAGTAGAGAGCGCGGATCATGTCAAAACCACTGGAAGAGTAGTAGTTTTTTATCGTTTTTGTGGTGATTGGTGGAGGTTGAGGGCCGTTAACCATGGTGCCCATGCTTGTCGTAGACAGGCGCGTAGATGGTGGTCCGCCCGACGAGATTTGCGCTGGGGTGGGTGCGGACGATACGGCAACAGAGGTAGAGGACGCGCGAGGAATGGATCCTGAAGCTGGGCCAACGCTGCTCGAATGGGAAAGCCGGGGACCAGATACATTGGGCGACATGTCGTTTAGAGAAGGTGTTGATGCCATAGACTGTGTAAACCCGCTCGGAAATTGGACTTGCTGTTGCTGCTGCTGCTGTAACGGCGAGATCTGGGATCTTGCCAATGAAGTCGACGATGAGGGGGTGGCATGTGAGGATTGGGACGCAGTAGCAAAAAGATCTAGCGGAGATGGCTGCTGCTGCTGCTGCTGCTGTTGCTGGGATGGTGATGGGCCAGCCATCAAGGACATGCCACTACCCATGTCCATGTCCATTGGTGGAGCAAACGAGATTGTTGATAATGAGTCGTCTTGCCCCGAAGAGAAGCCTAGAGATGACATTTGTGTGGCACCGGATTCGGGGCCGGAGGTCGAAAAGAAGTCAAGCGAGGCAGCATCAAGAGACGAAGGTTGGTTGGAACCCATTTGGGACATGTCCAAGCCTGAATAGGACATCATGCTATCAATCATGCCTTGGGAAAGAGAGGGGAAGTTGTTCATGTCTGGGCCGGCTGAGGCAAGAACACCAGACGTTGACGAAAAGCCGGAGGCGGCCTGCGAGGCGACCACAGATTGCTGCTGCTCCGCGGTGGTCTGTAGTAAGCCGGCGCTTTGGCCCGGCATTGTTGACATGGGGAAACCGATGGTGTTGTCAGATGTTCCGAAAGAAAAGTTCTTGAACGCGTTTTCGACGGCGCTGTGGATATCCCCGGATGAGCTGACGCCGCCGGCGCCGGATGTGAAGTCGAGCATCGGCATGCTTCCATCTGCTCCGAGGGCGCGGAACGCCGCGGCAGACATGGACATGCGGGCCTGCTCTGTTGAGTGGGGCGAGAAACCTTGCTGTGCATGGGGCAAACTATGCCGGCGACCGGCAACACCTGGAGACTGAGTGTTCTGGCCGAACATATTTCCGTCGAACGAACTGTCGTCGATGTTTATCATGTCGGTGTCGTTATTACCAACAGATCCAGGCTGGAGATTTTGTTGTTGCTGTTGCTGCTGTTGCTGGACACCGTCCATGCCTAGCGGCAGCTGGTCGTTATAAAAGCTGTCCATGGTAGGTGATGAGGTCGAAGCGGTTATGGCGTAAATATGTTTAGTTTAATAAACATGTGAAGGGATAGCCGAATGCTCTGCCGACGTAATGAACCAGAAAAAAAAGAAGAAAAAAAAGAAAAAAAGGAGAACCTCTCACGAGTACGTGGGAGAGGACACGAGCAAGATATAACACAAGTTAACGGCCGTTTTGTTTGGACGGTAATAGGTGCGGTGGAACAAGCTGAAGAGAAGGGTAGGCGTCGCCTGGCTCGGCCAGTCATATAAAACAAGGTCTGTACGAAGACTTTGGTGCCGTATGCATACAGAAGTTGGACGACGACAGACAATGGTCTGGCAGATTTAAGATTCGGCGAAACGGGAAGGGATATGCAGGTGTATATAGCGGACCCTTTTCACAAGCTAGGCTGCACTGCGGATTGTGTTGTGTTTCTGTCAGACGGCTAAGACCAAGTCACATAACATAGATTTGAGAGCAAAGCCAGAGGGCCATGGAAAAGAAGGGAACAGTTGCACGGGAAAGAAGCAAGAAAGACAGGCAGAGTGAGCGGCCGCAGCACGACTTGGGCTACAACAGGATACGGACAGAAGAGATTCCGGGCCTCACACGTCGCCGTCCTATCACCAGCTTTGGACGCAATTCTGTAGTCTCGTGTGCAGCTTTGTGTAACAAGAGCTTCAAGCCGGGGGGCCATGCAGAGGGCAGAGGGAGAAAATAACCGGGGTTCTGTAGCCACTTACGGTAAGTAGTGCTGCCGAGAGCAGACACGATGTGTGTCCTTCTTTGTTCTTGGTTTGCGCCAGTTCGTGAGGCGAGGATGAACGATGTCTCGGGGTGGCTGTCTGTTCCTCTCCCGTAATTTCGAGATTTACGGCCAAGCCGTGCGGAAAGGAGAAAAGGTCGAAGGCGCCGTGGCGCACAACAAAGGTACTGCGAAGGCGTCCGGGGCTCGGTCGTGGAACCTATGCAAGCCAGCGAAAGGTGTAGGTAGAGACACTGGCTATCGCGAGGGTGTAGAAACGCAGGAACGTTGAACACCTTGGCCACTGATAGCTACCACGACTGGCG
Source organism: Sporothrix dimorphospora (assembly GCA_021397985.1). Taxonomy (NCBI): domain Eukaryota; kingdom Fungi; phylum Ascomycota; class Sordariomycetes; order Ophiostomatales; family Ophiostomataceae; genus Sporothrix; species Sporothrix dimorphospora. Next base: position 558,136 of record WOUA01000005.1, on the reverse strand, counting down.
GCCTAGAGGGCCAGGAACAGCGTGGGGAAGTAGGGAGAAGCCGGCCGGAACGCGAGTTGGTGCGACGGAAGAAGCCTGGTTACTGTTCGAGAGGGCCGGGACGTGAGGGCTGCGTGGTCGTGTCGGTGTCGCCGTAGCGTATCGCGAAGAGCTGTCGCGTTCGTCGTCGTAGTCGCTGTGAAGAGTCGTCGACAAGGTTTAAGCCTCTGGGATGTAGTTGATTGAGATGTGGCGGTGCGGGACGTTGGCAGTGGTGGTGCTTAATGAGGAGTTTAGGCCTGAGCGGCGACTAGCTCCGGATAGAAGAAGGGGGTGGAAAGGAGAGGGACGCAAGGAGTCAGATTGATGCTCCGAAAGGTGGGTGGTCGATCTTCGGCGACCACGTCTTGCGCCTGCCCAGTTGTATCAAAAACGGAGGGGTGACGGTTGCGGAAAGAGCGCTGGACATAGAATGGGTTCGAAGATGCGGAGGGAAGGAAAGGCGAACGTCCATTGCACTTACGGAAAGGAGCAATGGCGGCGGTGGTTGATAGTACTTCTGAAGTGCAACGTAGTGGGGTCCAAGGGAAATGGCAAATGGCAGGAAGGCCTCTAACGAGCATAATCGCATGGTTCCTCGGAGTGTTCTCTACGGTTCTGTCATGCCCTCTCAGGCCTCTCTGCAGAATTGTTTATTTTTCATATTTATTAGCCTTTGTAACGGTAGCACTATCTTACATTGAATGGGGCACTCGCTGAATATCCTTGCCGTAGTCCCGGGGAAACCCTGTGCCTGTTCATCCTTTTCTCTCCTTCTCTTTCGCTCCGTATTCTGCTCCGTATTCTGTCATTTTTGGCCTTTAGCAATCAGGGACGCACAAGGCAAGAGCGACCCTGATTTTTGGGCCCAAACTACTTCTGCCTATTGACTACCAGCACAAGTAATCTTACTGTTACTCTCAATCTCGCGCTTGGCATTGAGGAAAGGTGGGAAGTTGCGAGCAAGGTCGAGGAAGAGGGAAAGACGAAAGGCAATGAAAGATGGACGCCTCCGTCCCAAAACTTGGCTTTTGGGAGGTTCTGGCCACCAAGAAACGGAAGACGCCAGCAGCTTCCTACGCAAGACTAAATACGCTGCTAAGGCCGTGCCTCCAAGGCATGGGACTGGCCCGCCAAAGAATAGTGGACCCCTGCCCCTGCCTTGATGGTGCCAACACCCGGAGCATTTGCACCAGAGGCACCAGAGGCACCTTCCCTCGACATATTCCACACTTCAAACCCTTTTTTCGGTTAACAGTACTTACTTTTTTCTTCAGAGACGGGTGCGGCCTCCTGGGGGCACCCAGGGGGGGGGGCAAATTTCTGCTCCTGGTGTAGCCCATAGATTGCTACAATACCTTGTTTCGCGGTGCTAAAAAACTTGTTTCCCGACGCTTTTTTTTCTTCTCTTTTTTTCAGGGCCTGCCTGGCCTTTCCCATTACAGCACAGTGAGAAAACAGGGCCATGAGGGGAAGGCGCGACTAGACCAGGCCAGACCAGACCCTGGGTGGAAGGAGGGGCGCTGCCGTTCCATTGGCAGCCGGCACAACCTCCGCTATCTTGGATTTGTCGGGTTGCTCCCTCTGCCGCGTGGTTTGGTGTGACGTGGATACTTGCATAACCCCAACGTGACAAAATGAATAGTTGGCGTTGGCGAGTCCTTCCTAATTTTGACTTCCTGCAGTGTAGATCTCTTTGATATTGACGATTCTTCCTGTACGACGTAGAGCCGCGGTGGCAAGCAACGTTCGGCGGCCTCCAGCATGTATATCACTGCCTGTTCGCTCCGTGGCAAATGTTGCAATGGGCATTGAAAGTAACATAGTGTCCTGGGCGTACTTCGTAAATATATTTATTGATTTTTTTTTCTTTCTCTTATGGTTCTCTCACGCTACTGTTGCACATTGGCTTTTCCTCTTCGTATCTTCGTATCGAGTATCGAGTATCCAGTACGCCCAAATGCCTTCTACGTGTGATGATATTTTTTCTTCCTCCTCTTTCGAATGTGTTTATTTCATCACCTTTCATAAAACCAAAAACCCCAAGACCAAGAATAAACAAGACGATAAACTAGAGCAAACGGCACCAAAGTACAAATTCAAGCACTCAAAAAAAGGATGAAAGAAAATATACCTCGCAAGCAGCCAGCCCCTGTGTGGAGAAGCTCTACCTGAAACAATGGAGACACAAACCAAAATAAACAAAGTAAATAAACAAAGGGAAACAAGAAACAGAAGCAAAAATGTGCTTAAAGAGGCAGGAGTGTATCTATGTATAATTATGTCCGTACGTGCCATTCAGCACGCCAGCATCATCGAGCCTAGCATTGTCCGCCGCGCGTGGTATCCTTTTTTGAGAACAGCATTACGTGAAGTAAGCGCTGATGGTCTGCTGCAGCTCCTGGGGGAACTGCTGCAACAGCGGTGTCGCATTGAGGCCGGACTCGGCCAGCATCACCTTGGTCGCCTCCACCACGTGCTTGGCCGTCTCGCCCCGGAGCACATCTGCGCCAAGGCCCTGTGCAATGAACGTGAAGACCTTGTCGGTCTGCGACATGACAGCCGGGTGACGCCTGTAGAAAAGTCTTGTTAGCCTACATTTTGAGTTCAACGTCCATCTCACACTCGTACAACGACTCACTTGGTGATCAGCTCCGTCAGGTAGGCGTAGGCGTAGGGCGCCGCCTCCTCATCGTTGACAACAGGCAGGGTACCGACCCACTGCGTAACGACCGTATCAACGTTCTGGACAGCACTGGCGTTGAAGTGCAGAATCTTGGCGATCGCTGCACACGCGTTTTCCGTTGCGTAAATGTTGTCCTCATTCCGTGCGTCGGGGACCACGGTCGCCTGGAACAGGAACGGCACGCAGCCGCCCAAGAACGGCGCCCAGGCCTCGCCACCACGGTGGGCTGCAACGCCGATACCGTATGCAGCCGCCTGCCGGATTGCAGGAGCAGGGTCCTTGCAGCCATCGAGGAGTGGCTGCGTGATGTAGTTGGCATAGTGAATGCTGTTGGCGCCGCAGTACTCAACAACGTCGTCCATGATGCACAGGCCCCACTGCCGCTGGCTCGGGTCTTCCGCCTTCAGGAACGTCTCGTACGCCGACATCAGCCGCTCCCATGGCCGCAAGAAGTCGGAGCCGTGATACTTGAACACCACGTGGAATGCCTTGCTCATGTCGGACAGCAGCGTCTGATCGTCTTCGAGAGCGAGCAGGAGATCCTCGTCCTCGTCCTCGGCATCCTCGGCGGTTGTGTTCCGCTTGTCCTCCTCACGCTGCACCACCCGATCGCGGTAGTCCTCCAGCGTCGACTGAACCGAGTCGATAAACTTGTTCATGTGGTCTGCCGTGAGGCACGCCCGACCAAGAACCTCGACCGACTCATAGAAGCACTGGTACATCTCGGCCAGGGTGTCGATAGCGGGCTCGGCCGTGAGAACCTCGAGAAGCTTGTCCACCGTGCCGTTCCACAGGGCAGTCATCTCGTTCGACTGAGAGCCGAAGGCCTTCTTGTATGAGTTCAGCAGCTGCGGCACCAGGCGAGCAGACACAAAGCGCACAGGGTCGTGGAAGAAGAAGGCCAGGCCCGGCAGGGCAATCTCCTTCATAATCTCGGCAACATATGGCGCAAAGGCGGCCTCGAGGACTTGTGCGTACACAACAAGAAGCTCGATGGCCATGTGCTTGTCGTCCATGCTGCTCGTCTTGATGCCGATCATCTTGCCCTTGAGCGGCAGCAGCTCCCATCCTTCCTCCTGCTGAAGCTGGTCAGCCTGCTCCTCGTCGTCGAGAAGCTGGATATCAGCCTTAGCACTGGCAAGCACCAGAAGCGGGGGCATAACGGTAGGCAGGAACGGCATGAAATCGGAACCCATGACGCGGCACATACGGCCCCACGAGTGCATTAGGTACTGACCCTGCGGGTCGTCCGCATCCGTCAAGCCGTTCTGGATGTTGGCAAGGAGCTGTACAAGCTCGAGAGCATCGTTGCCCAGGCGCTCCTTGCCAACGGCAAGGGCGATAAGGGTAGCGCACTCCATGGCCTTCGCTCGAAGCAACCGGTACTCCTTCTCGGTCTCCCGGCGCAGCACGTTGACCAGGAGCGGCATAAGGGTATCGTAGTACTTGCCGAAAGCCTGCTCGGCAGCGTCAGCAATCGTCGCAATGGTAGAGAGAGCCTGCTCCTGGACGTAGCGCTTGTCGCTTTGTAGGAGGTTGAACAGGTGGCTTAGGAGGTCGTCTAGATACGGCTCGAGAACGCTCTTCTCGGCTTCCTCGCAGAAGTTGACAAGAGCTGCAGCAGCATGGGACTTCACGCGAGCCTCGGGCGAGTCGAGCACGGGAATGATCGCCTTGAGGACGACGTCGTAGTACTCCCTCTGCATAGTGGGCGCGAAGTCGGTGCTCATCTGGCCCAGGGCGTTGCAGCCGGCCCAGCGGACACGTGGGTGGGGATCCTTGAGGGCAGGCACCACCAGGTTGAGAACCTGCTGCAGCTCGCCGAGCATCAGATCGCGGCAGCCCTCGGAGATGGCGGAGATGGCCATGAGAGCAGCATGGCGATCGCGCCACGCAGTCGAGCCGATCATGCGCGGCAGCCAGCTGAACGTCGGCGCCAGAATAACGGCGCCGCCGAGCTTGTTCGCGAGGCGGTCCATGCACTGCTCGCCAGCCACGTGGTTGGAGTCGTTCTCATCTTGGTCGAGGTCGTCGGCGGCGAGCCATTCGGCGGCATCATCGTCGTCCTCGCCCAGGTCCGTCATCAAGCTCAGGCATTGTGTGATCATATCCTGCGTGTACGTTTCGTCTTTCTTGCACATCGAAGGCGAGTAGTCGGCGAATGTGGCCATCAGCTCGAGCGCGTTCTGGCGACAGCCATCGGTGAATTCCTTGTCCTGGATGACAGAGACGCTGAACTTGACAAGGACATTAAAAACGGGGCGGAACATCTTGGGTGACGTGCCGGCAAGATCGATCAGAGAGATAAGGGCATTGCCGAGGTCATCTGAATCGTGGGACTCCTTGATTGGAGGAAGGACGTTAAGCATCTCCGGAAGGAGCCCGAAGAACTTGGGCTGGCTCTTCTTCTTCAAGCCGCGGAAGAAGGACGCAAATGCCTCCATAGCCGCAATGCGGACCTGTATCGATTGTTAGTCGTCTCCTGTTTCGGCAGCCCCCCCCCCAACAAATTCACTCCATAGGAAGGTTTCTGCATACCGAGACCGATTCGTCCTTGAAGCCGCGAGAGAACGCCTCGGCGACGGCATCCTCGTGGGTCTTCTCAATGATGCCCGGCGTTGACGTGAAGACGCGGTAGGCCGTTTCGCGCTTTCCAGAATCGGGAGCCATGCTCATCTGGAAGAGGATCTGCAGAAGCTCGGTCCATGGCTGGTCTGCGATTTAGGTGGTTAGCACAAGGCAATGTCTCAACAGAGGGGCGCACGAAGCGCGCATAGACAAACCATTTTCCGTGTACTGTCTCGCGACCTCCGCGATGGCATCGCTGATCTTGTTCCGGACGCTGCGGTCGGTTTCGGCAGACAGGACCTCGAGCAGCTTCTGGCGAATGACCTGCGACTGTGCGGTCGGCAGCCCAATGAAGATCTCGACGGCATCGCCCTGCTCGTTCTTACGCGTCTTCGACGCGATTCTCCGGAAAATGACAGCGGCAAATGAGCGGAACTATTATGAAGACGCAGTTAGCAGTCTGCAAAAGGGCGAATCGTGGTGGCCAGGCCCGCCGGCCGTTCAAAGCGCGTTTGGGTCCCAAAGCGGGCCCAGCCAGGCGACAACCGGAGCCACACCCCGCATTGCGGCTAGAGGGCGGTACCCCGGCGTGCCCGACGCAACAACAATGGGTTTACGCACACTGTTCGATGCTTGGCTGCCGACCTGCTCGGCAAGGCCCATCAGCAGCGCATCTGGGCGCGGGACGGTCCAGTTGTTCTGGAGGTGGTCTTCGGCCTGTGACCGGATGGTGTTGTCGGCCGACTGCAGCGCCTGCAGGAGCTGCGACAGCTCAAGGACCAGGTCCGGCGGGAGAAGAGACATCGTGAGACGCGACGGGGGAGGTTCGTGGGGATCGGGAGGTGCGTAGGGCGCAAACGCAGAGACAGGCAGCGGTGCCCGTTGGCGATGTAGGCGGTGGCCTTCGGTTCGCTCGAAATGGTGGAGGAGGAGGGGTCAAACACGGCCGTTCGCCCTCTTTTCTATAGGATGCCCAGAATTTTAGGCTGTGAATCGCGTTGGGGACTGTGTTTGGCCGGCTCTGTGGGATCGCGACCCGGACGAGAGACAAAAGTGCTGTGTTTGTGTTTTGCGATATTGCTGTACTTGAAGGGAGGAGGTGAAAGTAAAGCCAAAAAAAAAAATTACTAGAGGGGGAAACACAGGACACAAAAATTGTAGCGCGAAGAGCGGGGCAGGATAATAGAGCGACTCGACAGCGAAGGAAGGCGCTATGCGGCGGCGGCGGCGTTGGGAAAATCGAAATAAAAACCAGACAAACTAAAATGCAAGAACCCGAAATAAATTTCCTAAAATGTGAAATGCTAGAACTGTGATACATATTTCCTACACGGACAGGCGCGTGTGTACAGGCAGGTGCAATCGTCCCAACGCGGCTTCCTGTTTTGTTTGCTACTTCACGTCGTAGGGCAGCAGGGTCAAAGAACACTGTGCCTTTCATTGATTTTGACCTCAGAAGCCATTCTATTAAAGATGGGCCGCCCTTCTCTGCGCTCGTTTTCGCGAACAGGGAAGGATCGCGTGGTGGACGATAAGATATGGGCAAGTCATGGGTTTAGTCGGCGGGGTTGTTGCCCGTTTTGTTATTGTTTTGGTTGGATTATTGCGCGCGCGGGGCGTAACTGCCTTTTTCAGCTTGTGCCAGCGTGTGCCAGTGTGTCTCGGGCTTGGCCCGGCCAGTCAACTTGGAAAGGAAAGTGCGATGGACAGACGCGTGTTTGCTGGTGGCCAGACTTGAAGTCACTCTCCCTTGTTCGCCCCTGACGACTTTTCTCCTTTTTTTTTCTTTCAGCGACGCATTGCCAATTGCTCTGGGAAACATGGAGCACGTGAAGCAAATGCACCTGGTTCGGGCTGAGCAGCGTTCAACAGGTCCAGAACATTTGGTATCTTTAACACGAAACGTAGTGAAGTATGACCGCGGGTTGCTGTGCTACCTGTGCAGATAAACTTTAATGAGAATGTCCCATGTATTCAAGCTGACAGTGAATGCTGATTGACCCATCACCGACTCGGAGCAGTATTTCAGCCATTTCGCCCTCCAAATCGCATGTTCCATGCTGTATGCTACGCTTTGCCACCATATTGCTTTGAGGCATATGAAGGACTCGTTATCGCTGCGGTGCCTCCGCACTCCCACCAAATAGCTACGTCGTAGGCCTTCGGATGCCGTTGCCCAAAAGCGCTCTTTCTTAAGCAGACTAGGCAGCTGACGTCGTTGGCGGTTGTGGTGGCTCCTGCTAGCCAATGAGCTCCACTGCTCCTGCCCCGCGCCCCGTTGGAAGACCGATCCGTAGGGAAGTCACGTTGGTGTTCTTGTCTTTCCCTCTGCCTCGGCCTCTGCCTCTTGCAGCTTCTATGATGTGCTCCTTTGTTAAAACACATTACATTGATTGCGTCTCCCGTGTGTCTGGCTACCAATTGAAGCATTCTGACCCCTCGAACTTGCTGTGTGCATTGACAAAGGTGGTGCCATTTCCTCTTCGCTTGGCGTCGCCCGACCAGCTCCTCGCGCAAGCCTTGTCCCCTCAGCATGGTGCACGGCTGTTAGCTCTCCACTAGCATTTGCCTCATTGCCGACGTCTCCCAGCTCCTCCTTTGTCGCCGCCAGATTCTTTAGACCACGAGACATTTCTGCCCTTTCTCTTCTCTTTTCTGCTGGACGAGCGTTTAAATTGTCACGACTACCAGTTACAACATCTGCGCGAGTCCGAGCAAAACAGCAAGCACAAGGCTCCCAGGTCAATCTCACAATCGATCATCGGCGTATTGAGCCGCAGGCAGCGAACATACTGAATCGTGCCCCACCACTCGGCGTCACGGGCAAATCGACAATCGACACTCGACATATCAAGAACATACTGCACTATAGACATGGACTCGGCTACGCCACCGACCGCGGAGCGTGGCGGGGGAAATGCTGCCGGCGGCAGCGGTAGCAGCTCTGCATCCAGCTTGAACCCAGGCGGTGTCGCCCAGGGTGCCTCCGGCTCCGCCGCTGCCGCCGTTCCGGAACGGTCGCCCTCCCGTTCAAGCCTGCGGCACTCTCACTCCTCATCGTCTCACCGGCATAGCTTCGCCGAGAATTTGCGGAACCCGCCGCCGTCTCCCCGCTCTCTTCGGCAACCATCCTTCGCAACGCAGGCCCAGGGCCTGCTCAACCACCCGCCGCCCCAGCGGCAGCCGAATCCGCGCTTTTCCGGTCGCGATTGGCATGATATTTCCCTCGGCGAGCTGGTTTCGGAGGAGGATATCAGATGGGCGAACCTAGACACTAGTGTGGAAGACTGCACAAAGGTAGGCTACATCTAAATAACGAAGTGGGCGGATATCGGGATAGGAGCTGTACTGACGGCTGCAGACGCTTCTTAGGAACAACAACACCGCGGGTGCCGTGCTCGTCCGCAACGGCCCAGCAGACAAGATCGCCGTGTCGACGTTTGACTACAGCGACCTCAACGCGTACCTTCTCGTCGTTATCGGAATGGCCAACCCCGACCCAGAGCATGTCGCCGTCTGCCAAAGTATCGCACAGCGGGCTCAAGACCGTGTCGCGATTCCGATTCGGGATGTTTTGCCCATTTGCCACAAGGAGCCATTGGCGACCCTATCTTACAATGACGATCTTCTCGCCGCCATCGAAATCTTTGGTAGCGGTGCTCGTCGTGTCATTATTACCAACCCCAATGCGACGGAAGTTGTAGGCGTGTTGAGCCAACTGCACTTGATCCAGTTCTTCTGGAACGAGGCCGTCAACTTCCCACAGATTGACCAGCTATATGCTTCCACCCTGCGGGACCTACGTATCGGTTCGCAGGATATCGTCGCCATCAAGTAAGATACACTACTCAAATCGTCTCTCCAGGAAGACTGCCAGCTAACTTTCTCCCCTTCTCCTTACAGTGCCGACCGCCCCCTGTCGGACGCTCTTACGCTGATGAGCAGCGAGGGTCTAACGTCTGTTGCGGTTGTCGATAACGGGCTCAACGTCGTGGGCAACATCTCGACGCGAGATGTTCAGCACCTCACGTCTGTCACAAGCTTCCCTCTGCTGCAGTCCTCCTGCATGCATTTCATTTCTGTTATTCTTTCAGAACGCGGCGTTGAAGAGGGTCGTGATTCCTTCCCTGTCTTCCATGTTAACCCGCACTCGACTCTCGCCCACACCGTGGCAAAGTTGGTGGCCACCCGGGCGCACCGGGTGTGGGTTGTTGATTCGCCGTCTCCGTCGCCCTCGGCACCCCACACCCCACTTCTCTCGCCCGTGCAGACAACGTCTTCCTCGGTATCCAGCGCCAGCATTGCCACCCCGTCGGGCCCTGGTCATTCAAGATCACCGAGTGGCACAGCCATCCTCGGAAGCCCTGCCACGACAAATGGCGCGGGCGAGGGCCACGCGCGCAGGGAATCGACTGTCCTCACGCCTTCAGCAACGGCCGCGACCGTTGGACCGCACTCACCCATCCCCCTTCCCGGCGGCAATGGAGGCAATGTGCCTGGATCCACTTCTGTTCCGGCATCTGCGCTTCCAGGTGCACACTTGTCGGGTCGGTTGACTGGCGTTGTCTCGCTTACAGATATCCTCAATCTTTTTGCAAAGACGACCGGTCTCCGTCCTAGTGATCCAGCCGACATCCGGGCTCGGCGGCGCCGTAGCAGTAGTACGTGTTTACCACGCATAGACCAGATTCAGAGTTGATTTACTAACCACTTTTTACGTCATAGGCAGTTCACTCCGCCCCAGCCTTGACGGCGTGAGGACAAGTGTGGACATGAGGCGGTAAGCCATGCACTGGCTGTTTTGTTCACTAAAACACATTGCTCTCGGTGGGCTTTGGAAGGCCCTGGTTTTCAAGCGGACAACAAATTGTCGACTGGTCGCAAGGCACAGTTACGTCAAGCCAATTTAGCTTTTTAGGAGGAAAAACGAGGAGGGAAACATGAAGACTCATTGCATGTTCTTCTTCTTTCGTTTTCGTCTGTTTTCTCTCTTTCTCTCTCTTCTTCTTCGTTTTCCGCTTTGGTCTCGCGGCGCATGGTACTTGCTTTGATAGAAAACGATTATTGATGTTTTTGAATTCATAACGTCGTAACTGTCCCGACCAGTGATGGCCAGTTTGTTGTATATGCTCTTCTAAAACCTGCCGACAGCACTGGCAAACACGCATCGGCAATGCCTGCGCGCCGCCACCTTCCTAAGAGGGATAGCTATCCGTGCCTCTCTGTGACCTTCTGGCATAGGTATTCTTTGGCCTGTACATTCCGTTGCAGGCTCTGGGGCTACGGTTGACGTCCGGTTTGGCCCTCGGCTCGGCATTGATCTCCTAGCTAGTGGTCCTCATACGCCGTGCCGGGTTTTGTGCGAACAGGATCTAGCTGTCTGTCTTGTTTTCGTGTGTTCTCCCGTCATGATGAGCCTCTTGACGAAATCATGATGACATGATCGCATCGCCGGTCGTCGCCTGGAGTGCCGTCGGTGCTGCAACATCGGTCTCGCCCGCCGTTGTGCCAGTCGTACTCACGGAGAGCGGTTTTGAGTAGATCTTGGTCTGTGGGCCGTTGTCGGTATGCAAGCCGATGGCGGCCTCGGCCTCGCGTTGTGTGTAGGCGCCCTCGGCCAGCTGCTTGAGGCGGCGCTTGTGCGGCTTGGCCAGCTGGTGCTTGGAGAGCGCAAACTCCGTCTCGAACCACTTGGCGCAGGCGATGCAGTAGTGGCGGCCGAGACCAGGGAGGTCCTCGGAGGCCTTGGTGGCCTTGAAGCGGTCCAGATGGGCGGGCGACAGGAGGTCGTTGGCGATCTCGTCGACGTCCCTGAGAGGCAGATGTTAGGAGGAGGAGAAGGGGTGGCTGGTCGTTAAATAGGGTTGTCTTCTTACCTCGTCTTCCGCCGCGTCTTCGTAAGGGTCTTCTTGCTGACAGTTCCCATTGTGTCTGATTTTCGAACGCAAAAGTGAATGGTTGCAGTCACGATACAGTTGACTTGTGGTTGTGATGAACTTTTGATAGAGGGCAGTGGGGTGTGAACATGGAACTTTGATATTTTTTTTCTTATCGGGCGTTTATCGCGAATCTCGAAATCTAATCGCGCCCCACAGCTGCCTTATCCGCGAAAAAGTTGGCCCGCTCAGAAAACTGACTTGAGACTGAAGACGGACCCCACCAAGAAGCAACCAGTAAACGCCGCGCGAAACAGCATTACGGCCGCGCTGAAAATCATCGATTCGGCGCTCACGTGCCACCACTAGCTTCTCCAGATTTTCGTGTAATACAAAGTACTTGGAGAGGAGGAGCTCTCGGTCGCACTTGCTCGGTCTTCAGGATATTCGCAAGGCAAGCACGAAATTGACAGATCAGGGGCATGCGAAACATAGGTTTCCTATATTGGAGTCTTTCTCGCGTACCATCGGCCAGGCCGCGGCCGGCGACGCACAGTCGACAAAACGGCAAAATAAAAAGGCAAGCAAAAAAGATTTTGGCCGCAAAGCCCCGTTCGGACGATCGGATTCAGCGCGGCACCACTTCGTATTTACTCGGAAACCGGTATGGCTGCCGAGATGGCCCAGGCGCTTTTTAGGGCGCACGCCCCTAAAGTCCACTAAAAGGGCAAAAATGGGCAGCGAAACAGGCCAAAATGGCCACCAGAGAAAACTCTCCACCCAAATCTGGTCTCCAGACCAAACAAAACAGACGGAAAACGATGGTTTCCTCAGCGGTGACTGGTGGGCGCTGCCTTCTGTGGGGAGAGGAGGGGCGTTGAAAAGAGGGACCGCTACGGAGCTGCAGAACATGAGCGCTGTTAGTTCTGCGCCTACGCCGTATCTTGCAGTCGCGAGAACTTCCAGGTACAGTGGGCGCTCGATCACGGTGGTTCCTGCCTGGCGATGCTGGGATGTCCGCCGAAATCTCTTCACCTTCCGTCGCGTTTCGGGAGAGGATTACCGGGACAACTGGCCGTTCCTTCCCTCGTTGAGGCATTTTGTTCGGTTGAAAGCGCCTGGAGCGCACGCCTCTAGCCGACAGAAACAGAAGGTGTGTCGGTGGCACCTTCCTCGTAATGTCTACCGCGTGTTCGGCGAATGGCAGGCGCTGCTTTATCATGCGTTCACGACAATTTGATGCCGATTCAGTATCGTGCATTTTCTGCAGAGTTTTTCTCGAGTGTGGCCAAGGGGTGAGCAGTGTTTCTCTTACGATGCCGCTCGCTTTTGGCCAATGTCTCGGCTTTCTGTTTCTTTTGTGCGTCGTCTGTTTGGCCAGGACTGGGTGCGGCTGACACGCTGTTGATTACTGGGGACTCGCTGCAGCATCCCCACTGTAGCCTGTATCTTAGCTTCTGGCTGCCCCGGGCCATTCTCCACCGGGTCGCTCTTGCGCCGGCTGGTCGTAAATACTTCGTAAACACGGCAACAGCCAATTCAGAACCGCAGCATTCCCCGACGGCGACATCGCGGGCTGTGAGCCCCCCTGAATGCTCATATGCCTGCATGTGTCAGATTCTGCAGGAAAATGAATGACGCATTGTTTTCTAGAATTGGAGGCGAACAAAGCCAGGACCTGAATTGCAACCGTCCCGATCTCATGTTATTTTGCCTCGTTCTCAAGTTTACGCCCGCTGCGACTTCCTCGGCCAATTGCTTCTTTGGTGGTCGCACGGGGCAAGAGCGGCACAAAGTACCGCTGCCACCAGAATTATGGAGCAATTACGAGCGCAGCACGGGCAGGTGCGATCGTGTGGGCTGTGGCCAGGCCAGGCTTGTGATGTTCCCACACAGCGGCCTTTTGGCAGCCCTCCAGATCCACCCCCCTGCCCTGCAACAATAATCCAATCGCCCTGATTCGTCCGCTCGCCCGTTTGTCGTCATAGCCGAGGAGAATACCAGCGCCGCCCGGCGAGGGGTGGCTCTTTCCCCCATACAATCGGCCGTGATTGTGCTTTGCCCGCTAGCTAGGAAAAGCCGAGCGGTTCCTCCTTCGCTGCTGCTGTTTATCTGCGTGGTTTAGCACACGCCTGCCAAAACACCTCGTTCTGTCTCTTTGATCGCCGTTTCCTGTCCACGCACCCCCCCCCTCCCCGCCAACTCCCCCATTTTCGCTTCCTATTTCCTCCCTTTCTCTTATTTTTTTCGGCTCTTCCCACAATTTTTTTTCTCCTCTTTCCTTTTCTTCTTTTCTTCCTTTCTTTTCCTCTCGTGAGCGCATTTTGTCTTTCTTCACTCTCCCCTCTACCCAATTCGTGCTGCATCGCTCAGCTTGCCTTCACACACCTTATCTCTCTCCTCTATCTTGAGCTTCATTGCCCAGAGATAGAGTCGTGAGTAAGCACTTTGTGACAGTTCGACGACACACATACACACACATCCATAATGTTGGCCTCTCGCCAGCTCCTGGGCAAGGCCGCCCGGAGCCATGCGGCCTTTGCCGGCTTCGCGATGCGCCGCACCATGGCCACTGTTTCCGACAGCCCGCTTGACCAGAAGGTAGGTTGACGTCTGTGCCCTGTGCTGTTGGTCTGACCTCTGGGTTGCTGGTGGAAACTGGCTAACCACAGCTCTTGTTCTGCGATATACAGGTCCCCCAGAACATCTGGGAGGCAAGCAACTTCATCAACTACAAGAAGATGGCCGAGAACCTGGACATTGTCCGCGCCCGCCTCAACCGCCCTCTGAACTACGCCGAGAAGGTTCTGTATTCTCACTTGGACGACCCGCACGGCCAGGACATTGAGCGCGGTGTCTCCTACCTCAAGCTGCGCCCCGACCGCGTTGCTTGCCAGGACGCCACTGCCCAGATGGCCATCATGCAGTTCATGTCGGCCGGCATGCCCTCCGTGGCCAACCCCGCCACCGTCCACTGCGACCATCTGATTGAGGCCCAGGTTGGCGGCCCCAAGGATCTGGCCCGTGCCATTGGCATCAACAAGGAGGTCTACGACTTCCTTGCCTCTGCCTGCGCCAAGTACAACATCGGTTTCTGGAAGCCCGGCTCTGGTATCATCCACCAGATCATCCTCGAGAACTACGCTTTCCCCGGCGGTCTGCTCATCGGCACCGACTCCCACACCCCCAACGCTGGTGGTCTCGGCATGTGCACCATCGGTGTTGGCGGTGCTGATGCCGTCGATGTCATGGCTGGTCTGCCCTGGGAGCTGAAGGCCCCCAAGGTTATCGGTGTAAAGCTCACTGGCAAGATGTCTGGCTGGACTTCAGCCAAGGGTGCGTATAATGACCCAACTTTCAAATTCTCCACCTCTATATCCCGTCCAACAACAGAAGCGCATCACCAAAAACGCTCCACATCGTTCAAAACATCATCCAGAACGTTTCGAACAACATTGCTAACACTCATGGTATCTAGACATTATCCTCAAGGTCGCTGGCATCCTCACTGTCAAGGGCGGGACAGGCGCCATTGTTGAATATTTCGGTAATTTACACCTTTTTTTAAAGACTTTTCCCCTTCTTTTCTTTTTTTTTTGTTTAAAAATACTAACTTTTCTTAGGTCCCGGCACGGACACTTTCAGCTGCACGGGCATGGCTACGATCTGCAACATGGGCGCTGAGATCGGTGCCACCACCTCGTTGTTCCCTTTCAACGACCGCATGTACGACTACCTCGCTGTGACCAAGCGCAAGAATATTGGTGACTTCGCTCGCGTGTACGGCAACGGCCTGCGCGCTGACGAGGGCGCCGAGTACGACCAGCTGATTGAGATCGACCTGGACACCCTGGAGCCCCACATCAACGGTCCCTTCACCCCCGATCTGGCCACCCCCATCTCCAAGTTCAGCGAGGCTGTCAAGGCCAACAACTGGCCCGAGGAGGTGAAGGTCGGCCTCATTGGCTCTTGCACCAACTCCTCGTATGAGGACATGACCCGCGCCGCCCACATCGCCCGCGATGCCATGGACCACGGTATCAAGGCCAAGGCCATCTTCACTGTCACCCCCGGTTCCGAGCAGATTCGCGCTACCATCGCCCGCGATGGCCAGCTCGAGACCTTTGAGGAGTTCGGCGGCATGGTTCTTGCCAACGCCTGTGGCCCCTGCATTGGCCAGTGGGACCGTACCGATGTCGCCAAGGGCACCCCCAACAGCATTGTCTCGTCGTACAACCGTAACTTCACCGGTCGCAACGACGGCAACCCCGCCACCCACGCTTTCGTCACCTCTCCCGACCTGGTCGTCGCCATGACCATTGCCGGCTCCCTGCACTTCAACCCCTTGACCGACAAGCTCAAGGACAAGGACGGCAACGAGTTCCTCCTGACCCCCCCTCAGGAGACTGATGGCCTTCCCGTCCTGGGCTACGACCCTGGTGAGGACACCTACCAGGCCCCCCCTGCCGACCGCTCGCAGGTCCAGGTCCAGGTTTCGCCCACTTCTGAGCGTCTCCAGGTCCTGTCGCCCTTCAACGCTTGGGACGGCAAGGACGCCACCGACCTGCCCATCCTGATCAAGTGCCAGGGCAAGACCACCACCGACCACATCTCCATGGCCGGCCCGTGGCTGAAGTACCGTGGCCATCTCGACAACATCTCCAACAACATGCTGATCGGTGCCACCAACGCTGAGAACGGCGAGGCCAACAAGGTCCGCAACCAGGTCACCGGCGAGTTCGGCGGTGTTCCGGACGTTGCCCGTGACTACAAGGCCAAGGGCATCCAGTGGGTTGTCATTGGTGACTGGAACTACGGTGAGGGCTCGTCGCGCGAGCACGCCGCTCTGGAGCCCCGTCACCTGGGTGGCCTGGCCATCATCACCCGCTCGTTCGCCCGTATACACGAGACCAACCTCAAGAAGCAGGGCATGCTGCCCCTGACCTTCGTTGACCCCGCTGACTACGACAAGATCAACCCCAGCGACCGCGTAAGTTTCTTCATATATACCCGAGCACAGTTTTTTGATGACCTTATTACAAGCATGGTACTAACTCAACATCCAGGTTGACATCCTGAGCACCGAGCTGGCTGTTGGCAAACCCCTGACCATGCGCGTCCACCCCAAGGATGGCGCCGCTTTTGAGATCCCTCTGGCGCACACCTTCAACGCTAGCCAGATCGATTGGTTCAAGAACGGCAGCGCCCTGAACACCATGGCCAAGAACAGCAAGAAATAAGCGTTTTGAGACGAAAAAGTCGAAACAAACCAAAAACAAGCTACATAACCCAAAAAAATCAGCCACTGAACTCAAGAATTGAAGATGTAACGACACAGAGAAAGCAAGGTTTTGTGCCTTTTTTCCCCTTTGTTTCTTGTTTTATTAAATGCGTCGCTTTTTGGCGCCGTCTTCGGTTCAGGATTTTTCACATCGGGAGGGCGGCGCGGCGCCGCGTATGGGGTCGATTTGGAAGAGATGTTACATACCATACGTATAACACGCGCTACATTTATATATCCGTTTTACTTTTTTTTGAAACTTTTTGGACAGCCTTTTGAAACCTTTTGACGTCATTCCTTGGCTATGATAGCCTTCGTGTCTTGGTCTTTTAGGCACTGGTGGTGACAATGAAGATGGCCTTGGCCTTGATACCGTGGTCCATGGCATCGCGGACGATGTGGGCGGCGCGGGTCATGTCCTCATACGAGGAGTTGGTGCAAGAGCCAATGGGCCCGACTGTGTCTGTAATCGAGAGCTCTTAGTACTCGAGGATGTGTCTGGGGTAATGCACAGTACTCCTTGGAGATGCGCATACAGTACCCCAGACACAAGTGGTCATGGAGATGTGAGAAAGGCGCGTACGTTGATTGGCTGCTACATAACATTAGTGGGTTACCGAGCTGAGAGCCGCTTTTCTTTCCATGTCGAAGAGTTGTGAACTATGTACGGAGTCCGGAGTATCGAACATCGCATCGTACTTTGAGTATTTTATAGCACACGCAACGCGTCTGAATATCACCATTAGATACAGAATAGCAAGATACAAAACACAGCGCTCAGAATATACGCACAATACAGGGCTCACAATCAGGGCACGCACACAAAAACGAGGGCCACACATTAAGGCGCACAAAAGGGTAAACGGTATTTATAGAGAGTGCGTAGAAAGAAAACACCACGTCATATAACTGCGAGGGTGTACGACATAGCTGTTGATGTTTTGATCGCAGATGCGGTCACGTGCTGCGTCACATGCATTTGTCACGCTTTGGAGCATCCGCGTTAGGCTGGCACGGCATGTATTACCCCCAGCTTCAGGCCAAAAACCTTAAAGCCGCCGCTAGCACGCGGGAACGACGTGGAATCTGGCTGCTGGGTTCTGCTGTCCCTTTCCCACCCGTTCTGTGGCAAGAGGCACACGAGACATCGCCTGCACTGTCTCGACTGTCTGCACTCACATCCTCGCCCTACTAATTTTCTGCACACAAGAAGACCCAAGCACAGCCTGCTGCCGACTGGTTCTCAGCAGCGACGACGCGATCACGACAAACGCGAATCAAAATCATCGCCGCGCAAAATCCCACGTTGCGAGACGCCTCTTCTTGCGGACCTCGAATCGAAGCCTCTCTTTTCAGCCTCCGTTTTCCGCCACCACTTTCGATCCCGTCTACTCTCTCCTTTCGTCTCAAGGCGCTCATCGCGGCTCCGCGCATCTCGATAGTCTCCTTCCGACACTTCCTCCTCCTCTCTTCTAAAATGCCTTCACCGTCACCCCAGCCGAGGCGTTCCGGCATCGCGGATCTCTGGACGCCGCGCGGCTCTTCTTCCACGTCGTCGGGATCCTCATCCTCGGCGGCCTTCAACCCCGCACGCTCCACGCGGTCATACCTTGCACGCGTGCCGCTTCTCACACGCGTCGTTGCCAGTTTGATCGTGGCGCTCTATCTTCTGGACTGGCTGCCGTTTTGGGACCTGCGCGCCTGGGGTGGTCTCGTCCCGTCGACGCTGTCTTTCGCGACTCGTACGCATTGCCCTCTCCTATTTGCGTCCCTCGTACGATCTTGCGTCTAACCTCCATCTAGTCTACCGCACAAATACATTCCCTCTGATACATATCAACCTGTTCCACATGGTTGTGAACGTGGTGGCCCTGGTGCCGCTGCTCGACCGGTTTGAGTGCGAGCACGGCACGATAACGACGCTGGCGCTGTTCTTTGGACGTACGTAGCATGCCTTATGCAAGACGAAAGTATATGACAGGGACCGAACGCTAACATTGACGTGACACGACTCTAGCCTTTTCCACGCTGCCCGCGCTGATCTACGTCTTTTTCGAGCGCATCTTCCGTCTGGACACGACCGTGATGGGAGCCAGCATCTGGGTCTTCCTCCTCCTTGGCGTCGAAGCCATTCGCACCTACCGCCAGAACCCGTCCCTGATCATCGCCTCCGTCCCCGTCCCGACTTGGGCCACGCCGCTCTTCTTCGTCTTTGTTATTGCCGTCTTCGTCCCTAACACGAGCCTCCCTGGTCACTTGGCCGGCCTCGGCGTCGGCTACTTGTGCGGCCTCGGCTACCTCAAGTTCCTGTCGCCGCCCGAAACGGCCCTCCGCTGGATCGAGGCCCGCCTCAACCTGCTGGCACGCGTGCCGCACTACGTCAGCGTCGACCAGAAGACCTACGGCCGCTTTGGCGTGCTGCCGAGCGTGTCAACCGGTGCGACGGGCGCCGCGCCCGCCATCGGCCTCGTGGGCTCGACCCAGCGCCTGGGGCCTTAGTCGTGCTCCAATGCACTCTGAGTCCCTCTCTCTCCCTCTCTCGTTCTGCCGCCCTTCTTCCGCCTTCTGTCTCCTCCTTCTGTCTGCTTTCTCTCTCTATTTTATGCTTTTCTCAACGCGCGAGTCTCGCGTTGTCTCATCATATCAAATGGAGTCTAGTGTGGTCATTTTTCTGGATATTTTTCGCGTCTGGGCCATGCCTGTTCCCGTTGTCTCCCCCCTTGTTGTTTTGTTTCTTTGTTTCACATTTCCGTTTTAGACTTATCCAGTGGGCTTTGGCCAGTTTGGCGGGTGTATTTGGATAGCTTCTGGAGGGCGTTTCGTTTGCTGCTTTTTGCCGGGTTTTTTTCTTGTTTCCGCTTCTGCCCGTTTCACACGTTTCCCTTACTTCTTTTGTTAATACCTCGATATATTGGGACGCTGGATTGCATGCCCAGGAAGACTAGTAATAATGATAATAGACTGCGTTTTGACGCGCCTGCGCCAAGGTATACGACGTGTTGATGATGTAAACTGCAAGACGTTGCTTGAATGGTGTGTGTGGCGCTATTATGCTTCTACCCGTTAATTGGGGTGGGGCTGCGCCAGGCGCGAGTAGGGGCCCTCCCGTCCCTGAACGCGCTAAAACTAGTAAAGCACAGCTGTTCGTGTCTCGTTAGAGCTTCACTTCTTGTCCTCCTTTCCCGCCCGCCATGCGCATGTCCTCGCCATTGCGCTGTCACCCACGATGCCGAGTTTAATATGTGAGTTTGGTGCCTTCCACACACTCAAGGCCACCCTGAAGTCTTTTCGCTCCCCGCCCATGTCCTAACTTCTCAGCCTCCCTCGTCCGCTTCCGACGCGACCCGCGCCTGCTCAAGCTGCCGCCATACCTCTCGCTGATCTGCATCCTGGTCGGCGTCGCCTCGCTGCTTGTGCTACCCCTCAACTCCTACTCCCGGCGCACATACATCTCCGAAAATGCCCTGCTCCCGGGTCAGGTGCACACCTACTTTGGCGGCAGTGACCAGCACGTCTTCCGCGCCTACAAACACGAGGTCAACGGGCTGCTCGGCCAGTCCAACACGGCCATCAACGACCACCTCGAGCCCATCCTGGCGTCCGCCGGCCTGAAAGTCGGTCGCCAGAACTACACCTACCGGTCTGCGGGTGAGACCTTTGCCGGCGAGAACCTCTATGCCATCCTCCAGGCCCCGCGAGGCGACGCCACCGAGGCGCTCGTTCTCGTCAGCCCCTGGCGCAGCATCCACGACGTGCCCAACCCGCACGGCGTCGCGCTCGCGCTGGCCCTGGCACGCTACTTCCGCCGCTGGTCGCTGTGGTCCAAGGACATTATCTTCTTGTTCCCGCCCGACAGCCTGACGGGGCCCCAGGCCTGGGTCGACGCCTACCACGACGCCCACGACGGCCGCTACGTCAGCCCGCTGCCGCGCAAGTCGGGCGCGCTGCAGGGCGCCGTGGCACTCGACTACACCAAGGCAGACCCGGCCGACAACGACGGCAACGGCAGCAGCCGCTTCACAGCCGTGCACATTGTGTACGACGGCGTCAACGGCCAGCTGCCGAACCTGGATCTGATCAACTCGGTCGTCAACATCGCCGGCGGCCAGATGGGCACTGGAGTGTCCCTGCAGGAGATGTGGCGCCACGACGACGGCTACGCGGACCGTCTGCGCACGATGCTGCGTGGCATGCTGCGGCAGGGCCTGGGCGCGGCCACAGGCGCGCACAGCGCGTTCATGGCGTACCACGTGGACGCCATCACGCTGCAGCCGTACACGGCGACGGCGGTGACGCCCGAGGGCAACCTAGTGATTTCCGGGTGGCAGCACGACGAGATGGCCATGGGCCGCATTCTCGAGGGCACGTTCCGCAGTCTCAACAACCTGCTGGAGCACCTGCACCAGAGCTTCTTCTTCTAC
This sequence comes from Sporothrix dimorphospora, assembly GCA_021397985.1. Taxonomy (NCBI): domain Eukaryota; kingdom Fungi; phylum Ascomycota; class Sordariomycetes; order Ophiostomatales; family Ophiostomataceae; genus Sporothrix; species Sporothrix dimorphospora. The sequence continues at coordinate 537,286 of WOUA01000005.1, read as the reverse complement.
CTGCTGATGGGCCGCGAGCGGTTTGTGAGCATCGGCACGTACCTACCAAGCGCCATGCTGCTGGCCGCCAACTTTACGATCATGGCCATTGCACTGTGGGTGCGCAGCGGCCAGGCCGTCCCGAAGCCGGAGGCGGCAGCAAACGCCAAGGACAAAAAGGGCAAGGCTGCCGACAAGACTGTGTCGACGTCGAGTGGCAACGGTGCTGAGGAGCGGGACCTGTTTCTGCCGCTCGCCGTCGTGACGCTCTGCCAGGCACTTGGCGTAGCTCCGCTCTACTTGTTTAACCATGTCTCCGCTTGGGTAAGTTGAAGGTTGCCACGGTTTTTTTTCATCATGGGGTCGCTCACTAACACTTCGCAGCTCCTCACACCCGTGTTTATTGGTTTCGCCGTGGCCAATGCTGTCCTGCCGCACGTCATCTCCCACGTCCTGACCAACTACTACCGCGCCTCTATCCAGCAGTACGACCTCATCAAGTCGTTTTCGCTGCTGCTGCTCGGCATGTTCCTGTCCTCGCTCGCTACCCTCAACTTCTCCCTCGCCTTCCTTGTCGGTCTGCTCGCGAGCCCCTTGACCTTTATGCGCCCGGCGCCCCGCAACGCCGTGCTGCGCTGGCTTGCTACCATGCTGCTCAACGTCGTGTCCCCACCCGGCGTGCTGATCGTCTGCTGCGCCGTGTGGAAGCTGGACGTGGCCGAGGCGCTGCGCCTAGCGGCCTTTGGGTGGGACGTCTGGGGCATGTATACGGCTGTGGTGCTGTGGTGCGTGTGGTGGCCGGCGTGGCTGGCCGGGTCGGTACTCGTCCTGGGCCGGCCGGCCGCGACTTCGGCAAGCCCTAAGCCTGCGGCGAAGTAGTCATACACACCATTGGTGGTGTTATACCAGGGGGTGTATGGGCTAGTAATGAAGTGAGAGTAGGTTGCACTCAAAGGGTGGCCTACAGGTGAGGCGGTCGGCTAATATTTATATCTCTTCGGTCATGTTTGATGGGAAAGGAAAAGAGAGGCGTTTGTCATTTTAGAGACCGGGGAACTACATTTTGCATGTCCTCGTCACATTACTTTTTTATTGTTTGGATAGCGACTTCACATGTTTTCATCGGTGTTCATATATATATTATTATATATAAATATAATAAAGAAATGAATAAACGAATAAGTAAGCAAAATTAGTAATTTATTGTACAAAATTCACCGCTTGGGTATTTCTTAGTCTTACTGATAATTGCTCAACTTTGTGAATGTTTTGATGTTTTTGTCTTTTGGTTTGGCTACTTTACATGAATGTGTATGTGTTGCAGAATGGTCTTCGAGAACGCTCTTTGCTGACCCTGCCCGCACCTCTTCTCATCCCACATCTCTGTTCTATTCTATGCCTCATTACTTCCACCACCCATCCCGCTCATGCCGCCCACACGTCCTGGCCGACCTGCTCGATCCAGTTGCCGAGCTGGTTGACGCTCGAACCCCACTCTCCTAACCGCTCGCGCATGTTGTCGATCTGCTTCATGTCCAGCACCTTGGGCTGCACCCAGTTGATGTGCGCCACCTCGTCGACCTGGTCAATGGTGCCGCGCAGCAGGCCAAGGCTCAGCGCCTTCATCACCAGGTGCTCAATCTCGTCTGGCTGCACGTTGGTCTCCTGCGCAATGGTGGCAAACGTCATGGAGCGCTGGTGCGGCGGGCGGCGGAAGACGGCCTCGGTCAGCGCCGCCAGGTAAATCTTCTGGCGCAGCTGCCCGCTGTGCTTGTTAAGCAGCGAGTTGCCAGCAATGTGCTCGGACAGGCGCTCGTACGCGCGTAGATCGCCGCGGTTGTAGGCGAAGAGCAGCTCGCGCAGCCAGGCGTCGTCCTCGTCCTCGGTGGTCAGGGCGTCGAGGATGGGATGCAGCAGCAGCTCGCCAAAGTTGTAGATGCTGGACGACACGAGGGCAGCCAGGCTTAGCTTGTATGCGCGGTCGTGGCGGTCGTCGGCGTCGAGCGAGGCGACGTCGACGCAGGCCAGGTAGAGCAGGGCGTTGCGGTAGTAGAGGGCGAAGTCGAGCTTGGCCTGGTAGTAGAGCGAGCTGGTGTCGTAAAAGGCGGCGTGCACAATGTTCTCGACGGCGTCAAACGTATCCAGCACGCGCTCGGCCTTGTCGAGGTCGCTGCGGGCGCCGTCAAAGTCGCGCAGCGACAGCTTGACCCGCGCCACGGCAATGGTGGCAAACACAAAGGCGTCCTGCGAGTCCTCGTGGTCGACGCGCTTCGCGACGGACTCAAGGAAGGCGAGCCGCTCTTTGTCGTCCTTACATGACTCGGCGGCCTTCAATGCCAGGTCGACAAACTTGAGCTGGTTGATCTTGTCGGCAAACTTGAGCACAAACACCTTGAAGAACGGCAGGCGCAGGTCTTCGCTCTGCTCGTCGTTGAACACCACCAGCAGCGCATCCGTCAGCTGGTGCCACAGCTTGCGCTCCCACAGGTTCTCGATCTCGAGGATGGCCCCCTGCAGCTCGGCCGGCGCCGCATCGCGCTGCTCGTCGAGGAAGTCGGACAACGCCTCGGCGCTCATGGTGGCGGCTGTGTGTGGGTGATGATGGTGTGGAAAGGAGAAGGAAATGAAAAGCAATCGGTCGTCGTAAGGGTCGTCGCGTGAGAGGTCGTGTGGTACCGTCAACGAGCCAATGCTTCTATGACTTCGCTGTTGCTGTGGTGGTGGTTGGTTGCAGCGGTGATGAGGTTGTTTGGAGGCATTCGAGGTAGTCGTCAGTTGGCTGGAGCTCCTTCCCAAAGCACCAACGCTCCCTCCCGCAATCCCCTCCGAAAGACGCGGCTCGAATGCAGCCTGCTCCAGCTGCCTCCAATTGCCCCTGCTAGGCGCCATCGCCCGCAAAATCAGTTTCTCCGGGGCGCGCTGAATCAAACGTTCCAGGGGAGGACAGCCCCGCTAACTGCATTGCGACTCCAGCGCGTGGATTATCACGTGATAGCTACTCACTACCACCACCGTTGGAGCACTGAGCGAACGGCCGCCCGCCCGCCAATCCGCCAATGGGATCCCGAACATTACTTTTGCTTCGTTTTCGACCCACGCAAAAACGCAACAGCCGAAAAGGTCAAGTTCAACGGATGCTGGGCCAGCTCGCCAATCGAGCCAATTGACACGCAACCGCCGCCTTCGCGCCTCTACGATTCCGAACTCTCACCGTCCTTCCCCCACCACCCCATTTGTCGCCTTCTTGGGGCCCCTTTCTTCGCACAATGTCGTCCCTTCCGGCCGCCGCCGTGCGGTCGTCGCAGAAGATGGCCCGGACCGTCCTGCAGCAGCAGCAGCGCCGCGCGCTTTCCGACGTCACAATCACACGAACCGGCAAGCCCATTATCCGGGTGCAGGGTGGAAGGTACGGACACACCGTTCCGGCGTGGCAATGGGATGCGTGGCCGGTGTTGTGGACCATGTAGCTAACCTGTCTCTTTTCCATTCGTTAGATCTTCCCTCGGAGGTACGCACGCCGTCGACTTCTATCTCCTCCCGACCTATACAGCTACGAAACTGCTACGACGAACGCGACTAACGATGCTAACTGACTGCAACAGGCCACACGGCTACGGTGTTTGGTGCCACGGGTGCCCTGGGTCGTTATATCGTGAACCGGCTTGGTGCGTCTTTTTATATCCCGGGCAACGGAGACGCTGGAGGACGAAGGGAGGGCTGAAGAAAGAGAAAGGGGTGCTAACAAGGACGTTTGTTCTCGCGTACAGCTCGGCAAGGTTGCACGGTTGTCATCCCCTTTCGTGAGGAGATGGCCAAGCGGCATCTGAAGGTGACGGGCGATCTCGGCCGGATTGTGTTCATGGAGTACGACCTGCATAACACGGCGTCGATTGAGGAGAGCGTCCGGCACTCGGATGTTGTCTACAACCTCGTCGGCCGGAACTACCCGACCAAGTATGTATCTCCAACCGATACAAGACAGCTCGAGCACGGTCTAGCCAAATACTGATATGTTGCACACTGCAGGAACTTCACGCTCGAGGATGTCCACGTCGAGGGCACGGAGCGCATCGCCGAGGCCGTGGCCAAGTACGACGTCGACCGGTATATCCACGTGTCGTCGTACAACGCCGACCCGACGTCGCCGTCGGAGTTCTACGCGACCAAGGGCCGTGGCGAGGCGGTCGCGCGCGCCATCTTCCCCGAGACGACGATTGTGCGGCCGGCGCCCATGTTCGGCTTCGAGGACAACCTGCTGCTGCGGCTGGCGGGCGTGTACAATGTGCTGACGTCCAACAACATGCAAGAGCGTTACTGGCCCGTGCACGTCATCGACGTGGGCCAGGCGCTGGAGAAGATGCTGTACGACGATACCACGGCGGGCCAGACGTTTGAGCTGTACGGCCCCAAGAACTACTCGACGGCAGAGCTGGCGGAGCTGGTGGACCGCGAGATCTACAAGAAGCGGCGGCACATCAACGTGCCCAAGGCGCTGCTGAAGCCGGCGGCGACGCTGCTGAACAAGCTGCTGTGGTGGCCGGTGCTGTCGGGCGAGGACATTGAGCGAGAGTTTATCGACCAGACGATTGACGAGACGGCCAAGACGTTCAAGGACCTGGGTATTGAGAAGACGGGCGATATTGCCGACTTTACCTACCACTACCTGGTGCGTTCCCTCCTCCTTTCTGATCTATGTCTCTCTCCTTTCCCCCTAGATTGCTAACAACTCCACAGCAAGGATTCCGCGGCGCCTCGTACTACGACCTGCCGCCAACAACAGAGCGCGAGAAGCGGGAGGAGAGACAGTACCTGCACGTCGTGGACGACCAGTAGATGGGAGTCTAGGTGTTGGTGTGTTGATCTAGAGCTGACGCGCATTGTTTTTCTTTTGTTTTCCTCTGTTGGCTGGACGGGACAGTGTATATATTTGACAATAAAAAATGCAATCAAACATAATCAGAGTATAGAAGAGATGAGAGAAAGAAAGACAATAGTGGTCGTCGTGACGTATCGCCTGGGAACGTAAAAAACGTGACGAGGACCGCGAGAAGGGCTTCAAAGGTGAGTCCATACGAATCGTCAGGCAGCGAAAGGCTCGTTTTCTCGTTTTCCCGTTTTCTCGTTTGCATGTTTTCTCTTATAGTACGGCTGTCTTTGTGAGAGTAATACGACGTATCACTCCGTACGTTGGCTGGCCTTGCGATTGGTGTCGTTTGTCGCAGACTGAGTTGAGGGCGGCGGCGGGCTCTTTCCAAGGCGGGCCGCGTATTGAAAATTTTGGCGCTTGCCAGCCTTGGCCCGCATCTGCCCAAAAAAGGTCTTACATGGACAAGGCCGCTACAGTACAACGACAACGACAACTCAACCCCGTACGTTGAGATTAAAAGCGCATAAAGCAACCGGGTTTTAATAGTCAAGCATACGTCATCATACTAGACTGGTTACACCATGGCCCCCGACAGCGATGATGAGCTGTGAGTTCCTACGCGTTCCGTCTTTCAAGAGCCTCCTCCTTGGCACATGCTAACCGATTAGAACCCTCTCGTCGTCCGCTCTCGACGCCCTCAAGGACTTCTACAAGGAGCGTGACGAGCGCGATCGACGCTTTGCCGAGCTTCAGGCCGCCGCTGAAGCTGCGGCCAAGGTCAAGGCTGCGGCGGAAGCCGAGGCTGAGACCGCAGCGGCGGCCGCGGCGGCCGCGGCGGCGGCTCTCCCGGACCTGTCCATGGCTGCCTTCACTGAAGACTGGAACGAGTCTCAGTTTTGGGTTCGTCTGTCAATCTCCTAACGCTTCTATGAGTCTCTGATCTCACCGCTAACCGTATAGTACTCGGACGACACGGCCAACGTGATGGCCAAGCAGCTGCTGGACGGCACCGATGCCTCGTCGCTCATCGCCGTCGTCTCGGCCCCGAGCGTCTTTATCACGCTCAAGAACATTGTCGTACGTTTGTGTCTTCTTTTGTCCTCGCTTCGCTCATTTTCCATTGCTCACAGCCCAGAAAACAATCCCGCTCGAGACCCGTCCCCGTCTCATCCTCCTTGAACACGACCGGCGCTTCGCCGTCTTTGGCGACGAGTTCCTCTTCTACGACTTCAACGAGCCAACCAAGCTGCCGGCTACCCTACGTGGCGCTGCTGATCGCCTTATCTGTGACCCGCCCTTTCTGAGCGAAGACTGCCAGACCAAGAGTGAGCCCGCATGTACCCTTTGTTTATCTGTTCTTGTCCTCCCCACTAACCTTGTAGTGGCTCTCACGTTGCGATGGCTCGGCAGGGCCGGCCCTGGCACGCGTATCATCTCATGCACCGGCGAGCGCATGGCTGAACTTATCACGACCAAGCTGTACAAGGCCCAGGGTGTGCGGGTGACGACGCATTTGCCGCAGCACGCCAACGGGCTCAGCAACGAGTTCTTGACGTACGCCAACTTTGAATGCGACGACTGGAAGTTCCAGGATGCGTGAGGAGGATGCTAGGCTTGGGGAATTTACTCAGGCTCCTTCCCCCTTTTTTTGGTTATACTCATTTCTTATACATTTCACATATTCTCGTGAACTTGTCTCATCCACGAATCATGATATATAGATAAAAGCAGAGTCTATATTTTAGAGGGCGCCGACTGATGCCTGGGTGTTTTTGTCCCTCGTCTATTCCATCGGAAAAGGGTGTGGCCGTCCCCCACTGACTTTGTTTGACGTGCCGTGGGCAATAAACAACCCTCCCATTTTCACCGTCATTGTTTGCCCCTCCATGCAACCGGGATGCTGGAAAATAATACCAAAACAGGAAAGACTAGAGTGTACAAAGTAAGAAATCGACTGTATCGACATATTCCGACGTATATAAAACACACACGGACAAACAAAAAGCAGAGGCGACGCCGTAACCGGGCCCGGACGAGAGGAGAGAAAGGTGGACAATGGGGAAAGGGGAAGAAAGGAACAAAAAAGAGTCGAAAAATAAAAAGCAGCGGAGCGAATAAAAGCAGTCTTGTTCTTGTGGATCGTTAGAGGTCGGCTGTACCGTTCTACACCACCGTTGGTGCTCATCAAGCTAGAGAGCGGATGATGTAGAAGAGCAGGTAGGCCTTGGCGCCCAGGACCTCGGAGTTGGACGCCAGCTCGACGCGGTGGTCGTTAAAGGCAAACCACTGGTCGCCCACGCGACAGTATGACACGTAGTGGCCCGTGTCGATCTCGCCAACGTGCACGACGACGCTGAGCAGGTCGTACATGCACGAGCGGTTGAGCTCATAGCTTTCGCGCGTGTCCTGGTTGCCACGGCTGCGGTTGGTGTACGGCAGCATGTTAAGCTGCAGTGGGAACTCGACGGGCGTGTCGACCTTGACGGCCTTGTCGTGGCGGCCCTGCTTGTACTCAAAGCGCTGGGAAACGTTAGTAGAGGAACGAAGCAGGAACAAAAAAAGGGAAACAGGTGGGAGGCGGACAGGGCATACTTTAAGTTGAATAGACAGCACATTGGGCAGCGACTTGATGGACGTGTGGCGGCGCGCTAGTCGCGTCGAGTTGCACTTGTGGCAGCGGTACTCGCACTTGTCCGACTTGATGTACTCCTCGTCGAGGCACTGTTGCAGCGTGAGCTTGTTGGGCCCGCCGCCGGCGCCGAGCAGCGCCTTTTTGGACGAGCGCTTCAGATTGTCGACGCCCAGGCTCAGGTCCAGAAACGACTGCACCTGGTTCGTCATGCCGTTGCACTGCTGGCACGTCGTCGTGCTCTGCAGCTTGCCGTAGAATGTCTGGTGGATGATGCACGTGCACGAGTGCTCGCTGCCGTGCTCGGGCTTCTTGCCGTCACCGTTGCGCTCGTGCAGCTCCTCGGCCAGGAACTGGAAGAACTCGTGAGCGTCCTGCTCCTTGGTGGTCACGAGGTTGGCAAAGGCCTTCTTCTCGGAAATCCAGAAGCTGGACAGAATGTTGGCCGCCGTATAGCCATTGGTCGTCTCCTGGCCGTAGAACTCCTGAAACACGTCGTCCATGGCGCAGCTGAGGCAGTGCGGCGATTCGCAGAGCGAGCTCTGGTGACCGTCGGACAGGTAAAAGTTGCGCAGCAGCGGGTTGTGCAGGAAGCACTGCAGGATGACGTTTTGGTAGCAGGTGGCGCCGGCATTGTAGATACCGCGCAGGCCGCTGGCCCGGCACGACGCGAGAGTCGTGTTCGACGCAATGTAGCGCGGGTCGTCCTTGAGTGAGTCCGAGAACAGCTCGTCGTGCTTACGTTTGCGGTTTGCTGGGTGTGTCAGTGGCCATCCTGCCATATCTCCCACTCTTGAGGCAACTTCTCCGCACATACTTGAGAATGAGCCGGTGCCAATCTTGCGCTGCCGCAGCTCCTCTAATGTCGGGTCGTAGACAAAGTCATCGCACATGTGGCAGTACAGGGTGCCGCATCGTGATTCGACGTCTGTGGAAGTGGAGTTAGCCATTGCTCTCGGCGCTTGTCTTTCTTTCTGCTCCTTCTTGTCCTTTCCTCCCCATCTCCACATACAAAAGCGGTGGCTCTTTTTGCCGCCATGCTTGCCAATGTCCTCCTGCACCAGCGTCGTCGGACACTGCAGACACAGGTAGTTGGGCGTCAGGTTCGTGATGGGCTGTCCGTCGGCCGACTTGGACGTCTGCGGCACAATCGGCGGCTGGTCAAAGATCTTGCGCAGGATGATCTTGTAGTGGAAGACCGACGTATTAATCGTCTCCTGGCCCTGAGCGAACAGCTGCTGCACGTGTTCGCAGCCGTACAGGGGCATGCCCGGCACCGGCGCCTTGACCTTGATCGTCTTGGGCGACGACGGCGTGGTCGGGCGTGTCGACATGCTGGGCACGGTGTATATCCGTCTCGTATCAATACTTCTTGCTGCCCCGGGGCCAAACCGTCGCGTGGCGTGCCAAAACGGTCAAAAGCGGAAGACGGAGGAGATGGGAGGGTTTGTCGAGGTGTTCGTCGGGAAGGGAAGCTCGTTTGGTCGCGACGTCGAGGGGAATCGACGATAAATTCGGCGTGTCGGGGACCACCGAAGAAGATCTGGCGAATACCGTGGGAGACCTTTTACTTCTGGGTTTTTTTCTCGAATCGCTCGTCCTCGTGGAAGATGTCGTTCGAATCGTTTGTGAACTTTTGTTGTATTGATGCTCTCGGCCGTGCAAAATGTCCTACAAGTGTCCTGCCAATGCCCCGTCCGAGCAAAAGACGATCCGATCGTTTCCGTCCGCCCTTTCTTGTCTCGTCGTGCTCGTGTGTGTGCCCGTGGGTTGTCGATCCCGTCGCATTCGTGTCGCTGCGTCGTGGTGGTGCGTAGGGGTGCTCTCGTGCGGTTCTCGTTGCCGTCTCGTGCAAGTTGTTGGTCGATGTGCCCCCAGCTGGCGCCCTGTGGGCAGTCTTTCTGTGGTGTGCGCGTGGTGAGTGGTGTTTCAATGCTGCTTTTTAATGGCAAGTGGGGCCGCAAAGGGCACAAGGCTGCGCGCTGATTCGCTGATTCGCTGATTCGCTGCAGCTGCCCCAGCAGGGAGCAGGGGGTGGCGACCTGGCGATGGGGTTTTTTCAGTGCTCGCGAAACGTCCGTGGCGGGAGCTTCGACGATGTTTTCCTTCTTTTCTTTTCTAGCCGTTCGACGTTTATTCGCGTCTTCCAACTCTCAGCAGCGCGACAAGTGAATCCACGCCGAATAGAGCATGCATTGTGATCGTCACCATCCGCACACAATTCCTTATCGGCACCTGATCTTGGGAGCTTATCGCACTTGCTAGCGGCCGGCCGCTAAATCGGGGGACCTATTCCGCGCCTTCCCATTGCGCCATTGGCAGCCCGGGGCACTCTGGCACAGTCAATTGTGGTCTGGGAATGGGACCTGCAGCCTCGGCTTAAGCATCCCCCATGATGTAAGAGCTGAGCCGGATTGCGGAGAAATAGCACGGCGTTCCACCACAGAAGCATTGAGACGCACAGCGACGAATACAAACGCGTTTTACAGAAAACAGGAGAAACTGACTCAAAAGAAGAACGTCGCACAAGACGAGAAGCCGTTCAAAGTTGAATGTGGCCCAGCCTGCGACCCCGCGCGCCCTGTTGTCGGCCGTCTTCCCAGCTCCGGCCGAGGCTCTTTTGCTCCCGGACACCGTCTATTCGAGCGTACCCGCCATTGGCTTCGTCGCTTGCATCCCGACCACGGATCAACCGGCGACTCCAAGTACATTTCTTAGGACAACCCCACTACAACCCCGCCAGAATGGCCAGCCAGCTCGTCGCGCTCCCCGAGGTCGAGCGCCTCAGCCCGGCCTGCATCCGCATCCTCGGCGGCAACCCGGGAAAGTTCACGCTGCAGGGCACCAACACCTACCTCGTCGGCACCGGTCGCGAGCGGCTGCTCGTCGACACGGGCGAGGGCGTGGCTGCATGGGCGGACGCGCTGGAGCGCACGCTGGCCGAGGAGACGGCCACACTGTCCGCCACGGTCATCACGCATTGGCACCCGGACCACGTCGGCGGCATAGGCCAGGTGCGCAAGCTGGTGCCCGGCGTGACCGTCTACCAGAGCCAGCTGGAGAGCGGACGGGGGGCCCCGGCTCCCGGCCAGGAAGTTCTTGACATTGTCGAGGGACAGGCGTTCTACGTCGAGGGCGCCACGCTGCGGGCCGTGCACACGCCGGGCCACACGACGGACCACATGGCGTTTGTGCTCGAGGAGGAGGGCTCGCTATTTGCGGGCGACAACGTGCTCGGCCAGGGCACTGCCGTGTTCGAGGACCTGGCCGTCTACCTCCAGAGCCTGGCCCGGATGCGGGCGCTGTACACAGAAAGGAGAGGGGCCGCAGCCGGCACCGCCAACCGGCTCTACCCCGGCCACGGCCCCGTGGTGGAGGACGGCCCGGCCAAGATTACCGAGTACATTGAGCACCGCCAACAGCGCGAGGACCAGGTCGTGCGGCTGCTGCGGTCGCCCGACAAGGCAGCTGCAGCTGCGGCGTCGTCCAATTCGTCTTCGTCGACATCACCCACCGCAGGGGACGGCAAGCCTGCCTCATCATGGACGTCCATGGAGCTGGTCGAAGTCATCTACGCGGACGTGCGCAGGGACCTGCATCCGGCCGCCGAACGCGGGCTCGTCCAGATCCTACAGAAGCTGGAGGACGAGGGCAAGGTTGTCCTCAACGGTCGGACTTGGAGCTTGCGGGAGCGGTCACCACTTTGAAGTTGGAGGACGGGGCTTCATTGATGGTATTGGCAGGGATAAAAAACCTGAAAGGTGAACGAAAGCAACGATGGACGAAACATACTGCATTGCATCCAAATAATACATCGTATTTTCATGATATAGATTCAGGCTCGGAGGTTCGTGTAACACGGTGATCGTCCACACATGCGGAGGAAGAAATGCTTCTGAAGCAAGTCGTCATTCGAAGAGGAGAGTGGAAAGTCACGCCAGGTACTCTCAAGCCAGAATGCAGCCTCGAGAAGACCGAGCACATGAATTCCTTACAGACATTGTGAGAACGAGGACCAACCACATGTTGGGACCTCGTTTTGGGTTTCCCGGGCTTTGATTGTTTTGTTTACTTGGGGCCAGCCAGAGGCAGGCCAGCCATTACCAAGGAGACCTGGATGGAGAACCATGAATACCCCGTAAGGAACAGACCGCGGGAAGCTTTCGCGGAGTACGAGGCGTTGCTCCGGATAGGCGCCGGACATGACAAGTGAAAAGCCTCCGAGAATCGTCTCACATTGTGCGTATGGCCGTACTAGCGGTGTGAGAAGAAAATAAACACGGAAAAAGAAGAAAAAAAATCTGCAATCTCGATGGCCTCGTCCGTTCTTCCTTTCTGTTTCCTAGCGCCGGCTTTGCAGGTGGCAGATGGGGGACTGCATATAAAATTGCGGAGCAACAATGGCCAGAGAGGGAAAAGATGGAGGCAAGATGCAGAAAAGAGAAGCATCAAAATCCCACAGTGGCAGCCGCGTGACTGTACATTTTTTCCCTTTTTTTTTTTTTTTTTTTTTTTTTTTTTGCGATAAGTATTATCGCCTGCAGCCGTCATCCTGGCCTTCCGAGTCGGAGATCTTCGGGGGAAGGAAGTGAGGGAAAGAGCCGGGGACTGCTCGCAAGTATATTCAAACGCAAAGCAGGCAATTCTCCTTCCCTTCCTTCCCCTCGCATACGGAGTACTGCCCAGCCATATTCGTAGCTTCCGCAAAATCCGGCAGACGAAATTATGCAGGCCGATGATGCGGCGGGCGTGTGGTAGTGGTGGAAGTGGATAGGCTGGGTGTGGGTGCTGGGTGTGGGTTGTCCCTTCCTTTTCTGGAGACGAGCATGGTGATGATGAGGGGCGTCAAGGCGGACAACAACAGCAACAGCGGTGGAACGAATGCCCATAACGCCGAAAGAGCGAAAACGAACGGCGCCGGCGGCAGGCGGGACTAGACGACAAAAGACACTAAAAAAACCACCAAAAAGAGTGGAGACACAAATATGGCTGGTGACCGGGCCAGAGACGATCAGAGGGCTGAACAAAGAACGGAACGGCATCGCACTGTGCAGCCTCTTTCCGTTTCTTTACTCGTCTTTTCCCCCCTCGTTGGACTCCCTCCGTATGACAGGCTGTTTTGCCAAGACGCCTCTGCAGATTCGATGTGGGCGTGCAGGTTTGTTTCGAGGTGGTGGTTGTTGACTTTTTCTTTCTTGCTCTTTTGCTCCCAAGGCCTGGGTCAATGCCGACCTCGTGAGATGGGTCACAGGCTGTGCTGCTCCGGAAGGCTCGGAGGAGAGACATGTGAAATGCGAAGAGGCCGGAAAGAGCGAGAGGATGAACGGATCGACAACAGAGAAAACAGAGAGAACAAGGACAGGCGAAGAGGAGAAGAACGAACGATGGCTGCAACAAACCAAATGATGATCACGGCATTCTGCTTGTTCAAAAGACGAAATAGGAAAGAGTGAAAGAAGAAGCCTCCTCAATCCGTGCAGGGTTGCGAGTCGTTCATAGAATCTACTCTGGGAGAGACATTCCCGATATCAAACAAACGGAGGAAGAGCGACAGGCAGCACAATAAAATGCACCAAAAAAAAAAGAATCGAGGCGCCGAAACAACACTGTGAATAAAGTGCGCCGGAGTCGAGATGCCGATGCCGTGCAACAAACGAGACGAACTGGAGTCGGACATTGTTTATCTCCAGCTGTCAGAACCCAACTTGAAAAGTTTATTCCAAGGTGGTGGGGTCGCGTTAGTGAAGTGAAAGGAAGAACTGATGGGAGGAAAAGAAGGAAAGAAGGCAAGAAGGCAAGAAGGCAAGAAGGCCACAGGCAGAAGCCACACAGTCCAGCAGCGCGCGGATGGAGCCAAAGATGGTGGCCACCAGCCATTTATCAGAAGCTACGACACTTGGGAGCGGGCTTAGCAACGGTAACGTCGATAGCGCAGAAGAAACGCCAGCGTACGGGCATACGAGGCTTCTCACTCAAAAAGCACCGACAAACTACGACGCATATTCAACCTTTGTAATCGGACTTACCCTTTGAGGAATCAAACGCAGTCCCTTCTGTATCATATTGAATCATGAAAATAGCACTCATGGAGGTCCGTCAGCTTGTTTTGTTTTCTGGTTAATGATTATGTCGTCTTCCAGTCACGTCTGACAGCGCTTAATCGCCTACCGACCAGCAAAGGAAGAGAAGGAAGAGGACATCGGCTTGTGGCTTTCGTTCCATCGTCTCACACAGGCCCTTTTGTCTCACACCATTTCTCTTCCGCTTCGTACGACCGCCTTTCTTGGGTGGTTACACGTGTTCTGGAAGGAATGCAGCGGTGGTGCGAGTCTTACACCGGCCAGCAGGAATTGGGAACAACTTCCAACGGCGTACCGCATCCCTTTTCACGTTACCCTTTGCCACGCATTTTTGTTGGACGTTGAATACACACAAGTCAATCGGGCTCCAATTTGCTGACGAGAGAATGGTCTCTTACGACCGCCGTTATCTTACGTTCAGAGCCCAATAAGCTGTTCGACAAAGGCCTAGCATTTAGGCAGGAAATCACTAACACCGTCTTATGCACCGACTGTATTACCAAATACACGTATTAGCGAAGCGTTCTTGGCCGCACCTCTCTTTGTTTTCCTGTCTTTGTTCCGTTGCTCTTTTCGTCCGCAATCTCGATTGCCGCCTAGAGGATAACGAAGCAAAACCGTATTAAAAATAGAGAGATAAAACAGGCAGAAAATACGGACAGCGCACTGTGTTGCTTTTGCGGCCTGCAAGTGCCGAGACCACCCGCAGGACCCCGTCCAGAATACCACCCTCTTGAAGGACAACATTTTGCGCTGTTACCTGTAAGATACACAGGCGTAAGGGTTTTATATTTTGGGGGAGGGGGGGTTAAAAAAATCAACTTTAGAAAAGACGTCTCGGTCCAGCTTGCACGTTGAAGACATAAAGAAGTACTCCGGAGGGGGGACTATTCCGCAGATATCTTAGTTGAGAGCCGTTTCGTATGAAGATTTGTGCAGCCCCAAATAAGATCGGCCTGTAAATTCTCCGGCGGCGTTTCTGTTCTCGCTCCTCCACCCGTCCCCCGTTCACGTCTCTTGGTGCTCCGTGTCCAATCCCGCTATTGCCTGAAACAGACGCGATACCGAGCGGGAAGACGGGGGCATATTCTTGACACCGTGATGCAAGTAATTTAAAAATAAAATAAAACAGCAGATTCGTTGGTCGTGCTCTTACACACAACATACGACGCATGAGCACTTGAACGAGCCACAATCTGCCGAGGCCGGCGAAAAAAATAAGGTCCTGGAAATACTGTGTTTAAAATACGTTGCGAAAAGAAAGGAGAGGCCCGTGAAGATGCGATTTGCATGCCGGAGCCGTATAACAGCATCATTTCTTTCTCTCTCTATATTTTCTGGCCGCTATTTATGCATGATCCTGCAGCATGGCATCATCCAGCAAGGCCGTAGGCGGCGCACCATAAGCCGTGCAGAAGATGGGGCACTTTTCAGCGAGCCGTCGCAGCGAAGCTCTCTGACACGATGCGTCTTACTCAAAGTACCGAGAGAAGGTAGAAACATACGGTGTACCATTATTAATTATATTATTTCCACATACCGCTCTCACAGTGGAAAACCTTAAAAGGACTACTGGGGGTGGTTGGCACCACCGGCCGAAAGCGGGCGGGTAGACAACGGTCTTGATATTCAGATGACAGACGGTGTGCCGCGAGCGTGAGGAGGAGGGGCGCCTGTTTTTTTCTTTTCAGAGGCTAGTTGTAAGAACAAGTAAGTTACGTATTCTGAAAAAATAAATAAAGCAAACAATCCGACGACGGTCCCTGTATGCGAGATCGGCCGGGGAGAGAGGGCGAAAATGCGGCGCTATTACAAACAGTGCGTTTGTACCACTTCCACTCCGGTACAAGTGACTTATGACTTACACGGGCGACTGTTGGCTGTGCCGTCCGACTCTAACAGAAAGGTAGGGGTCCAGCGCAAGGATAAGGAGAAAACCCGGAAAATAGATGCTCAGAACCACGTCCATGATTTCCGGGTTGGACCCCATCACCCACTCGCAAAACCTTATCGTAGGCATATGCCCCGTCTCCTGTATTCCTTTTTATATGAAGTGGAAATAAGAGGCCGGCGTGAAAATATGGAGCAGAAAAAAAATGAAAACGGAAGACAAGAACAATGATCCTCAGCCAATCGTACTCGTATATCTTCCCCCTCCTTTTTTGCTCGCCGCTCACTCCACAGGTTGCTGGATCGACAACATGGTGCACGTCGATGCGGAGACCGGGGTGTCATGTGTGCATACAATTTTGTTGACAAAATGGCGGCAGCTTGAAGGAGGAGGAGGAAAGAGGGTGTGTACGAGGCATGTGGTCAAGGGACCCCAGCATATGCCGGCCACAAGGCGTTATCACTTCACACAACACAAACTGTCAGCACAGGCCCCACGCTGACAGGACCAGGCCAGCCGAAAGAAAGAAGAAACGAACGACCCCCGGCCTTTTGCGGCATTGTCGTGCCGGTCTGGCTTTTGCGCTGGCCTGGCCCGTGCAAACCCCGGGTTGCACTTCCGTTTCTTTTCTTGACAGTGCTTTCTCCATTGTCTTACGAGAGCCGTTTTTGCGTTAACCAGGTCTAGTTCACGTCTTATCCTTACTCTGGTCCCTTGCTCTTTGCGACCCGGCAGCATTCTTTTTTAATTGTGCCAAGAAAAACACACTGGGTCTCCGGTCTTCTGTGGCTCGTTCCGGTCTCCGTACTTCCGTTTTTGCCGACTTACAAGTACATCGAGATCCGCGCAGGCATGGTTCATACCCAGCCTTTGCTTTGGAACTCGCGTGAAAGAAAAGGAGTACGTCGCAGATGCAAGGCAGCCATCAAAACGATACTTTCTTTGTTTCCAATTGCTCCTATCTTCAAAGAAAACAGTGACCAAATTTCGCCCCAAATGACGAGGCTGCTCAGCCTCTAGCTCTTGTTGACATCCTCGATCCACCCGCTGCCAAGTTAAAACTCCGATCACCGTCAGATGCGTTGGAATCAAATGTCCTGCCCTGCCTGGACGAAAATAGCCCCGAACCACGATACGTACGCGTCTCGAAGCGCTTGTTTGAAACAGAAACAAGATGCAACTCGACAAGGTGCAGATGTCGCCTCGTCCTCGTACGACTGAAGGCCCTGAGCAGATTGAGAGATCACCCACGGCCTTACAAAGTCCACCGGCTCCGAACATCGTTTGTACTGTGAATATTGCCCTCATTTCGCTTGTGCATGTGATATGAATGCAATTTGTATGCGCCCTCATAGGAAAGCCGGGGTGGAAACGTTCCGAGCGACCGTTGTGCATTTCTGTGTCGTCTCTTGCCGGTCCATCGTTCTGTGCTGCCCGTCGATTGGCCTGGAACGGTACAGGAGCACCTCGTGCCAACAGGCTTCTTTGTCGCGTATCTGTGGCCACACAACCGGTCCCTTCTTCCCAAGCGTCCCATACGCCAAGTCGCTCAGGGTGCGCCTCCGCCACCCACCATCACGAACATAACAGCCTTGGCCTGTTGTCCTTTCGTGACGCAGGCTCGGCAGGGTGGCCTGCTGAGACCCCCTCCCTGCCTTGTCGTGTCTTGGGCCGACATCTTGGCCTGCTGTGCCAATGGCGCCTCTCTTATTGCGACGCAAGAGACGCACGAGGGGGGCGCGTGTAAGTCGAGTGTAAGATCATGTCTGTACTGTGCAGGACTGTGTGGGGAACGCGAGCTACCCCCATTGCAGCACACCGCTTAGTTCTGGTTCTAACTGACGACCGGTGCCCCACCCTATGCGACTGACAACAAAGTAGGCTCGGTGGGCTCTTACCGTTCCCAGCGGCCTTTTGGCGCTAAAATACTGCCACTCTTTTCTTTTTTTTTTTTTGTCTCCCCGTCTTTTTTCTTTCTTTGCCTCACCACTTTGTTCGCTCCTCGGAATGTTCGGATGGCTCAGAGCCCAGCAACTACCTCCACCCCCCCCGTCCGCCTGCACCCTTTCCCACCACCCTGCACGATTACGTCGTACCGCACTCCATCCATTCTCGCCTGCACTGGCGGACGCCCTATGATGATGGCACGCTTTGTGGACAAATGATGTGTTTCGGGAGCGGGAAGCCAAAACAAGAGAGCTCCTGCCCGTTCTCGCCGTTGTCGCGCTGTTGCGCTCTTTCCCCTGGCCATCGACGTGCACATGATGAATGTACATCCGCCATCCGCCCTTGTCCGTACAGAAGGAGCACCTCCCGTACGGAAGGCAGGGCGGATGCACGGGTGGTCTGACTCAAATCCAGCGCTCGCCGTTGCTGGACAGTCATAGACATCGCTCTTTCCTGGCTCGTCTGCTCTGCCCTTCGCTCTTTCCTCCAGATGTCAGAAGGGGAAACAAGGGAAGGAAGGAACTGGCGAGCGCAAGAGCGAGGGGGTCCGTAAAACCGGGGCTCGGAGGCTGGGGTGTGCACTTTGCTGTCTAATATTTTTTTATACTGTACTCCGTACTGTCCGCATCGTGCTTTCCCGCCCCAGCTCTGCGAACCGCCTCTTTCCCTTTTTCGTCTTGTTGCTTTGTGAATAGCTCCTTCTCGTTCGCTCCGTGGACGGCCTTTCGCGCCTTTCGTTATTACCAATCCACCGCTTTCCTGTCTAATGCGCTCGTCTTGGCCGTCCGAGGCCCGTTCAATGCGGTCGCTGTCCGAAGAGTCAACACCCCCCCTCCAACCTCACATCGTAGTTTCCCTTTTTTTAAACCAGCTCGCGCCGCACCTGCCTGCAGCTCTCGCCACATTTTTTTATACTTCTTTTACTTTTTTTATTCCGCCTCCGCCGCCATTCCGTATTTCCTCTCCCTCATCTTTATTTCTCTCTCCAGACAGGCCTTGCGAACACATGCTCCCCCTTTCCCTCTTCTACATATTCGGACAGAGTGCGTGTAATCCTCTCTCGCCCTGCCAAGTCTACTGATCTCCATTTGGACCTCCATATTTTTCTGGTCTATTTCTGTCCCTCGACAGGACATTTCGGCGATTCAATCTGCTTCCTTTCTTGCAGCCTAGGAGACCGCTACGCAGGCTTATGACGCACGGCTTAACCTGAAGAGCGCCTTTGGTTATCTCTCGTTGCGCTTAGCGAACGTTTCTCTTGGCCTAGTGATTACGAGTATATTACAAGGGTCCTCCCCGTTCCTCAGAAACACAAAAGAGGCTGTTGGTTTTGCATATCACGCCTGGCTCCTTTTTCGGTTTACGACATTCTCATTTTCTCGGACAGCTATTTCCCCTGGAGCTACAGCAAGACCAACAAGCTACAACGACAACCGTTCGATCTGCAACCGTGCTCCCAGCTTCTTCACAAGGAGGAGACAAGCTTGCCCGCTGCCAATAGAGGCTATTTTGAGCTGTTCTGCAGCTTCGCAATTCGCAGAGAGAGCTCCCAGAACCACAGGGAAGCTCGGGAGACCGCCGCCGAAGAGCCGACGACAAGCGGGAAGCTTGAAACAGCTTGGAAATTAAGCTCGTGAAGCTTCCAACTCTAGTATTTTCAGAGTTGCGCACGCCAACAGCAAAAATGCGCTCAACAACGCGTTCTCTTGGCACAAAGGCCCTTTTTGTGGCCGCTCTCGTCCTGGTGATCGCGCCAGCCGTGCTTGCTCATGGCGACGACGAGGACATGGACATGGGCATGGATGTGGGCGACAGCAAGGACATGGCGGCCGAGCCGCAGCCACTCGCCTACAACGGGACGACCAATGGGACAACCAACGGGACGCCCGAGGTCATCTACAAGCCCACGTACTTTGCGCATCCGGAGCACGCAAGCTTAATGTACGCCCACATTCTGCTCATGACCCTGGGTTGGGTTTTCGCGTTACCAGTTTGTGAGTACTTTCCCTTAAGACCCCGGGACGGGGATTGGAAGAAAATTCATCGTGCTAACCATTTGCAGCGGTTATGCTGTCCCTTGCGCGGTCCCGCTACACGCTGCCCTCGCAGCTCGTGTTCCTGGCTGCCAACGGTGCCGGTGTGCTCACGTCGACCATTTACAACGCAAGCACGCCTGATCTGTACCCAAACAACGCCCACCATAAGGTCGGCTGGATCGCGACCTGGATCGTTTCTGCGCAAGTCGTCATTGGGCTGCTGGCTCGTGTTGCCGGCGCGTTCAAGCGCGGCAGCAGCAGCGGCGGCGACGGCATTCGCAACAGCGAGCGCCGCGCCTTCATTCCCGTGTCTACCGAGGCGCTGGCCGAGCACAGCAGCCAGCAGCAGCGTCGCCATCACCACATCCACGGTCACCAGTACCGCCTCTCCAACGACAGCGGCCAAGGCACCGAGCCCAACACCGAGTCCCTGGGCAGTAACTCCGTCTTGACGCTGGGCGACAGCGAGTCGAGCCGCCAGAAGGAGAGCTGCGACGAGTCCGACCAAAGCAACCGTTACGAAGATTTCGAGGACGAGGATCTCGAGGATTCCCACCTGCCGCAGGCGTCTCGTCTGGGCCGCGGCGACCGCTTCTCTGCTCTGACCAGCAAGGTTGCAGGCAAAATCTCCTCGCGAGCGTGGTCTGTCCTTCTCTTTGTGTACAACTTCATTGACCGCACCAGCATGATCCTGGGCTTCATTGCTTTTGCGCTCGGTATTATTACCTACGGCCGTTTCTTTGTAAGTTTTAACCCCCGGACCCCGAATTTCGAAGAGTGGAAGATGCGAGGATGCGGGTAGGGGAAAATCAATGACGGATAGAAATTGGGGTACGCTAGAAGCGATTTGGAGTCGGCCTTGACTAACACCATCTTTCAATAGGAAGGACGTGGCGTGTTCAACGGTTTGGCACATTGGATCAAGGGCGGCATCTTCTTCTGGCTGGGAATTTTCACCCTCGGTCGCTGGGCGGGCAGCTTCGGCGAATGGGGCTGGGCCTGGAACGTTAGACCGAAGTCGCCGTCGCAGAAGTGGCGTCCGTCGGCTGAGTTTGTCGAGAGCTTCCTCATTTTCTTTTACGGCTCGACGAACGTTTTTCTCGAGCATCTCAGTGGTGCAGGCAAGGCGTACTCTGCGACAGACTTGGAGCATGTGTCCATCACTGTCCTCTTCATCGGTGGCGGCCTGGTACGTTTTTTCTTCTCTCTCCTTTTTATTCGTCTCCCCTTGTTCCGCTTTGTAGGCGGTATGTCGTATCGTTTACTAACGCCCATCGCCCCTACTCTAGTGCGGTATGCTCATCGAATCAACACGTATCCGCGACCTCCTGAATACGACCGTGACTGAGGCTGCTCACGAATACCCCGAGAGCAACTACCATGACGAGGAGCGCGAGGCTCTCCGCCCGCCGCCCCATTATGAGTTTTCAATCAACCCCATCCCAGCCCTCGTCATCCTGCTGCTCGGCATCATGATGAGCTCGCACACCCAGCATAGCATGATCTCGAGCATGGTGCACAAGCAGTGGGGAAACCTGCTGACGGGTGCCTCCTTTGCTCGTGGCTTCACCTATGTGCTGACGTACCTGCGCCCGCCCAAGTCCATCCTGCCCTCGCGGCCGCCGACGGAGCTGCTCGCCTCGTTCGGTCTCATCTCCGGCGGTGTCATCTTCATGGCCAGCGCTGGTGACACCGTCAACGGCATGGTCCACTACAAGCTCGACGCCATGTTCATGTACACGGTGACGATGGGCCTTACCGGCCTCTTGATGGCTTGGATCATTGTGGTCATTGCTCTCAAGGGTTGGGCTATCCGCAAGGAAGCCGGCCGACCGACCGGCTCGTACCGCCTGTCGTAAGCCAATGGCTGCCATCATCAGAAAGAGAGACACACAATTGTGCAGTGCACAAATGATACCAACGACTACATTAGCGATTTTGCCCGACATGATCGCCGAGAACGAAGACAATATATTCGAAAGAAAACATACGACTCGGCGAACCATCCAATGCTACGGCGCATACAGCACAAGGGGAGGAATACCATTTTACACTAGACATGATACCCAGACGGACAGTCCAGTGAAGCACAAGGACAAGAGGAGGCAGAAGGAACCGATGAATAATTTAATATTAGCTTAGACATGTGTTTTTGGGTGGGAAGAAAGGTGTTTCTGTTTTTTTTTTTCGCAATTTGTATTTGCTTGCATTGGGAGGAGAGGTCTTTTTTTACACCATTATACCATTTTTTGTGATGTTTTTCATTTTCTGGAATTTGCCTGTCTTTCCTTATATATCCCAACTATCTGTTTTTCTTTTTCATATTGTCTTCTTCAGCCTGACGGCTTTCCAGTCCCAGGTCCGACTTCAAAGATACCCAATCATATGCCCGTTCGCTCTTTTTCGCGTTGCAAGAATACCACTGGCTTTCGGGGTAAGGACTACCTAGGCCAGTTCCTAATGAGGAGAAAGCGCGAGAGTAATGCCAAATGAAGTTGTTTGTAGGTAGTTGAGCTATCTATTGATATTGTCCCTCCATAGCCTAACCATGCCACTCGTTTTACTACCATAAAACACAAGCTACCTCCTGTCTGCCTCGTGCCTCGAACAACGGCCTGCCAGACTGTCAGACCAGCCCACGATAACATGGCACACGCTCGGATTGAGCTGTTGATCTCTGTGCGAGAGCTAGAAGGTGCGGAGCTCGCGCCCTGCAAGCCAGTTCTCACCGCCGCGCTGAAACGTCGAGCGTCGAGGCGTATGTGACGGGGCGGCCCCTTGAGATGTAGGCTCGGCATATGGTGTTTTGGTGACCATGGCGCATCGTCGTTTGTTGTGTATAACTGATGGTCGTGTACTGTTTGTGTCGTCGGCCATCGCCGTGCTATCATTCCACCGTTATCGTCGCCATCTCATGTTGTATCCATCCTATTCATGTGCTCCCGAAGAATTCGGATGAAGCGGGCAGATTCGCCCGGATCGGGCCGTCAGTCAGCTTTTTGTGCCCCGGCATGCAAGGTGTTTCTTCTTCTTTCACGGCCTCTCCCCTTTTCTCTTTTCAACCACTCTCGCTGGCCCTGCCACCAACAACCCGCGCTTGGTCCTCGGCCGAGAACATGGCCGTCCCCTGCCGCAGCGCGCCGATCAGAAGCTGCAGCGAGTTGTCGCTGTCGGTCACGCCGCTCTTCCCGCCGGCCTTGCCGCCCGCGACGCCCGCATCACCGGCACCGCCGTTCTCCTGGCCTGGCAGGACAAAGTCGGCCGACGTGCGCAGCTGGTCAAGGTCCTCGGCGAGCTCCGCGGTAGCGTGCTGGAGATAAAAGGCCTGGAAGGCCTGGTTGGTGGAATCGGAAGACATGGTGTGTTTGAGGTGGTGGGATAAAACGATTCTATGTTTGTGAGTTTTGCAACTTGGTGAGAAATGAGGTTGAGTTATGTTTGCTAGCTGTGAAAACGCTACAGTGAAAAGTGTGTTGATGACTTTTTTCTTGGCTTATGTAATCCAAAAATTGATGCATAATGAATGCCATTTTCACGTCGAACATGAACCGCTTTCATTCGCTCTCGTATTTGTTTGAGTTTCACAAAATTTACAACTCATACATTGCGAGAATAAATGGACTTTGATATTAATTACCATTGGGTATTGCTGTTGCCTTTTGCATATGGTATGCCCTGTCCAGTTCCGTACACATATGCTACCTTGATGAATATGCTCATCCCAAAACGCCATGCTTTTTCTAGACACTTTTGTTCGTCTCCCTTTTCACTTGCCCCTTAAAGAGGCGCAATAAGAGTTCCGAACGCCTTCATAATAAAACACACTGTTCTTCGGCTCGCTCTTTGAGGCGGTTGGCCTCACTAAGGGACATTGGCTCTGCGACTTATAGAGTATCGTCGTAGACAATCTTCTGTCTAGTCGGCATCTGGCCAGATGGAGCTTGGTTAGATGATGACCCGGCATCGTCGAGGGACTGATAGTTGTAATAGCCCGTCGACCGGCCAGCTGCTTTGCTCGCAGCAATGCCTGAGCCGGTATGTCCGTTAGCCACAGCGCTGCCCCGTCCTCCCCGCGTCGCTGGGCCGCCACCACCGCGGTAGTTACCGCGACCGCCATTGAACCCGCCTCGGAAGCCCCCGCGACCAGGCGACTGGAAGTGATAGCCACGGCCGCCACCCTGTGGCCCAAACTGACCACTGGGTCCCCGTGGCGGCACAAAGGCGGCCGGCTGTGTTGGGACTGCGCCCGTGGGATTCGGCCGTGGCCGGTTAGTTGGTCCACCGTTGTTGTACGGTCTCGGTCCGGCACCACGGTGGCGCTTGTACGGGGGCTGTCTGTTGTTCTCCTCCTGGTCACCTGCACCCGCCGCATGCTCGGACTCGACGCGCAGGATCGCCTTCTCGCCGACAGTCGTCTCGAAGTCAAAAACCTTGTCCGCCGCCACGGGCACCCACTTGCGAATCCGCGATGCTTCGTGCGGCCGTGCAGTGCGGTACACGGCCAAAACCACCAGCGGTGTGGCCTCGGCCGTGTGGTACGTGGCACCGGGCGTCGCCGGGCGTACCTTGACAGCCCACACGCCGTTGTCCACGTTTCCAATGGCCTCCACACGCCAACTCATCTTGCTGCCCATCCCACCAGCCTTGGCCAACAGGTGTGGCGAGCATACCCGCGGGCCGATCATGATGCTGTTAGCATGATACTTGACGTCCCGGCGGTTGATGTGCTGCGGTAGCTGTAGGAGTTCAAGGAGACGCTCCGTGTCGGCGTCTTTGATCAGGTACCCGGTAAAAAATACCGTCTTGTTCAAGGCCAGCTGTCCACGCTTCCCGCCGCCAGCCGCGTTGTGGCAGTTGATCATATGCTGCACCTCGGCAACCTCGATGACCGGGTCGAGCGTCGTGGCCGTTTCGGTCACGTATACCACCTCACCCGCAATGGGTGGCAGCGGCGCCACGGGCCGCTTCTCCCGTCTCTCGTTGTACTCAATCAAGAATCCGCGGAAGCCTTCGACGTGACGCGGGCGGTCCTCATAGATGCGTATCTCGGTCGCCGAAGCGTACGTCTCCATGAGAGTCTCGAGAAATGCCTGCTTGAATTGCATAGTGCTTGAAAAACGCTCGTTGTTGGGGCCCGCCGCCGGCTTCAGCGTGACCAGGTCAAAGACGAGCTTCTTGCTGTTGGCCATGCGCTGCAGCAGGTCGCCAAACCCCCGCTCCGACCGGCCCGTCAGCAGCACGCACAGCGCGCCTGGCTGCTTCATGGTGAGCCGTACCAGCTCAACGACATTCTCGTTCCACCAGCCCTCCCACGCACGAGGCTCCTCGATGTCTTGTCCTGCACCCGTCGCTGCGAGGATGCGTACGTCGTGCCACCAGCCACCGGAGACAAACACCTCGTTGCTTGATAAGGCACCCATGGTCGCGGCGTTCCAGAGTTTCGAGTTCGGTAATGGGGTCTTAAATACTGCATTTGCGGGAGACAAGAAGTCAAAGGGTCAGCTACCATACTGTTCGTTGGAACGCACAAGTTCGGAGAGAAAAGAGGAAGAAGAGGGCCTTACGGGTGTTGTCAAAGTCGTAGATGTGGATGCTCTGGATCGCGACCGCCGCTGGGAGCTTGTGGTTCAGTAGCGACCAGCGGCTCAGCGCTGTCGGTGAATAGGATTCGGTACTACTCCGGCCAGAGTCTTTGCTACCGCTGCTCCCCGTGTCGGCTACGAATGTAGATGCGGCTGCGGCCTCAACTGACGTCGGAAAGCCATTCGTTACATTGTTGAGAACATTTGTCTGCTGCTGCTGCTCCTGTTGTTGCTCCAGCCGGGCGGCCGCACTGTAGGCGGCTGACGCCGAGATGGGCATCGTCGGTCGGGATTGAAAGCGGCGGAACGAGAGAAATGGGACAATGTGTGCAGGTGATGTCGTCGTCGTCGTGGTCGTCGTTCGGATCGAAAAGGCAAGAGTTCGAGCTGCGGTAAACACGTTCATAGGCAAGGGACGCGAAAAGAAGACGTTCGAAATGGGGGATATCACCTTTTAGAACCTGTCACCGAATGTTGCTCGTGGAAGGAAAGAAGGCGCGGGGGTGAGGCTCCCTTTTTGAGACACGTAAGGAGCGAATGGTAGCGGGAAAGAGCTATCGCGCAGGAGTAGGATTGTAGCGTTTAGTTGCCGTTTTACAGCCCCATTTTCGGACGGCCTCAATCGCGAAAAGCGTCACGTGAAGCGCCTTCAAACTGCTGCTCAATCTACGTCACACGCAGGTTTACAATCCTATTTTGTCTTTCGACATTTTTTATTCTCCATTTCACGTGGTGAACGACTCCTCTGGATTGAAATTGAAATTGAAATTTTTGCATTTTATGTACTGGTTGGCTATGGGAAGGAATTTTGCTAGAATGGATATATCCAAGACGACTTCGAAGAAGAAAGATGGAGAATGCAAGAGGGGAAAATGTGAAAGCAAGGCTGCGGTAGAAGGCAAAGAGAAAGCAAGCAACACTGAGATAGAAGATAAGAAGCCGAATGTATGATACTCCAGAAAGCAAAATCCCAGGAAGAAAACGAATCCCACGAAAACAGGCTGGCAGTGATGGGGTAAAGAAAACAAGAAAAGGACAAGCGGGTGAGGTAGATGCTGCCCTAGGAACCCAAAACATAAGTATTGTCTGAAAACGCCATGCAAAATGTCTTTTTCTTTTCCGAGTTGATGCAAAAAGTATACGTCGATAACATAAGATTGAGTGGTGGGTGGTTGTTGAATAAATGCGAGTATGTTAAAAGGGGTGGGCTCTTGGGGAGGCGGCGGAGGTAAGGAAGAAGAGAAGCCTTCCCCAAGAATACGAATCATGAGGTTTAGGAGTGTGGCCTAAACGAGAGGAGATGGTCGGGGGGAGATATCATAAGAGAGGACTAAGATTGAGAGGTGTGTGAAGGAGAGGCAAGTAAAGGTGAGATTAGTCGATAGCCCAGCGACGCGTCCAAACAATGGGATCGCCGCCGGTATCCGAAAGCGTATCGCTGTCGTCAGAGTCAGATCTGGCCTTGGAGGCGGATGATGAGCTCCGCTTGAGACTGGGGGATGCGGAAAAGCAACGTGCTGTGTCGTCGCCATCATTGTCTTCGTCGTCATCGTCGTTGTCCTCGGCGTCCGTGTACACCTCGTTGTCCGCCTCGGTGTATACGCTCAGCCGGCTGACGTCGTGATCCGAACGCGCCATCTCTGTGCTGCGGCCCAGTGGGTCATCAACGTCGGTGTAGTCCCACTGGGCGGAGATGTCTTCGCCTGTGTCGGTGTTCTTGCCCATGGCAGAGCCACGCCACTCACCCTTGAGGATGCGTGCGGCGATCTTGAGCATCAGTGCGAGTAGATAGCTCGGTGGCGCGAGAAGAATCTCAAACACTCGGTAGATGATCGATCCTGGGATACGCCGCATCGCCTCGAGGCGGGTCGTCGCCCGACCGGAGCTGTGGAGGTTGCGGAGGTGGCTGGGCGCAATAATATTGACGGCCGGCGGGAGAGCCGCGTGGTTTGATACGGAGATGCTAGATGTAGTCGCGCGGTGGCGCATACGCGGCTGTTGCATCTCCTGCTGCTGCTGGAGTTGTTCGAGGGTGCCGATACCATTGTTAAACTTTCTCCGGGCATCCTCGTACAGAGCCGAGAGGCTTGGTGGCACTCCGGAGCCATCAGCAAGAGAGCCCGCCGTGGAAGACGGCGGCGAGGACACGAGGGCCTTGCCTCCCGCCGAAGACAGCCATGATCGTAGGCTGTTGAAGGGGCTGTTCGAGTCGGCCGTCGTCGATTGGTCGGACTCTTCCAACCATCTACCGTCGATGGAGGGCCAGGCGGTCTTCTGTACAGTCGAGACGTCGCTTGCCAGGGACAGGGCCCGGTCTCGTTGTGTGCCACTGCCCTGTCCTCCAGACGGCGAGAACGTGCCACCTGTGTTGTGCCAGGGGCTACCCATCTTGTTGATTTCGATCTCCGACGCTTTGAGGTCATTGATGCGCTGCTCGTGTTCAGCGACCAATGCGGGCACGAGTTTCCGTCCGAACTCGTCGACGCCCTCGGCGGCCGTCCCCTTCTTCTGGCTTTCAAGCATGGCTAGCCATTCTTTTCGAGTGAATTCGGTAGGCTGTTCGAGGCCAGACTGCTGCGTCTGTGACCGTTGCAGTTTCTGCCGAGGAGGAGCAACTGAAGAGACGACCGACGACAGGACCGATCCATCGTCGTCATCGTCGTCTTCGTCCTTCTCCTGCAGCGACGGTGGGGACTGCGACCGCCGCTGCTTCTGCTGTGACTTGGACTGAGCACTGGAGCCTGAGCCGTCGGTCTCCGGCCGCTTGACGGGTGTCCAGGGCTTCTTTTTCAGCGGTGTCGACGGCTGCTCCGGCAGCTCGACGGTGAAATCGCGCTTGAAGGGGCACGGGGTCTTTTCGAATTGGAGGATGTGGTCCAGGACCTCGCGCAAGCGGCGGGCACGCTCGTCGTTCTCGCCACCATCGCCCACGGGTACTTCGATGCGCCAGTACTGGGGGCGGCGGATCTGCAGGATAAACTTGCTCGACTCTTCATCGATGCACCAGCACTGGCTCTTGGGGAGGATGGGTTGGAGAGCGCTGCCACAACTGAGGAAGGCGACCGAACCGGGAGCACGGTAGATGCTGAGAGCACCAACGGCAATCGTACGGTCGAACTGGGAGCTCCACGGCAGGGTGCCGGGTGCAATTTCGTCTTCAGCAGTCGTGGTTAAGCTCCGTCGGCTGCGTGCGGCGCTTCGGCTGTGGGAGCTGCCAATGTTGTCGAGGTTACGTGCGCCGGCCGTGAAGGAAAGAATCTTGGCTGCGGGATGGCTGTACAGGGTCTCGACGGCCTCGCCATTGGCGCTGGTGGTTGTGGGAGGGAGGTGGGAGCCGGCGGTGACAGAGGAGAGGTCGGATGTGGTCGGAGAGGTGCCGAACTCGGCTGCCGCGGCGGCGGCTGCCATGGCAGCGGCAGCGGCAGCTGCCTTCACAGCGTCGGCATCGACACCCTGGTTATGGAGGTGGCTGCTGGTGCTGCTGCTGCGAGTGTGATGGGATAGCGGTGCTGTATACGCGCGGCGAGGCGGGCCCGGAGCAGGCGCCTCGCGGCCGGCTGCTCTGCCCATGCTGGTCTGTTGCTACCTAACAAGAAGCTCGGCTGGTTCGTGTCGCTTGCGTCTGTATGGAACGGTTTTTCGTGTGCGATTCGTGCGCGTTGTACAGAATGGGTGGGAGGTGGTAGGAGGAGGTAGTCGTGGGGGGGGAAAGTATTTGTTCGGCTTCAGTGGGACGCGATGTTGCTGCCGGCAGTCATGGCCTTTTTCCGCTCAGCGTGGCTGGGCAGCTTTATTTTTCGTTGCCCCACGGTTCCACGTCGTGTTTACCACCGGCTACCCTCGACCAAGTTCTAGTTCGAATCTTCGGAAATCCAGGAGAGGCCCGTCGGTAGGCGCGCGTAGGAGCTGGGAAGGGCGAGAGAGCGAGAGCAAGAGGGGTCTGGCTACCGCTGCAGGCGGGAGAGGTGCAGGACAGACAGTGGAAGCAAAACGACGCCTGCGCGCTTGAAAGCGGTCAGTAGCGAAGAAGGGCAACAGGTGCGTCGTGGTCCGGTGCAGGCTTGGGTGCGCTCGTGCGGTAGTCAAAAGGGTCGAAAAGGAGATTGGCAAGCCTGCATGCAGTAGGCCGACGGAGCAGGTTGCATATGCAGGCGGTCAAGAGGGGATGGCTCAGATGGGTGGCAGGGAAGGGAAGAAGAGGAAGATAGAAGAAGAAGAAGGCGAAAAATGAGATGGCGAAAAGAAAAGAAAATGCACCGAATGGGGAACGGGAATTGGCTCCGATCGGTCGATTTAGGATTTGGGATGCACCTGCCGTTGTTTTGTATTGTCGGAGCAAAGAAGGGCAAGAGGGCAAAGGGAAAGAGCGAAAGAGGTCGAGACCCCGGTTAATTTGGCATTTGCCTGGCTGCAGCACGAGCCCCAACGAATCAAAGAGGACCCGCGTCCCAGCAAAAATGCAGCGAAATGGGCAAGGCTCCAGCGAAACGGAGTCTGGGAGTGTAAAAAACACCCGCACAACGCTGTTTCGGACGCTGCAGGCTGGCCTGACTTTCCAGCGTGCGTCGTGTCGTGTATCACGGAATAAGACTGAGACCAGGCACCAAAATGTCGTCCGATTTGGGGGAGAGGGGGAAGGAGCAATAGACAGAGAATTCGAGCAGGCAAAATTTCAAAGATGCAAAAAAAGGAAGCGACGAAGGAGGAAGGGATGCGAGGAAGGCAACTGTACTGTTCTGGGTCCAATCCAGGGAAAGGAAGAAAGAACGATCGACGATGGGCGGTGAGGGACCGAGGGATGGCAAAGGACGATGGCAACAAGGAGACGGTGTTCAGACACGCTAACAGCGGCCACGCGACGCGCCGCACGCAAAGGCGTTCTTTCCATTTTGATATCTACAGGATAGAACTAAAGGCGAAGGGGCGAGAACGACTGGCATACAGGAGCGATGCAGAGTCGCGTCTCCGCAGCATGCTGCCGTTAATTGTGATCTTTCATGGAGGCGCTGTCGACGCACTAAAGCCGCTAACATGCGTCGGCAGCCAAGATGGTGTGAAGGCGAGGGGAAGCCGTTGTAATTATATGTCATGGGCTTGTGCACTTCTTGTGTTTATTGTTCGTATTTGGATTGAGAGGAGTATTTATTTTAAGGGTTTTTTTTTTGGGTGGGGGGGGGTTAATATAGTGAAAACGAATAAAAATCAGAACATGCTGCAGAGGATACAGGAATAGTATTGATACAAGGAGAACAATGAAATAAAATGTGAAAGGTAAAGAACTCCTTGAAAAGGCTGAACAAAAGATATAGTTTTCCCTTTTTTTTAAAAAAAAAAAAAAAAAAAAAAAAAAGGAAAGGAAAGAGATGGAACA
Source organism: Sporothrix dimorphospora (assembly GCA_021397985.1). Classification (NCBI taxonomy): domain Eukaryota; kingdom Fungi; phylum Ascomycota; class Sordariomycetes; order Ophiostomatales; family Ophiostomataceae; genus Sporothrix; species Sporothrix dimorphospora. The sequence goes on along the minus strand of WOUA01000005.1, from coordinate 506,904 downwards.
AATAGAAACAAAAAGAAAGAAGGAGAGTAAAAAAGAAAACACACACAACAAATATAAAGACCCGACGACCTATAACATCACGCTGTCTCTTTACGTGCCTTGCCTTCCTCGGCCGCTGTCTCGCCGGTCGGCTTCTTGACCGGCGAGTTCTTCTTCACACTCCGCCACTCCATGGCCAGAGCACCCAAGATGGAAACGCTTGCCATAATCAGGCCCACGCGGAAGACTACGCGGAGAGCGTTGTTGTAGGCGACTAGTGCTGCGGGCCGGTTGGATGCGGGCACGAGGTTGAGCACTTCCGTGGCGCCGGCGCCCTGGATCTGTTGCGGTGTGAGCGACAGGCCGGGGATGGCGTTGAGGCGGTGCGTCAGCTGGCTGTCGAGCACGTTCTGGCCGACGGACGTAAAGATGGCGCCGAGGAGCTGCTGGCCAAAGAACATGAGCGAGGCGCCGAGGGCGACGTCCGGGCGCGGCAGCACGGTCTGGGCGGCCATGTTGGGCGCCTGGGACGAGAAGCCGAGGCCGAAGCCATAAAGAAGCTGGAAGCCGGCCCACTTTGCCGTAGAGGAGTCGACAGACAGGGTGGTGAGCAGACCAGCACCGGCGGCAGCAAGACAGGCGCCGAGGATCAGGAAGGGTGTGTAGTACCCGACACGGACGATGAGCAGACCCGTGACCACGGACGCAACAACGACGGGCATCATCATGGGTAGCGTGCGGACGCCGCTGGTGACGGCCGAGACGCCCTGGATGGCCTGGAACCAGACGGGCAGGTAGTAGGCGAAGATAGTCATATGCGCGCCCATGCAGCACGCGGCCAAGAAGCCCGCGGCGATGCTGCGCTGCATTAAGATGCGCGGCGGCACGGTAACCTGCTGCTCGGGCCGCCAGATCTGCACGGCGATAAAGGCCAAGAGCAGCACGGCGGCCAGCACGAGCAGGGCCACGATGCGGCCGCTGCCCCAGCTATACTTGGTGCCGCCCCACTGAAGGGCCAGGCACAGGCAGACGACGGCCGGCACCAGGGCCAGCATGCCGAGGGCGTCAATGCGGCGGAGTTTCTCTTTCAGCGGGGTGTCAACCTGTCCTGGCTTACCCGGCTGGGGCTGGATCTGCAACAGCAGCGAGACAACGACAAACACGACGGCGCCGAGCGGCAGGTTAATATAGAAACACCAGCGCCATGACACGTCCGTGGTGAACGCGCCGCCGACTAGCGGACCCATGACCGATGCCACAGCGAAGACGCCGCCGAAAAACCCCTGGTACTTGGGCCGCTTGCGCAAGGGCACCGAGTGTACAAGAATAGCAATCACGCCGGCTGTGATGCCTCCTGCGCCCAGACCGGCCACGGCGCGCCCAAAGATGAGAGCAACCGAGTTGGGTGCCGCGCCGCAGATGGCCGACCCGACCTCGAACAGGACAATGGACGTCAAGAACGTGCCCTTGATGCTGAACACGCCGTAGAGCTTGCCGAACAACAACTGGAAGGCACAGTTGGTCAGCATATACGCCGTGCCGTACCAGCCAATGTCGCCGGCCGAGTTGAAGTCGTTGGTAATCTGTGGGATGGCAGTCGAGACGATTAGGCGGTCCTGGAAGAAGAATGTGTCAGCGAATGAGGTAGTTGGTGACGGACTTGGCGATTAAGGCTCACCAGTGTCACGAGAAACATGCCAATAAATATCGAGATCATGATGAGCAGCAGGCGGATGCCGGTCGGGTAGACCAAGTCGTCGTCATGGCGGGTAGGCGGACCAGCGGGCTTGCTTTGGTCTTGTTTCTGCTCCAGCGCTGGGTCCGTGTTGTCGCCAACAGAGTCGTTCTGGTCGACCACGGTCATCTCGCGGTTAGCTTCTGGGGCTGGATCTTGGTGTGTCGGTAGGTCTATGGTGTCTTTCTTCTTAAAAAGACGGATCCATTCTCTAGGCGACATGATTGGGGGCATGTGAAAGGAGAAGGATATTAAGGCAATATCGAATAATGGCTGAAGGGGACATAAAATAGACGAAATTGGGTAGGCAAAGCTTGATGAAAACAAATGTATAAAGAGGCAATAAGGGAAAGACAGCCGCATTCAAAGGAAAGCTGCGAGAGGATGCACAAGATTAAATGTGATAAAAGAAGGGAGCCATATTCACGGACTGGGTGGTTGCCCGCAAAACTCGGGAGGATGGCCGTAAAAAGGAGAGAGAACATGTCTAAGAAATACAAGCCCGTCTACCACAGGGGTAAGCCTGAATAACAAAAACAAAGATGGGAATCAAAGGGTACACACTCCCCGAAGCCGAACATCATTTGAGTGGGAAATATGTGTAGCTCGGTGTGTAGAGCCGCCGTGTAAGTGCTCCATCCGTTCTACGGGGGGTAGTCACTTCTCGGGCCCGTACTTTCCTAATTGGGATGCGCTGATCGAACTTTCCCCCAAGATTTTGGTAGGTGCGGCGGCGGTCACCAAGGGCGAATAGTGGGTCCAATGCATCAACAGCTGACAACCGCCGTACTCCGTACTCGTACATCAAACTACGACGTAATAATGCTGCAAAAAAGGGTCGAGATGGTGTCTTTGGAACTGTGATTGAGGGTTGGTCATTCATGCCCGTGTATGTCTTGCAGGCAGGTTCCTTGTTCCTGATTATGAGCACGTGGCTTGGCCAGGACTACACTCCTCTCTCCTGAGAACTACGGCTCTTGCAGTTGACTGTATTTACAATATTGCGTGCAAATATATATAATTCGGGCTATATTCAAGTGCTATGTGAGTATATTTGGAGCTTGTTGTCTTCCGGCGGTTGCTCTTGCCTTCTTTTACTTTTTATGGGCTGGTCAGAGCTCTTTGCTGCTGTTGCCCCACTCTAGCACCCGCGCCTGCCATTTGTACCTCAGCTATGACGCAAGCTGCTGATTCGGCGGGCAGCAAGCAGGCTGAGCCTCTGTTCAATCTGGCAGGAGCTCTTGCCTGGCAACCTCCTTCGTCTCTTCTTCCTCTCGCGAGCTTCCATCCAACATCGCGAAAACTCTCACACGACGGCTGCTTCCCGACATACATTTGCATTACGATCTAGCACATCCTACCTTTCTCTGCGACGCAACCCGCTGCCGCCACCATGCCGCCGCTCACCAAGGAGGAGCTGCTGGACTTCTCACGGTTTGACGCCAATGCCATCCTGCGCGGCGTCCAACTGACCTTTGTCGGAGGTATGTGGGCGATAGAAAGCGACAAGAAATATTTAAATCAGGAGAGACAGACTGCTAACCGCCTCATAGCCCAGCGCGCCCTGCAGAACCCAAACCTCTGGACAACACAGCACTACCGGCAGGCCGCCATTGCCGTCGCTTGCGGCATCGCCATTCGTATTCTGATTGAGATCCCGGTATGCTTCTTGCTGCATTATCGTATCTACAAGCGTACACCAACTAACCTCAATTCTCTCTCTAGATTGTTACCGTCAAAATTTCGCTCTGGTTCCTCTCCTTTGTCGTCCGCCTCGATACCGTCACTTGGGACGATGCTCTCTCCGACGGCCTGCGCTTCCTCCAGGAATATGTCCTGCAGGTCCCGCTGTTCCTCATGACCCTCATGCGCCACATCACCCCGGCCATGGACGAGCTCTTCATGCAGTCGCTGCAGTGGGTCGACTACACCTATGCTCAGAAGCACGCCCGTGACCAAGCCGCTGACACCCTCGTCGACCCGCGCCACCGTTACTTCGAAAACCTACGTTCATATGCCCAAGTTAGCAGCAAGTACCACCCAACAGCAACAACATCGTCGTCGTCTGCGGTCCTTGGCGACAAGCTGGACAAGCTGAGCCCGGGTAAAAAGAGCGCTGCTCGCTTCCTGTGGCGCTTCGGCCGGAAAGCGGCCATCTCCCTCGCTGTCTTTGCGCTCTCTTACGTACCCATCGTGGGCCGCTTCGTTTTGCCCGCCACCAGCTTCTACACCTTCCGCCGCGCTGTGGGCCTGGGCCCCGCCGCTCTCATTTTCGGTTCGGGCCTCTTCTTGCCGCGCCGCTACCTGGTCGTCTTCCTCCAAACCTATTACGGCCAGCGCAGTCTCATGCGCGAGCTTTTGGGCCCTTACTTTTCACGTGTCCGCTTTTCGGCTAACCAGAAGCGCAACTGGTTTAACAGCCGCGAGGCTATTCTTTTCGGCTTCGGTGCCGGCTTCTACCTGTTGCTGCGCGTGCCACTCGTGGGCGTGCTCATCTATGGCATCGCCGAGGCGTCGACGGCCTACCTGGTGACTAAGATCACCGACCCGCCGCCAGGCCAGGAGGCTATTGTGGCGCCTTCGTCCACGGCGGCCGCGGCCATGGTGACGTCGTTTTCCGACAGCCAGCAGACGTGGCACAATAAGAAGGCCTTCCTCGAGCTGGCGCTGGACAACCTGGACGCGTTGCAGCATCAGCACCGAGCCCGTGCGACGGGTGCAGCGGCGTATTCTGACGACCCGGACCGGCCCATTGGTGGCAGCAGCGGTGCATTTAAGCCGACACAGCCCCAGACACAAGCACAGGCGCAGCCACCTCAGCCGCAACGGCAACCACCTCAGCCGCCAGCCGTAGCTTCAGGCGCCGCGTTCACAAACGACGACCCCGACCGACCGAGCGTCCAGCAGCGCTTCCAGTCCCGCAGTAACAGCAACAACGACAGCGACCCGCCGGCGCCGTACTCGACGTAACTTCTCCAAGGGACGTAGGTGATGTGGCATGGGTTTTATATGGTGAAGAGCGGGAGGCGGATGGGTTATGATAAGGGAAGGAACCGAGAATTTGACTTTTCACAACCAAGGCATTTTATGCTTGTTCATTTTTATATTTTGGAGTCATTAAGGGCGGTATCTTTGTATGTTACGAACACGATATTACTCGAAAGTTACACTTGTATGAGACGAAAGGATTCGTTCAGATGAAATGTGTTTTAAACTCAAAATCGATTTAGTAGGACCATGTAAGACAGCAAGCAATTTGCAGATGAAAGCAAAAACAAATTGACAGCAAACAGATTGAAGATGAAAGCCATCACATCTTAAAAAAAACTGAAAAACTAAGCACTACCCATTGTAGCCTTTGTAGCCTTCCATGTGATCTATTTTCCATTTTGTCAGAAACTCCCCCTCTAGTTGGACAGCTTGGTTACCGTCTTGTTCCACAGCGACGTGTTGCGCGGCCACGTCCAGTTGGTCCAGATCGCAGGGTCGATGCCGTTCTCAAAAGCCTCGTCGCGCGCGGCAATCTGCGAATTGAGCAGGGACTGGCGCGCCGCCGCGCCGCGGTTGTGCAGGTGCGGCATGCGGTCAATAGCATCGATCGCCAGGCTGAAGCGGTCCGTCTGGTTGCGGATGGCCAGCTCCAGCGGTGTGTCGATGTTGCCCTTCTCCTTGTAGCCACGCACGTGCAAGTTGTGGCTACCGGGGCGCTTATATGTCAGGCGGTGCACCAGCCACGGGTACGAGTGGAAGTTGAAGATAATGGGCTTGTTGTCCGTGAACAGCGCGTTGTACTCCTTGTCACTCAGACCATGCGGGTGGTCGACATGGCTGATGAGCTTGAAGAGGTCGACAACGTTGACGAAGCGGACCTTGAGCTCAGGGAAGTGGGTGAGCAGCAGGTCGACCGCGGCCAGCGATTCGTGCGTGCTAATGTCACCGCACGACGCCATGACCAGGTCGGGCTCCTCGCCGGCGTCGGTGCTGAACTCGGGCCAGATTCCGATGCCCTTGGTGCAGTGCTCGATGGCGGCCTCCATCGACAAGTACTGCAGATGGTCCTGCTTGTCTGACACAACGACGTTGACGTAGTTGGTCGAGCGCAGGCAGTGGTCCATGACTGACAGCAGGCAATTACCATCGGGCGGCAGGTAGATGCGCACAACCTCGGGGCTCTTGTTGGCCACAACGTCGAGGAAGCCGGGGTCCTGGTGCGTGAAACCGTTGTGATCTTGGCGCCACACGACGGCCGTCAGCAAAATGTTGAGCGATGCGACCTTGACGCGCCACTCGACCTCGAGACACTTCTCGATCCACTTGCAGTGCTGGTTGACCATGGAGTCGATGACGTGGATGAATGGTTCGTAGCTGTTGAGCAGGCCGTGGCGGCCACTGAGGATGTACCCCTCGAGCCAACCCTCGACGGTGTGCTCAGACAGGATCTCCATGACACGGCCCGCGTGGGCCAGGTTGCCGCCGTCCTTATCCTCTTCAAAGTAATCAGCCATCCAGGCCTTCTTTCCGGCCCCGTAGACACCGGCCAGCTTGTTGGACTCGGTCTCGTCGGGGCCGAACATGCGGAAGTTGGTCATGTTGGCCGAGATGACGTCGCGCAGGAACGTGGCCAGACGGGCCATGCTGCCGTCGCGCGTCGCGCCTGGCTTGTCGACCTTGACGGCATAGTCGCGGAACGCGGGCAATTTGAGCGGCTTCTTGATGATGCCACCGTTGGCAACCGGGTTGGCGCTCATGCGGCGGTTGCCCTTGGGGCAGATGGCGTCGCGGAGCTCGTCACTGATGCGGCCCTCTTTGCCGAACAGGCGCTCAGGCTCGTAGCTGCGCATCCACTTCTCGAGGACCTCGAGATGCTTGGGATTCTCGCGCACGTCCGTGATGGGGACTTGGTGTGCACGCCAGAAACCGGCAAGGTAGTGCTCGTCAATCTTGCGCGGGCCAGTCCAGCCCTTGGGCGTGCGCAGGATGACCATGGGCCAACGAGCGCGCTTGGCGACACCTGTGGTGCGGGCCTCCTTCTGGATAGCACGGATGTCGAGGACACACTGTTCCAGCGTGGCGGCCATGGCCTGGTGCATGGACTCGACCTCATCGCCCTCAACAAAGTACGGCTTGTAGCCGTAGCCAACGAAGAGCGCCTCGAGCTCATCGTGGCTGATGCGGGCCAGCACGGTCGGGTTGTTGATCTTGTAGCCGTTCAGGTGCAGCACCGGCAGCACGGCGCCGTCCGTGATGGGGTTGAGGAACTTGTTGCTGTGCCACGAGGTGGCCAGGGGGCCCGTCTCGGCCTCACCGTCACCGACCATGGTGAGAGCGATGAGGTTCGGGTGGTCGTAGACGCTGCCGTAAGCGTGCGAGATGGAGTAGCCCAGCTCACCACCCTCGTGGATGCTGCCCGGGGTCTCGGGCGTGGCGTGCGAGCCAATGCCGCCCGGGAAGGAGAAGTACTTGAAGAACTTCTGCATGCCATCGACGTCCTCGGACTTCTCCGGGTAGACCTCGGAGTAAGTGCCCTCGAGGTAGGCCTGCGACAGCACGGCGGGGGCGCCGTGGCCGGGGCCGGACACGAAGAAGGCGTCCAGATCGTACTTCTTGATCAGGCGGTTGAAGTGCATATATGTGAAAATCTGGCCCGGGGCGGAGCCAAAGTGGCCCAGAAGACGGGCCTTGACCTGGTCGAGCTTGAGGGGCTCGCGCAGCAGGGGGTTGTTGCGCAGATAGATCATGCCGAGCGAGAGGTAGAGACTCGCGGAGAAGAAGTCGTCATACTGCTTGATCTGCTCGGGGGTGAGGGGCTTGCCGGTGACGGTCGAGCGAGCAGGGCCAAAGGGGCGGATGGCCGCCGTGTCGACCTTGATCTCCAGATCCGTCGAAGCCATGGTGGATCTAGCGTGAATGGTGTAAGTTGAGAAGATCCTTTGAGTGCTGCTCCAAAGAGTCAAACAGGGGCTTTCAATCTCAAAAATACGAAGCTACTTTGAGATGCAGAGTGAGAAAACGTACAGATTCGGATGAAATGGGATGTTGCAAGAGTGGGGTGACGTAATGTCTGTTGCTCTCCCTGAAGACACTGGTGAGAAGGTCTAGAAGGAGATGTGTCGATACAGACACGAAAGATCAATTGATGGATGATTGGGGGCTCAATTGAAGAGGAGGAAGAAAAGCCTGCGGAACAGAAAAAAAAAGAAAAGGGACGGAATACAGACGGAAGGTGAGGGGCTTTCCCTTATATGTTGACACGGAAGGCGAGGGGGAGGCGAGGGAGCGAAGAGCTCTTGCCAGTATTACGAGGAGGAACCGCAGATAATAGCTGATGTCAGAGACGGCAGCTGCTATCCACTTTGGGGAAGCTACGAAAGCGGCCGCAGCTCGCAGCTTCTGCACTAGCAACGTGTGGTGTGTGTAAGTGACGGAAGGAGAAACCGGACTACCTGGGCGACGGCCTGGCCAGAAAACAACCCCACCGAGACATGGGGGGAAGGAGCGATCGGAGCCAAGCACATTGCCGTACCGTAGTCGTCATACTGGGAAGCTCCTTCCCTACGCATACCAGCTTTTGCACCGCATGCAGTAAGAGGGAAAGTGGGTCCAGGCCAATGTGGCGCATTGTGAGCGGGAGTACCAGCAAGGCATGTATCAGGCTACTTGGAGATACATACCACTTGGAGATACATACCACACTGTCACGCCAGCGATCACTGCCACCAGCAGTCTTTTTCTTTCCTTTTTTCTTGTAAGGCCTGTGCATCGCTCTTTCCCGTCGAGGCGTGTGATCTACGTTCCTTTTCTCCCCCTTCTATATTCGAGAACAAACGCCTTTGTATGCAATATCGGTGGGCAATGTATATACTGTGGCATGCATTGGCATGTGGTGAAGCCGTGGCCATCCGAGACCAGCACGTCCCAGAAGCAATCGCCATGCATCACGGGCAGGCAGAGGCACAAAACGAAGGAAAGACGGCCGCAATAGAGCATCTGGGCGCACAATTGCCCATGGCGTTTTCTTTTTTGAATGGCTGTTGACAACGCAGCTCGCTCCTTCCCACCAGGGACAACGGGGGAGGGCGTGGGCGTGCTGAGTAACAAAGCCAGAAATAGAAGGCGCAAGCCAGGCACGTTTCTCCGGTCGCAATTCTTTCAAGAGTAGGCGAGCTCGAAGGTACCTAACTGGACTTACTAAAAAAAAGCAGGAAGGATGAAAAGAGAACGCGAACGATCATGAACTTTTACAGAAAGCTACATCGCAAACGGGGCAAAAACGTTGCAGAAAAGGCGGAAAGTGGAGACCGGCGGGACGTTGCAGGGGCAAGGGCATCATGGACACATGGGTTGGGAGTCGAGTGTAAGAGGAGAGAGGAGGAACGAGTTGGTGGGAAGGAGAGGGGCTCCAAGCAACGGCCGGCCGGTCTTTCCTATTTTGCCGTCTTTCTTCGACAACGCGCAATGCGGAAAGCAAGCGACGAACAGCAAGCTGCAGGATCCGCGCCTGTCCGTTGGAATGCAGGCGTGGCGAGAGAAGACGATCGCCTGAGCATCTCCGTTGCTCGCCCGGGGCAGGCAGGCAACGTGCACACCATGTCTTGCCTGCTTGCCCACGGCGGTTCCGGGGGCCGTCGTTGATTGCCTGAACGCCTCAACGCGTGCCGTGATCTTCGAGGCCCTGGGACGTGGTTTTCGTGCGTCTCTCGTGCTCGATCCGTTGTCGGCCCGCCTAGAACGATGTCGAGGCTCGAGAGGTGTCTCGTGTCTTTTTCGAGATGCATGGTCTTGGTCCCATCGCCAGATGCCAGTTGCCCCCTTTTTGCTAGGACAGGACCTGGCCGAAAACCAGCTCGGCTGCGGCCGAAAAATGGGCCTTTTAGAGTCAATCGGCCAGGCCAGAAGCGGGAGAAGATGTGTCAAAATAGATCGAGAAGAGGGACGAGCGAAAAAAGAGACGATGAGGCGCTGAGCGGAATGGCCAGTTCAAGCGATACGAAATTTGGTTTGGTGGGAGACTTTTGCTGCGCAAAAGAGCCACTATATTCCGCAAGTTGTAGAGTGCTCTGGCCAGGCGTGGTGTGGTTTAGAAAAAGTGGTCTGATGGGCCGATTGGGTGGTGGGAAGTTGGGAAGGAGCAGGGGGGAAAGGAAAGGCGCAGGACGCATACAATGGGTGAGGAAAGAACAAATCAGAATGTGAGGAAACCGCAGGAGGTTCCTGCTAAGGCAGGCACGTCGTATGGGGAATAAAAAAAGACGGCATCGACAATACGGAAAGAACAGGAGGGTGAGGCGGAGAGGTGAGGAAGGAAAGATGCAGCCCAAACACGGTGTGTGTTGATGTCTGTTGCCAATAGGACGTCATCCGTCGCATGCGCTGCCCCGCACGTCTTATCTGTGTACTGTCGATTCTCGACTGTTCTCACCACTGAGTAAGCCTCCTCTTCCACTAGACAACGCTATCTCCAGTGTTCAGGTTACTGGACAACTTTGGATAGAGCTACTGCCAGGAGAACAAAAGATAAAAGAACCAAAAAAACCGACTTGGAATGGCACCACTAAGAAAAGAAAGAAGCATGCACAGAAACATGAATGTCGAACAAGTGCAATGCGCCCGGGAAGCAACAGAGCCGCCTGCAGTTTAGTGCACGCCTCGCTGGAACGGAGCGTGTTCACTTGGTGAACAAAGGAAAGCATGGCGCTTGCACTCGAGTGAACAACAGCTTCCTCGACCCGGGGGCCGGGCCAACCGGGCGAGCTCTCTTTCCGTCTTTTACGCTTGTCCGCGAATTCACAAAGACAGGATGTCTGTGATGTGGGCGGATATATTGGAACCCGGCTTCCATGTATATAAAGAGGGAAACCGCTTGATAGACAGGCACATTATATGTAGCTGTGGCATGTCCGTCAATGTGCATCTGCTTTTCGACGCCCCCATTCCAGCTCTAACAGTATTTCCATCTTTATGAACGTCGTAGGTTTAGGAAATAGGAAATACATCGGGAAGCCAGATCTGCCAAGTTCAGGGCCTGGCCTGACCCAGATGCTTGTATCACCCGCCTACGTAATGTGGAGGGTTTCTCGGAAAGCTATGCTGTGTCGGGGCTCGCGCTTTTCTTACGCCGATGAACGTCAGCGGACTTGTGAACGTATTCTGTTGATTTATCGATACGGCGTGATTCTGCAAAAAGAGTCTATGGATGCTATGCAATGGGTATGTGCGTTTCCTATTTCCTTTCTCTGGTTTAACGTGTGCTACCACTGCTGCTCCTCCCACGCCGTCGGAGCAGTATTCTCTTCATCTCTGTTCCGGCCCTTCGTATTGGATTTTCCTTTCGCTTTTTGGGAGATGCTGCAGGTTTCGAGTTAGCAAGCACTTTCTTGGTATCATGAAAGAATGTGAGAAGAGATGCCTACATTCTCCAGGCGTGTGGTGCGGCTCGATACTTTCGGCATTGTGCTGAGGGTTGCCTGTGTCCGACACATCTTTCTCGGTAGGCGGTTGTTCGGGTTGTTCGGCAGACGGTTCTGGTTTCTGGAGCTCCGCGGCGGGCTGACTGTCCTACTGCATCTGACCGTCGCTGTTTGACGCCTCTCCTGGCAGTGGCACGGAACTCGGGAGCAGAGGTACTTTGCCATCGCCTTGGCCATCAAGCCCACCGATGGACGGCTCCTTGGGCTCGTCTTCTTCAAGGGTCGGCGTTGTGAGAGGCCGCGGGCCAGAATTGGATTTCGGCGGGGCTGGCGCCAACGTCGTCGCATGCTCGTCATATGGCGGAGAAGGATCCGGCATGGACGACGGCGTGAACGGGTGTGTGCTTGGGCCCGCTTCGGGAATGACCGGGAGTGACCGCGATTGCGGCCGTGGCGGAGGGGGCTGTATCCCCGGCGACGGCGAGCGCTCTTTCCGGAGAGGAACACCCACAAACTTCTTGACATCCGAGGCCCGTACGTATGCCAGATAGTATGGCTCGCCTCCGTTAGATAGCTCTTCCATGACGGCGTCTGTGTTGGGGTGTTCCCTGACAATCTTGTCGTTGTACTTGCGCCACAGGCAGCGGTCGAAGTCGTATATCCACACCCAGTAGTGGCCCGCCTTGCCAGTGTTTCCAGAGTGACAGACGACCGCATGTAGTAGGTACTCGTATTCCGGTGACTTTAGGTCGTCAAAGAGCCCTTCCAATTCCCGCTCGTACTCCGCTCGTGTCTGTTGCAGCGTGCGCATGGTGTCGTTGCCAGATTGCACAAGGTCCTGCCTCGCCCAGCTCTGCTCTACTTCTTCAGTCGTCAGGCGGCGCGCATCATCCAAGAACTGCTTGCTCGTCTCGCTAGTACCGTATGTCTCATCTAGCTTTGCGTCCACTCCCGCCCCGAGTTCCGGGTCAAAGGTTGTTGGAGTGTTGATAGCGACGCCGTTTGCGCACATCAGCTCCTGAATTTCGTCATCGATCATGTCGTATTCTCCGCCGTCACTAGTGCCTTCCGAATCGTCATAATCAATCCCCGAAAAGAGATCGTTGATGTTCTCGGAGTGGTAGTTCACAAATGGCGCCGTTACTGTCGCTGTCTCGGTCGTCGTGTTGGCCGTCGCGTCGGCCGTCGCCTCAAGAGCCACCCCAGTGACCGCAGCGGCCGTTGCGTCGGCCGTTAACTCAGCAGTCGCCTCGCGATTCTCGAGGCTGCTGCTCTTAGCCCTACCCTGCTGCAGATGCTGCTTAACCACCATATCGGTATACGCCGCGGCCTTGCCGATAGCATTAGGGTGGAAGGTGATGGCTGACTCTTCGCCGTTGGGGCCCCTCAAGGACCGGATCCGTTCTTGGAGATTCCAGGCGTGGCGACGTCTGGCGAACAGATCTGAACCTTCAAGGCAATCCATGAACTGGTCCAGATGTAGGGTTTGAGGAATGTCAACAGAAGTCTTGTTTTTTGTGCCGTCTCCCCTGGACCGTTGGATATGGATGTGCAGGATCGGCGGCAAGTCCACGATCGATGTAAATCGCTCGTACCAGGTGCCCTGCGTGATAAATTCGCGTTGGAAGCTGCTGCTAAGGGCCTGGAGCAAGCTGATTTTCTTGTTTTCCGCGGGAAACGCGGTCACCCAGCGATTCGGTGCCACTTGCCGGTTGTAGCGCCCGGCGCGGTCGGACCGGCTGTACGTTGCACTTGTCCAGAAAAAGGTGTCTGTTATCGGGTCCCGCTGGACGCCCGTGTCGGCATCTTCGCCCGTGGCCTTCACGGCCGCACGCAGGTGGCTGATGATGTTGCCCATGACTTCTTCGACATCTTGCTGGTCAGTTCCTTTAACGCTGGTATCCTCTAGCGCGAGCTCGATGACCGATTCCACGCTGGGTTGGGCTACCGGAGGCGGATCGAAAACAACCTGGACGTTCCCGGCAGCTGTCTCTTTGATTTGACTGTTGGTGGTGGCCGGGGCAGACACATCGTCCATAGTAGTGTCGCCGCCAGTGCCGCTCATCGTGACATCGGGTGAGAATGAGGAGTCATTGTCTTCCACCTGCTTGGCATGCACCACTATGGGCACGTCACTCACGGCAACATCTTCCTCCGGTACTTCTTCCATACTGACGCTCACTTGCGGAATGTTTTGCCAGCCTTCTTCTGCGGTGGACCCGCGCCGACCTTCATCCAGGCTCTGGCCCCTGGCCTCGCCCTGGTCCACAAGCGTCTGCGAGCTCCTAATACTAGACGAGTCGTTGTCGGGGTCAGAGGCAAGAACGTTGGTCGTGCCTTTTAGTGACGCGGGAGAATTGACATGCACAGCCGTATTTTGAGGTGATGCGGAAGGTGCTGCAGCACGACGGACGGGGAGAGGCGGAGCAGGGGAGCCAGCCCTCTCTGGGTTCACTAGGTCAAACGACAGCGAGTGATTTTGCGCTCCTTGTGTTTGGGAATGTATACGCTTCCCGTCCGACTCGAGACCGGCCGAGTTTTTCAGAGCAGCAATGGCAAGGCGCTGTTTAGGTATCAGAAAGACAGTTTGACATTGTTGCATGTTGTTGAACAACGAGGACAACTGTTGGACGACTGGTAGATATTGACGTTAGTAAAATGCAACTCGATGAGGCATACTAAGAAAAAGGAAAAGATAGGACTAACATTGTCGACCTGCATAGGCCTCGCCCCTTTCCAGGTGGGCCGACCCTGGGTCAATACGGCGACTTTGAAGGCTGGCCTCCGTACCCGGCAGGCCTAACTCATCAAAATTGTCGAGGATTTCATGAATCGGTTTGACCGTGTTGAAATACTGCAGGATGCTATTCAGGTAGCAAGTGTTCCTGATATTTTTCAAGCCCGCTGGTAGTGCCAGATCAAGGATTAGGTTCTCATCGGCAAACGAGTCGACATCCATCTGGCCAGAGGGGTTGACAGAAGACCCATCCCTTTCTCCAACTAGAATGTCCTGAGCAGCCGATGCGAGCATAGGGTCGTCACCGCGTTCTTTGCTGATCTGCCTTAATGCTGCGGCAACGAGAGCACGGTCCTTTTCGTTGGACTGGAAGGACAAAAGAGTCAGTAAATTAAAAGAACGAGGAGGCAAGGACACAGAGCCAAAATTCCAAACTTACGGTACAACTGAATTGAGCAATGCTGACCATGTAACTCGCGTCTGTGTCTTTTTGCACACCGAGGTAATTGAGAGATTCTTCGGTGCTCATGTCCTCCACCGCCATCCTCTCGAGATTCATGCTCTGTGTGTGGCGTGCAATGAGTAGAAGCTTTTCTCGGTAGCTGGATTTTTGTGACGGGTAGGCTTCTGAGTTGGACAAAAATTTCCCCAGCACTTCATCGTCACTCCTTTGGTTTTCATCTAGGCCAAAGTAGTTGTACGCCTGAATCACTTTGTCATCGTTGGACAATTGGCGCGGAATAGTTGGCGCTTGGGCGTCTTGGAGAGACCGCTCTGTGGCGAGGCGGATGTCGTCCTCCTCCGAAGCGACTGGTATGGACTCCTTAGGCTGGTTTGTGCGCACGGAGTCGTAGGACTGCACGCGGAGCTCAAGATCTTCGTTGTTCCGGCCTTGTGCTAGACGCTTCAGACAAATAAAGTAGTCGTCTTGCAGCTCCGGATCTGTCTGGCTCTGGCATGTATAGGCATACCAGAAATACCTCTCGTGCATGCGGGGAAGGAGGCCGAGGGTAGCGTAATCCGTCATCCGATACTCGTTGTAGGCCTGGTCTGAAGTCGCAAAGTCGCCGATGTCGAGAGCATTGGTGATGAAGCTAATGGCAGCATTCGGCTTCATGTTTTGACTGTCCTTGCCAATAATGGTCTCGACCTCGCTTTTGACGTCCTGGTAAAATGCAAGCTGCGATCCGGGGCGTGTTGGCCGTGTAATCGTTGGGCAGGGCACCTTCCACGCTCGGCTGTCCTCGTCGACAATCTCCTCAAACCCAAGATATGTGAGTAGCTCGGCGGCTTCAGGCCCGTTGCCGAACTGGATGAAAAACTTCTTATTTCGCTGATCAATTTTCCGTTCGATTTCCGTACCGTCTGGGTTCTTCTCGCTTCTGCCTTCGACAATGTCCCGCAAGTAGGCCCTGAGGTACGCCAGCGCATTAGGCGTGACATTGGCGACGTCTGCAAACCGTTCTGGCTCGTCCTCCACGGCCCGTTTGAGGCGGTTGCGTATGCCGTCGTTGTCTGTCAAAAAGGCCAAGAAGTGGTCACTGAGGCGAGGCTTCGAGATCTCCACGGTGAGTTTGAAGGCGCATGTAGTTGAGGAGCAGGTGTATTTGGCCTGGCCATGAAATGGGTATAGCTTGGGGTTGATCGACCTGGGTGCGCTCTTCTCGCTGAGTACGTAAACCAGGTGATGGAACGGGTCGGCATTGTTGCTGTTATTGCCGCGAGTGGCACCGCACAACCGGTTTGATTTTCTGTCGATGTAAAAGGTGAAGTGATACCGACAGTTCTGACAGACACACGCAAGAACCTCGTCGCACTCACTGCCGTCGGCGCGGCGCAAAGGCTGGTCCGACGCCGGCTCTCCCGGAAAGCTCTGGTGGCCCTTTAGCAGCAGTTCGTGCCGCATGGCCGGAGGCGTGACGTCGTCGGGGTAGTCACCGCCCTGCTTTCTGGCCTCCTCTCGGCGAAAATCGTCGCTCGCACAGCCCACATATTGAAATGCTTCGTTGGGGTGAACTTCTTCTTCGAGCTCGCCTGAAACGAAATCTTGAAGCCATCGTGGTGCCAGGCGACCTACACGGTGTTAGTTTAAAAGCTGTTTCACAAACGAAATATGTAGCGCTCTGAATGGGGTGACACAGACCTCGTTGGTTGAGTTCCATGTGAGGTGTCTCGCCGACAAGAGGTAGCGGCACGGGGCCCCGAGAACGGGTTCCTGAATATGCTGGAGGATTCATGACTGCGCGTATTAGTGTGCGTTTCTTCTTGCCGCCGTGGGCCTTTCTCGCGAAGAAGACGAGCTTTGCGGTCTCTGGGAACACCATGTTGGGGCCGGGGGAGGCTGCTTTGGGCGGTATTGGGCTGCGTATCGGGACCATGCAGGGAGCCGGCGTGGGGTACGAGATAGAAGAAGCAGAGCGCATTGTAGATGTATATGAAGACGAAGACAGGGACAAGGACGGGGACGACCAGGGAGAAGTAAGATGTTGAGCGAATGAAGTGGCAAGGGAACAAAACAGAACACCATGCAACGAGCATGATGACAGACCAAACAGCCAACAAACGAAAAAAGGCCCTACGAGTATCTGTGCTGATGACGTGGAAAGCCAAAAGTCCAGCGGCGGTATATTCAGACGACATATCATACCTTCTGGGAGCTGGCTCAAGGCGTGCTGTGGACAAGCTGGCGGACCTGGAGGCTAGCGGACACTGCTGCAGGCAGCCGTAAATCGCAAAAAACGTCGTTTTGTTCCGCAAAGACGGCAAAGAGCGCTCGTCGCCCCTTCGGAGTGCGGGCACTTTTTTTATGCGGCTGCCTGGCGAAGGTCGGATACTGCCGGCCAGCAGAACGCGCGCGCAAAGTCGACGGACCACTGAGCTCACAGGTGCCTTTGTCACACGCGGGGTGTTGTCGGGTGTGTGAGAGAGACCACTAACCCAGCGAATGGGCCGTTGCGCTGCGCTTGTGTTGCTGCTTGGAAGATGGCTGTTGATGTACGAAAACGATGCTTTTGCTTTGCGCCAAAGCTTAGGGGTGATTCGGTGAGGGTGGCTAGCTGCTGCAGCGGGCGACAACGGATGATCGGACGCGAGACTCGAGTATGTATGGGTACGAATGTCATATGAAATTGAGGTATATCGACAAGATGTGCCGTGTGTTGGACAGATAGATGCAGGAATGAAAGCCGACAAAGGGATGTTGTGCGGCTGCCTTCTCTTTTGTTGGATAGTCGTTGGCTGGATGTGCATTCCGTGAAACTGCTGCGCCGAAATTGGGCAAGAGAGCTGACGCAGCCTTGCCGCCACAGCTCACTGTTTGCCGCCTGGAGGCGCCAGGGAGCTTGCCTACAGCTGGTCGCGCTTGCCTTACCAGAGCGTTCATAGGCCCAGAACGAGGGGCGACACCAAAATCCAGTGGCAGGGGGGGATTTGGAATAAGGTTATGAGTAATCATGTCACGTGTGTTCATTTTGGCCTGCCGCCCGCTGGCCAATCAGCGGACCCACGAATCAATTGGGGAGATCCAAAATCAGAGAGCCGAAGTTTCCCACTGGCGATATTTCTCTCACAAACCCTCCATTTCTGAAGCGAGCCTTTTTCTAACCCCCCTCCATGCCCCATCCGCGTCCCCGACAAAGCACCCATTGAGACTGAGCTGCAAACGAGCACGCTCAGACACCCCGAAAGAATGACGTCCGGCCACGGCGACGGCGACAGTGACGTGTACCAGCCGCAGGACGCCCTGTACGCCGGCGTCAAAGGCACTGTGGTTGTGGGTGGTGCCGGTCTCTTCCTGTCTGCGATCCAGAACTCGCTGCAGAAGCGCAATGTCGGTGCCTGGGGTGTTTTCACACGCACGGGCGGCACAGTAGCATCGTTTGGTATGTCGGATCACCGTGTTTGGCTCAATGGACGTTTTTGGGGGGGACATTTTTGCTAACAATTTCTCTTCTCAGCTGCGGTCGGCGGTGTTTTTGAGTTTTCGCGGACGGCCATGGCCAACCTGCGCCAGAAGAACGATGCCTACAACACAGCCGTGGGCGGTTTCCTGGCGGGATCGGTGTTTGGCCTGTCTAGTACGCTCTTCTCGGCATCTTAGCCATCGTCCCCTTCCATGTTACATCCCATTCTAACAATCTTTTGCAGCTGGCAGAATGCCGCGGATAATCGGCATGGGCGCGTTCACGGCCGTTGTGCTGGGCGTATTCGACTTCACGGGTGGCAAGCTGACGGGCTGGACCAGAGAGACGGATGAGGACCGCTTCGAGCGGAAAGAGTACCTGCGCAAGAACCGGAGGCGGTCCGGAGAGGAGACGATTGCACAGCTTGGCGACGGTCGCGCTGGCAGTAAGTTCCCGTGGCAGTGCAGAGAAAGAGACGAACGGCCAATGAACGTGGGATGGTATGCTAACCCGACCAACAGTGATCCACTCGCCCAACTACGACGAGCTGCGTGCCGAGCGCCTGAAGGAGAAATATGGCTACGAGATCAAGACGGTATCTGCTGACCCGAATGCCGCATAAGCGGAAACGGAGCGGACGAACGAGGCGAGAGCGGACACGGGCCGGCATGCATACGGCTGCACGCCGGCACACGAGCATGACGATTACCCAAAAATCATGCACCACACAATCGACACAACCTTTTTTGGTTTTATTTTGTATATATGCGATTCGGTGCGAGGCACGCGGCGGAGCGACAAAGCAGCACGGCGGGATGCCGTTCTTTTTCCGTTTGGTACGTTCACCCCTTTTCCGTTTCTGTCTTCAATGCATTTCTACCCCATCCCCCCGAGCCCGGGTTACCATGATGATACCTTAGCTTCAGAGGCTGTTTATGAACTTGTCCTTGGGCAATCGTGATTATACTATTCCTAAATTACATTGTTCTTTTCTGATATACACCTGGGCTCGCTTCTTTTTTGGCACACTTCACCCCCCAGTTATACTTTGATCAAAACTCTTGCTAACCAAACGGCGGCGTTGGCAGTGTCACCCATGAAATAAATAGTAAAATAAAAAACTCATTGTTTATCAGAACGCGTCTCGCTGTGTGCCACGTAGAGTGTACAGTATGATTCTATTAGTACAGTGCAAGCAAGCCTAAGAACCCAAAGAAACATGATCCCATCCCATCATTATATATCGCTCCTTTGAAAGGCAGAAAACAAAAAGTAAAACAAACGCCATCAAAAAGGCCCTCTCACAATCACAAAGCCTTAATCGACTGGAAGAAGGGGTTGGCTAGTAGTTTCTCGTCGCCAGCCACAAGCTCCCGCAGCTTGGTCACCATCTCTTCCTTGGTGGGCGCACTGCCACCGTCACCGCCGCCGCTCACCCGGACCTGCTCTTTCCACTGCACCAGCAGGTCCTTGATCAGCGCGCTGCCCTGCTCGACGTCCTCTTTGCTGTAGTGCGTGCCCAGCAGCGACGCCTCGTCGTGCTTGGTCGTAAAGTCCTCGAGCTCGTCGGCCTTGCGCTTGGCCATGCGCACGACCTTGTCGGGGAAGCGCACCAGCTCGGCCACGTGGATGCCGAAGCTCTGATCGCACACACCCGGCTCCACCTTGTAGAGGAGCGTGACCTCGCGCTTTTCGTTTTCCTTCTCCTTCCCGCTCTGAGTCCCGCTGATGTGGGCGGTGACGTGCAGGTTGGTGACCTGCGGGTACTTGTCGGCAAGCGCAGTGAGCTCGTGGAAGTGCGTGGCAAAGAGTGCAAAGCAGCCAATCTCGCGCACAATGTGCTCGGAAATGGCCCAGGCCAGGCCGAAGCCGTCGTATGTGGAGGTACCGCGGCCCAGCTCGTCAATGATGATGAGCGACTCGGCGGTGGCCGACTTCAGAATGTTGGCCGTCTCTAGCATCTCAGCCATAAACGTCGACACGCCCTTGAGCTGCGAGTCGCTGGCGCCGACGCGTGCAAGCACCGAGTCAAACAGAGTCAGCTCGGCCTCGGCACAGGGCACGAAGCAGCCGATCTGGGCCATCAGCGCAATGACGCCGATCTGGCGGATGTACGTCGACTTGCCGCCCATGTTGGGCCCCGTGATGATCAAGAAGGATGATTCACCCCGGTCGAGCGTAACGTCGTTGGTGATGAACTGCACGTCGTCCTGCATCTCGAGGCACGGGTGGCGCGCCTCGCGCAGCACGGTGCGGCCCTCGCCACGCGGGTGGATGCGTGGGCGCACGTAGGCAATGGGCGCGTGCACGGCGCAGTGGGCCAGCGACACGACGACGTCGAGGTGACCAAGCACGCCGGCCAGGCGCTCAAGCACGGGGCTATACGAGGCGGCGACGCCGACGACCTCGCTGACAAGGCTGCTCTGTGTGCGGTTGTAATTGTGCGACAGCTGGTCAAACTCGCGACGCAGGGTCTGCAGCTGCTTGGTGGTGAAATAGACGCCGTTCTTCTGCGTCGAGCACTCCTGGTAGTGCGAGTTGTTGCGGATGCAGCCAGCCTCGGTGCGCGTCAAGCGCATGCACCAGCCGTGCACCTTGTGGTTCTCCAAAAAAATCTTCTTGTCACGCTCCTGGTTGAGGTCGCGCGCGGCCTCGCCGAAAGCGCGGTCCATATCCAGGCGCAGACGGTCGAGCTTCTTGCGAATGATGCGAAGGCTGTCGTCGAACTCAGGCTTGATGATGTACTCGTGGTTGTCGAGCGCGTCTAGGTCGACGGTCGTCTCGACCATCTCCTGCAGCTTCGCGAGACTATCGAACAGCGTACGTAGCTTGGTCGTGTAGGCGGCGTCGAGCGGCACGCGGTAAGCTTCGTCCATGATGCCCTCGAGCGTGCTGAGGAAGCCGGGCAGGCGGATTACGACCTGGTAGGCACGCACGACATCCTCGAGAGTAGCCTTGCCACGCTGGAAGCGCTTCGCCAGACGGTAGAGGTCGGGCACGGCGCGTAGGTGCTCCTCCTGCATGGTCTGGCGCAGCTCAGTGTCGGTGACAAAGGCCTCGACCAGCTGCTGCCGCGCCTCGATTTCCTCTTTGTTCATCAGCGGCTGCTTGAGCCACTGGGCCAACAGGCGGCCGCCCAATGGCGTCTTGCAATGGTTGAGGAGGCCAAATAGGCTCATATTCTTAGAGCCGTCACGTGGGCCAGGCATCAGATTGAGGGCCTTGACAGCGGAGGCATCGAGCTTCATAAACTGCGACAGGTCGTGCTGGTAAAGCTGGTACTGGCCAAAGTTGGATGGGTCATGCAGCACGCCCAGGTAGCGGATCAGCGCGGCAGCAGAGCCCAGGGCCAGCTTGAGCTCGGACTGCGGGAGCACCATAGACGCCCGCTCGTCCTTGAGGAGACGTGCCAGGTCCTGCTCAATGTCCTTGGTGGCAAACTCAGCCAGTGACCGTTCAGCGATGGCGATGCCGCAGTTGTCAATGACCTGCTTGAGCTTGGCCAGTTCGGGGTCGCGGCCGGCCTTGCTGCCGTCCTTGTCTGGGCGGTCGGCCTGCACGATGCACTCGCGCACGCCGAGCTGGATCAGCAAGGCCTCGAAGTTGGAGTACAAGTCGTTGTCGAGGAACTCGCTGACGCCAAGCTCGCGCACGGTGGCGTCGGCAAAGCACACGCCGACGGTGCGGACATCGTTGGCGCGGGCAGACAGCTTGACGGCCAGGATCACGGGTGCGTTGTCGAACTGGCCCAAGTCATCCTCAACGTCCTGCAGGTTGCCCGGCGAGGCCTGCTTCACGATCTTCCAGTTCATGCGGCCGCCGGAGCTAGCGTAGATCTCGACACGCTTGCCGAGCTTGAAGAGGGCCTCACGCAGGAACTGGCGGAAGACGGTGACGGTCATGGTCACGGAGGGCAGGCCGGTGTGGTCGTTGCGGCCGAGCTGGCGGACGACCGAGGTCGTCTTGTAGACAGTGCGGGCGATGAAGTTAGCATTCTCGCCGTGGGCCGTGTACCAGTCGCCGCGGTCGAAGATGCGGATAGTGTCGTCGTCGATGGGAGGGAGGGACTTGAAGTAGCGGATGAAGCCATGCTCGTCGTCGACCTGGCGTTGGTTAGAAGGAGAAGCAGATCGGAGAGGTTTGCCACGAAGGGGAGATGGGAGAGCAGACGAACCTTGAGCTCCGGTCGAGAAGACATTGTGGCGGTTTGAAAGTGTGAAAGAGCAGAGATGCAATGGTACACGACACAGCTAGGACTCTGGATGTGAATGGGTTCTGCCGGCACGCTCTTGAGCTTAGGATGTGGTGCAGCGTGGTGGTGGTGACGATCGTGGTAGGTTTGCAAGGAGACGCGTCGAGAAATCCCATTTACGCGCAGGGCGCGCTGGGCGTGGAGCGGCGCTAACACGAACAGAGCACGCGGCCACTAGACCAGGGTGCGATAACAGTGCGGGCAGGAGCGTCGTTCGGCGCAAGGTATTACAAGGCATTAGAAAGCCCCACTTTACCTAAAAAAAAAAAAAAAAAAAAAAAAAAGACAAACGCGCAAACGATTGAGCACATGTCACATCACCAACCCTCACTTGACAGTGCAGACGACATGGAGACTACCGAAGAACCACAAGCACCCGGGGTTCCCCCAAGTGAAGGAGGCTCAGCTGAGGCCGTGGCCCCGCAATTGGCACCGGAGAACGGCGATGCACCTCTCCCCGACCTCTTCACCACTGACGATGGATCGAGACCAACAGAGCTCGACAGCACACATGCTGGCGAGAACGGGACTGGGAACGGCGCCGAAACTGCAGTTGAGAGTGCTGGGACACCATCGGCCGCCACCGGCGCACCGGGCACCCCAAGCACGCCGGGCACACCGCTGTCCAAGAACGCACAGAAGAAGCTGAAGCGGCAGCAGAAGTGGGAAGACATGCGCGATGACCGCAAGCGGCGGCGGAAAGAGAAGCGGGTGATCAAACAGGAGAAGAAGAAGGCGGCCAAGACGGCGGGCGGTGAAGGTGCGGAGGGAGCCGCTGATGAGCCAGCGGCAGCCACGCCCAAGGAGCACACCCTCGTGCCGGTCAGCCTCATCTTCGACTGCGCCTTCGAGTCGTACATGCGCGAGACGGAGCAGATCTCGCTGTCGAGCCAGATCACACGGTCGTACGCGGCCAACCGTACGGCGGCGCGGTGTGTGCGCATCTACGTGAGCTCGTGGGGCGGCAAGCTGCAGACGCGCTACGAGACGCTGCTGGCAAACCAGCACAAACGCTGGAATCACGTGCACTTCCTGGCAGACGACTTTGTGGCGGCTGCACGGCAGGCCCACATCGACATGCGGGGAGAAGGCGGAGGGACGATTGTGGACTTCCTGGAGGAGAAAGGGGGGGAGGAAGCAGTGAAGAAGGACGAAGAGGCCGGAAAGAAGGGAGAGAGCGAGGAGAACAAAAATGTCGAAGAGAAGGAAGCCACACCAGTGGACGGCTCTTCTGTCGTCTACCTGACGTCCGACTCCCCGAACACGCTCACCCGACTCGAGCCGTACACGAGCTACGTCATCGGCGGTATCGTCGACAAGAACCGCGAAAAGGGCCTATGCTACGGGCGCGCGCAGGAGCGTGGCATTCGCACTGCCAAGCTGCCCATTGGCGACTACATGGTCATGGCCAGCCGGCAGGTGCTGACGACGAACCACGTCGTGGAGATTATGCTCAGCTGGCTGGAGACGGGCGACTGGGCGACGGCGTTTACGAATGTGATCCCAAAGCGCAAAGGCGGTCACCTGAAGGGCGAGAAGGAAGAGGGAAGCGAAAAGAGTGTGGGTGGCGGCGACGCCGAGGCAGAGGGAGAGGAGGAGGAGGAGGAGGAGGAGGAGAAGGAAGCTGACGACTCTGCAATGGACCTGCAGGAAGACATTGAGGCTGCGCGACCACAAGCTGAGACCGAGACAGCAGCTGCAGAGAGCGCCGCATAGCGCCGGTAAATCCAAAACAAGTCAAATACAGCACAGAATATCACGAGATTACGTCGCCATGTACCAACAATTCAAAGAATCATCCACAGAGGGGTTGCGGGACGGGACATGGCCACTATAATAACGGCTGAAATTGCCTCCTTGGCTGGGCGTTCGTGACCACGGCTAAACCGGTCCTCTTGGTACATTTATATTGATTAGAGGGACGACGTCTTCTGATTTTCAAAATGAAGCCGACAGACAATCGAGTGGGCAAAATTGTCGACGTCTTCCCTAAATCAAAATGAGGACAAAGACGTCTCTTCTCGTGTCATTGGCTGGCCTCGTCGTTCTCACGGCAGCTGCTTCGTCGCCCGTCGCCACGTTCACCAACAAGGTCATCTTCACACCGCTGGGCACCTATACTAGACCGGGTGTGCTTTATCCACGCACAGTCGAACTTCGCGACGGGACCCTACTGGCCACCTGGGAGAACTATTCGCCCGAACCACCGGCCGTCTACTTTCCCATCTACCAGTCCACCGACAACGGCAGCAGCTGGGCCGAGATCTCGCGCGTTACCGACCAGACGCCGCAGGGCTGGGGGCTGCGGTACCAGCCGTTCCTGTTCGAGTTGCCGGCCGACGTCGGCGCATTCAAAGCCGGCACCGTGCTCTGCGCCGGAAACAGCATCCCAACCGACCTGAGCCGCACGCAGATCGACGTCTATGCCAGCATCGACCACGGACACACGTGGAAGTTTGTGAGCCACGTGGCCGCCGGCGGCAAGGCACATCCGGACAACGGACAGACGCCAGTCTGGGAGCCGTTCATATTGTAAGAGGCTATTCAAGAAACCCTGTAGCGACCTGTGCTCGACCGACTAACTTACCTTGCAGGTACTACCAGTCCCAGATCATCCTCTACTACTCAGACCAGCGCGACCCCAAGCACGGCCAGAAACTCGTGCACCAGACGTCAAAGGACCTGCTCTCGTGGGACGCAGCCGTCGACGACGTCGCCTATTCCGAGTACAAGATGCGCCCAGGGATGACGACGATCGTCGCGCTGCCCAACGACCAGTACTTGCTGACGTACGAGTACGGCGGCGCGTCGGGCGGTTTTCCAGTGTACTACCGTACGGCAGCCGACCCGCGTTCGTTTGCTTCGGCCAAGGAGCACCCGCTCGTCGTGGGCAGCACGCGGCCAACGAGCTCGCCGTATGTGACATGGACACCGTACAGCTTGGCCTCAGATGACAGCAAAAATGGTACCATCCTCGTCAGCGCCAACAGCCATTCCCAGATCTTTAGCAACGGTGCGCTGGGCGACGAGTCGAAGTGGGAGATGCACAGCGTGGTGCAGCCCTCGGCATACACGCGCACACTGCGGGTGCTGCAGAACGACCCGACCCGGCTGCTGATCATGGGCGCCGGTCATTTGCCGCCGAGCACGACCAACGCCGTGAGCCTGAGTGTCGTGGACCTAGGAAAGGTCTTAGGAGGGAAGTAAACGAAGACGGAAGTTGAATAGCAGAAAGTATGGAGACAAAAGCAGATGAAAGAAAGCACAAGTATTTTTTGACAAACCTATATATATTTACCATCCCTCGTTTCCATAAAAACAGAAAGCTCAAATCATTAGATAACACTCATGGTGTGGAACGTAAACAGAAAAATCCAGTAAAATGAAACAATGCCCTTCATAAACAAAACAAAAATACAGACACATCGGCCGCAGAAATCAAAACTCCATGCTCGTCGCCTCGTCCCGCTCCCGCTTGACCCTGATGACGTCCTTCTCGTCCCGCATCAGCGCCAGCACAAACGACCGGAACTGCTCAATGTACGGCCGCAGGCTTGTCTTCTCCCAGTCTTGCAGCTTCTTGTCGTCGCCACCGTTGCCGGTCTGACCTTGCGATGCGTCCTCGTCGCTGCCGTTTGCACCCCCGTTCTGCTGGTATGAATCAATCTCCTGCAGAAGATGCTGGACTGTGGGCACTCCAAGCGGATCGAACTCCTCCAGCCGATGCACGTCGATCGGCACACACACCCGCCCTGTACCGGGGTGCACAACGAATGGGCTCTTGAGCAAATGGTTGAGCTTCTTACTAACGTTGACATCCAGCCGCGGGTACGTGTACTCGAGCACAATGTCCTGCTTATTCTCCAGAAGCTGCTTCAGGTCCAGCCCCTTGACGCTGCCCGTCTTCGCCACGGCGTCAATGTCGGCCCATTTAGCCGTCGACGACCGGCCCGGTGAGGAGTCCCATTTGCGTCGCAGCGCCTCTGCCAGGTTGCGGTCCGACAGCAGCCCCAGCAACTTCTCCGCGCGCTCGGCCGTACCCCAGGGGTCCTGGTCGCGCAGCACATCCTCCTGGAAGTGCGTCCGGAGCACGTTGAGACTGCGCGACAGGTGCGGGTGAAGCGGCCGCCGCACATTGACGCGCTTGCCGCCCTGGCTGCCGCCGCGTAGCACCTCGAGGTAGCCGACAATGGCGCGGCGCTTCTGGTCGTCCAGCGTGCGTGCCCGCTTGTCGCAGACCCAGGCGTGGGCACCACGACGACCCGAGTAGATCCACACAATGTGCTGGAACCCAAAGTCGTCGCGCAGCGCCACGTCAATTACCCGCACCGCCATGGTGATGAATTGCCAGCAGCGCATGCAGATCGTGGTCTTGTCGCAGCACGTGCGGATGTCGTCGTAATCTGTCAAATCGATATCGAAGCACAACTCCTTGGCGAGCGGCTTGAACGCCGATGTGTTGCTGAGCGTCTTGCGCTCAGCCGGGTTGGTCGTGTACACGGGGCCGATTTCAAAACGGGAGGGCATGAGGCGGAGGACATCTTTACGGAGGCTGGATAAACAGTTAGTTGGATTCACTCTCTTTCGTCCATCATACGAGGTTCACGTACAGGTCAGACGTCGGGAACGACTGGTAGCGAAGATACGCGTCGTTCTGCAGCGTAAATGCAAACTCGCGGTGCGCAAAGTCGTTGGTCGGCGTCGGGCTGTGGTTGAGCCACTGGAATAGGTAGCGCCAGGGGAACAGGCGCTGGTAGAAGCTGCGCATGACTTCTGGGTCGGACGCCCGCAAAGACAAGAGGTCCGATGTCGTGGCGAGGGGATCCTCGGCGGGCTTGGAGCCCGAGAACTCGTCGTCGTCCATGTCGTCAAACATATCTTCCAGGTTCACTGGGACAGTATCTGTTATGAGAGCAGCCTTCTCCGCGTCCTCGGTTTTCACCACGACCTCTGCTGGCGCATCTTCTGTCTTGACCACGGTTGTCGCCGCAAGGACGTCCTTTGCCGGGCCGTCCTCTGTCTTGACCGCCACAACGGCTGCCGGTGCAGCACTCTCCTCGGCCATCTCCACGTCGATGTCGTCGTCTTCGTCAACCCAGGGCGGACTTGAGGCCTGCTCGACCTTGACGGGCACGGTCTCGTCACCGGCATTGGCATTGGCTGTTGGTGTCGACTCCGCCTCGATTGTGTTGGGTGAGGCGTCCTCGGCCATGGCGGCGTCGTCCTGTGCGGGCGACGGAGGGTCTGATACTGCGTGTGGCATTGTGTTGGATATGTTGCGAGACCGTTTATGTGACTAAGTGAGTGCGGTGCAGTTGGTGATCAAAACGAATCAAATTTAGTGTGTCGAGGCCAGGGAATGAAGCATCACAGACGTCGGCCCGTCGTTCCTTCCTGTTGCTTGTGCCAATGCAAATACTAAAAAGAGACGCGTCGACGCGTTAAGCCGTTTCGCCCCGCCAGCCCAGCGAGTCGCGCTGTTCCTTTTGGTGCACTTCCTTCCCAAAGTTGGGGCTGCTCCGTGCTCCCCACACTGTCTGCCACTGTCCTGCCGCTCCCCAGCACTTTCTTGATCAGCGCCTGCCAACCACCGGAACATCCTCGGGAGAACGTCCCAAAAAGGAAGCAGCGGGCTGGGCCTGACTTAGCCAGCCGTTGCCACACCACGTTCTTGTGGATGTATGGGCCATGCATACTCCGTATCCGTTGTGTAGCACTTTGGAATATCATCATCATTCCGCACGACTCTCCTTGGCTTCCCCGACGTTTACCCGCCGCCTCGTCGTCGACCATTGTCATCTTTTTTTTTTGTTTCTCGTGCATTGGAACATAGTTTGGCAACAATCAGGAATAGCAACACACTGAATACGAACAGTAGGTCCTATTTAGACACGCCCCCCCTCCAGCCTCGTCGGCCGCCATCGCCCTCCTTGAGCATCTCAACCTCCTCATTTATTCCAATGTCTTTCCCTTCTCGCCAATCGACGATTGTATCTCCAGACTTCCGTTGCTGACTCCCAAAGTAGTACACCTTAGAGATAAAGTCGCACAATCTCACAGCTTCCAAAAACACAACATACCTCTATCAGTCGACTGCCCTCCTCTCTACATCGACGGTCACCCCCTCCCGCTGTGCCCAGCCATGGCGCCGATCCGCCTCATCATCGAGGATGGCGTCTTCAAAGACACGCTCGGACGGCAGTTGGTGTTGCGCGGAATCAACATCGCCGGTGACGCCAAGCTACCGAGCGACCCCGACATGCCTTCACACATCGCCAAGGACTTCTTCGACGGCGACAACGTCACCTTTCACAAGCGGCCCTTCCCCAAGGAGGACGCACGCCTGCACTTCTCGCGGTTAAAAAAGATGGGCTACAACACGATCCGCTATGTGTTCACCTGGGAGGCGATCGAGGCAGCCGGCCCGGGCAAGTACGACGAGGAGTGGATCCAGCACACGATCGACATCCTGCGTATCGCGAAGGAGTACGGGTTCTACGTCTTTATGGACCCCCACCAGGACGTGGTACGTTGCCTTCCAGCATGGAGGTGCTACTTGTTTGCTCGTACCTCCCATTTCTCATTTCTAACAAATATCAGTGGTCCCGGTTCACAGGCGGCTCCGGCGCGCCCATGTGGACGCTGTACGCCTGCGGCCTCAACCCGGAAAAGTTCGCAGTCACCGAGGCTGCCATTGTGCAAAACACCTATGAGGATGTAGACAACTTCCCCAAGATGATCTGGTCGACAAACTACTTCCGCCTAGCCGCCGCGACCATTTTCACGCTCTTTTTTGGCGGCCGCGACTTTGCGCCCAAGTGCATCATCGACGGCCAGAACATCCAGGACTACCTGCAGGGCCACTTTTTGGCCGCCATTGGCCACCTCGCCAAGCGCATTCAAGAAGCCGGGGACTTGGAGAACGATGTTGTCTTTGGCTGGGAGAGCCTCAACGAGCCCAACAAGGGCCTGATCGGTTACCAGGACATCAACGTCATCCCCAAGGAGCAGGCTCTGAAGAAGGGCACGTCCCCGACCATCTACCAGGCCATGCTTACTGGGATGGGCCGCGCTGTAGAGGTTGACGTCTGGGAGATGGGCGGCCTTGGCCCCGTTAAGTCAGGCCGCAAGCTGGTCGATCCCAAAGGCGAGATCGCCTGGTTGCCGGCCGACTACGACGACAGCCGCTACGGCTGGAAGCGTGATCCTGGTTGGAAACTGGGCGAGTGTATCTGGGCGCAGCACGGTGTGTGGGACCCGTCCAAGGCCAACGACGACCTGCTGCGCAAGAACTACTTTGCCAAGAACCCACGCACGGGCGAGACGATCGACTACGCGTGCTTCTCCGACACCTATTTCATGGACTATTTCCGCGCCAACCGCGCCGTTGTGCGCAAGTACCACCCGGACGCCATCATGCTGCTGCAGGGCCCCACAATGGAGCTGCCACCGCAGATCAAGGACACAGAAGACGACGACGACCGCATGGTGTACGCGCCGCACTTTTACGATGGCATCACGCTCATGACAAAGAAGTGGAACCGCACGTGGAACGTGGATGTGCTCGGCGTGCTGCGCGGCCGATACTGGCACCCGGCCTTTGCCATCCGCGTGGGCGAGTCGGCCATCCGCAACTGCTTCCGCGAGCAGCTGGCGGCGATGCGACAAGAAGGCTTGGACCGTGTGGGCGACCATCCATGCATCCTGACCGAGTTTGGCATACCCTACGATATGGACGACAAGTATGCGTACAAGACGGGCGACTACGCCAGCCAGTCGGCCGCCATGGACGCCAACCACTATGGAGTGGAAGGCGCGCTCATGGAGGGCTACGCGCTATGGGTGTACATGACAACAAACGACCACGCGCGGGGCGACCAGTGGAACGGCGAGGACCTTTCGATTGTGTCGCTGGACGACTCGCAGCTGCCCGTGTCGCACCGGCCCAAGACGCTGCCCGACCGCGCCGCGGCACCGGCCCTGCGACGTGTGGTGACCTCATCATCCACCCGGGCCGGCAAGGCGCCGTCGTCGCCTGCCAACCTGTCGACAGCGTCGACAGACGTGCCCGCACAGGGCCAGCCGAGAACGAGCGATGTTGATCAGGGCGACATAGTCAACCCGGGCAACCTGAAACGCATTCTGACACAGCCGTCCATATCGTCACGACCGAACAGCACCAACGGTAACAACGGTAACAACGGCAACACCAGTAACGATGGTAACAACAACACAACAGGCTCGTCCGGGGCGGCCGTCTCGGAACCCCAGCTGACCAGCGCGCCGGGACTCCGCGCCGCCGAGGCGTATGTGCGCCCCGCGCCCATTGCAACAAGCGGTGAGATTGCCGAGTACGGCTTTGACCTGCGCCAGGCCGAATTCAATCTCAAGGTGTACGGCACATCGGACGAGAAACGATTGGCGGCGGCCAAGAAGGAGGCGGCAGCTTTGGCGGCAGACACACCCGAAGGCGAAGAGGCCCGTCGCGAACGCTCTCTTGTCGGCCATGACCTTATCAGCCTTAACCTGGCGCTTGGTGGCGAGGGCGAGGGTGGCGACGACAGCAACAGTGGGCTATTGCCTGTGCCGACGATAGTGTGGCTGCCTGAGTACCACTTCCCCGAGGACAGCATCGAGGTCCAGGTCAGCGCGGGCCGGTGGGAGATTTCGTGGGACGCGGAGGAGACTGCGACGCTGCAGCGGCTGCGCTGGTGGCACCCGCCGGGCACGCAGACGCTCAAGATCAAGGGACGCGTGCGGAAGCACAACGACGTCGAGGGCGCGGCCGGCCAAGATGACGGGTACTACGACCAGCTCAGCAACTGGCTCGAGGGCGGCTGCAGCGTGATGTAAGGGAGCGGGCAAGTGGCTTTTGTCGCTGGTTGTCCATGATGTTGTGTTTCGTTTTATTTCTACTTTCCCTTATTCATCAGCGCGTTTGACGGTTTGCATACTTAATGTCGAGAACCTGTCTTGGAGTTATGGATATGTATATGTTATGTCTTTTCTTTGCCCTCATGCTGCTTCTTTTTGGACAAGATTTAGTAGCTCCATGGCATCTCGCCATTCTCATCCAATATGACCAAGCATATGCAACAGGCTTTTTCATTGCACAGCATTTACACCCGAACATGGGATGAACGAGTTCGTTCTCGCCCCAACCCATGGACGACCTTCACCCAGCAACACCATGCTAAGACGCTACCTCTCCCGCTTTCTATATTTGTCCCACGCGAACTAGGGACGTTGGCCAGCGTCTGCCAACAGCTCCGTGCTTCCTTTACCCTTTGGACTGCCGCCAACAGGTCTCGCACGCGGGAGTTTACTTTATTTTCGTGTACAAGGCCGTGCACTAGGGTTGCCTCGTAATATCGGGACACTATTTTCAGTCGTTAATATCCTCCCGGCGAACAAACCATCCCGTCTCGCCTTTAATAGCCCTCCTCCCTGCGTCCCCTTTGTTTTCCTGGTCGGTCGAAAGAAAGGTTGCGTGCCTCCCACCCCTTACGGTGTCTTTCCTGTACTCTCTTCATACCGTCTCTCGCCGCTCTCTTCTTTTCTTTTGCCGGGCGCTTCGTCGGCCAGTCACATTGCAGAACCTGCCAAGCCAGGCTCTCAGTGGTGGGTTGCCTTGGCTCAACAGCCCTTCTGGTCGTGATTCCTGTAACGGCCTGCAGGACGCTAACGCAGCCAACGCAGCACTGCAGATGAGAGGAGCCGTCTTGCTTCGTAACAGTCCTCGAGGAGTGCGCACACGTTGTTGCGAGTGTTTACTTGAGCATTACTATTTCCAGTGCACTCACGGCTCTCCTTCTGTATTCGTACAGAACCAAAAGACAACGGCGGAAGGCGGCCGCCCTGCACCAGGAAGGCGCGACCTTGGAGACCTTGCCCTGTACTACCGGGGGAAGGCGAGGTAGGCCAACTCGCTCCTTCCGCCATCGCCTCGAGTCACCCCAGGCCAGAGATTGGACAGGCCAACAGCACACTGACCAGACCTAAGCGTTGCACATCATGTCTCCCGTCGTGCGCCGGACAGACTCTCCATCCGACACTCTTCGTCCGTGGGGGCTGTCCAGCGAGGCCGATGCAGTCGTAGCTTACTCCGTATTCCGTACTGATTTGTGTTTGGTTTGTGCACCACGCTGGGCGACATGTTGTACTTTCCGTGTGCAACACAAGGAGAAAAGCGCTCTTTCCAACGCTGATTGGTTCTGTTGCGGAGATGGCAACGCTCCTTCTCTTTTTGCTTCCTCTTCGGGCGCTAGGGGCAGCTCGAGCTGTTGTCTCACCACCTTTTCTGGCACTCGTGGCTGCCGTTGTTGTTTGCGATTGTGGTTCGGCCGCTCTTTCCACGAACTCGAGTTCAGGGCACAATAGGGGCCTATCTGCCAGCTGCGCTGTGGAGGAATAGCGCATGTTGTTGGGTTAGCCAGGGCGCCCAGGCCAGGCCACAACGGCCCAATCGGCGCCTCCACACGCCCCAAATACCCACTCCAACCACCGGCAGCCACCGTTCGCTCGCCAGCCGCTCCTTCCTCGACTCCACCTTGTCGGCCGCCTTCCCTCCACACCCCTGTTGTTTTCTTGTTTCGCCTTTCCTGGTCGTGCAGCTGCTGGTACTTGGCCCATCGCTCTTTCTTCACAAGCGTGCCCTGCACAACTGCCTCGCTTCCGTGTGCAGCCAGGTCCTTTAGTTGCTTCCCGTTTCCAAACTGCCTCTTTCTCCCTCTCGCCTTCCTTTCTCTTGTTGCTCGCTCCTTCTCATCCTAGCCGCCATCTTGGTTGCTCGCCAAATCAACCCTTTCGCTTCTTTTCTTTTTTCTTTTTTCTTTTTTTTGGGGGGCGTTTTTGCTTTCTTCTGATCTCAAAACGGCCGCAACCCTCTCTTTGTCACCCCCTCTATCGACGTTTCCGCCGTTCCCCCCGTCCCCCAACCCCCAAAACCATGCTACCCGTCCGCTGATCCCCTCGTGATCCAGTTCGCCCCGTCGCACTACTACGGGGAACAAGCGCTCACGGACTGCCGTGTTTTGAAACGTGCGCCTTTTGCGATTTGCTGCGATTTTCTTTTCTCTTTTCAACAGAAGACAACCCACGGGACGGCGACACGGCCGAAGGCAAAAGGCGATCAAGCCAAAGGCGACATTCACAGCCATACGACGTACGACCCTACCTCGCCGAGCCTCTTTCATCTCTACACAACCCAACCTCTTCCACCACGCGCGTGCTCGACGCCTCTTTTGCCGCCACACGCCATCTGCGACTTCGTCAACGACAGGCTCTTCACTTCGACCCCCTGTGGTGAGCAACAATATCACACAGTAGAAGCAACAACAGCGACGACGACATTTTGACCGCGACAACGACGGTTTCCCGCGAGCGGCCCGCTGCTTCGCCTCGAAGCTTGCCAGCGCCCCGTCTCTCGCCCTCGACCCCCTCCCTCCCCCTTCTCCATCCGTCGTGAAGACTTCTCTCTGCCCGCCATGTATCAAGGCGGCGGTCAGCGGGACCCTTCGCGGCCCTACCAGGTGCCGCCACCACCTCCGCCCATGTCGCCGCCCATGGTACAGCTCGGTAACGGCATGGGCCTCCCACCTCCACCTCCTCCTCCGCTACGATACCCAAGCACGCCCGGTGGGGTCCTCGGACCCGGCAACCTACCACCACCACCATCTGGCCCGCCGCCGCCCAGCGCTCTCGGCCAGCAGGCGCCATGGCATGGCACTTGGGGCGGCCGCATGTACGACGGGCGCGGCACATTCCCACCGCCGCCGCCACCCCTGATGCCCGGAGTGAACCCGAATGCTGCCGCCAATCAACAGCACCAGGCGTACAACCCGAAGATGCATGCCGCCGTCGGCGCCGCGCCAGGCCAGACAGTTACGCTCCCGCCCCCGCCACCACAGAACGAGCAGATGTCCGCCACCTACATTCCCGGCATCGACACGTATGGTGAAGGCGTGGGCATTCCCGGCTTTGGCGGCGCGGCCGACAGCATGACCCCATACTCGGCCAATGCGCCGTTCATACAATGGAACCAGATGTCGGCTGGCGGATTTCCAGGAAACGATCCAAACAGCAGCAACAACCATATCAACAACAATAACAGCAGCGGCGGCGGCGGCGGCGGCAATAACGGCGTCGGTGCCCCTAATATGCCAGGTGGCAGCCAGGCAGGAACCCCTATGGACGAACACCCAGGTCGCCTCATCCCTGGCTTCGGTATGGGTGCGAACAATCAAGGTGTGTCTGTGACAAGCAACGCATCAAGCTCCCGCGGCGTACCACCGGAGATGGCGGCGCAGTGGCCACTAGAGCGCGTTCTGTCATGGCTGCAGTCCTATCAGTTCCCCAAAGACTGGCAGGAGGCCTTCAAAAACCTGGAACTGAGCGGCACGCCCTTTCTCGAGCTGGGAAGCGCCCACGGTGGCCGCGGCAACTTCAGCTTGATGCACCAGCAAGTGTACCCGACCCTTAAGCAGCTCTGGATCGAGAGAACAGGGATGCCTGGCGACAAATGGGACCCATCCAGGGACCGTGAAGAAGGCCGCCGCATGCGCCACCTGATTCGGAGCATCGTCAGCGGCCGTCCTACCGACACGTCCAAGTTCCCCAACACACATGCTCGGAAGGAGTCCAACCCGACAAACATCAACCACAACCTGCCAAGCGCAGGTGCCGAATCCAGCGACTCTCCAAATGTGAGTGGGATGACTTCCAACGCACCAGTTGTGAGGGCAAACCCGAAAGTATGCTAACAAGTGCCCCAATCACCAGACTCCTATCAAGACCCCCGGCCCTGGATTCTCGTCCCGGCGCATATCTTCCCAAAACCTTCGTGGAGCACAAAATTTGCCGCCATTGTTGAACAGCGCCAGCAGCGGGCCGTCCCCTGGCGCGGGAGGCAATGCAGGAGGCACTTCGGTGGATGGCAACCACCGCAGTGTGTTTAAGAACCTCGATGTTGACAACAGCCGCCGCCATAGCCCTAACACGAGCGACGTCGGCCTCGGCAGGGATAGCCCTGCCGGCAGCCCCGTCCCGGGGTCAAGCAATCTATATGCCACCAACACTCCGAGCCTTTCCGCCTCGCCACACCAGTCCCGCTTTGGCCACCGCGCGCGAAACAGCACTGACTCCATGTCGTCTAATGCGGCCATCTACGGGTCTGGCCTGCCTGTCGAGGCAAACCAGATGCTCCGGCAGGGTATGAACATTGGCGAGATGATTGGTGCGAGCAATCAAAACAACGCAGGAGCCGGTGCGAACGGACGACCTTCTTCGCACGACTCTGGTGACCGGTCGGCCGGCACCGACCCACCGAACAGTGCCAAAGACGCCAAGTCGCTGCGGTCGTTCTGGAATCGGAAGAAGAAGCAGAAGGATGACAACTCTTTCCCATCTCCTGACGGCCTCGAATCGCCGACGAGCCCAGTCGTCACAAACAAGTCCTCGTCTACTCTGGGCAGCCGTGCTGGCAACGCCAGCGACTTGTCTCTCGACCGGCCAAGCTCGAGCTTTGCGACCAGCCATGACTTCAGTACTGGCTCCAACACTGGCTCCTCATCACAGTACAGTAAGCCTGCATTGTCCTTCTCGTCTGCCGCATCAGCACGCGTGTATATCCTCGCGACAGCCGACTACTGGAACTATCGCATGGTGGATGTGACAGACGTCGCCAACCCGACCGAACTTCGGCAGTTGATCTGCACGAGCCTGGGTCTGCCAGAAGGTGACGGGGCTGCCATGTTTTTGACCGACCTTGGCCAGTTCAACCACGATGCACCTCTAGACGACGCAAAGCTGGTAGCAATCAAGAAGTTTAAGGCCGACGGCGCAGGCGCACCAAAGATCTTTGTACGCCCCCGAAACCTCGCTCTGTCGCAGCCTCAACTGTCGCCAGCATATGTCCCCCACGGCGCCTCCATCGACAAGGACGCATACGATGCTCTGAACGGCGTTTCTCGGCCGAGATCTAGCTCGTCTCCGCCGACGTCGAGACAGAACAGCACATCCATATCGATTGACAATGCACTGCGCGAAAACGGTGGCGCGGGCGGCGACCCAAGCAAGGCGCAAGGAAGCGCCGATGCGGCTGCCAACCAATACCGTGCCGAAATTGAGCGCAAGGGCCAGGCGTACCTTGCCAAGCGCAGGCAGGCGAACTTCAAAGACAACGGCAACCCTTCTGCCACACCGATCCAGGAGAACGCGCCCTACGGTGGCATTGTTGGCAGAAACGTTGACTTCGATCAGCCACGCATCTCGCCGTTTGAGGACAAGAACCCCGACAAGCTCCTGCCTCAGCGCCGCGCACCAGCACCGCCTGGCGACCCATCTGCAACTCTTATCAAGGCGAACTCGCTTAGCAAGCGATCCGGTGACCGCCTGCGTCTGTCACAAGGCAGCATCGATGGCTACCCTAGCAACAAGCGGCCTGCCCTTCCGACTACGAACGAATCGCCGCAAGAAATGACCGAGAAGGGCAGTCGGAATCGGTCCTCACCCGGCACCGCTGGCAATGGCGGCAATGGCGGGAGTGGTGGAAACGGTGCTGTTAACAACGGCAACAACGGCAACAACGGCGAGTCTAGTAACGGCGGTCTGCAACCAATGGGCGCAGTCGCAAGTGCAATCATTGGCATGGGCAGAGGTCTTGGCGGCTTTGGCCACCCATCCCGTGGGGTTTCACCCAACAGAGTGGCTTCTGCTCCGTTGAACACGAACATGAACAGCAACTACACTCATACGGAGCCACTTCGAGGTATGCCCTCTCACCCATCTCGCAAAGACAGAAGAAAAGAATTTAGTTCTAACTCACTCGCAGGATTCAGAATGCCAGCCCGCGCGCCTTCTCCGGGTGGCATGAGCCCGAGCTCCCGGCCAAGTGCGAACTTTGCACGCCTTGGATCAGGTCCTTCACAGTTCCAGCAAAAACCGGGAGCAGATCTGGATTTCCGCGACAACGATGTCAACTTTACTCGTGGAGGTGGTCCCCCTCGCATTGGTATGCCTGCGGCACTAGCGAACCCGACTCGGCTGTCTGTTTCCAATAATGACGACTCTGACGACGATTCCGACGACGGCCTGTTTGCTGTGCCCCTTGCATCTCGCGCCCCTGCTGCTAGTAGCAACAACAACAGTAACAACACCAACATGACCAAGAGCGATGTCGAGGCGGCCGTAGCGGCGGCAGCGGCAACGACCTCGTCAAAGGCTGCTGCTGCTGCTGCCGCTGCCGCGGCAAATGGTGGCGACCTTGACTCCGGTAATGGCAGTGGCAGGCGGCCGAACCTAACTTTGGAGACGAAGCGGCCGCGTAAGACGCTGTCCGTTGCATTCACGTCCCCTGTCTCTGCATCGAATGGCGGTAATCCGGGTGGTGACAACAACGGCAACATGATCAACCGGAGCGCCGGTAGCAGTTCCCGGATGTCCGACCATACAAGCGACGACGGCAGCTCAAGCCGTCGGACGCCGGGTACGCCCGACTCGAGCAACGATTGGAAGTCTACCTCCTCAGCAACGGACGAAGGCAAGCTGAGCCGGCGCAAGTCGTTTGTGGAGCGGGATGTCTGGGCGAACCGTCCTCCGACCGATGCGCTGATCAACAATCTCGAGGACTTCTTCCCCAATCTCGATGTCGATCAGCCGGTGCTGGAAGAGGGACCAGAACCCGAATCAATCTCACCTTCGCCGATTGCCGAAGTGCCCGAGTCAGACGAGTCCTTGTCGGCCGGTGGGAGAAACCGTGCTGGTAGCTCTGGCATGGCTGCTGGTATGAACAATGGCCTGGGCGGTAGTATGAGCGCTGGTGCCGGTCCTAGCTCTGCCTTTGGCCCTGGCCGTAGCCCTGCTTCAGACGCACGGTCTCCCGCCGAAGTTGCGGTGGCCGCGGTGGCCGCAGCCAAGGCAGCTAAGGCGTCTTCGAGTGGAACAGGCACCTCGTCGTCTCTGTACAATGAAAACGACACGCTCGGGTCTGACGAGTCGACGCTTAAGGCCCTGGATCGGCCGTCATCCATCTCATCGGTCGCCCAACGCAGTCTCCGGCGTTCTGGCGGTTTGGGCCGTATGAAGTCCATCCGTGAAGTTGCGCGCGGCGCACACGAGGCCAACAAGCGGTACACGCAAACCCAATTGGCACAGCATCAGCAGCAGCACCAGCAGGTCCAGCAACAGCCACCCCCTCAGCCCGGCCTGCCCGGTATCCCCCGGCGCGTGCCAGTCAGCCAGGCTGCCATCGTGCGACGCAAGTCAACCAAGATGTTTGGTGCCAGCATTGTGCAGGTGCGGCCCGATCGCGAACAAGGCTCAATCGTGGTCCCACAGCTGCCTCCTCTGCACGGCCTAGGCGACGCGAGCGGCAGTGGCAGCGGCGGGAATTCGGACAACAATGGCATTCCCAAGCGGCAGACGACGTTCCGCTGGTTCAAGGGTCAGCTGATCGGCAAGGGCACGTTTGGTCGGGTGTACCTGGGCATGAACGCGACGACGGGCGAGTTCTTGGCGGTGAAGGAGGTGGAGGTGCCGCCGAAGCTGGTGGCGCAGAACGACAAGAACCGAGTGCGCGAGCTGGTAGCGTCGCTAAACCAGGAGATCGAGACCATGCAGCACCTGGACCACGTGAACATTGTCCAGTACCTCGGCTGCGAGCGCAAGGAGACGAGCATCAGCATCTTCCTCGAGTACATTTCCGGTGGCAGCATCGGCTCGTGCCTGCGGCGGCACGGCAAGTTCGAGGAGCCGGTGGTAGCAAGCCTGACACGGCAGACGCTGTCCGGCCTAGCGTACCTGCACCGGGAGGGCATTCTGCATCGTGACCTCAAGGCCGACAACATCCTGCTGGACGTGGACGGGACAGCCAAGATCAGCGACTTTGGCATCAGCAAGAAGACTGACAACATCTACGGCAACGACCGGACCAACTCGATGCAGGGCAGCGTGTTCTGGATGGCACCCGAGGTGATCCGGCCGCAGGACGAGGGCTACTCAGCTAAGGTGGATATCTGGGCCGTGGGTTGCGTGGTGCTCGAGATGTTTGCTGGGCGGCGACCGTGGTCGCAGGAGGAGACAGTGGGCGCGATCTACAAGATTGCGCAAGGCGAGACGCCACCGATCCCGCAGGACGTGCGAGAGACGATCAGCCCGTGTGCGTTTGCGTTTATGCTGGACTGCTTTACGGTGAACCCAATGGAGCGGCCGACTGCGAGCCGGCTGCTGTCGCAGCACCCATTCTGCAACCTCGACCCGGACTACGACTTTGCGGAGACGGCGTTGTACGCCAAGATCCGGGACGCGTTCAAGACGACGTAGTGGCGGTGGGAAGGCGTGTATTCTGTTTACTTTTGTTCGATACGAAATGTTTGTTTCTTTGTCTCTGTGTCTTTCTTTATCTCCATCCCTCCATTGTTGCATGGGACGGGGACACAGATGACCTTATTTTTCTTGGGTGTATTTTTTATCTATATAGTACTGGACAGAGTGTGAAGAAGGGCACGAATAGCGTGGCGCTTGGACATGGAATAGGATTCTTCATTGGAATACTTTATTCAAACGAACTCTCTGTAGAGTAGTGGATCGTAGATTTATTCCGTAGCTGTCTTCCGCTGCTGTGAAGTCTTTCACTGGCCGCCTAAAGAGCACCCCTGTCAGCCTGTCAAAATCCTCCGCAGGTCGGGTCTCCCCTTGTCGAGCTTGTCTTCTAACTGGGACGATCGCTGCCTTTTTTCGGCAGGTCACTTTGATAGTCTGCTTTTGCATTCTTACAGGAGATGATCCTCCGTGAGCTTGTTTCTGGCCAGACCCTCTCTGCACGGCTGTTGCTAAGCTAAAATGTGCTTGTATTGCT
Source organism: Sporothrix dimorphospora (assembly GCA_021397985.1). Classification (NCBI taxonomy): domain Eukaryota; kingdom Fungi; phylum Ascomycota; class Sordariomycetes; order Ophiostomatales; family Ophiostomataceae; genus Sporothrix; species Sporothrix dimorphospora. The sequence goes on along the minus strand of WOUA01000005.1, from coordinate 467,038 downwards.
TTCACCCGTATCATCTTCCCAGTCACCTCAGCATCTTACTTCGTATTTTGGGGGCAGTGGGCTTGGACACAATCGTGCTATTACCACCACTGAAGGCTGCCATTTGCTTGCATTGGCGGCATCCCTGTCTATCATATTATCCTCCTACCCACTCACTCTGTGTGCCCAATATTTTGTGCATCCTCAATCGCGTTCTCAACTGCCGCAAAGTGTTTCTGCGGTGGTCTGCCACACTCGTCCCCTTTGTCCCTTCTCGGTAGCCCTTCTCGCGGTAAAACTGGTCGAGCTTTCTTTGATCCCGCCCTCCACCCCTCGTCTGGCTAATCAAAATAGAAGAAACATAGTCTTGGCAATGTGTTCAAGGGACCGACCACAACCCCCCTTTCCAACACCCCTGCCGTTCCGACCTCGAGTGCACCCTCTTGTGCTGCTTCTCTGGTTCGGAGCACGGGGACGAGTCGAAGAAACAATTGAAGAAGAAAGGACCCTGCAGTCGTGCCGCTTGTGAGGGATGAGGCACTTTTATGCTTGTTTTTGCTTCCGTTTGTTTTTGCTTCCGTTTGTTTTTGCTTCCGTTTGTTTTTGCTTCCGTTTGTTTTTGCTTCCGTTTCTTTTTGTTTCTGTCTTGGCGCTTGCTCGGTGCTTCTTGTTACCTTGCATAGCAAACGGCCCGTTGTCCTCTCTCTTTTGCATGCCGCGTCTGGTCGCGCAGGCCAAGAGGTGGCATCGCGTACGACAGAAGGTACTCACAGCTCTAGGCTTGTCTTGACCAGTCGCTCGACTTTGTCTCGACCGCCTTCCGCGCCCCTTTCCCAGGGCAACCACCCCCCCCCCCCCCCTTTTCAATGCCCCCCTGGTCTGGTTGACTCCGTCCCTGGGCTGCCCTTAAGTGGCCTGGGCTGACCTGTCCAGGTCTGGTCTAGCCTCCACTGCGGTGTCTTTCGCTTCTGTCTGCCTCGATCCTCCCTCCCTTCTCCCTCTAAAAATAACAAAGGCCGAAATAACCTTCTTTTGTCCCTTACCTCCCGTCGCACTAGCAGCAGGAAAGGAAGATGATGCGCGCAGGAACAGTAAGACACGAGGAATGCGGTACGCACAGGGGCTGGCGCAGGAAAACCGGCTGCCGGTCGCCAAGAGCAACGGCGAGCATGTGAGCTGTCCTCCGCTGCTTCACGTCTTCTCAGTCTCCTCACAAGGCCGAGGAAAAGTCTTGTCGCTTCACGGTCTCGGACAGGATGGAAATTGAATCGTATTGTTATCGTATTTCCACTTTTGGCCGTTTCCACTTGTCGACCACGTTCTCGCCCCAACATGCCCCAGAATAATATATCAACTAAGAAAGGCCCCCAAAGTAAGATAATGCCAAGACTTTCGGCGGCGCACCTGCCCTTTCCTTATTTTCGAGTTTTCAGTTATCAGTACGAAAGTATGGCAGGCGCGCCGCACGTTGCAGAGAAGACAGGCGTGCTCCAACGCAAACGGTGCAAAAAAAGGGAAAGAAGAAAAATGAAAGAAGAAAAAAGAAAGAAGGAAAAAGAAAGAAGAAAACACGCGGAAAGAGGGAAAAGTCTTGGCATTCTATCTCCTCTCGCCGCCGCCTCTTTTCCTCGTACTTCGTACGCCCCGCACGCCCGTACTGCTCGTCGGGAAGGAGCCACTCGTGAGAAAAGGAGGAGCATGAATTAAAACAGAATTGTCTTGGCAAAGACAAGCCCAGCCCAGCCAGCCCAAGAAGAGGAAAGAGACCAAAAAGCCACGATCTCGCTGCCCGCGCGCCGCTCTTCCCCCTAAAGCCAAGACAAGCCACCAGCCCGGCCAGGTCCTTCTTCTTTGGCGTTTCCCCTGCTCCTGTCTCGATTTTGAGCCTCTCCTTCCTCTTTCTTTCTTTCTCGCGATCATAGTTCGTACGTGCACCGCACATACGCACTACGGCCATCGCTCCTTCTCTCGCCGGCTTCTTTTCTTCCTTCCCTCTTTGCTCTTTCTCGCTCCTTCCGTCCCCGTTCTTCAGCCGCCCGCCACGGCCGGCCAGTGATACAAGCGCCTTCCCCCACAGCCTGCAAACATCTTTCAGTAATTTCCAGCGGCCTCGCCTTCTTCCCATCTTTCTCCTTTCTTTTCGTCTTCCACGTTTGCCTTTTCTCCGCCTTCGACGACCCTCTTCTCACGACAACTCACGACGTCTCTCTTTCGACTCTCTTCGCGGCTGCAATCTGATCTGCGTTTTGTCCCGTCCAGCTACGACCACAGGCGTCCTCCCTCTTGACCCGCTTCCCCGGCAAAACGGCTTCCTCGCGCCAACGACACACCAAACCTTGTTTCCCTTATTCTTTTTCATATTGTTCACCCTCACCACTCTATTTCGTCCCCTTTCCCTCGCCCTCTTCCTCTTGTCAGACACACTCTTTCTCTCCCGTCGAATATACCTCCAATATGCCGCACATCAACCGCCGGTAAACTCAAAAAGGGAGAAAAGGAAGAAAAGAACAAGCCGAAGAACAGATAATTTTCCGCGCCAGGTATCTTTTATGTAAGATTACGGCACGGGTGTCTTTCTCACTCTCACTCTCATACCTCGATCTTTTGACCTTGACAGCCGTCAAACTCGCTCTCCTTCTCCTCGACTCTGTCTATTGTGCCAGCTCGCCGTGTCGGCCATACCCGTTCTCCCACTCTCTCTTTTCATTCTCCCTACTTTCATTTTCCTATTTGGACTTTGTTTAGGCGCCTACTTCCATCTTTCCCTGTGGTGCTTATTCCCAGTCGATTGGTGCCTGCATCTGTCGTGTGTGTGTTGTGGATACATCTGTGCACTCCACAACCGCGCGCCCAGGGGTCGAGTCCCGCTACCACCCTCCCGCCGAAGAAACAGTCGCCAACATCGACGACCGCGCACGCGACCACCCTCAAACGCAAGATTCGAGTTTCGGAGTTCGCCCTTCCCAGCTGTGCATCAACCGCCGAGTGTGTCTGCGCTGGAAAGAAACGGGACGTGCCCATTCAATTGGGGACGCGGATGACGTTGTGACAGCTCCAGGGACCTTTTTCGACTTGAGAACCCTTGTTTCGTTTTCTCTTTACCCTGTTCTTTTTTTTTGGTCTTGCCTCCTTTCTTTACATTTTCTTGCGTCTCGCCAGCTTCTAGCGCCCTCACTTTGAGGACGCCCCAACTACAGCAGCCATGGCATTGCTGCGATTCAGGAGGTACCGCGTCTTCGTCTTTGGCGCCGCCTTCTTCCTCTTCCTCATATATCGCCTATCGCACAACTCGCAGCTAAGCGCCCATCATACAACAATCTACAAGGGCTACTCAGCACCGCCCGACAGCGAATCAAGTACAGGATCCAGTAGCGACGGCACCGGCACCGGCACCGGCAGCGGCGGCAGCAGTCATGACGGCGCAAGCAGCGATTACGGCGCGGGCGCCCCTCCCCAAGCTGCTGCTCCTGTCGTGGAAACGCCCGGCGTGAATGCGCCGAAAGTTCCGGCCGAAAAGGTGGCCGCCCCAGCACAGCAGTCAATGCGCTTCCCTCAACTACACACGAGCCTCGAGGTCAAGGGCTCCTACGGCCTGCCTACGGGCCCTCGCTCGCCAAAACCGGCAGCGCCACAGCAAACCGACGCTCCGGCTCCAGCATCAGAATCTACACCAGAAGAGGATGGCACCTTTGACTCCGAACGTGTTCACCAAGTGAACCCTCCGGCCGCGCTCCAGGAGACCGTTGTCCCTGTCGCCGCTGACGCCACAGCCAAGGCAAAGCCGATTTTCTCGACCAGCGTTATCCACTGGATGAAGATGGGCGACCACTTTCCTATCCCCGAAGAGTCCCTCATTCTGCTCCCAACCGGCTCACCAGTGCCCATTCCTCGAATTCAGCACAAGTTTGCAGCCGAGTCCGATGCCGCCCGTGAGACCCGTGAATCGCGCCTCGCTTCTGTGCGCAGCGAAATGCAGCATGCATGGTCCGGCTACCGCACGTACGCCTGGACCCACGACGAACTCGCACCGGTCACTAAGGGTTTCCGCGACCCCTTTTGCGGCTGGGCTGCGTCTCTCGTAGATGCCCTGGACACGCTGTGGATTATGGAGATGTACGATGAGTTCGACGATGCGTACGAGGCGGTCAAGGAGATTGATTTCACCACCACCCCATTCCGCAGCGAGATCCCCGTCTTCGAGACTATCATTCGCTACCTAGGCGGTCTCATCGCTGCATACGACATCTCAGGCGGAGAAAACGGCAAGTATCCCGAACTCTTGTCCAAGGCTGTCGAGCTGGCCGAGATCCTCATGGGCGTCTTCGACACCCCCAACCGCATGCCCATTCTTTACTACAACTGGAAGCCCGCCTTCTTCTCCCAACCCAAGGCCGCCTCCAACATTGTCAGCGTAGCTGAGTTGGGGTCCATGGGCATGGAGTTCACGCGCCTAGCCCAACTGACCGGCCACCACAAGTACTACGACGCTATTGCCCGCATCACCGACGCTTTTGAGGATTGGCAAAATCGCGTAAACGGTACGGCCATACCGGGTATCTTCCCCGAGCATGTCGATGCATCCGGCTGCAACCGGACGGCCGCCGCACTCCAGGAGGCAGAGAATGCTAGCAGACTGGCCAAGTCACAAATGGCCGCCGCCAACGACACCGAAGCCGAACCCGTCGGCTACAAGCCAAGCCAGCCCGACTCCGACCCCATGGTGGCACAGGACAAGGTGGCGATCGCAAAGACAATGCCTCCGGATCTCGAGTTCCGTGTCAACCCGGCCATAGAATCGGGTAAACCAGCCACCGGCGAGTTCCACAAGGTCGACAAAGCGGATCTTCATGCCGACGAACTGAACGCTGCTGCTGTTGGCAAGCGCGATATTGTCGAAGCGGTGTCGGCCGCAGTCGTTCCCAAAGGCACCACGGCACAGGTCGCTATTGTTCCCGGTGCAGACACGGTGCCACCTACTCCCATTGCGAAGCACGGCTCTGGCCTGCAGCATGCCAACGAGCCGGTATCGGCTCCTATTGCTGCGAATGGCCAGGTCGCCAAGTTCGACTGCATCCCGCAAAACCTGACGGCGGGCGGTTATGGTATGGAGTCGTACAGCATGGGTGGAAGCCAAGACTCCACCTACGAATACTTCCCAAAGGTATGTTTGTCAGCGAGGTCGGGTACTGCTGTTTTTTTTTTTGAAAACAATTATGCTAACATGATTTTAGCAATACATTCTTCTTGGCGGTCTTGTTCCCAAATACCAGGCTATGCACGAAAAGGTGGCTGATGCTGTCAAGAAATACCTGCTTTACCGCCCTCTAATTAAGGACGAACGCGACATCCTATTCTCTGCCAAGGTGTCCAGCCGGGACGGCACGGACAAGGACATGGCCTATAACTACGAAATCACGCACTTGACCTGCTTCCTCGGCGGCATGTTTGCCATGGGTGGCCGCATTTTTGACCGCCCCGAGGATGTCGAGATCGGCGCCAAATTGGCCGACGGCTGCGCCTGGGCATACGAAGCGACGCCCATGGGTATCATGCCCGAAGGGTCAACCATTGTGCCCTGCGCCAACATGACGTACTGCCCGTGGAACCAGACCGCTTGGTACGATAAGCTCGACCCCAACACTGCTTGGCGTAGCCAGCAGATGCTCGACTACGAAGAGCGCATGAAGACGTGGACCAAGAAGAAGGACGAGATCAAGGTGTTGCAGCAAGCCCGCATGGAGGAGCTAGAGCGTGAGCGACAGGCGACCGAGAATGGCGAACTGGCAAACAACTCCTCGGCCCCAGCAGACGCTGTGGAAATTGCGCCCGCTCCAGAGACGCCTCTCGGCGCCGCCAACATTGGCAAGCGCGCACTCGACGCAGCCGACACAACACCGGTCACAGCGGCAGAGACGATAGCTATCAACGAAAAGGAAAAGACCCTCCAGAACGACCTGGATCTTAATTCTGTTGGCAGCAACGGCGCTGAAGGGAGGGCTGCTGTCGCTACCGCACCAGCTGCCAACCCCCTGGCCAAGAAGCCCCTTCCCGACTTGGTCATCCCGCCCATGCCCGTCCGCCCCGAAACGCACGAGGAGTTTGTGCAGAACCGCATCGACCGCGATAATCTCATCCCCGGTTTCGTCAGCATGAACGATAGGCGCTACATTCTTCGGCCCGAGGCGATCGAGTCGGTGTGGTACATGTACCGCATCACCGGCGACCCGTCATGGCAGGAGAAGGGCTGGCGCATGTTCCAGGCCGTGATCCACGCCACGCGGACCGAGTACGGACACAGCGCCATTAATGACGTGCTGTCGGACCCCAAGGCTGAGCCCAACCAGCTGGACAACATGGAGAGTTTCTGGTTCGCCGAGACGCTCAAGTACTTTTACCTCTTGTTCACTACGCCCGATGTCATCAGCCTGGATGACTACGTCCTGAACACCGAGGCGCACCCCTTTAAGCGGCCAACATGAACACTGGCGGTTGAAAGCGACAGACAGGAAACGCGAATTTTCCCCATCCTACTACGCATTGCGCGTAACGATGCATGATGTACTCGAAGGGGGTGAATGGCCCGGGCGAGAAGCTATATGGCGGTCAAATTGATACCCTGTGGAGAAGAGGCGGACGGAGAAATTCTGCTTCGACAAAAGGGGGGAAGAGACATTACCTAGAAGAGCGACTACCGATACCTTGCTGTATTTTTTATTTTGTTTGGGCATTATTGTTATTATTGTTTTGGCGGGGTTTTACGTGGTTATCATATTACCATTGTTATTATTGTTCAACAGGCGTCAGTAGAATGTTTTGGTTAAAAATCACAACCTATTTACACTACAGGCTACGTCTTGTGAACAAAGGAAATGCAGAAATAATCGATCCTCTCCCTTTGTATATTTGTTTTCTTTTAATTTACTAAGAAAAAGAAGAAGACAATTTATTTTTGTTTGTCTTTTTTAGTAAACTTATATTTTCCCTTTTTTGAACATAAGAAACCCATATATGTAAAAATAAAACGAGTGATGAGAAATGATAACAAAAACGAGATCAATGTTTCTTTTTACTTGTTCTCTTTTAAAAACAACTGTGATAGCCTGCGTAAATTTGGTAGTTATTATTTTGGAAGCCGTCGGCTGGGCTACAACGCATAAACATGTTAATAAGCTACGCTACAACGGAGTAATAACATCGACGATAATAAGTTGGTATCATATGAATTGGCTTGTTCGTATTCACTAATTAAGCTGCATCCTAAAAATCAACACAGTTCACTTTTTTTTTTTTTTTTGACTCGCTGATGCTCAAAAGTAAACAAACGGTAATTGTTGATTTTAGTCCTAGCTAAATTATTCCCTTCCAAGATTGTCCTCTTCCCAACATCCAAGGTTACCGCGTTTGCAAATTATTCCTACCTCTAATGCTCATATCCCACATTCATGTGTTATTCACTTGCAGTACATGTTCAGCCACTTTCGTGTTCATTTTGTGGAAAACAGAAAAAAAACGCTCTCTTTCGTGCAAACGCCAAGTAAAAAAAGAAGAAACGGAAATAACCATATCAAAAATAGACAAGCACAGAACTTAAACAAAAACAAATGGTAGCCCCAAGATCCCGTTGTCTATATACATACATGTTGCCGTAATGGTGATGACAAATTTGGTGTTGCGTGGTAGGTTGGTGAAGTCTGCGGGGCTGCAGCATTGGCGGCACAGTGCATCGTCGATTATAGAAGAAATCTCGACCTGGAGAGACAGACTTACTGAGTCTCATTATCTCATGGTCAGCCCTGTGCGTGTGGCTCATCACACGACCCCTGCTCGTATTGTTCGTAGAGTGGTGTCGGTGTGTGATGTCATAGTCGTCGTAGTAATCATCGAGCGTGCCGGCATCTAGCTGTCCCGTTGTTGATGTTGCTGCGATGCGGTGTCGTGAACCGTTAACCGGGATTTACCGGTTTCTTTGATTGTGTCGTCATTTTTTTGCTCCAAACCATTGGAGCCAGTTCCAATGCCTCGTACTCTCATTCAACTGCCGGACCTCCTCAGTCCGCCAGCTGATTCAGTACTCTGATACTCAGAATCATCACCAGAAGGCCAATGGTCACCACGATGAGCAGGGCGAACGAGAACCAGCCCATTGCTATCGCGCTGGTACCAACACCCGACTTCACGCTGCCATTGCCGAGATCCTGTGCAATGATGCTGGCTGCTACCGAGGCAGTATGTTGCCACAGCACAGACACGAGAATGAAAATTGACGCCACAAAGATAATGGCAAGCGAAATCTGCGAAACGAACCGAGACGGGAAAGGCTTCACCTCGCGCTCGGAGCCCTCGCTGTCCTCCTCCTCGTGCCAGCCAGGGAAAGTGGCCAGAAGGAGAAGGCAGATGAAAGCAAAGATGATGGCAATGATTCTAAACGACATGTTAGAATGCAGATCTTGAAATGGCGAAAGGGAGGTATGGGTAAAGCAAGCAATAACCTACATCAAGTACGGGAAGACAATCATGTCCTTGAACTGGCTGGCGAGCCAGATCAGATTGAGCGGGTCCTGGTCCATGCTGACCTCATTGGCCAGGGCCGTCGCGTTGTTCGAGCACAGCCAAGAGCCGCCATCGGGGTTGACGCAGATGCCAAAGTAGCCGACGCGGGCCTGCATGTGAGCCGAGCCCACGATGTTGCTGATGGCGGCGTTGACATTGTAGTCAACTTGGGCCGTACTGGGCACGGCTGTGTAGTGTTCATAGTAAAGAGACAGCAAAAAGATGCCGGGAATGAGTGGACTGGATGATGAACAGCCCGCGAGAAGTAGGGCTGGATGATGGTTGTTAGCATGCGACACGCCGGAGGGCAAAAGGTAAGACCGCTGCACGGCTTAGGAGTATGGTAGGCACGTACATAATAGGATTATTGCCACGGCAATCAAAATCATCAACACATGGTGGTAGCCGAGGAATGGTATGTATCCTTGGGACGTTAGCAGGCGTGGTCATTGAAGAAAAAAGCAGTAAGAAAGCAAGGGAGATGGAAGCAGACGGAGGATCACGTACGGTACCACCCGACTTGGACAACGCCGCCTTGCGGCATGGCGACACGGATGTTGCGCCGAAGTGCGCGCGCCGCCTTGGAATGCGGGTAAGGGGGTGACTGTCCACCCAGAAAGCCGCGCCGCGCTCAATGACAAATGTGTCTTGAGGGAGGGCTCGCGGTGAATGTTCGTGGGGTCGAGGCACGCGTGCGCACGAGAGGAATGCGACCAATCGATTGGGATCTCGGTGGAATGGTCTCTTTTTTGGCAAGTTGTCTTGCGCTTCGGCTCGTCTCGCTCGACAGGAATGTGCGCCAACGGTTTTTGGCGATCTTGAAAGCAGACCTGGAGAACTGAACGTCGTTTGTAAAGAAAAAACCAAGAGCAATCAGCGAGAGAGAAAAGGACGGGAGAGGTGAGGGAAAAAGAGAAGAAAAAAGCGGTTGCGCTTGAGACTTAGAAATCACGATTTTGAGTATCCTCTTTTCGTCAAAACAAAAGGATTGGGATGGCTTGTCCTTGAGAATCTTTTTGCTTGAGAAGGCAGAAGAGAGAGTAGATCGAAATGTCGAGAGATCGAAAGAGAGATGGAGATTGAGAGAGAGCGGGAGCGTAGTAGACAAGAGAAGGAGAGGTCAAAGTCGGAGGTGGAGAAGAGAGACAAAGGAGTGAATGGGTGACCGGTTGTCGATTAGTGAAGGCTGGGGAATGCGTATGTGTGCAACTCGATTAAAAGTTGGCGATGGTTGGTATGTTCGAAGTTGTATGTTTGGAGATGGTGTGAAGGAGGAAGAAAAGAAGAGGAACGAGAAAAGGGAAAGAGAAAGGGAAATGGAATGCGAAGAGAAAAAGAGGAGATGAGGTGGGTAGACAATGAAAAGAATGGGAAGTAACGCAGGTGGCCGCTATTCCTGTTCTCACTTTTTTGGCAAAGGGAATTGGTCGCCTTGTCACTTGGTCACTCTGTTGCTATGCAGAGTGTACTTGCGCAGGAGGTACCTAACTTGGTCGCCTAGCCGTCGCTCGCTTGGCGACTTACGAGGAAGGAGTCGTCGTTTCGTCTCTTTGCGCTGGCTGCCATACGAAAGGGGGCAGGCGCAAGGGGGCACAGGTGGCGGTTGCCGTGATGTCAACAATTTGCTGGGGGGCTGGCGCGTTGGCTGGGAAACCTCGCCTGCCAGTACGATATTTGCGTGTAATACCGTAAGAGGCCTGGCGTGGGGCGTGGCCGCCGCCCAGGTTCTGGCCCCACCTTCCCGGAGAGCTTTGGCTGAGAGCTCTTTCGCGCACTAGCGCCTGCCATTTCGCACCAAAAATACCCCTGTTCTCCACTGCTGCGGCAACAGGCAGGAGCGAAGCAAGGAAGTCCAACGAAATGGAGGACGTCGTGAAAGCGGACAAAAGCTGCGCTCTTTCCTCTCTTTTACCTGCTGAGTACTCCGTGCGACATACGGAGTACGGCGACTCCTGCTCTCAGAATGACGACCGCTCGAGTCGCCGCTTTGTCTTTGGGGCGCTAAAATCGCAGACGGGCGTTCTTCCCAGCACAAATGGCAGGGGCCATCCTTCGCAGCTGCCCCTTCTCAGTTGCACCCAGCAACCACAGCTCAGCCCCTCCCTGCACGAAACGAAATGCAAAAAGATGGGGATTTCGGATATTTGACTGTTGTGGGAAGGCGCTCTGGAGCTCTTGCAAGATTGCGACGAGATGTCCCTGCATGGCTCCATGGATAGCTGATAATATGTCGTATGCAACTATCGCCATCTGTTGTCTTGGCAATCTACTCCGTAACTTACGACGTACAAAATACAAGTACTCGATCTCCGGCCCTTGTTTTGTGGGCTCCATTGATTGTGCTATTTTTATGACATGTGCGTTGATGGTGCAAGATCGCCGCCTTAGATCTGGTTCTGTCGGATACTTGTTACCACTGTTGACATGAAGCAAGATATATATTCCACAGCATGCCACCATCTTCTCTGTTTACTTTGTCAAATCTGTTTGAATTCATTAATTGCTTCGATGCTATGTCATACCGAGAGTCATACAGTGCACCCGTTGTGCCCAAACCGAAAGTCGGGCCGGCGTTTACCCAAAAATGTGCAAAGTTGAAAACCGTTCCTCTCCTGAAACCCCCGTCCGATCCGGTTTTGACATAACGTTACTCCCATTTCACAATTTAGCGTTTCCGGCGGAAACGGCTGTTGAACCCGGGCCCGCCCTTGGAGCCCTTGTTGCGCAGCTTCAGGCGCTTGAAGTTGGCATGGGCCAGCTCGTTGACCTTGCGAACCGCCTTCTTCACAGGGCCGTCGGTCGGTTTGCCTGCTGCCTTCTTGTGGTCGGTGTTGGCCTTCTTGTCCGTGCTGGTTTTGCTGGCCTTCTTGGTCTTGGTCACCTGGCCCGCACCGTCCTCGGCATCCGAGCCAAACTCGGAGCCAGAGAGCGGGGCCAGGCTGTCGCCCTCGCCCTCTGCTTTGTTGTCGTTCTCGCTGTCGCTGTCGCTCGCATTGTCGGCCATGGTGCCGGGCACGGGCCGTTTTGTGCGCGTCGGGCGAATGTTGAAGCGGCGGGTGGTCCGCTTCTGGCCCTTTTTCTTGTAGATGCGCAGCGGCTGGCCGTCGCGGCCGACCTGGTCCTCGGGCGCGCTGTCGTAGAGGCCCTCGTCGTCGAAGCCGCCGAGAAGGCGGGGGTGCTGTGCATCCGGGGCGTCGGCGGTGTGGTCGTCAGGGCCAACGAGTTGTTCGTATTGTTCGAGCTCCCGGAGCTCTTGTTCGTCTTGTTCGTCTTGTTCGTGTAGTTGCTGCAGCTGGCTGTCTTCAACCTGCACACCGTCTTTCGGCGGGGCGGGAGTCGCCTTCTGTGATGATGGCGCTGCTGGTGTTCCTGCAGGTGCCGCGCTCTTTGGCTTCGGTTTCGACATCGGTGGCGGCGCGTTCATGGCGTTCATGTCCATGCTGCCCTCCAAGTCCCGCAGCACGTCGAGCTGCTCGTCCAGCTGCTCGTCCTCCGCCTTGCGCAGGCTTGCCAGGACGCTGCTGAGGCCGCGCACGAGTGGCTTCCGCGGCAGCCGCAGTTTGCTCGGTGGCGACATGAAGTCGCCGTTCTCGTCTACGGGCGGTAGGGCCGAGGACGTGCGGCGCAGGAACGCGGGCGTCGCAAATGGATGTTGGGCGCTGTTGTCGCCGCTGTTGCCCTTGGAGGGCGTCGTCTGGAGCTGCTGCGTCATCTGGTTCAGGTTGTCGTTGTGGCGTGGTTTCAACGGTGTTGTGCCCAGCACGCCGTTCCCGTCGCGCGTCCCTGTTCCTGTCCCTGTCCCTGTTCCTGTCCCTGTCCCTGTCCCTGTCCCTGTTCCAAATGCCGCCGGAACCCCGCCCCCTGCCGTAAAATGATTGAGTAGATTCCGGCGGCCCGAGGACATGGGGGTGCGTCCCAGCCGGCGGGCGTTCACGGTGCCGTCTTCGTCGTCGTCATCGTCGTCATCGCTCTTGTAGTGGTTGATGTTGAGTGTTTGTTTGCGAGGTGTCGCGCCCAGCACGTCGGTGGAGGCTGGCACCGCCAACTGTCCCGGTGCTTGTGCTGCTGTGGCTGCCTCTGCTTCTGATGCTGTCCGTTTCGAGGGCGTGGCCGCAACGGCGCTCCGTCTCTGTCGCCTCTCCTCCTCCTCGTTGAGCACGTCAAAGAGACCAAGGACGCGGCCGTCGCGCTGTGGAGTTGGGCCGATGGATGTGGGTACGACGGGGCTGAAGAGTTTGCGCGAGATCGAGGGTGTCGTGTTGAGGTGAGCATCGAGGTAGCCAGCGCCGCCCTGTGTCGGTGTGGCGGCCGGGCCAGTGCGGGAGGGTGTTGCTCGCGTGACGGTGGCGCGCAGCCGCTTCGAGGGTGTCTGAATTTGCTGTGCAGCATCGGTGCCGGCGGGTGCCGCGGTGGACGACTGGACTACTGGTTGCTTCCGTTTCCGCCGTGTCTCGTCCTTCTTCGCGTGGGATGGGGCGGAGGCTTTGCCGGAGAGGACGGCGCGGGTGTGGTTGTAGGCCTTGTATTTTTTGGCTGGAAAGGTTAGCACGGCACGACAGAAAGAGCAATGCCGTTTCTTATAAACACAACCTACCAATCTCGGGATTCCGTGAAATGTCTTCGCGGGCCGGCTTCGCGCCGTCGTGCTCGCGTGCCCAGGTCGTCTCCCATGTCTTGAGGGCCAGGCGCAGCTGCTGCGACTCGGCCTCGTAGGCTGCTCGGTCCGCCGCGTCGAGCATCTTGGTGAAGGGGTGGAAGGCGGCGTGTTTGTTGTAGACGAAGAGGGCGTAGCTCGGTGTGAGTACGGAAAAGAAAAAGAAAGGTGTGCCCCGTCTCCGTATGTCGTACTGTCTTCAAGATTGGAGAAGAATTGCAGAATTGGTAATAATAACTGCAGCTACGACGCACGGAGTAGTCGAGGAAAGAGCCAACGACAATTAACGCGTAAAGCGGCCGCACACCACAGCAATGACGCGCTTTTTCGGTGGGGCACGCGTTGGGTGTTCTGCTGCGCGTCTTGGACAAGCTTGGAGGCAATTCTAGGCGAGCGGCCTGGCGCGGTACGCTAACCCCACTGTAACCGGGCTGCCCAAGTCTGCCAGTCCTCGGCCACTAAAATACTATTGTGGCTTGCGAGTAGCGCCAACAATCAGCAACAAGGCAGCTGTCACCGACTTATGCCCTGACGATCAGCATCGGCATGTTTATCATTTTCACATCGTGTTCCTTCCGGCCCGCCCTTGCTGTCTTGGTTATTTTTATGATATTGAATCTGCATTTATCTCTCCTGGAGGTGCGTGGATAAACTTTGCAGACGCCTGAAAAGAAGACCGGACCATGTGGTGTGCGGCATCATGTTGAGGCAGAGGAGATCGTGACGACGAAGGACGTCGTAGGAGAGGCTTTTGCATCGAAGGCTTTGGGAAGAGCATCCATCAATGATGCACACAGATTTTGGCACAAATGGGCTGCTCATCTGGTGTCGGAGGCTGAGTCTAAGCAGGTAGGTCAACACAGGCACAGGGAAACGTCAGTCATGAAGTCAGTCGAGATGGGCGTCTGGCGATGCTTGATTAACTAGCGGAAGTGTGGTTCTCGTGGAGACTTGGGAGAGAAACGATAGCGCAGATCGTACTTGTAGAGAAAGAAAGTTGCTCGTTGGGTCACTAACCACGAGGTAATTTGTTGATCGAGTCACGACTACTTCCTCACTGTCGACACTTGGCATCGTGACTATCTCGAGGCCATGAGTGAATTACTCATGCTTGGACGTGGTGTCTCAGATGCATGCTGGCGGATGATTTCAAGTGATAGACTGGTTGATAGATCATAAGAGCAGGCGGGACAAAAGCATAAGAGCAAGATATAAAAATGAACAAATGGGAGAACCGGGCACAGCTGGTCACATCTCGTCACAACACAGTCAATGGAAATCACAGGGTCGGCCGCCCGGCCGAAGCCAGGCGCTGGCACGCTTTAAACAACGATAGGCGACCCGACCGTGGCCAAGTCGTTTCTGGTCACAGGGACAGCGGCATTAATCGCAACGGGGCTGTCCTCGTGCGGTACCGGGTCGTAAAGCACAAGTAGACAAGCTTTCGCTGGCAGCGATCTCGAGGCCGAGTCGAGCGTCGCCCAAGCAGAAACGCAGTAGATGTAGTCGTACTCAGCGGAGTATCAACCGCAGGTTCTTATGATGTGTCGTGGACATCGCAGCATCGCGTCATCCAGGGACGGCTGTCGTCTGGTATGCATCGGGCGATCTTTGGGGCTGGACGTAGCCGACGTAATCGATGCGATGGGGGCAAGGGCAGGAGTTGATTTTAGATGAGCACAGGTATGCGCCCGGTGCCTGATGCTGATGACGGCAACCTGGTTGGAACAGGTCGCCTCCTGAGGGAGCATGGCAATCCGAAGATCCGTCCGCGCTTCTCAAACCCGAGGACGAACGTCAGGGGGTGGTTATGCGCTGATGGGGTTTGGATGGAGGATGTGGCTTTGCAGCGAATCGCAATTGCTTTTGCGGCGGGAGTGGTATTTGCATCTGGCACGAAGAAGGCGGCACCATCGCCAAACCACAAACCGTGAATTATGGGAGGGATAGACAATAATAAAGAAAATAACCCCTACGAAAAAAGGAGGATAGTCAAGGGGAGTATGTCTTAGAAAGAAGAAAAACCACCAATAGACGATCGGGCACGGTTCAGCTGTCATCGCGTGGTCGCGATGAGCTGCCGGAACGACATGGGAAAGTAAGATCGAAAGCGAAGCGAAGGAGAGACTATGGAGAAAGGGAGAAGAACGAGGAGAGGGAAAGGAGCAGATAGAAAGGATCGCGTTGCAATGAGAGGGTCTGCAGCACATGGGACCGTCTCTACGACACTTCTTCAGCAACGGAATGCTCCGCAGGCAACGGGTTTCCAACCCTGGTCACTTTCGCACTTTCTGGGCCACTTTTGCCTTTTGGCTCTTCACCTGGATTTCCTCAACACGAACCAGGCTCGCCAGGGTTTTTGGAACGTCTCGATTGTCGCGGCCCCTTTTCTGTTGATTTTTTTTTGGCTGTGCCTGTCCATCCCCAGTCCTCCCGCGGAGCCTCAATGCGCAGACGGCCTCACCCCCCTGCCCACGAGGTTACATTTGCTCGCCCAATGCAGGTTAGCCATCTGGGAGGGTCCGACAGTCTGGAGCACAGCACGTCGAGGAGGTGCGTCAGGACCCTAAGCGATGCGGTTTGGGGGGAGGAGGTCAACGTCGAGGGTTTCATACGTCTGGCAAGCGCTTCGTGACGTTTTTGTCCCTTTCTACGCATTTCGTATCGTATTACTGGCTCGTGGAGACTGCATCAGCACATCCGATGTTGACAGCGCCCGGAAACAAGGCCCGCATTGACGGTGACGATGCCTGGTTGGCGAAGACAGCAAATGGGCCAGGCCTGGCATCTTTGTGGCCCATGACGAGAGGAGGAGAGGAGGAGAGGAGGAGGGGAGGAAGAGAGGAAAGGGGAGGAAAGGATGAGAGGATGATCTGAGGCTCTGACACTCAAGACGGGCCCCCTTCGATCCGTTTCTCGCGACTCATAAGATGGAGACCAGGAGACAGAAAGACGAAACCCTGGTTGACGGGGCCTGCCCTGCCGTTTGTCGGTCGGATTGTTCAGACGACGTCGCCCGGCTGCTGTCGTTGTTCCGCCAAGACTGTTTGGTTATGGACACTCCGACGATCTACTTAAGCTGCGATCACCGCTCGTTTTCATCTGTTGTCTTTCTTTCCCTCCCCCGTCTCTTTCTTCACCACGCTCAACAATCTTTTTCCAACGTGTCCAACTTCAGTCTTTCTCTGTTCTTTCTTTTCTCAACAGGTTCTGCGAACCGTTTTCTTTCTTTTTCACTCCTTCTGAACCCATTTTGCAACCCATTTCAAGGCCGGTCCCCTCTTTTTAAACTACTTCGCTTCGTTCCTTGACGCCCTGAGCTCGCTCTCACCACCATTTCCATATCTTTCATACCTTTTTCCAAGAATCTCTTCTCATACAATCTTTTTGTACCTACTCAAAATGAAGTACTCTGCTGCTGTCCTTGTTGCCGGTCTCGGCCTCGCTTCGGCCGAGCGTGAGGTTCTCCGCCTCCGCGAGGTGCCTCAGGAGCACTCGCACAATCGCTTCCTCGATCTCGTGCGCACCTCGCTCAGCACCAGCAACCCGCAGAACATCCAGGACCCCGTGTTCGGTCTGCTGGGCGACGCCGCCGCCGCTGCCGGCGCTGGCACCGTCACCAACCTCGAGTGTCTGCAGCAGGCCACGGCCGACCAGGCCTTTACCAACGCCAAGGCCGCGGGCGACATTCCCGGCATGGCCGGCGCCCTGCTGTACCGCGCCATTGAGCGCAACACGGGCGCCGTCGGCCTGGCCAGCGTGATCTGCAATGAGACGGCCGTCAACCCGGAAATCCAGGCCATCTCGCAGCACCAGGACCCGGCCAGCACCAACGCCGCCTCCGTCAACAAGGGTATCACGCTCGCCCTGGCCAAGCAGCTCGCCGGCATTGGCGCCGACCCGCTGCTGGCCCTCGAGAGCGGCACTTTTGCGCCGGGAACCCTCGGCGACCCGACAGCCGCCGGCCACACGTGTGACACGGAGGCCGACGAGCCAGGCTGCATCTTCTCGGAGAACCTGCTGGTGCTCGACGCCACCGAGGCCGAGATCAGCGCGGCCGTCGCCGGCATCACGCCCACCATCACCGGCACGGGTGTCATCAGCGCCACCGACATCGACCTGGCCAACCTGGCCGTTGCCACCGGTGCGACCGACGCCGTGGCGACTGCTGCGGCGGCCACGGCCACGGCTGACGACACGGCCGCCGCTTCGTCCGAGGCCGGCTGCGTCGGCACCACGCGCACCGTCATTGCCACCGTGACCGCTGCCGCGACTGCGGCTGGCTCGTCCTGCAGCACCGTCGTCTCGACCGTCGCCGCCGCCGAGGCCAGCGCCCTCGTCAGCAAGCGCCAGTCGCCCTTGCGCCGCTCGCACCCCCAGCGCCGCGCCGCCGCCCTCGACTTTGGCTCGTGCGGCGACCCGACTATTCTTTTTGAGGCCGGTCTCGACGGCCGCAACACGGACGCGTTTATTGCCGAGGACCAGACCGACTACAACCACGGCTCCGCCCTCAACATTGCCGTCATTGCCGGCTTCATCTGCCAGCGCCTCGGCTCGCCTTGCAACGCCGCCGCCGATGTCCAGGCCTCATGCACGGCCGCTTCGGCCGCTGCTGTCGCCACCACCCAAGACCAAGCCGCCGCCGACGTTTTCAACAATGCCCTGGGCGTGGGCAGCGGCAGCGGCGTCACGGCCGCGGCCGACAGCGCGGCCACCGCGACGGCGGCGTCGGTTGTTGTGACCGTCACGCAGTGCTCATAAGCATTAACCGCGACGGGAAGCAATATACATTTTGCTGGTAGACGGTGACGACAGTGATGGCGGAGTTGGTTGACGCTGGTGGTGACAAAATACAAGGGGGAAGGCTGCGAAGGTTGAGTGCAACGTCGCTGGTGTATCAGTGACAGTGCACCCTGTATGAATAGCCGCTTTTTAGGATATGGCCTCTACAAAAACAATCCAAAAATGACGCGTGATGATTACCGCTCACTCCCAAACAACAATGTTCCCTCCCGTCTCCGCGATTTTAAAAGTATTTGTGATTTACTGAATCCATGCCTCGTGTGATCAGATCCTTGTAGGTTTTAATCCTCGTTTCGTAGGAAGTCGGTTCTGGGGTAATTGCTTGCCGCAGTGCAAATAGCTGCTCAGGCTGTCCACCACTTAGCGCTCGTAGCGTGTGCTGCCAGGGGGGCAAATGCGCTGTCGGCCGACTTTGCCTCTGACGCTACGCGATAGACGCACAGCCTTCTCCACCTCCCATTCTCTCCTTCTCGACCATCCTTCCGTTGGCTCCCGTTGCCACACTCCGGCATGACCTCTCTTCCGCCAACAACACGCACTTTATGGCTTCCGACCTAACGACGTCATGGACGCTGAAGCGGAGAGCGGGCGGCCCGTGAAGCCGGAGCCTGGCGAGGCGACGACGACGACGACGACGACGACAATCCTCGCGACGACGGCTCTCGAGACGACCACGACAACCACGACCCCGACCACGGCAGACATCCCCTCCCCCTCTACGCCGCCCTCCACCTCCGCCGCCTCCTCTTCGTCCGACCGCTGCGTTATCTGCCTCGATGCCGTCGCCGAGCCCTGCCTCGCGCAGCCGTGCGGCCACCGCCACTTTGACTTTCTGTGCCTCATCAGCTGGCTGCTGCAGCGCAACCCGTCCTGTCCGCTGTGCAAGGCCGTCGTGACCACCGTGCAGTACGGCGACGACCTTGCCAAGACGTTTCCTGTGCCGAGGCAGGACGTCCAAGCCCGCTTGAGGGCGGCAGCCTCGGAGTCGGTGTCGGCCAGCGCGCCCTCGTCGTCCGCCGTGTCGTCCGCCGCGTCGTCTGGAGCACCATCCCGGCCACGACCATTTCGACGCCAACGTCCCCCACCCTCTTCTCCCTCGCCAGCGGCTGCCCTCGAACGCCGCCGCCGTGTCTACCGCCTCGGCCTCTACGCCCGCCACGTCGGCGCCAACCGCCACTCGCGCTACTACCGCGAGCTGACGCCCCAGCTGTTTGCCCAGGACCCGGACCTCGTGTCGCGTGCGCGTGCCTTTTTGCGCCGGGAATTGCACGTGTTCTGGGAGGGCGACGGCAGCCACGAGGTTGATAACACGTCGCGCACCATGTCGCGCCCCAGTAGCCGACCTGCGCGCCGCGCCAACAACGTCGAGTTCCTCCTCGAGTACATTGTCGCCATCCTGCAGAGCATCGACCTGCAGGACAGCGCCGGCCAGGCCGAAGAGCTCCTGCAGGGTTTCTTCCGCGGTCGCCGCGACCACACCCGCCACTTCCTGCACGAGCTGCGCAGCTTCCTGCGGAGTCCCTACCTGACGCTGGCGAGCTGGGACCGGCACGTGCAGTACGGTCCGCCGTCACGGTTCTCGGGGGAGGATGGAGAGGGCGTTGAAGAGACGGGGACGGAAGAGGGCAGCAACAAACACAGCCCACGACCAATGGCACGCGGCGTCTACTGGGGGCCGTCGCGGCGACGTCGAGGCAGCGGCAGCAGAGCTACTGGCTCGTCATCCAGCATGTCCCGGCTGCGTCTCGAAGACGCATGTCGCCGCTTCGATCCCAGTTGAGCGTTGATCACCAAAGCCAGTACCCAATCCCACTTATACACAACCACATGCTTCGGCGGAATAACGTCCTCCCCAAAGAGGTGTCACACAGAACCCCCTGCTGTGCGCAGCTGCGGTCGTACAGAGCGCACGTTGCAGCATCAGGGCACCGCCACGAAAAAGCACAGAGTTCGGTGATAAACGTCCGTCTCGGCCGGAACAGGGATCGGTTAACAGAGCCTGTTGACAAGCAAAACTGGTTGCAAATCCAGTTGCAAATCCAGTCGCAGAGCCAATTTGGTAAGCCCTCGCTCGAATTCGGCTCGATCTCGAGATTGATCGGACTCGCTAAAATGGGACACGCCTACGACGTACATCGGCTACTTTTGCAAGCATGCTCAGATCGTGCATACGGCTAGGCCAACCAACCCCTTTGGCTATTCTCACGCACACTTCTCCAGCAGGGTTGCAGATGGTGCAAAATCTGACGCAGCGGGAGCATCCGTGTCGCCATTAAAGCTGTTGCAGAGCCCAGGAGCCCACAATGGCTCGGCCTGCCATACGACACATATTGTACATATAGCACATAGTATTATCAATACAAAAAACGTGTTCCAACACATTTCTTGTATCCATTGTTTCTCCGCCCGTACGTGTTTTGCGGTCCAGAACCGTGCCCGTCGGGATTGATTGGTAAGCGCGTTAGGGAATCGAGCAGAATAGCGAGAAAAGGCTCCGGCGAGCGAGCTATTGTTCCCAGGTAAACTAGTCGTATTATTATGTAGTTGGAATACCGCCAACAGAATAATGGGTAATCTACACCCGCCAACCAAGCTGAAGACTGCCTTCGCTTGGTCAGTTTTAGCTTTTCATGGCCCTTTAGTGCTTCACCAGCACCTGTGGCGTCATATTAAGTAGCCGCGGTCGGCAGCCCTGCCACCAGGGACCGAGAGCTCTTGAACGTCTCGCAACTTGCATCTTGCATCTCTCGCATCTCTTGCATCTCTTTCTTCTCCATTTTCAGACTTACGCACACTCTGTCAAGCTCCCCATACGCATCTCATCCACCCTCGCCTCACCACAATCATGGCCACCTTCAACATCAAGATCATCTCGGACGTCGTCTGCCCATTCGTGCGTGTCTCCATATCCCCTTTGTCCTTTTGCTTCCCTCACATGTATTGCACAAGCTGTGTAGCATAACAATATAACAAGACGGAGCGTCGGGTTTCTAACGAACACGGTAGTGCTATCTGGGCAAGAAGCGCCTCGAAAAGGCCATTGAGGTCTACCAAAAGACCGTGCCCGGCGGCGCCGACGACCGCTTCACCGTGTCCTGGCTGCCCTTCTACCTCGACCCCACCGCCCCCAAGACCGGCATCCCCACCAAAGAGCGCATGGCCCAAAAGTTCGGCGCCGACCGCGTCGCCGCCCTCAACGCCCGCATGCGCTCCATGGGCGTCGCCGACGGCATCAACTTCACCCAGGAGGGCAAGACCGGCAACACCCGCGACGCCCACCGCCTCATCCAGCTGGCCAAGACCCAAGGCGCCGACAAGGAGGACTCGGTCGTCTCCAGCCTGTTTCGCTCCTACTTTGAGGAGGGTGGCGACGTCACGTCGCACGACGACCTTGTGGCCGCGGCCGAGCGCGCCGGCATCGACGCCGCCACGGTCCGCGAGTGGCTCGGCAGCGACAAGGGCGGCGCCGAGGTCGACGCCGAGGTCAGCGAGGCTTTCCAGCGCGGCGTGCACGGCGTGCCGCACTTTATCATCAACGACAACATCGAGGTCGGCGGTGCCCAGGACGTGCAGACCTTTGTCGGCGAATTCCTGCGCGCCAAGAAGAATGCGTAGGGGCATTGTTTTCTTTTGTTTGTTCCTGTATTTCCCGTCCTCCTCAAGCCTCACATGTTGAGCAGGCCGCCTAGGTCCTTGTCCATAGCGCGCAACCGCTCCTGAAGCTCTTTTTTCTTGCGCTCCAGCTCGCGAATCTCGTCTTCTTCGTGCCGTATGTCGCCTTCCGTAGGTCCGTCGGCAGCCGCTGGTGCTGCCGCCGCCAGAGAAATATTGTCGTCGTCGTCGTCGTTGTCATCTCCGTCGCCGCCCCGCCGGTCGCGGTTCATGCCCTCGAGCCGTTGTGCCTGCTCCGCCACCTTGGCCTCGTAGTATGTGAGCGTGTTCGTCTGCTGCGCGTGCTTCTGCCGCAGCACCGGGATCCGCTCTAGCGCGCCGGGCAGCGCGTATACCGAGCACAGCTTCTCGGCGCCCTTGAGAAGAATGTTGACGTCAACGTCGCCGCCACCATTGCCGCCGCCTGCCCGCCGTCCGATCTGCGCATGTAGATCGCCGCCCAGCACCGCCGCAACAGCCGTCTGGCGCCGCGGGGCAGCACTCGGCCGCGCCGATGGTGGGCCTGTCGTCACCTCGCCAGCAGCAACATTGAAGACAGTCTGGCGTCGCCGCGAAGACGATGCCGCCGCATCAGCACCAGCATCGCCTCCTCCCGATAGGGCTGTCGAGGCCGCCTCAGATGGTGTCGTCTTGGCCGCCGGCAGTGGTGTAGGTACCGAGAAGAGTGCCCGCTCGTGGGCCTCCGTGTCCCGGATGAGACTGGTGATGTCATCGTTGTAGAGCAGAGCGTTCGTAAACACCTTTGGCGGCGGGAATCTGTTCATGGGGGGGCACACCGAGCATCAGCGAAAAGGGTCACGCAGAAGGTCAACAAACCGACAACACTCACGGCAGGTTGCGTATGCCCTGACAGGACACAGAGATCTGGTCCAGGTGGACCATAAGATGCGACATGACGTAGATCGCGCAGCGGTTTTTTTTTTGGCGTATTTATGGCACAATTTTGGCGGTTTTGTTATGCTCCGTGGCTTGCTCGATGTTAACGATGTGTTGTGCTGGTTTGACGCGGTCTGACGCGCCGCCAATTTGCACTTTGGACGGATGTTGTCAATAATGCCAGCCAAAAAAGCGACTGGCTGCCCCGCATTGTCTAATGGCCCGCTACTTCTCCACTTTAATTGGGAGCCAGCAATTTGTTGACCGCCTTCTGTGCTTCACAGCTGTCTGAGCGATTCGAGGCATGCGTGCAAGCGGGGCCGATGCATCAACCCTCACAGCGCAGCGCTCTCGGCGCCGCTCTTCTTGTTCGTTCTTCCTGTCTTCTGTTTCCCTGTGCTTTTGAGAGAAGGGGAAGGCGCAACCTGGCGGCGCACAACGGGCCGCTCGCTTGCTCTTCACTGCCCAACTCCGAGCTAGCGTCGACTTCGACCAGTCGCACCTTCCTTGCTTTTCGCCCTGCTTACCGCAGAAGCCGCCACCAATAACACAACACGGCAGCTGCAGCCCGTTGCGCTGTCACGAAGACCCAACAATCCATGAGCTGTTTCCCTTTTATTCTGCGCAATAATCGGTAGTTTCAGTGCTAGCTCCTGGGACCTCATTCCTTCCCTTGCTCTTTCTCACTTGAAAGCGGGAACAGCCCAGATACGCCCCAGCTCCTTCTACGAAGTACCGATCCATCTTAAGATACTTTCCGGAAAGGAAGGCGCCATCGTGCTCGTGGGATGTAATGCGTGGTGCATACTCGTAGATAGGAAGTGACGACCGTCACAAATGCCAAAGACGACGAAACCCAAAAGAGCTTCCCTCCCACCTCTTCTCCCTTTTCTCCCTTTTCTCCCTTTTCTCCTTTGTCTCTTTTCTCTTTTTTTGTTTCCCTCCCGTCTCCACAACTCGCAGCCTTGCGGTGAGGCCAGGCCACGTCCATCACGACGTCCACGTCGTCGACTGCAACTGCACCCG
This sequence comes from Sporothrix dimorphospora, assembly GCA_021397985.1. NCBI lineage: Eukaryota > Fungi > Ascomycota > Sordariomycetes > Ophiostomatales > Ophiostomataceae > Sporothrix > Sporothrix dimorphospora. The sequence continues at coordinate 443,478 of WOUA01000005.1, read as the reverse complement.
CTCGTCGGCTGTTTGCCTTCTTCTCGCCTCTTTCTTGCCAATCGCTTCTGCTTCGTACTTCTCCCAGCTTCTTTGTCCTTCCCTAGTGCAAGCATCCGCGGCCAATCTATCCATCTCTGTGTTTTTCAGGCACCAAATCCCACAAAAAGCGCAATTTAAAGCATCGCCAAACGTGCCCACAAACTAGAAACAAGAGACGAGAAACGGGAAACGGGAAACTCTCCTGCGTTCCGAAACGCCAGCCGGCCTTTTTCATGAGCATTGCTGCCCAAGTCGCCTTCCTGTCCTTCCTTGGCCCGTTTTCCCCTGCCAACTGGGGCCCGCACCTGGTCGTGGTGCCGCTCTAATACGGCACACGGTGGGCTCTGCCTTTGAGGGTGGGTCAGGTCGCGAGTCAACTCGTCCTCCACTTCCGCCGCATGCCTGTTGTGGTGGCTGTTTGCCAGTGTGTTGTAAGTGCTTTGTGTGTTCTGTCTGGAATTTATCGTCCGCTCTGGGTCAGATTTCAAAAAGCGACATGAAAGAACTCATCATGACAGTATTGACGAGCTCTCAATCCGCATTAGGATCTCACGGATCCTGGGAGAAAGAACGGGGTCTTTCTTGCTAACCTGCGTTGGAGTAGAAAAAACTATAAGTTGCAGATGCATTACCCCTTCCCATGCAGCATTGCCCTTTCTTAGTTTGGTCGCTATCTTGTTTTCGTGCCTTGCCTCTTTCGAATCACTTCAACGCATCTCCACGGCTTTCCCACCCCACAACGCTTCGATATATCGATACTCTGCTTCTGCTGCTTGTATTTCTGTTCGAGTGGGACTTGTTACTATCTCGCTCGCACTCGCCTTCAAAACGTCAGAGCACACGGCAGCACTGGCAGCGTCACAATTCCATTGCCATCCCAACTCGCTTAGTCCCTTCTGCACCCTCGACAGCTTTATTTTACGCTGCCTCTCAATCGCAGTGTCAATTGCCATTGCTAATTGTCAACTCCCGCTCAGCCTCCGTATCATCTCACAACTCGCCTGCCAGCCTGCAATTCGAACCTCCCCCCCGCCCCCAAATATCTGACAATCATTCTTCATCTTGCTCTTCCTGCGGCTGTCTATTTTTCAGCCTTTTCTTTTTTTTCTTTCTTTTTCTTTCTTTTTCTTTTTGCCCCCGGCATTCTAGCACCCTCTGCTCGCCCTCTCCTCACGTTCCGTTGCGCCGTCCCTAACGTGCTGTTAACTTGCATCAACACGCCTTCTCCTCTCCCCCCTCCTCCCACCCCTCCTCCATTCCTTCGGGCTGGTCTGCAGCTTTCCCCCCATCAGAAGCGGCCGACACGAGCCAGTCACTTGCCTTTCTCTTGTGCCCACCCGCCCGCTGTGATAGCTGGCTGTCTTCAATTTCCGTGTTCCGGGATCAGCAGCACAAGTTGCAGCAGTTGCATAAGTTGCAGGATACATGCGGATTGCAGAGTGCACAGCATCAACCGGTGTACTCGTCAACACGAACCACCCCCGATGCCCAAAAAGCGCAAACAAGAACCACCGCCCATTCGACAACGCACGGCTCAGATCTGACATCTGCAAGCCCGCTCGCTCGCTTTTGTTCCCAAGCCCACGCTCACATCCACGTTGGCCCCATCTGCGCCCATCTTCCGAGGACATTTTACCTCGCCTCGCCCACCCATAACGCAACCTGACGACCCTCTGCCAAACGGCCTACCCTTCCATTCCCTTTGCTTTTAAATCCTTTCGTCTCCTTCCATTGTTTCCCTAGTGCATTGCCCCTCATTCTGCCGCTCCTCTCTCGCTTTGGGTCTCTTTTGAGACTCTTTGGGCACCTGAACTCTTTTCTGTTTCCTCATCTTCCCTCTCTTATTCATCTTCCCCCGGGTTGCTTCTTGCTGCGCGAAATCCTGCATCTCACTTGGCACTAAGTTTATCATGACAACCAACCAAAGTTCAATACATTCCTCTTGTTGGAGGCTCAAACTTCGGGTGCTGGATCCCTGAAATCTTCTCTCTTTTTTTCTGAAGAAAAGTGCCTCGCGTCTTGCCGCCTTCTCTTGTTCACCTTCCATTCTTGCCTCACACAGCAACCCCGGCCTCTGCGCTCGCCTCTCCGCCGGTACCGTCGTCCCTGCCGCTGCATAGAGACAGCGGCAGGATATACGCATATTTGCACACGAGCGCGCACAAAATTTCACAAAACCCCCACATCACTCGCGATAAGCAGTGATCCCACACGTCGAGGCTATTTGTGGTTGGCTTCTGGGTCCCAAAAAGAGGTGTAAAAATATCAATGTACTGGGCAAAAAATCGATCTCAGGAGACACATCTTGGTTTACAGATGCATTGTTGATTCTCACTGCATCACGCACGCAAACCCAACCGCTTGGAAACCAAGAGGGAGGAGGCTGGAAGGAGCAAGAAGCCCTCAACACCAAAAGGGTCTTTTTTCGTTACCAACGTTGATAGATTTTCTTCCCAAAGAAACGGCGGGTAGATCGAAAGGACATTCCCGAAAAAAACCGGCGACTCAATACAACCCCTCCTCTCCCGTCTCCTCCATCGTCGCCGACGTTGCTGACGATCCCACTCCCGGCTGCTCTTACACTCAAAATGTCTCGCACAATGGATCCAGTCTCACCGCCTGAAACCTCCATCACGGCTTCTCCTAGTAGCCGGCGACCTGCTACCAGCCTTCACAGCCAGTCTCACAACATACGACACTCGTTGTCATCCTCGCCGCGATTTTCTGGCGGCAGTAGTCGGGATCCCCGCTTTTCTATGCCCCCGGGCGCCGTCGGTGCAAATGGGATTCCTTTCCGGACGACCCTCTTCCGGCCAAATGAATTATCACCACGCTCGGCTGGCTCTTCTATAAACGGCGTCACTGGCGGCAATGTCACCTCCAAAATCGACGATGCTGAAGATGCCGACGGCGATGACGACGACGACGTTCAGTCGGACTCCGACTCCGACTCAGTAGCTAGTGGAAGCGTCTCGAAATCTTCGAGCTCGGCAGAACTGTCAAGCCCTCCAATAATGTCACGACCGGCCCCTCTCCGACGGCGCCCAGGACGAACGAGCGGCTCGGCTTCGCCAGCATACACGCCCGGGGGAAGCAGGATAACATCCAACTACGCCAGGCGGTCCTCCATCAGCGGTGATGCCGGGCAATCATCGACACGCCTGCTTGTAGTCGAAGCAGCCTTGATTATTGAAGAAGTCAGCGACTTTGACAGCGACAATGGTCGCATTCAGGTCATATTGCCCTATGAAATCGAAGAGGCCGAGTCCGAGCGTGAAAAGACACCAGACCCAAATCAGAATCGAAGCGGAAAGCTCAACTTGGGCAAAGCACGCCGGCGGTCGTCTGCTCGACTTTCCCGACTTCCCGAAATTGATCGCAGCGTCATGAGCGGTCTCCAGGGGTTTTCTTTTCGAAATGACTCTGACGAAGAAGCGCTACTCGACGAGGATGATGAGGACGGGTCTGATTTTGACGAGAACGCATATAACATATTCCGCCTCAAGCAGCGTGATGAGAGGCGCCGACGACGGATGACCTCTGGGAGTATCAGCAAACGCACCATCAGTGAGAGCATTGGCAGCGATACGGACAACGAAGACCTCAGCGTAATGCTTGATGCAAGCGATGTCGGATCGAGTGCCCGTCGCCTTCGGCGCCGAATCGGCGACCGCCACAGTCTCCAGTTTCAAGATCCTCCTCCACCACGAATCGACGAGCTTGAAGAGCCGGATACGAGCGACAACGAAGATGACGTCAAAGAACTGACTCGGGATGGCGAAACGCTGGCGCGTGAGCTTCCATACTACACCCTGGAATACATCAGCATGGAAGTCGACTCCCCATGATGAAGGATGATGTGCCAAGAGACAGTTTGCAGAAGAAAAGCGAAAGACAACAAAAGAAGAAAACGAAGCACTGTTATCCCACAAGCTTAAATGATGTCTCATGACCCTTTACGAATCTCCACGACGTCTTCATTGATATTTGCAGTTATCGATTGCCGTCTTGGCTGTACGATAGTGCCCATTACGCTGCAATATGATCGTTTACATTTCTTGGGCATTTATGTCCTATCTCTTTACCTTCTTCTATTTCCACTTTTACCTTTTTTTTTATTTCATGATTTATTTGTTTTCGTTGTTTCCTCGGTGTTCTTTATTCAGGCCTCTATCCTTGAACAGATAATGTCATAGAGCATTCGGCATAGATTTGGACTTCTGACTTCTATTTTTTTTTATACATTTCATTTCTTTATTTTAGGTCAGATTTCGGCGGTGATACAGTTCGCGTGCAGGATAACGGCGATTCTTTTCGTTTTCTAATGGGAGGGAGTTATCCCGGGCCTTCGAATCTGTATCATTATTGGGCTTGTCCTTTTATTCTTTGACATTTGGGTCTCCATTTTTCTCTTTCCTCACCCTGTTTCATTTCACTGGGTATTTCTTTTCTCATTATCTCCTTATATCGTTTTCTTCCCTTTCTCACCCTCTCTACCTCCTCTTCTCTCCTAATTCATGTTCACGATGCCAAGATACCTCATAGATTTGGGACACGGCGTCCACGGTCACTGCGTCTTCCCGTGGCCATAGGACGTTGCGGATACTTAGATAGCCATTTTTTTTTCTTATTAATTTTCGCGGAATTTCACAGAGGGGTTTTCTCTTCTTCTTGTGTGAACAAAATGCCCTCCAAAATGGTGATAATGATTTGCAATGAACGTCGTGCATGGCTGCAACACACAGCGTTAAAACTACAATTTTCATAGAAATTTGTGCATATTACCAAAACAAAACCTTACGCTTCTTAAAGTAAATAAATAATAAAGTTTATTTGATCTTTTGTTACTTTCAAAAGACAAGGGACATCAACTGTTGGTGTGGCATTGATATATGCATATATGCAAATATATGGTGTGGCTGAGTTGTGGCGCTTAAATTCTTGTGACTCTCGATATGGAAAGGCCGCCATGCACAAGAGGCGACCGCGTTTCCAACCTTAACATCCATCACCATTCATTTCCGATTTCCCGATTCCCATCCTGCTCCATCATAAACGACTTCTTTTCTTTATGCTATTTCTGTAGCTAGTAGAAGATCGCCGGATAAGCGAGCACCGAACTTTTTCGATTGCCTCCTTTTCGCTTAGACCGGTCACAACCTGCGCACGAATTGCGACACGACTATTCTGCGATAGAGCATCATCGGACACAAAAACCTTCTTGATCGTTGAAGCCTCGCCTTCCTACTTCTACCATCAGCGACATTACTTTTGCAACCTAACGCCACAAATTTTATCGATCGCTCACCCTCCCCCTTCTTCGCATATCCCCACGATCGCGCCGAGGATGAACCAGGGTAGCCCGCAACAGACCGGCGCCGGTACACCCGGCGCCCCCGGCGTGCCTATGCAGCAGCAGCTATCTCAGCAACCACAGCAACCCGTCATGTACCGGCCGGAGCAGATGCGCAATATCAAGGAGCTGACGCCCCAGGAACGTGGCAAATACGAGAACGGGCTTCGCGTGCTATGGACGACACTGGAGGAACACCCTGAGGGCTCCAACGAACGGGAGAATGCTCGGAGGAAGATCCAGGAGTTTACACCGGTTCTAGCGCGAAAAATTCGCGAGCGGCGCATGGCCGCAGTGCAGAGACAACAGTTGCTCAAGCAGCAGCAATTGCAGCAGCAGCAGCAGGGCCAACAGATGCCGCAAGGCGATGGGCAGGCAACGCCTCAACAAATCCAGCAGGTGCAGGTGGCTCAAGGCCAAACACAGAACCAGGCTCAAGCTCAGGCCCAGGTTCAGGCGCAAGCCCAAGCCCAAGCGCAGGCTCAGGCTCAGGCTCAAGCTCAGGCTCAGGCTCAGGCACAACACCAGCAGCTCCAGCAGCAGCAAGCTCAGCTTCGGGCTGCCAACGCTGCTGCAGCAGCGGCTGGAAATGCCGGTGCCGCGGTGAGACCCGGTGCAGCAGGATCGCCGCCTGCGGGGCCCCAACAGCAAGCACAGCCCGGTGCTGCAGGACCACAGCAGCAGCCACGGCCGCAGCAGCCCCCGAAATTTTCGGACAATGTGTTGCAGAACTTGAGCCTGTTGACCTACCTCCCCCCGCCTTCCTTTGCCGACAAGCCACCAGAGATCGCTGCAAAGTGGCAGGAAGACGTGCGCAAGAAGCTCGGTGTGTCACTGACACAGATTGAGATGGCACGCAGCAACATCAACAAGTTGGAGGCCAGCTACAAAATGCGTCAAAGCAGCAACCAAATTACAGCCGAGGACGCAAAGACCTACAAGGACCGTCGCGATATGCTTCAAAAGATGCTAGACGATTCGTCACGCTTTGTGGCTGCCTACCGTAAACAGCAAGAGCAGACGAAGTTGTTCATGCAACAAAAAATGATGCAACAGCAGCAACAAGCGGCGGGCGGTCCCGCGGGCGGTCAACAGCAGCAGCGACCGCCACAACAGGCAGGAGCGGCTACCCAGCAACCAGCAGCGCAACTACAGAAAAATGTCAAGACCGAGCCCACGAATATGCAGAGCTCGCAGGCCAACATCAACGGCGCTATTGAAGCCGCGAAAAAGGAATCCATTGCTGCAGGCGCACGACAGGGCGCAGGAAACGCAAACATGGCCATCAACAGCACTAACAACAACGCAGCGGGTGGCGCAAACAAGCCGACGCCGGGGATTGTCCAACAAACACCCATCCCCCCACCGGTTATCCCTGCCGCTGCCATGCAGGGCGCCCCGAAGCAGCCGCCCAAGCCGCCAGTGCAAACGCCGGTGCATCCACCTCCCACACCCATCAACACAGCTCTTGCGGCTGCCAATAAATCCGGCGGCCCACCTACGGCCGGCACGCCAACGCCTGCATCGGCAGCGGCTGCTGGTCGCGTGCCCCAGACCCCACACACTGCCACGCCAGTGAATGCGGCTCCTAGGGCGCTGTCGCACCAGAAGGCCATCGAGGAAGCGAATAAGAAACGCGCCGCCTCGATTAGCAACGGAGCGATCCCCACCCCGCCGCCGGGTCACGTTGCATCCGCGAATGGAGCTGCACCTGGCTCGGGCGCTGCCACACCTGTTGGTGGAAACAACAACGCCGCCGCTCTACAGCAGCAGAATCACCAGGCACAAAACCAGTCGATGCAGCAGCAACAAGCGGCCATGAACCAGCAGCAGCAACAGCAGCAGCAACAGGCCGCGGCCGCAGTGACCGCAGCAGCAGCGAACGGCGGTGCTGGAGGTCAGAACGGTCCCGCTAGTGCTACCCAGGAGGCAGCTCGTATCAACACCAAGATGACCGAACCGCGCCAAATGTCGAAGCAGCTGTCGGAGAAGGCCGCGCAGATGCCCCAACCCGTGTCGCTCGGTGGTGGCCTCGTGCCCGGCCGTCCGACGCTGACAGGTGGTGGTGGTGTCGTCGGTGGTGTTCTCGGACAGGCCGCTATCGCCAAGGTGCCGGCGATCCAGATCGATGGCGAGGGCGAGCGCGTGCTGAACAAGAAGCGCCTAGACGAACTGGTCCGCCAGGTGTGTGGCGGCACGGCCGAGGGCCACGAAGGCAACCTGCTGCAGCCGGAAGTCGAAGAGGTATGCTTTCACTTGTCTATTCACTTTGCTATCAGCTTTTTTATCACCATATTTTCACTTTTATAACGCTCCCACTACGTCTCGCCCATACTAACATGCATAGTCGGTTCTGAACCTGGCGGACTCGTTTGTCGACAGTGTGCTGCACTCCGCATGCCGCAACGCCAAGGAACGCGGGTCTAAGGTACTCGAGATCCGCGATTTGCAGCTGGTCCTGGAGCGCACGTACAACATCCGCATCCCCGGCTACTCGTCCGACGAGCTGCGGACCGTCCGCAAGGTGCAGCCTTCCATGGCTTGGATCACTAAGATGAGCGTCATCCAGGCCGCGAAGGTCACGTCGGCCACAAAGAACGACCCGTGAACAGGAGGTGCCTGAGAGAATCTTTTTTTTCTTCTTCTTTGAGAGGCGTTTTGTGATTGATTTCTTATGTCCTCGACGTTTTGCTACTTTGTTATTCTAGGATGGGAAACGCGGATTGTCGCCAAGGGTATGGCCGGAGCCACGGCGCGGTATTGTTATGTGTTGCTTTTTTATTTGTATTGCTTAATTGCCTTCTTTGCCTTTTTAAACCCAAACGTCGATACCTCTTTTACAAGAAAATAAAGCAAGCAGATCTCCTTACGACTGTTGCCAGTGCGCGATGTAGTATTAAACGAAGTCAAGATATCGATATCACCATCATTTAGAGGTCACGTGAATGCAATAGAGGGCGCTACTGGATCAATGGCCCACCCTGCAGCAGCTCACTGGCGTTTGGGGGCAGCTCCATATTATGCAGGCACGGCAATTCATTCTCTCCTGACTTCGGAGGGAGGGAAGCTGTCGTATGCGTGACTGTGGCCTAGCATCGCGTCGCAAAACAAATCACGGAGCCCGACAGAAAAGACCCCATGGAGAGACACATGTAATCCCAAGACACATTTAAATATTTTCAAAATGTAAACGACACTCATGAAGATTAAGAATATCGTGAGAATACGAGCATCACGAAGTTGCAATAAAAGTGCGACTTGGAAATTGGATGAGTAATACGGAGCACGGCCAAGAACGGTTGGTGGTCGAGCAGAGGCAGGCCCGAACGACGCCTGCAGCCAGAAGGCAGCCATGGACTAACGTCACGCGAGTGAATTGGGTAGCAGAAGGGGGCGCCTACGACGACGTGGGTACCTGCGACTTGTCCGGGTACGCACGCTAACCGGAACAACAGATGTAGCCAATACGCACCAGCAGATCCCCTCCCCCAATTCCAATAGCGCGCGAGCGTCGCTCCCGCCGGTGATGTGTGCTGGAGGCAGGAGCGGCACAACGCCTGTTTGCGCCTTCCTCCCCCTATATTCGCTGTATTGTTGGCTCTATCTCAGGTCGCCCCTTCCGTCCAGGCGTGGCCTTGCTTTGTGTTTGGCCAGGCCCATGCCACCATTCCATCACCTTCTGCGATGCCTCGAGGCTTCCCCAGCTCCGTTCGCTGCTCTACTGACCATTGCCCATTGCGCCTTCCTCACTTTCGCACTGCCTCTTTCCTTGTGACCATTTGCAGTCTATTTTGATTGCCGTCATTATACTTACAACCTTCGTTTTTTTCGGCTTCACTTTCCCAGCACCTCTTCCATTACTCTGCGTTTCTTCTTGCTGCAGCGGCACCACCCCCAAACCGCGACTGTGTGCACGACCTGCAGCTATTTTCGACGTTGCCAGGGTTCGACAGCACCCCAAAAGGTCCAGTCCCAGTCTTTTTTCGGGCTAACTGCAGCCAAAGCTTTCTTTCGCCTCTCGCTCGCTGCCTCAGCCGCGTTTCCTCCTTGCTGTCTTCCATCATCATCTTTCCTTGCCCATCAGTCTCTCTCCTCATCGCCAACCCTCCAACGTCCTGCTGCTTTGATTTCATCGCCATCCGGCTCCCCTTTTGCACCTGCGTTTCCTATTTCCCGCTCCATCAGCAGTAGCACAACAGTGGCAGATCCCCATCGGACGGGTTTCTAAAAGGACAAAGACACAAACCGCCGCATCGAGCGAACGAGCCCACAGCGCACCGGCGCCACTTTTGCAAACCAAACGAGGAAGCTAATCTCTCCCCCTCCTTTTCTGCATCTCCTACTCTCCCTACCCATCGCGAACCGCAGCTCGACGCGCTTTGCCAACAAGACAAATCCAACTCTACGAACACGGTCTTCCAGCCCAACACATACACAATCCCTCGCCATGCCGGGCAAAACACCTCGTGGCAACGGCAAGGAGCCCGTTGAGAACGGCGGCATCCGCAACAACAAGGATGTCGAGATGAAGGATGAGGCCGCGCTCAAGGGCAAGAAGAAGGCCAGCAAGGGCGGCGAGGGCGAGGCCACTGTCGTTGTGGCACCATCAAAAGGCGCAGGGAAGAAGCAGGGCGAGGACGGCGACGTGGCCATGGCCGACGACGACGCGTCCGCGGGGGAGGAGGATGCCGTCAAGGTCGACCCCGTTGTCCAGACGTCTGCAGGTGCGTTCTCAAGCTATCCCGGCCTCACTTAGCATGGCTGCATTGCACATTTGAACTACGTCCCGAAATCACCGAGAAGCCCCCCGTTTGCAATGACTAACCACTCCGATCCATTAGATATCAAGAGCAACTTTGCCCTGCTCGACCGCGCCGTCGCTCTTTTCGATGCCCGCTTCTCCCTTCGCGCGATGCGCTCCATCTCGTCCATCCGCAAGCGCCTGACCCCCGATATCCTCGCACGTGTCATCACGGAGACCTTCCCGGCGAACTCCGCGCCCGCAAAGCAGCTGCTGGCCGCACTCGGCCGCGAGAACCTGCCGCTAGGCCGGCGGCCAAATGGCGCGGAGATGGAGGTCGACACACCTGCTTCTGCGGCAACACCGACCAAGAACGGTGCGTCCGGCACACCGCCGCCGTCTGCTGCCGCCACGCCCAAGAAGGACATCATCCCCGAAATCGACATCTTCCTCGGCATCCTGATCCTTGTTCACCTGTACGACTCCAAGCAGCAGCAGCGTGGCTACGACTTTGCGCGTGTCCTGACGGAGCGCATCCATGCCCTCAACCGGCGCACGCTCGACTCGCTCGCCGCCAAGGTGTACTTTTACTACTCCCTGTTCAGCGAGCAGCTCGCCCCCCTGCCGCCGTCGCCGCAGTCGCCCATCATAGCTATCCGCCCTGCCCTGCTGGCTGCGCTTCGTACTGCCGTGCTGCGCAAGGATGTCGACACCCAGGCGGCCGTCATTGTGCTTCTGCTGCGGAATTACCTCTCGACGTCGAACATTGCCCAGGCCGACCTGCTGGTGTCCCACACACAGTTCCCGGAGAACGCTGCTAACAACCAGGTTGCTCGGTTCTTGTACTACCTGGGACGCATCCGTGCCATCCAGCTAAACTACACCGAGGCCCACGAGCACCTGACCGCTGCCACCCGGAAGGCGCCCTCGAGCCCCTCAGCTGTCGGCTTCTCGCAGACGGCGACCAAGCTGTTGCTCGTCGTCGAGCTGCTCATGGGTGATATTCCCGACCGTGCCATTTTCCGGCAGGCCACTCTAGAGCAGGCGCTGCACCCCTACTTCCTGCTGGTGCAGGCCGTGCGCGTTGGCAACCTGGAGGACTTTGAGACGACCATTGCCGACCACGCCGACACCTTCCGCAAGGATGGCACCTACTCGCTGATCCTGCGCCTGCGCCAGAACGTCATCAAGACGGGCATCCGCATGATGTCGCTGTCGTACAGCCGCATCTCGTTGCGCGACATTTGCATCCGGCTGCACCTGGGCAGCGAGGAGTCGGCGGAGTACATTGTTGCCAAGGCCATCCGGGACGGCGTGATAGAGGCTACGCTCGACCGTGAACGCGGCTTTATGAAGAGCAAGGATGTTGGTGACGTGTACGCCACACGCGAGCCGGGCGAGGCCTTCCATGACCGTATCCGGGCCTGTCTTGCTTTGCACGACGAGAGTGTCAAGGTGAGTTTACGCTTCTGATCTTCTTTTCGCAGTCCATGTTACCAAAGAGAAGCCTACTAACCACACTTCATTGCTACAGGCCATGCGTTTCCCCATGAACCAGCACCGGTTAGAGCTGAAGAATGCCCAGGAGGCACGAGAGCGCGAGCGTGAGATGGCCAAGGAGATACAAGACGGCGACCTGGACGAGGATGACCTGGGTGGCGAGTTCGAGGGCATGTAATTGTATGCCCAACCCTCGACATTCATGTGCTCTAACTCCCTCTCACAGTCTTATGTCCTTTGTTTTCTGGGAGGCGCCGGGGAGACGGGTTGTTCTTCTGCTGGTTTTGCTGCTTTGCTCTCCGTTGTGTTTGCTTCCATTTTCGTTTCCTTTTTTCCCTCACTTCTTGCATCCTGTACTTTCTACTATGCTGTGTTATCGCCTATATCTATCTCTCTCATAAACATGTATCCCTTTTCCTACTAAAGCTACATTTTTCCTTACTTCCCTTTGGCCGTTGCTTTCTTGTTTTGCATTTGCTTCGGCCAAGGCTACCTTTTCTTTGCATGTTCCTTTTCGGCCTTTTCCTCGTACAACGCGCATCGCATTCTTTCTTCTCCGACGGCAAACACGACATCTCTTCTTCTTTCATGTACCTTTTCTCTCACATTTTGTTGCCTTTTTCGGCAACATTTCTTACTTGTACGATGCGCTTTTGAGATCCCTTCTTCTTAGATCGCCTTGAAACAGAGGGCGCGTGGTGGAGAATGTGGAGCAAAGGTCAACGCAGAATCGGTGGGGAGGCATGTCTGGGGCGCTTAATGTCGAAGCAGGTTGGTCTGGAGGATGAGCGTTGACCTAGTTGATATACTACATGGAGGATGAAGAGCAGCAAGGGACGAGGACTAGGGGTGGGGCAATGGAAGGCCTCGCACATCGACTGAGGGTAGAGCTGGCAGGTCAAAGAGAAGACGAGTAGACACGCGGTGGTGGATGTGGTGGCAGGGCGGGGGGGATGTCTCCGTGTAATAGATACAGAAAGAAAGGCAGACGCATAAAATCAAACAATTTATAAATGGCCAGTGTATGTGTGACGTCCGTTATGATTGGGCTATACGAGAAAGTAAACACGTCCTCCGCAAGGCTAAGGCGCAAGTTGTCAATGACCCGGAAGTCCGTCGACAGCGGAGTTTAGCGGGTGCTCCGGGTGCCTGACGCATGGTTTTGGCGCTGGCACACTTGCGAGACACGCTGGGAAAATCCGCCACTCGCCAACCACGGGTCATCCAGCCCCCGCTAACTGCCCTCTCTGTCCGCCCTGTTTTAGTGCACATAAGTCAACCGTCTCTGCCAAAACGCTCTTTTATATCATTCTCGTCTCGCATCACATCCCTCTCACCCACGACCACCGCCGCTTCACCATAACCTTACGGCCTGTATTTATTTTTAAACACACTCTTGCTTCTCGTCGCAGCACTCGAACTCAACAGCACAATGTCTGCCTCTCTGGCGCCTGAGTGCAACGAGGTGAAGGAGTAAGCCTGCATCCAGTCGACTCAAAACGGTGATATTATCCCTGCCTCGGCCACCAAATACTGACACAAATGTTACAGGAAATACGACACTTGCTTTCTTAAGTGGTATAGCGAGGGTGCGTGTTTGTCACATGTGCTTGCTCTTCCACAAGAACCCGGCCGGTTTCTAACTATCTGCAGAATTTCTCAAGCGCAGCACAACCACGTCCCAGACCAAGGACAAATGCGATGCCCTGTTCAAGGACTACCAAACATGCCTCAAGGTGAGATGGCTTGTTCTTCATTTTCGTTTTTGTCCTTATTCAAACACTAACGTGTCCAAGGGTGCGCTCAAGGCAAAGGGCATCGACAAGCTGGTTGACGAGGCCCGCGAAGACCACAAAGAGAGTGACCTGTTGTACATGAACAACAAGAAGCCATGATGAACCCCGTTTGCTCCTTGATTTATCCGCATTCTCATTCGGCGTTTATTGGGCAAAACGGGTACCAAAATTCGGGCTTGGTGGAAGTCATCTCATTCTAAGTTTTGCAGCATCGCCATTCTCCTTTCTTCTTTTCTGTTTTACTCGCCAATTTCATTTTTATCACATACTCATTGCTTGAAAACGAACATCTGCTGTGAATAAAAGTCGCACGACAGAGACAGCTGCTGCTTGTTGCTTTCACGCTCAGACGTCGTGGGATTGGATATCGTCATGACATCTCTCCTTCCTGCCCTTGTTTGGTGTTTGTCGCCCCTACAACTTTCACGTGATTGCATTTCCCGCCTTTCGTTTGGGACCTGCCATAACAATGGAGATTGGAAAGTGGGTCTATTGCCCAATCTGTGACAGCGGGACACCACCGTAATACCTCGCACCTTCCCAGCGATCGCTCAAACGTCGACCGCCAAACAGCGCCCACAAGCCACGACAGCAACACGCGCCGCCCGTCGCCGCTAATTTGGGACATGGGATAATATGAAGCTTTTCCACTTTGATTTGTGACGACCACCTCCTCCTCCGCCAGCTTCCCACCACCCCACGACAACAAGCGGCATAACAAAGAAGAAAAAGGACAGAACGGTCAGGAAATGGCAGGGCGTCTCGGCTGCTAATCAATCCACCATCTCTTTCGTTTCTGTCCCCCTTTTCGGCAGTCCGATAGCTTCGACCGCCCATTCTCGCGACGTCGCATACACTGCAGACGAACAATCTCGCCCTCTCTTCGAGACTCTCTTTCACAAGCATCCCCGCGCTCAAAGCTCCATTCGAGAAACCCGCTGGCCATTTCGAATCTTTCTGCAAAATCCTACGCATCTCCCTGTCTAGCAGCCGCCCCTTGCGATCTTTCGACGACTAGATCCTCACCGACCTTCCTCCTCCCCGGAATCCTTCAGCTCCTTTCCTCGTCGGCATTGCTCATTTGGGCCTCTTCGCTCTCTCGCCCTCTTGTCATCTTGCCCTCTTGCCCCGTCTCCCCCGAGAACCTCTTCCCACCCGGCATGCGCTCCTCGTAGGGACGGTGGATTCTATGCACCCCTTCTCCGTCCTGACTCTCGGGATCTTTGTCGCCGGCTACATCACCGCCCGCTGGGACTTGGTCACTCGACTCTATGAGCTGGCCATCTTTGCCTGGGACTACGGAGTTGTTGTGAGTTTGCCCGCCGCCTTTATTCTGCAGTCTGAGCTTCGTTGCCCTTGGAAGGCCAGCTGATCTAACCCGTGATAGACCCGTGCCGCAAAGGGCTTCGCCGTGCTCTCCCTCCTCTTCGTCTTGGTCTTCATCCCAGTAGAGCGACTCGCGACAATTGAAGCCAGTCTGGTATGCTGCCACTACGAATCTTTCATAACCCCCAGAGGACGGGCCGCCTAGCTAACACACTGCTCTCTTCTAGCACCCCCGATCATCTGCATCCGGCATCTCGGCGCGAGAACAACTACGACGGCGCGGATCATTCTAGCCTATTCCACCTCTTCTTCGCCTTCACCCCCCTTCTAACCACCTGTCATGCCAGAGCATGATGGATTGATGCGCGTTTTCTGGCCCGTCGACATTGCGCGGTCAGAGCTCCCCGGTGTCGTCGTGGGATGGAAGAACTCGGCCCTTGACGTCACTGTCGTGGCCATCCTCGAGGATGCCGATGTTCGCAATGTCGACTTTGCGCTCAAGGCGGGCACGCTCTTCAGGAACAGTGCCCACGACATTGCGCGCATCTATGAGCTCTGCGGCCAGCCCAACATGCACGTCCTTGGCCTGTCCAATGCGCCCGAAGAGCATCACACGGACTCGTCCTGGGTCCGCGTCACCACCACCGGGCCCGGTGTCCGTGGCCGCATTCCCAAGGTCACTTGCGCACGCGCCTCCAACATTCAGTTGATTCTCTACCAGCGGCCACAGCCGCATCGCATGCAGTACATTTCCATCCACCCTGTCTCCCTGGCCCTCAAAGATCGCTTAAACGACGGCAAGGACGGTGGCAAAAGCCAGCGTGGCAGTAACGGCGGTTCCAGCAGCAACGAGAATGGGAATGGCAACGGCAGTGGCAATGGCGCTAGCAAGGCCGACGGCAGCGGCAGTGGAAGCGGTAGCAGCATTGGCCGGGGAGGGCCGGCGGCCGCAGCAGCAGCACTTTTGCTAGCCGACGACATCGAGGCGGAAGACGAGCGCCAGGAGCGCCTGCGCAAGGAGAAGACGCAAAATCTGCTCAACAAGCTCCGCCTGCACTCTGTCGTAAAACGCACGTCGTCGCCCAAAGAGCGTGCCTTGCCCCGGATCGTCAACCAGATCAACTGGGCCTGGGAGCTCGAGCAGCTGCTGCAAAAGAATGTGTCGCGCATCGGCACCCGCTCAAAACGAAGCCTTAGTATGTCAGAGCGCGTGGTCGAATCGGCCACGACCATGAAGGACATTGTGCTGCGCTGGATCTGGGAGCTCGTCATGCTGTACGTCGTGCCCGTCATCACGCGCATCTTTGTGCTCGGTCTTGTCGGCCACCGCATTGCCGCCGAGATGCTGCTGCGTGTGCTCGAGTGGCGCGCGAACCCGCGGTACGCCGCCCTCAAAGACATCTCGGCCACCGCGCAGCAGGTCGAGATCCGACTGCTCCAGTTTTGCTACTGGCCCATGCAGTACGTGAAACTGCGGCAACGCAGCAACGACTGGGAGAGTGTCACAACAAGTCACCCGGACTACATCCGTTTCTATAACAGCCTCTGGCTCGTGGCCAACGACGTCATTATCGGCATCGCTCTGGGCTCCTACATCATCGACAACGCCGGCTGGGTGGCCGACCAGATCAGTATGCTCTTGAGTGCTTACACCGTGGATGCGCTCCAGAGCAGCATCTCGTGGCTGATGGGCTGGCCTGCCGGTCTGAAGCTCAACACGGAGCTTGCCGCATTCCTGGGCGACTTGTTTCTTTGGGTGATCGAATATTGGTCGAGCTGCATTGAAGCACTACGCCCGGCTCTGCCGCACATCATCTGGTTCATTGGATTCTCGAGCTTTGCTGGCGCCAGCATGCCGCTTGCGCTCTTCTCGGATCTGCTGTCCATCCTGACCATCCACATCTACTCCTTCTACCTAGCCTCAGCGCGCATCTACCACTGGCAGCTGACCATCCTGATCTCTTTGTTTCACTTGTTCCGCGGAAAGAAGCACAATGTGCTGCGCAACCGTATCGACTCTTGCGACTACGACCTGGACCAGCTGCTTGTGGGCACGATTCTTTTCACGTTCTTATTCTTCCTGCTACCCACCGTCGTGGTTTTCTACCTCAATTTTGCCATTGCGCGCATGGTCATTATCTCGCTCAAGGCCGTCTTTGATACCCTGTTGTCGTGTCTGAACCATTTCCCCCTCTTCGCGCTGATGCTGCGGGTCAAGGATCCGCGGCGTCTTCCTGGCGGCATTCGATTCGAGCTACGCGACAGCCCGAACTACATTACCACGATCTCTGCGGCCGCGGATGCGACCGACTCGTCCTCACCCAGCCACCCGTCCACCTCGGTCATCTTCCTCACGCCCATCCCCCTCTCCTTCAAGGCCATGTTCCACCAGTACTTCCAGATGGGGTCGCGCATCCGCAAGCACTATCTAGCTCCGCGGGTGCTGCTATGCCTACTGACGGGCAAATTTGTGCCGCCCATCAACCGTAAGAACCTGTACAGCCTGCAGTACGTCATGCTGCCCGGCCGCCGGGCCGGCATCTGGGAGATGTGGGAGGCGCTCAAGTCGCTGTCGCCGCTCAAGACGAAACGCATGGCGTACCCCGACATTGGCGGTGGTCGGCGCATGCACGGTCAGTCCATTAGCGGAGGTGGAGCGGGCATGCCTGGTGGTTTGAATGGCTTCGGCGGTGAGCAAAACCGGAGGGCGCGACGGTGAAAAGGGGTGCTCTCAGAAAAGAAAGACAGTTATGTCCAGGGGAGGTTATTTTGCTGTTTTTTGTTTCTTTTTTGTTTCATTATACCGCTTCATAGTACACATATTTGATTCTTTTTTTTCTCTTCATGATCCTCTAGTTTCCCCTTGCTGCTGCCTCGGCATACCCTCTTCAATATTAATGAATGATTCCCACTAGACTTTATCATTTTTAGTGATCCGTATCTCTACCGTGTTTGGGTTTGTATCTGAGCTTTCGTATTATTTATTTGGGTTGCTTTATCCTGTCAACTGTGCTGTATCTTTTCGACGTTGATTTTTTTAAATTATTTTGTGCATTATCACGAAAATTGTATATTTATATTTAGTTCTCTAGCAACCCAAAACACAAAAACTATCTAGACGTCACCGAAAAAAAGAGAATAAAATATAGAAGAGCGAGAAAAATAGTTTCAACGACATTTGAAATATCATTAAATTCAACAGACATAAATTTTGAAGAACAGGTTGCTTTGATGTTGTTGTTAGACGTTGTACAAGTATTCCAACGTCACGTGATCAGTTTTTCAACGGCTGTCCGGAAAGAGCCAGGGGAAGCTTTCCCCGCACGCACAAAAGTGCGCAGTAGCGAGCTGCCAAAATAGGTATGATTACGGGAAGGTACGCCCAGGGGAAAGGAAGAGGAGGCAGGAGCAAACCGGAAAGCAGGCAGCACCTCCTCATTTTGAGATTTCCCCTTCTCCTCTTCTGTGTCCCTCCTCTTCTCTCTCCTCCTTTTCTCCTTTCAAAAACACACAGAAAACAACAATAACGACAAATGGAACGAACAAATGGCACCAAAAACAGCGACGAAAATGCGCGACACTGCAGATTAAAGATACCTACTGGGAGGCCGACGGCTAGCAATAGCACACGCTTGTTTTGTTGAGCGATGTACGCGCGCGCAAAAAAAGAGAAAAAATAGGAGCGATTTCAAGTGGAGCGCATCCATCCTTCTCTCGCCTTGCTTTGCCGAGCGGCATTTCCTTTATATGTTCAGCAAGTGAGCGCGAATCGACGACGAGAAGGTGAGAGAACTCGCGTTTCTGTTGAGAGCTTCGTGCCTTGCCTGTCTTGATCATGTCCTTTGTCTCAAGTCATAGATGCATTTCACTCATCAAGAGATAGTGTCCTTGAGAGAATAAGAGACGGCTCCTCTGGGAGGCTCGGCATCGTCGGGTGTTTGTACTCCGGACAGGCATCGCACCCGGCGATCGACACTGTTCACTTCCCGGCATCTTCGTCTCCTGACCTCTTGGAAACGTTCCCATGTGTCCTTATTTCTCGTTAATATGTTCTGCCCCCCTTCATACCGTGTATGATCTTCTTGTTAAGAGGCCCGGTTGCTTCATTGCCTGCAAGCTGCACGGCATTCTCTGCGCCTGGGCTTCCTACCTTCTCCTGCTTCCCCGATTTGTCTACTGCAAGTGCTAAAAGGAGAGCTCTCAAGAAGACGAGCTCCGGAATCGCAAAGAGTTCCCTACGGGGGGAACTGTTCATTCTCGGCGGGTATTGAAATTGGCAAAGTAGGCGGAGAAAATTTCCTTTGTCTTGCTTCCTCTCTGGTCAATAACTCGGACATATTCTGCTGCACTGGCTGTGCCGAAAGAGTCGCGCCATGCACATCCCACATCTCACATCCCCGCCTGCAATATTGCAACCTTCAAGTTTGTTGATGATTTTTATTGGAAAATTCTTTTTTACAGATATGGTTTGTCCTTTGACCCTCCATTATTTACAAACCCGGGTTGTCTAAGATTTTTTCTAATCCCCCCTGTATTTGTTTTTCGCTTTGTCGTCGTCGTACACTCGGCAAATGCTCTAAATTTTTTCGGTGTGGTTGTGGTGGTTGGTTTGGTAGGTTGTTGTCGCTTGGTTCCTTTTGACTGTTCGAAGAGTTTGAGGCATTTTCGAAAAAGGCCGAGTCACATTCTTTTTTTCTCCTGTTCCGTCCATATTCGGAAGATAGCAGGGCGAAAGTCGAGATCGGCCGATCAAAAAGCCCAATTCGAGACTCTTATGGGTAAGAGAGGAGGCGAAGATTGCGGGAAGATGTTTACGTCTGGAGAGGAAGATTGTTAGCAATAGAGTTTCGAGACGACGGCAACAGCGACGACAACGACGACCACGAGAACGCGGCATCGATGCGGGTTCGGAGAAAATACGTACGAACTTGGCCATCAGGGCAACCATCAGGTCGAACAGACCAATGGCCTCGACGAAGGCGAAACCCAGAATGGCGTACGAGAACAGCTGGCCACGGAGGGCAGGGTTGCGGGCAACACCCTGGATCAGGGCAGCGAAGACCAGGCCGATACCGATACCGGCACCAGTCAGACCGATGGCAGCAGAGCCCATACCAATGTTCTTGGAGACCTCAACCATGGCCTGGGCAATCTCGGAGCTGTACATGCGGCGGCCGTTGAAGGCAGCCTTCTTGGTGGCAGCCTGGGTCAGCAGGCTGGGGGTCTGCTGGCGCTTGACAGCCTGGAAGGGGCTGGGGCGGGCAGCGGCTGAAAAAAAAGAAAAAAAGAAGTCAGCTGACAGGTTCGCAAGATGGCATTGTTGTTGATGCCCGGAAGCATTGAGGCATTGATGCATTGAGGTTGTCGAGGCAGGCATAGTTGTGCTGCGTTGCGTTGCGAAGGTCCATAACCAATTGGAAGCTCAACTGAAGATTTTTCTCGCAGCCGCGTCTGCCCGAAATTACCGCAACCCCGGAATTCATCTCCCAGCGCAGAGAAGCCCTGGAAAACTCGCTCGAGGAGAGGCGGCGGGGACGACAATCGAATCGATTGGGCATGGCAATGAGAACGAAGCAGCAGATGCTGTCCCTGTCTGGATGGTGTTGTTCTCGATGCGTCAGGGAGAGTTGTCCTTACCAGCGAAAGTGCGCTTAGCAGCAGCCGTCCGCATGGCGGGACGGGCAGCAGCCATCGAGGTGGCGAGTCTGGAAGCGAGGACGCGGGAAGCCATTGCGACTGATGTGTGGGTGAGGGGGAAAAAAAGGAAGAGAAGGGATATGCAAACAAGGAGGACAAAGATGCAAAGCAAAAAAGATTTGGATGGTGGAAGTGGATAAGAAGAGAGAGAGAAGAGAAGAAGGAGAGAGGAAAGAAGGAGAAAGAAAAGGGAGAGGAAGAAAAGAGAGAGGGAAGGAGGGAAAAAAAGAGAGAAAAGAGAGAGGAAAGGAAAAGGAGAAAGGAGAAGCCGAGAATGGACGAAGGGGATTGAGTGAATTGGGAGAGGGAAAGCCGGGAAAAAAAAAGAAGTGGGAACAACCGGGTCCAGCTTTTGGGACGAGAAAACGAGTTGGTGGGTACTCGGGGCAACCTCACCAAGACATACAAACGCTTCGCTCGCTTGGACTACGGGGGTAGTTAGCCAGCCTTCAGCCCACGGAACGAGGTTATGGACGTGTTACAGAGATTTTGGGTCGAAGAGAGGCCGAGGCGCAAGAGAGGGCCGCGAGATCATGTTGAAGCGAAGTTGAGTAGATGCGAGCTTGATATCTCGAGTTTCTGTTTTCTTTTCGCTTTCTTTCTTTCCCACGGCTTGTTCACCACTACGAGGATTTGCTTTTACGAAAGCTCGTACTGCAGCAGGCAAGTCCTCCCCGCTGCAGCATTCGCAGCATTGGAGCTCCTATGAGCTGTGGCTGCAATATGCATCTGTCAGTCTAGCTGCTCCTCGAGCGAGGGAAAATGGAAGAGGCTATGGATATACAGGAACAAGACCAGGAACGACGAGGAACGACGAGGAACGGGTAGGCTTTGAGGATTATGGCATCCGGGGAAGACGAGGACGACACAGCTGGGGAAAGCACACTGGAGCCCGCCGGCGAGGGCACGAACAGCAAATCTGGAGGTATCTTACTGGAAAGTGACAACAGCTCTCCAGCATGGGCAACAGTTTTCCCCCTTTCTTTCTTTTGCTTTTCTGATTTTTACCTTTTCGTCGGACAATGTCGGGAAACGGGGAGACGGGCGAGAAAAAAAGCAAAGGGGGTGGTTGTGGCCTGGCGGTGTTTTAGCTCTTTTGATGAGGCATGTCCACTTCGTGGGTTTCTTCTTTTCGCGACAGAAGACGGAAAACGGACGAGCCTGATATCAACACCAAAACGCAAAACGGAGGCCGCATCGCTGTATTCTGGCAACAGCAGGCTATCCATTGACTCCCATTAATTATGCGACAGTGTCGGGTTTGTCGTCTTTTGGCATTCTGGTTTTGCGCGCAAAAGAGTTTTCTTGATACCTTATTTTTTGTTAGGGGGGGCGTGGTGGCGCGGCTTTGTTGTCTGAGGCATCGACGTCGAGATAAGATTTTTGTGATTAAATTTTTCTTCTTCCTTTTACGGTCTGCTATGGCGGTTCCGAATGGTAGGATCGGGCTGCGGGAAACCGTCTTCGTGATAGGTACACGCCCCCCCTTTGCTGGGTCGCTCCTTCTGTGGCGTCCCATGTTCTTCTGGAATGGCGATTTCGCACGGTTTCCACTAGTCCCAGAACCGGGCCCTGCAGCTAGCCGTCTCGCCGCAATATTTTGTGTGCCATTGACCTGCAGAGCGCTGAGCATTGCATGTTGTTGCCGCAAACGCCAAATTTCGCCGTGCAGTCGGCGGTGACCCCCACCCCACTTAGTCACCCAGCAAAGTGGAAGAACAGCGAGCAGAGGGAGAGAAGGGAAGGAACGAGCGACGAAACATCGCCATGATTCGTAGGCGCGAGCTACAGGACGGAGCCAAAGGGCAGGAGCAGTGCGCTGTGGCTGGCATGGAGGGAAGCAGCGTTTGGTATGCTTGTAGTGGGATGAAGTCCGTTTTCTGCCACATCGCCCCTTGGCCACAGCTAAAACGATCTGGCGATCAACAGGTCTCTTAATAACACACGGACGGTGTGCCTGTTGGTCGTCCTTTCCGTTTTGTTTCTCCTTTCTTTCTTTTTCTTCCCCTGAAGATGATTGTTGGCCTGGCGCTGAACTCATCGAGATCAAAACGGAGATCACTCAATGGCTCTCGCGACAGATTTCAACGAGCTGTTTCACCACCCATTTAGATGTGCATCCCACGCTCACCTGTCTCGCCGCTTTTCCATCCCCTGTGAGCACCCAACCAAGAGCCGGAAATAGGCTCCTCGGTCGGTCGGCCTTGCCTGGCTCTCAGCACACACAGCCTGCCTGCACCGGACTCTGTTCACCGTCTTGTCTTAGGTAAGAGACACAGCGACAGGAGTGTGCCGCCCGCGACAAGCTAGCCTGCAACAGGCAAGTAGCTTTTGCCCGTGACGCGCATACAGCCGATACCTTGTCGCAAGCATGCCGCACGGCGAGCACCTCCAAGCCATCTGGCCCTGGGCCAGGCCCCTGGTAAGAACAGGAAACGGAGATCTGCAAGGCGCGCACACACACGGCCCTACGGCAGCATGCTACTGGCCGTAAGATACAACCTATTCGCTACGGGCGGCGGCGGCAGATTGCGACAGCAAAAATACCCAACACCCTGCCCATGCATGCGCTCATGCTCATGGGACGCTGGGCCAGAATGGCTCTCTATGGAGACCCAGGGCCTTTGGAGAGAGCGAGCTTTGCCCCGAACCGTTCTGGCGTGGTATCTTACGACGTACAAGTGTCTTGCGTCGTAAGATTCAGATTTCCGTACCGGAATGAGATTTACTGGGCGACGTATTATCTCGCATAACCTCATGAGACCTGGTTCCAGGGCAAGAAGCTCATGGGCCACAACGCACCCCCCTGCCACCGCCAAAAACCCACTTCTGCGTAAACAAACCGGACACGAACGAAAATTCGCAAGAGAGAGCAAAAACGTGACTGGGAAATTAGAGGCTCAGGTACGACGTATGGGCCGCAAAAGAGACAAAGTGCAGTGTTCACTTGCACTCGGGCATTCGGAGAAACCGAACGCAAAGCCCCGAGCTGTTATTCCGACTGAAGAGAGCTTGAAGCTTGAAGTTCAATGAGATACGCCGTGCAGCCACTGCATTCAGTTGATAATTCTCATGAAACGAACAGGATAGCCTCCATGGGGGCAGGCCGGACGGAAATATACCTTACTCCGTACCTGCTAAAAAAACGGTGAAGCTATCCATGAACCAGAACAACTCAGCCGGAAAACGGAGGAAATGAATTGGTAGGATATGGCGTACGCCCCCTTCTGGCGGTGATGCCATGGACATGCAGTGATTGCACAGAACAGAGTTACAGGCATGAGATCACGAGCAGCGCACGATCGCTCACCCAATCGCCGTCCCGCCAGGCGCCACGACCGCCAGGAAAACTCCTCCTGCCACGACGCACAAACGCACAAAAACCCGCCAGACGCCATACGACGGACAAACAAAAATAGGGCTCCATAGCCCCATAGCCCCAGAGGCACTTTTGCAGTTTGCAGTGTTGCCTCTTTCTCAGCAGCAGCATCATGCCCAAGCAACCTCGGTAGCAGCCGGGATAGGTTGCCCGGGCCCCGTTTTTGGTGGCTGTTGCCAGCTTTCAGCTGCTTCACTGCGGCCAGGAGAGCTTCCCTGCTCTGAAGTACGAAGTAGCTCTTAGTTTCTTCCGGGAGCTACCCCTGCAGCCCAGTGTCTTACCTTTTTATTTCCTCCCTCGGCGGCCCTATTTTTCAGATGCCCAGCCCTGGCCGTAATAATAACGAAAGGGCCAGGGTGGCAGCTGAAACGGGAATGATGAGATGGACCGTTCAAGATCCCGGAGGGGAGGCGTGTGGGATGTACTGTCTGCTGCCCACACGCCCCCCTTTACCACTGTTTCCCCATAGCCGCCATGTCGCGTCTGATCTGTTTGTGTGCGTTTGTTGTGCTTCTGTGCCTGAGTTTCTGTTTCCTGATCTTGGGCGGTCCGGTTGGCTTCTGTTGAGGTCTGGTTGGCGTCTGTTGCACAGCGTCGATATTCACCTCCACTACTCCGTACGTCGTACGGCTCATATCGACACACTCTTTTACTGTCCTCAACAACAGGCACAAAACGGAGAAAAAAAAATGCTCTCGCAAGACGACCGCCTAACCACAATCGGAGCCGCAACGAGGAAATTGTTAGGGATGTCGTGGGCCTGGGCCTGTTTTTTTCTGTTTGGTTACTTCCCCATTGGGATAGCGCACGGCAATTGCCATACCAATTTATTGGCTACTCTGGTGGCAGAATTTTTCCCTCGTTAATAAGGCCAGCCGCCATGCCACGTTTTCTCTTTCCCTCTGTCTCGCGGTTTCCTATTCAGGTCTTCCGGGCGCTTCTTTCCTGTCTGTTTGGCAAGCAATAGGAATTGGAGAAATGCATGAGGAAAGAGCATGAGAGGGAAGAAACAAAACAGACCTCGAAAACAATAGGAAGAACGGAAAACGGGACACAGCAATAACTTTAAAAACGAGGGTTTTCTTCCTCTCTCCCATTTCGTTCTGTTCGTTTGGCATTGCGAAATTTTTTTCCCGTCTCCCTTGTTTTTTTTTTCTCTCGTGTACCCACTTCCTGCGCCAACACCGTCGAGCAATCGTGAGGTTTTATTTGCTTGTCGGAAACTTTCGGGGCCAAGGAAGGAGCGAAAGAGTGGGTTCGCTAGAAACTAAAAAAAAAGCACAAAAAATATGAAGGAAGGAGCAAATAACATAAAAGAAAAAGAAAAGGAAAAAGCAAAACAATCGGAGCAAAGGGACATCCGTCAACGGAAAAGGACGGTCACACTGAAATACATTTTTTTCTTCTTGTTTTACAAGGGGTGTCTTTCCATAGTACGACGTTTTGAGGTAATAGCAACCAGAGCTGTCACACTTCCTCTTCTCCAAAAATCTCCAATTGCTCTCTTGTTCTCCAAATTGTCCCGTGACATCACACTTGTTGACATCGAACATCGAGCGTACCAATTATCGAGAATAAAAGGGAATATGAGAAGCACAAAAAATCTAGAGAAAAACAATGAAATATGGTGTAGAGTTCAATGGTGCTCGAAGTTGCTCCCCCGACGTCCGTGGGCCTGTTTAGTGACTTGCAAACGGTGGAATGCGCCCTAAATTATGGCACAACCGGTGTGCTTCAGATATTCAGAGCGTTTCGTCTTGTCTTCTGCCCCTTGCGCCAGTGTTCAGTAATTACTATTCAGTGGCAACAGAACTCTTCAGGGCAGTTACAGCGTGTGCCCAAGACGCTCTTGGAATCTACCGTTTTCGTCTCCATCGCTTCAGGTGCCTGAATCAAAACCAAACACCCAGCGCGTCGTCGTACGACAACTTGGGTGGTCGATGGACTGTCGACGAGAGAACGGAGACGGTGGATGCCAGAAACCAGGAATGACCTCGAAAGTGGCACCCCCAGCGCGAGCTAAATCCATCAAGCTGCTCACCGAGACGGAGCCGTTTGGCCCCTCCTGCAAGGTGCAATGAGGGCTGCTTTTTCTTCCTTTTTCTCAACCATGGCCCCTAGCCTGATTCAGAGCCGATGAGACGCTTATTCATAACGAGGAAGCAAAACCAAATATGCAGGACATCCGGAGAGAGGACGCTGGAGCAAGAGAATAGCATATGCGGCGACGATGTGAAGAGAGAGGCCAGGACAAACTGTCCCGAATGCAACCCGGGCGGAAGGACATCAGCCGATCCACGGGGGCTGGGTATTTCTTTTTTCTTTCTTTTTGCGTTGGCGACGCTGGCGGAGACGGTGGGTGCACAGCGCGCGACGAGCGGATTTCCTTCCAAGAGCAAAGGTGGGCCGTAAACACCAGTCGTGCTCTGCTGTTTCCCACCCCCCTCCCTTGGCTTGAATTTCTTATCAGGCCGTTCTCTCTCTCCTTGGTGTGGGTGGGTAATTTCTGGGCCTCTGCCTTGATCAAGGAAAACAGCAGCAAGCAGCGGCAGTAGACGGAGAGAGAGCCTCGGTGCAAAAGCCGGACGACGGGGCGTGCTTGGGCACATCGCGTTACTCGTAGGAGCTTGTTGTTCCTTACTCAGTAGGAGTCTTTCTTGTGACGTCCACGGTGGACGCGGTGAGAGAAATATCAGGGGAAAACAACGGTCACTGAAAGTAGAGGAAGCAAAAATAACAGGAGAAAATATTCACATTAGATAGGAAATTAGGGGACGCAAAAAACGGAGCTGTGCCAAAAACGCGCCGCAATGGTAGAGGGTGGCAAAAATTCAACAAGAAAACGGAGGGCTCATAACGGTGCCATCAAGAAAAACAAAAAAAAAAGAAACAGCGAATGCCAACAAAGGGGGGCGTGTCTCTTTGTAACTCGTCATGCTCCTTCTGAAAGATGTTTCTCATTGCTGTCTTGGTGTTGGATGGTGCCTGGATGGTGCTGGATGGGCGCTGACCTGGTCCTAGAAGCGAGCGAGCTGCTTTCTTATGCTCCGTATATATTGTGTGCGCTGTTGTGACTGGTGCCCATGGAAGATGGAATGATATATGAATGACGGCATGTCCCCCCTTCTGGTACACCCCTCGTCTGTCCCTCTCTTTCTTTGATTGATAAAGAAAAAGAGGGATGATGCAAGGCTGAAAAAGTGAGGCTGAATGGATACTCTGCAGGTATGCAATGGTTATGCATATCAGTCCCACCTGGCGGTCTCCCTCTCTTCTTCTGTTGTCACCCCTTTCCTTCCTCGTTATCGTTTTGACATGTCGTCTCATGCCTCCTCGGCGGCAAGTTGAGACTCGTCTTTGTTGGTATATATCTTGATGAACCCGGCCGGGTCACACGCTTTTTCGAGGTTGATGCGGTTGTCCTTCACCCACTGCCGCACGGCTGCCTTCGAGATACGGACGCGCTGCACCTCCCTTGGCGAGTCGACTTGCTTCTCTCCGGACACCGCACCACTTGCCGCTACACCTGCTGTTGCCGACCCAGATGCAGCGCCATAGCCCACCTGTGCTCCCACCGCACCTGATGACGACAAATTGGACACCGGTGCTGCCGACGCACCTGCTGCCGCCGCCGATGGCCCGGCTGTGGCAGCTGTCGACGATGTTGCGTCCGGTGCATCAGCGTCATCCGCCAAGGTTGAGGCTGGTTCATCAGAATTTGCCAGCACATTGTCGCAGTATTTCTTGGGCAGGCCCAAGCCGGCATCCTCGACGATTCCCATGTCGCGGAGCACATACAAGCAGTCGTCACGCACAATCCATGTGGCCCGGCTGCAATCGGCAATATCGATGACTAGCGAGTCGTTGTCTGTGCCATTGGCACCTCCTTTCGAAGCCTTGGTGCTGGCGGTGGTAGCAGCGGGCTGTGCATAAGGTGGCGGGATGGTGGGCGGTGGGATGGCCGTCGGTTGTGGGACCAAGTTGGAGGTGGACGACGACACGAACGAGCTTGACAGCGACGACGATGCCGTCGTGATATCGACGCTCAACAGCCACCGCGCAATCTCGCTACCCCAGAACTGCTTGTAACCCTTCTTGCCCAGGTCGGAGATGGGCTTCTCCGGCCCACCTAGGACACCCTCGCGCCGCGAGATCTCGTAAGAGAGGCCCATCAGCAGCGCACCCAGTCCCTTGCGCTGCCACGGCGGGAAGACCAGGATGCACGCCAGGTTGTTGTTGTCCCAGGACATTTTCTCTTTCGAAAAAAAGCCGACAACGCGCGGCCGCGGTGCGGCACCCAGGATGCTAGCCTGGCCGTTGGCGTTGGCGCCACCCATGGGCGACGCAGTGGCCGTGGCGGCCGCGCGCAGCGACGACGGCAACGAGGGCGGCGGGGTGTAGACCAGCAAAAAGTAGTTGAAACCCGTGACGTCAAAGAAGACGGACTTGTTGTCGAGGAATAGTTTAGCAAAGAGCGACAGGTTCTGGCAGAAGAGCACGTCCTTTTCGCCGTCGACCTCCCAGATGCTCCACTCGCCCTCGTCCTTGACGACCTGTTCGACGTAGTGGATGTCGTTCTCGCTGCTCACACGCTTGCGCTTGCCCTTGGGCGCCACCGACGACACGGGCACGCGGATCGTGCGCACTCCCTTGGGGTGCACATAGACCTTATCGCCCGGGATCTGGAACTGGGACTCGCACACCTGCACATGGCCGTGCCACGGCACGATCTCCTTGGAGTACTTGAAGCAAAACGGGCACACATAAAGCCGGTCGAGCATTGGTGGAGCGTCCTTGCCACTGTGGCCGTGGCCATGGCCGTGCGGATAGTGGGAGTGTTGGTAGTGGTGGCTGGGCTGGTGAACGTGGTTCTCCTTGCCGGCCGCCTTGGTTTGATGGCTGCCGCGACCGTGGTGTGTGTTTCCGGCCGTGTCACCTAGTACTTCCTTACCGTAGTAGGACGGATACCAGGCCTTGAAGCAGATTTCCCCCAAGACAACCTTGTCGATGTTACGATCGGGCTGACTGGGACTGGACGGTGGAGCGGTTGACGTAGCGGCCTGTGACGTGGCCGATGTAGGCGTGGTTGCTGAACGCGGCGCTGTTGTGGCGGTGTTGCTGGCTGTGGTCATTGTTACGATGTGCTTTGGTGTTCTGCTCGACTGTTGTTGCTGCCGCGGCATAACCTCCTCGCGTAGCTGCTGGACGGCTTTTGGTTTCTGCGGCTTTGATTGTAGTTCAGGTGTCGGAGGTGGCTGTGGCTGCAGCGTTGCAAGTTGTGTTAAGGACGTTGGCACCGGAGGAGGCTGGATGGGTGTCGCCTTGGGATACCGCGGTGCTGGTGGTGGCTTGATCTCGGTGACCATCTTGGGCCGGGCGAGGGCGGCTGGCGATGCTGATGCCAGAGCTGGAGGTGCGGGAGGCTTGATGGTCGTTTCTTTCTTTGGTACTGCCGGTGCCGGCACTGGGGAGACTGCCGCCGCCGTTGCTGAGGCTAGCGGTGGTGGTGATGGTGGCACGATCTCCGTGACCACTGGTCTGGCAGCTGGTATCTTTGGAGGTGACACTGGCGTTACCGCTGGAGGGACGGCGTTTGTCCGTTTTGGCCGACGCACTGCCGGTGATGGTAGTGGTGGTGCTGATGCCTTGGTTCGAGGCGGTATGACTGTCGCTGGGCCAGCTAGCTCGTCCTCTGTGTCGTCTACTTCCTTCTCCTCCTCTCCATCCTCGTCTTCTTCATCACGCTCTTCCTCCTCGCCCTCTCCTGCTACCTCGTCGGCGTCAGAATCGGCAATCTCGCTGTCCTTGACGACTCGCCTTGTCGTCCATTTTGTAGTTGCTGGACGGGTTGCTGCATTCGACCGGCCGTTGCCGTTGAGCGCTGGCCGCCCTGATGGCCGTCCCGGACGTTCTGGCCGCGCTGGTAATGTCTTGCCCCCACGCAGCTGTCGAGGCCCTTCGTCTGGCTCCGGCTGCCCATTCGTCTTGCCCGCCCTTCCTCTAGTATTTCTCTTCATTTTTGAAGATGCTTGCTCTTCGTCCTCGCCGCCCTCGTCCTCTTCCTCTGCTCCTTGTTCGTCGTCTTCGTCGTTCGGCTTGTCTCGCTCGGTGCCCGATGTGCGTCGCGTTCGTCTCGCCCCTTGGCGTGTTTTTGTGTCTGCAGTATCGTCGGCCGTGGTTGTTGCACTTGTGTCTCCACGCAGAGTGCGGCGTTGGGGCACCTCTTTTGGTGGTACGGGGAGTGGGGGAGGAGGGATCGATGTTTGGCGCGTCACACGGCGCGTCTTTCCGGCCTGCGCGGCCGCGGCCGCAGGTTTGTCTTCGTCCTCGTTATACGGTCGTTTCCGCTTCAAGGGTGCCATTTTGAGTGTCTGTGCTTTGAGAGTGTCGCCAATGGCCACGGAGGCTCGTATCCAGAGCTATCGAGAGCTCATGCGGTTCTGTCGTTTTGGTGCGAGAGAGCGGAAAGGCGATTCGCGGTGCCTTTGCTGCAGACGGCTACAACGGGTGAGGGATGGGCTATTCGTGTGACGTGCCGGCAAAAAAATCTTGCCACAGCTCCCTCGACACTAGAAAGGAGAAAGAAAGATGAATTGCCTCCCTTTTCAAGGAGTACCAGCCCATTGTTCCTGCCGTTTCGTCGCGTCGCCCTCTTTCCCAAAATATGCGCATTCTCCCCGCACGCGTTGTCACGTTACCAAACACGTGCAGATAATACCCTCTCAACCACTTAGAAGCACGCTTTTACCAGTTGCCAATTTTTTGGATCTTTAATTGACTTTTAACATCATGACCCCATGCGGACCCTGAACAGCAGCATTTGGCCAGATTTTCCGGCAATTGGGCCATATTTGTCCCCCGAGATGATAGCGAAACACCTGCCGCCATTATGATGGCCTCGCGAATTGCCCTGCTCAAGGGCATGGCTCGACACGGCCCCGAACACAGGGCCGGCCCCAATCACAGCTTGCCCTGGAAGACGACAACATGCAGTGCTGCGCGGTGCGCCTCGACAGCTTCGTTCAGCGTGATCCGCGCCGACATTGACGAGCAGACAGGCCGTCCCCGGACCTCCACACCACGTCGCCAACGACGCTGCCGACGGTTCCCAAAATACCTGCGCGACTCGCCGAATGCGACCCTGGCCATGCGCCTCAAGAGCCGCACGACGGCGCTGACCTTTGAGGCCTGGAAGCGGTTTGACGACGTGGCCAGCAGCAAGAGCCTCCGGCTGCCGGTGGTGGCGCTGCAGATGATGATCCGCAATGAGGAGGCACAGCGGCCGACGAGCCTGTCGGAGAGCCTTTGCGACCCGGCGGATTGGCGCATACGGCTCAACAGTCTGGCATTCAAGGGCATCACCGAGGCCGACGTGCAGCACTGGATGCGGATCTTGGCGGCGCCGGACCCGGACGACCGTATTGCACGGTTTGTTTCAGGTGGTGACCGGCCCAAGCCGTTGTTCCTACTCTTTCAGCTGCTGCGACGCGACGAGACGTTTCACAAGGGCAGCTCGCTGATCGGCCTCTACAACTACGTTGCGCGGCACCACGTGCGGTCGCGGACGACGCCGCCCGAGGCTGTGCTGCCCTTTGGTGCTGTGCGCCGTACGCTCGATCCGGGACTGAACATGGCACCGCAGACGTTTGCTACGCTGTTGCGGCTGCTCGTGCACCACTACCTGCGCCTGTGGCCGTCCGCGCTGCCGGCCGTCGCGCGCCTCGTGGCCGAGTACGTCGAGACACTGCCTCGCATGGTGAAGCGGGGCGAGCAGCAGGCGTTTGCCGATGCCTGCCATATCTTCAACTACGCGCTGGTGCTGTTTCAGCGCAAGTCGCCCGTCAGCCCCGTGTTCCAGATGCGCTACAACTGGCGTGCCCAAAAGGTGCTGCTGGCCATGTCGACGACGCTGCCGCGGCCGCTGATCATCAACCGTGCCGGCTTCCGTGCCATCCGCCGCGTCATGCTGGCGCTCGGCAAGTCGCCCGCCGAGCGCAAGGTGGCCCTGCGCATGGCCCGCACATGGCCGCCGTACCGCCGCGACTGGGACGGCCGTGACGAGCAGCGGCAGCCGCAGGACGACTTTAGCCGTAGCGCACAGGCCGGCGTGCTGATGCGCGAGGCTGGGTATGCGGAAGCGGAGCACGACCGGGCCCTCGGCGTACTGGGCGGCGTGCTACCGGGCGAATCACCCACGGTGCAGACGCGGTCCCTGAGCCCGCGCACCTGGACGGGCTTCCAGGCCGGCCTCAACGTGTTTTCGACCTGGGCGTCCCGCGTCAAGGCAACACGAGACGTAAACGAAGCCTGGCACGAATTCAAGGAGGCACCCTCTGCCGCCGACGGCAGTGCCCTGCGGCCGAGCGCGCAGGTGTACGCCGAGATGTTCAAGAAGCTGCTGGCCGCGCCCGTCGACCACCACCGCTCCTCATATACGTCCTCCCATTCTGCACGGCTAGACGGCAAAGAGCTGCTACCGGGCGACGTCAAAGAAGTCTTCCCTGTCAACGACGCGACGCTGACGGCGTTTGAAAAACAAAGGCTGCGCCCGCCGTCTGCGACCATGCTTTACGAGCAGATGCTGCACGAGGGCACGCGGCCCGTCGGTGACTGCCTCTCGGTCCTTGTGCAAAATGCACCGACGCTCGATGCGGCGATGAAGTATCTGCACGACAGCCCCATCGAAAAAACGGTTATTAGCGTATTGAAACTACCCCCTCCACCTCCATCACCTTCCTCACCTTTCTTCTCCTCACGACGATCATCGCACCACCACCACCATAACCGCCATCAAAGACAACAGCAACAACAACAACAACAGCAACAACCCATCACACTTGAAACTCTCCGTGGCATCCCCCTGCCTAACCTTAACGCCTACATCTTCCTCATGTGTCGCTTCCAGCCCCGGCTGACGGCCGAACCCGCCCGCCTCGGCAAGCAGCGGCGGACAGGCCTGATCCACCATGCCATCCACCTGTGTACACGCCGGCTGCCGCCATCGATCGAGGAGGGCCGCATCTACAAGGCGCCCTGGCACACCATTATGCGCACACTCGCGCAGCCTAAGCTCATGGTCAGCCCAGAGCATACGGGCGACCGGCGGTTCCAAGACACCGAGACACTGGCGCTGGCGTTGCGGGTCTTTGACCAAGTGTCACGCACCGGCGGCGTCGATGTCATCCTGTTTGACAGCTTTTGCAAGGTCGTGCAAAAGTCCTTGCGGTGGGCCGACCTGACGCCGACCGTTGCCGAGGATGTCTCTGACGGTCTTTCTGCCGATGAGACGCGCGAAGGCGTGGCGCTCGCACAGGCTGCACCCAGCACCCCAACCGTGGAGAAAATGGAAGCAGACCTTCTGCGGAAGGCGCAGGCTACGCTGGTAGCCGCATTTGAGGAGATGACCTTGCTATCCGCCTTTGAAGCGGATGCAGACGCAAATAGTGACGACCCATTATATCCGCCCCTTCTAACTCCCCCTCACCACCCATCGACACCACACAACATCACGGCCGGCGCGCTGCAGGGTTACCTGCAGACGCTCGGCTACCTGGGTGACACGGCCGCCATGATGCGCGCCATGCACTGGGTGCTTCGCACGTGGGACGACATGACCGTGCTTGAGGACGCCAAAGACCCGGACGACGGCCAGCACGCTACCATGGGCCGGGTATTTGTGCTGTTCCGGGCGTTTGTCGAGGGCCTCGAAGGCCTTAAGGCCCCCTCGGAAAGCCTGGACGGCGGCCACTCGCCCTGGCAGGTGACTTGGCTCGAAGACCAGCTGAAGCATCTGCACGGCCGCGGATGCACCTGGCGCTCACCGTCTAGCACCGATGCCAACGAGTACGTGCGGTGGCACCGGCAGCCACACAACGAAGCGTTCTGGGCGCAAGTGCGGCCACACGTGTAAGCCGCTGGTGAAATCCGATTGATTGAGATCGATATTAGAGCGGATGTACGATATATTACTTGTATATACAAGCGCACTATTGCGTTTATAAAGATACTCCCACGATACCATAGACATGAAAAAAGTATAGAATAGTTAACAAACTAAAATGATATCAATTAGCATTTCAAAACCTCTCAACTCCTCGAAATGTCCATTGTCATGTGTTCGCTTATTAGCATAGCCCCGAATATGAGATTAGCGAGGCACTGCCTTCCAGGATCCATAGGCATGCCTCAGCGCCAAGGCCACGGCCACGAACCAATCACCGGGCCGCTCCTCCCGTAATACGGGTGGTTTCACGAGTCCAAGCAGCATCCATATTTGGCGACCGCACCTTGGTGAATTACAGCGACAACAGAGGCATCACGATACACGACTTATACGTCGCTAGAAACGGTTATTCGAGTACATTGATTGCTTCAATATTTTACTTCACTCGATTCATTTACTAGTCTCCCTTACCCAGTGGTTTGCTCCCGCCAAACCGTGTGCTCGGCATTGCCAGCCTCCTCACATTTTATCACATTCACTACCTTTGTGCAATCCGGCCGTGTGATGTTCGGGGTCATTGCACAAGGCTATCAGAGCTATCATCATATTGCCTCATATGAATGGGCGGCCATGATCAGTCAAAGTCTGAGGGCGATTGACCGGGTTTCTTTTGTTGCGGGTTGTGCTAGCGAGTTGGAAGGCAATTTGCGTGAATCTATTCCTACGTGAACGAGATTCTGTTTTGCTTGTTTCATTCTCTCTTTTTTTTTCCAGCGAGCCAGCAGCCGCGATTCACGCCGGAGTCTCGTGATGTATTGGCCTGCTCACCGCCACAAAGATTCACCACTGTTTTAAAGGCCTCTACGCCCATGCTTTTACCTTCGATTTTTCGAGCCTGCCGTTTTGTTTTCTACATCTTTTATTTTTTTACTCCTCCCTCTCTACGGCCCAGCTTCTTTTATTTTCTCTTATTTCCCTCTCCAGTCGCCTTCGGCACATGGTCACGCGAGGCTACACTACAACAGAGGCAGATTGAAAAGGAAGCGGGTACACAGCTTCGTGATGCCTCGCCTTGTGGGTGACGACCCTATCGTCATTGACGACGACTCCGACGACGAGATTACACTGTACAGGCGACAGCTGGACAGCCCACAGCCAGTCGCCTCGACTTCATCGGAAGATGTACTGATTTTGGACGACAACACACCAGATGTCTTTCCCGACGATATCAGCGAGCAGACACTCAACATTGATGCAGACGATTTTCTGTCCGAGGAGCTTGCCCTTGGTGTTACGCATGCGACCTTCGACGATGAACCACCGGCCTTTGACGTGTCGTCTTCGGATACCGGGTTTGTGACGACCAAGGGGAGCCCTGTCGTCATCGACCTGCCTATCTCGACGCTCATCAACCCACGCTCCATCGCAGTAAACTATACGCCGCCGATGCCTGTCTCAAGGGAACGTCACGCTGTAGATGTCCTGGCACGGCTAGCCGAGCGTGTGAGCCTACAGCCAAGCAACAGCAGCGACGCTCAGGACAATGACAAGGCGTCTGGTCCTGAGTTTGTGTACATCGACCTGGACGACTTTGAGATCTACATTCACGCGGCCGACTCAAAAAACCGACTACGTTCGCTGCACTTCTTAGGTGCCGGCAAGAACAGTAACAACCGGATGTACTTCGACGGCGTGCTCAGTGTTGGGTCCACGAAATTTTACGTCCAGAAAGTGCCCTTTGACAAGGCCCCCGTGGACATGTACGGGACAGAGTTCGACACCGTCCAAGGCAACATCAGCATCCGATCCGTGCTCAACGAGGGCCGCGAGGTCTACTACCGTCTTCGTCAACCTTCGACTGTCTACGCCCGTTTCTACTACCCCTACTTGTGGGTCGCTGATCTGGGCAAGCACTTTATCGATTTCGTGGACAACTTGACGGATCGCGACCGCGATGTTCGCATCTCTCACTTCCGGTTACACTTCGCAAAGTGGCTGCGCAAGACCCATGGCCGGTCGCCAAACGTCGCCGCCTGGTGGGAGCGGTACGGCGCTGGCCGGGACGACTTCGGTCCAGCCGTCATCGCGTACGGTGACTACCTAAAGAGGGAGGCGTCTGCCATATTTGGGCCGATATTTACAAAAGACCTAGGCTTTTTCCGCGAGACCTCTGAGTTCACGTTCTACAAGACACACCTGCCCCGCGTCCCTGCCGGCCACCCTATCGGTGCCGAGGGCGAGCCATCGAAACCGCTCCCGACCGTTGTCACTCCATACATGTACCACATGTTTAAAGACCTTGCCATTGGCCCGTACCTGGAGAGCACGCCGGGCAACCATTCCCCCGAACGCATCAATGGTGACCTCATTCTCCCTCAAAAACGACGATCATTCATCACAGGCCTGCCCTCGTTGGTGGACAATGAACGGGGGAAAATCCGACCTGGCGACCTCATCTCGACGCTACCTGACGGCGCGACGACGGGCAGCAAGTGGTCCGCCAGCGCTGAAAAGTCGGAATTTTGGTACGCGTTGGTGCACCGCGTGATAGAGCCTCAGCGCCCGTGTGGCCAGCGCTCTTTCGACGTCGTCTGGCTGTACCGACCAGAACACACCCCCTGCGGCGACATGAAGTTTCCGTGGGCCAAGGAGCTCTTCATGTGCGACCACTGCACGTGCGGCGAGGACGATGACGATGACAACAACGACGGTGAGCGTGCCAACGCAATTCTGGAAGATGAAGTCGTTGCGGTTCACTCCGTCGAGTGGTTTGGCGGGCCAGACACGACGGCCGACTTCTTCATCCGACAGACCTACTTACATGGCGAGCGGAGCTGGGTGCAGCTGCGCCTGGGCCACATTTTCTGCAAAGACAGCGTATCCGAGGCAGTGCACCAGAGCGCATTTACATCTCACTTCGGCACGTCACGGGATCCTGTAGAGAGCGTTGGTGTTTTCGAGAACGAGCCTAATTACGTCGTGGGCGATACGGTGCTGGCGGCCCTTTCTAAGAAAAACAAGCGCTCGGAGCCGTATGAAATTCAGGAAATCATCGACACGAAGCCTGCCAATAGCCATGGCCAGTCCTCGCTACTGACAGGATACCGCCTCCGGCGGTTGCTGCGACGTAACGAGGCGGATCCCGACGCACCAAATGCGCCGCCCAATGAGCTGCTGTATACCGACGAGACGGTCATTATCACAAAAGCGTCTCGAATTATCGGTCGTTGCGTCGTTCGCATATTTCCAAACGACACAAAGAAGATCCCGACGCCGTACAACCGTGGCGGCTCTGGCAACATTTTCTATATGACGTACCGACTCGAGAAGACGGCCAAGACGATTGTTGGCGACATTCCCGGGGCCAGTCTGCGGAACAACGGCGGCGACTACGAGACTCGTGTGGTACCGCTCGATGCGGCCAAATATGCGCCTAACCTACGCCAAGGTTTCGACCCGGCTACGCCAGTGCCCCGACTCCGGGCGCTAGAACTTTTCTGCGGCTGTGGCAACCTGGGCCGTGGTATTGAGGACGCGGGCGCCACTGAGACACGATGTGCCAATGATATCTGGCCAGTGGCGATACATACCTTTATGGCTAACGTGGCGTCGCCGGACACGGTGCAACCGTTCATTGGCTCTGCCGATACGCTTCTTGAACGGGCCATTAGACATAGTGCGTCGGCGTTGTCGGCGACCGGTATCCCTACAGTAGGCGATATCGACTTTATTTCCGGTGGCAGCCCTTGCCAGGGCTTTTCGAACTTGACCAAGGACAAGGAAGCACATAAGCAGTACAAGAACCGCTCCATGGTGGCATCGTTTGCCTCGTTTGTGGATTTGTACCGGCCAAAATTTGGCATCCTGGAGAACGTCGCAGCAATCGTCAACAATGGCAAAAAAGGCCGCGAGCAGAGGCGCGAGGATATCTTTGGGCAGTTGATCTGCTCGCTGCTGGGCCTCGGCTACCAGCTGCGCATCATGTTGGGGAACGCCTGGTCATACGGTGCGCCGCAGCAGCGGCAACGCGTGTTCCTTATATTCGCGGCGCCCGGCTTCCAGCTGCCCGACGTCCCGCTTCCCTCGCACGGCTCTGAGCTCGAGGGCTTGGTGAGGAGCCAACGCACGATTGGCCACCTAGCGAACGGCGAGCCCATCGCGGTAGCCGTTAACGTGATAACTGCCTTTCCCATCGTGTCAGCCGGGCAGGCGACGGCTGACCTGGCGGATGACCCGTCGAGCAAGATTGACGATGGTATTGTCGACATTTGCGTGCAGCAACCGGACCACCGCATCGTGGCCGCTGGCACTGACGCCATGCAACACAAGATGGCTGCGATCCCAACACAACCCTATGGCATGGGCCTCGCGCAAGCACGACACACGCGGCATTTTACGCTGCTAGGCGACGGCGCGCTATTCACTAAAAGCGAGAAGACCAAGACCGTCACCAAGGCGTACAAGCGGACCAACCCCACGCAGCTGTTCAAGACGGTGCGCACAACATGTGCCGTGGCAGACGCACGGTCGGCCGGCGACCTACACTGGAAAGACCCGCGGTCCATAAGCATTCTTGAGGTCCGGCGCGCGCAAGGCATTCCGGACGAGGATCTGCTGCTGCAGCAGAACAAGGCGGATCAGTGGAAACTGGTTGGCAATGCAGTGGCGCGACAGATTGCACTGGCGTTGGGCCTGTCTTTGCGGGAGGCGTGGCTGGGAACGCTGGGCGAGGACCGGAAGCCAACACGGCCAGTGCGGGCGTTGGTGCCTGTTATGGAGCCGACGTCAATGCGCAGACAGACGAGCTGCGGGTCTGAGGACGAACTTGGTCGCGACAGCGGCAGCGTGCCTATTACGGCAGGGTCGCCGGCACTGACCATGACTACCACCACCACTGCGACGTTGGTGACGACACTGACGCTCACGACGACAACGACGGCGACTCTGGGGAAGGCAAGGCCAGCAAAGACAGCGAGTGTGGACATACAGTCTGACGACCTGCCGTATAAGCAGAACCGCATTTTTCAGACCAGTGTCCGAAGCAAGCCCTCCTCGTCTCCTGCTGCGCCTCCTTCTCAAAAGAAGCGGTCACCGTCGACGCAAGACGACGGGCGAGATGAACTCTCTGACGGCTTTGTCATGTTGAAGCGGCCCGTGCCTCGGTCGCGGCCGCCATTAAACGACTCGGATGACGACGACGCAGCCATATCAAAGCGCCGACGCAGTGCAAGCAGTAGCAGCGGCGGCGGCGACGGCAGCCTCAGAAGTCAGAGTGGAGATCGCGCTGTGTACGTAGACGACACCGACAAACGTTGTGTGATTGTGATTGATTGAGGGTAGAATGGTTAGGATGGCAAAGTGACCGGAACAACCGGAACATAATGGAGGGCGAGATAAAGCTGGTACGTTACAAGAAGAGAGAGAGAAGACGAGCAAATAGGGGGGGCAGGCGCTCCTTCCGTTCATGTTGCTTCGCTCCTACCCTTTTCATTACACATGATAAACAAGGAAGGAACGAGCCTACTACAGGATTCGTCTCATCATAGAACATGAGAGACAGCACATCAGAAAGAACCTAAAGATATCTATTGCAGTATATGGTTGTGATTTTGATGTTAAACTGTCGAATAAGGCAGAATAAAACTATAGCCGAAAAATAATCATCATAAACCAAAATACTTTCACAAATAACGGTGGGATGTTTCCAGCTGGTGAAATGTGTGGAACGAGCGTTCATCCCTCTATCCCGTTGTGGTGATTTGTGACAAAGGGAAAGGGCAAGTCTCACTACGAAGGGCAACTACGTTGTCATCAAAAGCACCTCCTTTGAGAGAGTTCTTTACAATCCCTTCTCTCCATTTCACATCGTCGTCTTTCACCAACATCTCGAAACGTAGGCTGAGCCATTCTTTCACGCCCTCTCCCTCGGCTGCCTTTCTTGTGTTCACGACGGGCCTTGAACCGTCTCTTTTCTGTCTCCCCTGCACTCTTTCCATTTTCTGTTTCATGGCTTGATTATGCAAGCATTTCACTGGCTGCTGTTTTCTCTCCGCCACCACTCTTCCTCGTCGGTTTGCTAAGTGGCAGTTTATCGTCTCTCGTCCTACTTTCTCGCCGACTTGTCGCCTCGCAGTTTGCCGCCCAGTGAAGGCGGTGGATAGAGCGAGGCGGTCGCACGACCAAGGGCCCAGCGCTTGTTGCCTTTGGTGAGTTGGGTGAGTTGTGGTGGGA
Source organism: Sporothrix dimorphospora (assembly GCA_021397985.1). NCBI lineage: Eukaryota > Fungi > Ascomycota > Sordariomycetes > Ophiostomatales > Ophiostomataceae > Sporothrix > Sporothrix dimorphospora. The sequence continues at coordinate 403,491 of WOUA01000005.1, read as the reverse complement.
CGTTGGATCGCCCAATCACAGCGCGGCTTGCGTTTGTTTCAGCGCCGGACGGAAACAGACCGGGGCCTTTCGAGACCTGTTGGGACTGGACAAGAGCGCTCCCAGCAAGAAAGGCCCAGGAACCATGATCTCCACTTTGGCTGGCGATTGGCGGAGAGCAGTCGACAGGGGCTATTTTTGGTGTTTCGGTGTGGAGACACCACTTACACGGCGCCGGCAGCCATTGCCATTGACGAAGAACTTGGCTAGATTCGACATTGCTTTCTTTGAAGAGCTTACGCCTTTTGTTTTCAGACGCGCCGAGGCGTGGCTCGGGGAAATGCAGAACGACATCCGGATGGTGTACGGAGTATGCTGGGTGCTTCTGTGAGGGAAAAGAAGAAACAGAAATAAAAAAACGACAAAGACGACGACGACGACACTCCACCGGCCCGCCTGGCGAAATGAGGCCGGAACAAGAGACCGCAGCTGTTCACTTTGTGGAAGCCAGCTTCTTTCAGTGGTGAGATCTCTACATTTATTTATTTATTTTTTGGATTTGCTATTTTCATACAGTACTGATTATTCAAAAAAAAAAAAGCGAGAAATAAGTCCAACAAGCTGATGACTGGTCGTCAGTAACACTCAACTCCATCCTTACCCTTGTCGAGATCCTTGTCAACGAAAGGTCTGGACTTTGTTTGGCGTCTACAGAGTGCATGTACGTCTTTTCTGATACCCGTCGACATTTTCTTTTTCCTTCGAACGACTGGCTCGAATTGACTGAAATATAGAAAAGACCCGATCAGCACTCTTCTTTCTCTTTCCCCTCCCCTTTCCTTTCCGTCTCCTGTTCTTGTCACGCGTGACTGTTTTCGCTTTGTTTTGCGCGTGGAAACTGTCTTTATTTCCCCCAGTCGCTATCATACTCTCGTTTTGTTCTCTCTCTGCCGGCTCTCACGGCGTACACATTCTTTTTTGTGCCCAATCTTTCCTTGGCACACTCGCTCTTTTTTTCTTCCCTTGATTCCTTTTTCTTTTCCATCTTTCTCTGAGAAAGAAACCGTCTTTCACTCCTTACGGCACTCTCGCCCTGTTTCAGCCTTTTCGTGACAATTTCCTTTTTTACTTGTCGTTTCGAGTGACCGTCCAGGGCCTAGACTTCTTTTCGTTATTGCACCTGTTAAGGTTATATTCCATCTCGACTTTTTTTCTTTTTACTCTTTCATCCTTACGTTCTCCCTTTCTTGCCTCGCCCACCTCGTTCACTACCCTATTTTCTTTGCTAGAAAGAGTGTATACAAGCACATGAAGAGCTTTGTTTGCCCCTTTCTCCTTTCCTAGCGACCGCTTTTCCTTTCACTCATCTCTGCCCCTCTCTTTGTTCATTATCGCTGTCAAAACCAACAAATCCCCTTGCATTTGTTTACTCGCCTTTGAACTCTCAATGTAACTTGTTCACGGTCATTATTTCAGTACTTATTGAACACAAACACGCCTTCAACGACAACACGTCACTGCGCCTCGCTCTGTGTTTTATTTCCCACCCTCTTTTTTCTCTCTTTATTTTTTTCTTCACTCACCTTACGCCATTTTGTCGCTCTCTGTTCACACAAAACTATTAAGACAGCCGGTTTTCCTGTTATCGACCCTCTCAAACGACACTCGTTCTTGATCTCCTTTCGCCCATTTCGTTCGATCGGCCCAATTTCCTTGCCTTTTTTCTGAATAGACACACATACACAAAAAGCTGGTCTTTACCTTTTCACGCATTCACGATCAAACTCTCAGATATCACCAGACCCAAATACGACCCCAACAAGCTACAGCATGCTCACATCGCTGCCTCTGCTCCTCCTCGCGGCTACCGCAGCCGTCGAGGCTAGTCCGCTCGGCCCCTTTGGCCTCCGCGAGACCCTCCAGCCCATTACTGCGCGCCGTGATGCCTTTTCCAACGACACGGCCAGTGCTTCCAGCACGCCGAGCGCCGACGGCATACCCAGCACGACCGATACGCCCCCAAACCTGTCGTCTTTTGTAGACACAGCCTCGTTTGTGTCGACAACCGACCTGGGCCCGCTCAAGAGCGACCCTACGACTAGTCCCACGTTTCCTTTTACATTGTCGTCGCCTACTTCGTCGGAAGAGCCATCGTCGTCGCCAGCGCCATCCTCCCTAGCCGTCATTCCGGCAACGAACTCAACATCCGAGACAGTTACGTCGCCAGTGACAGCCTTTTCCAGTGCCCCGCCGCCCGCCGTGAACAACACGGAGCCTGCCTCGACGACTACTCCCAGTGCCCCGCCGCCTGCCTCGAACAACACAGAGCCTACCTCGACGACAGCTCCCTCGGAAACGCCCCTTCCTACAGTGGTCACCGCATCCTCGAACGCAACAGAGCCGTTCGCGGCGCCTACGCACTCGTCGCTGCCACAGACGACACCCGCGTCGAACACGACCGCCACAAACACGACGGCGCCTGCTGATACCTCCCCTCACTCGTCGCTGCCACAGACGACTCCCGCCTCGAACACGACCGCCACGAACGCGACGGCGCCTGCTGATATCTCCTCCCACTCACCGCTTCCGCCAACGGTGACCCCGTCATCGGCATCCAACGTCACGTCTAATGTCACCGCCCCCGGCTTTGACGTCTCCTCAACCCTGACACCCACGCAATCGGCCTCCAACCACACCTCTGACCCGACGTCATTGTCGTCATCCTCTGCCCCTGGTACGGCCACGACTCCGGCGTCTAACAGCACGGGGGCGGCTGCTCCTGCGGCTGGCTCTGCAAATAACGGCACATTTGTCACGACTACGCCTATTTCATCCAAGTCGTCGTCGCCATCTTCGCCGTCGTCCTCGTCATCTTCAACGTCCTCACTCTCGACGTCCTCCAAGTCTTCGGCACCATCATCTTCGTCTACCGCACGCACGTCGTCTCCGTCGCCGACGCTGTCCCCCACGACGTCCCACTCATCGACGGCGACTTCTGCCTCTACGCACTTGACGCCGACCGGTGTAGCCGACCCTCAGGTTCCGACAGACCGCTCGAAGACGGCCGCGCCTAGTAGCACTGCCGCACCTAGCGTCTATGCAACCAACCTCGCCCTTGCCAAGACGTACAATGCCGTCTACGCCAACCTGACCCTCGATTCACGCTGCACCGCCAACCAGATCGCGTGCATCGGCGGCAATGTCATGAAGTGTGACGCAAGCTCAAGCACCTTCGCATTGCTTGCAACTTGTACGCCATCCTCGGGCACGAGCTGCTTTGCCATGCCCGACCCGAACCAGTATGGTGTCGATGTCGGCTGTGTCAACGTACAGATCGCCGAGGCGACTCTCGGCATAGTGGTGGCCTCGTCCGCTGCCTCGTCATCCTCCTCGTCACCCTCAACAACAAACTCGCCAACGACCTCTGCCGATACCACGGTCACCCAGACCGTTCCGCAGACGCACACCGTTTTCGTGACCCGGTCGACGTCCAAGACACCCGCTGCTGCTGTCCCGACCACGTTTGTCACATCGACGACCAAGTCTATGACTAAGTCCACAACCAAATCCACGACATCCCAGGCCACACCGCCGGTGCCCACGACCGCCGCCAATCCAAACCCCCAGGCTTCTTCGGGAGCGACGGTCGCCGTTGTGCCTGTGACCACCACAACGCTTCCGTACCAGCCCCATCCCGGGACTGTGGTTGCTGGCGGTATAACGGCGACAGAGGCTCCGGCGGCATCATCGGCTGCATTTTTTGTAACGGACACCCCAGAAGCAGCAGCACCGCCTGCTGTCACCGCTATAGTCAACACCAACACGCCAGCGACGGTCACCATCGTCCAGACTGTCAGCATCCATGACACTGTGACGGAGGTCTCGACGACCACGGCGACGACCACGGCGACGACCACTGCAACCACCACCACCACTGAGGCGATCACCACGTCGACCCAGCGTGTGAACGTGATTGGTTAAAGCGGTAGGTTGACGGTGAGGCTGTTGGCTCTATTGTTTTCTTTCTTTTCTTGCTTTCCTTTTGTTATTTGATTTCTCTGTTATTTCGCCGCACTATTTTTTGGATCATTTCCTTTCACTCATAAAATAGAAACAGACTGTTTTCTTTTTGGTCTTTGTACATGCCTTTGTATCGTTGTTGCTTGTGGACTCTTTGTTTTTTGGACGTGCTGTCCCTTAATTTCTTCTTGGTTTATTTATTGGTCTCCTTTGTCTCTCCTCTTGAAAAGCCTTGATACCACAGCGCTGCTTTCGTGCGGCGCTTGCGCCATTCGCGTTGATTTCAGAAAACGAAGTAAATTAATAAAAAATGAACCTTGCAAACTACTTTTTCTGGAGAAAGAACGATGCTTGTAATGCCCGGTCTTTCCTTCCTTCCTTACCACTTGTGCCAGCGTGAGCCAGGATGCACCTGCCTGAAGGCGCTATCGTGTAAGTCGCACCTTCCGTGTAATACAGCGTGTAGAGCCCACTCAAGTCTCCTAAAAACACGTGATGCCATCCTGCCGTCCCTCACTTCGACCTACAATAGCATTCAACGGCATCTCAAATTGAAAATGCTCCCATCTTCTTAATCACCAAAATTTTGCACGTCTTCTCATCAAAACATCGTCAGTTTTTCTCGTCTTCACACCACCACCCACCATCAGAGCTATTCCTTATCGATTATCTGCGTGATCCTGTCTCCGTTGTGATATAAGTGGGGCATTCTAAAACCACTGCCAGCCGCCCCAAAAAACGGACGGCCCAAAGGCGGTCGCTTAATTCGGCCAGCGTTTTTGCCATTTTGGAGGCTGGCAGAAAAAAAACCAGCATCTAACATCCAAAAGATCTAGGCAGATCTAGCAGCTCCCCTCGACATCCTGCTGCACTCTTTGCACACTGGCACCCACCCCTTGGTATCTGCAACGTCTTTGACGTTCCATACCAACCCAACCCTCGCCATGATGGACTCCGACGACTTCAAGGCCCAGCAGCAAAAGATCCATGCCGCGCTCGTCGCCGTCAACCGCACCGTCAACGGCATCGCCTCCGAAGACCTGACCTTCCTACGCACCGTTAACCCGTCTGTCGCTGGCGAGCTCGACGAACAGGCCGCGCGCCTGCTACGCCTCTCCAATGGTCTGCTCAAGTCTGCCGCTGGCGCCACCGGCAAGCGCGCTCCGCCTCAGCTCGATGACGCTGACGATGTCGACCTCAACTGGCGCGGCGTCGTCGATGTGATTGACGCCCTGCTCGAGAAAGCCGACACCACCCTCGATGAATACACCGGCCTCCTCAAGCGCAAGGACGCACCTACCACCGAAGGCGGGCCCGACTCCAAGAAACCCAAGCAGCAAGGCCCCGGCGCCGTCACCGACCGTCTCGACTGGAACATCCGCCGCGCTAACATTGCGAAGCCCCAAGAGCTGTTCGAACGCAAGCCCGACAACTTCGACAAGGGCCCCTGGAAGCCGCTTCTGACGACCAAGCCGCATGCCATCGTGCCACTTGAGGCTAGCCTGACCACCTTTGTCGACGAGAACAACCAGACGCAGTTCAAGCACCCTTACGAAGCCGAGATCACTCAACTACAGTACCCGGACGCCGTCTACAAAATCCGGGAGCCCATCCTCTACCAGTCTGTACAGTCCACGTCCGCCGTCTGGGTCGACACGTTCGAGGGCGTCGAGGCCATGCTCGCCGAACTGCGCGAGGCCGACGTGATCGCTGTCGATCTCGAGCACCACGACTTCCGCACCTACACCGGTCTGCTATCGCTCATGCAGATCAGCACCCGCACCAAGGATTGGATCATCGACACTCTGCAGCCCTGGCGCCACCGCCTGGAGATCCTCAACGAAGTCTTTGCCGACCCCACCAAGCTCAAGGTCTTCCACGGCGCCAGTAGCGACATTGTGTGGCTGCAACGCGACCTTGGCCTCTACATTGTCGGTCTCTTCGACACCTACTTCGCCTGCGACTGCCTCGAGTACAGCAAGCGGAGCCTGGCTTTTCTGCTCGAGCGCTTCGTCAACTTTGATGCCGACAAAAAGTACCAGATGGCTGACTGGCGCATTCGCCCGCTTCCGGAAGAGATGTTGTACTACGCCCGCTCCGATACCCACTACCTGCTGTACATCTACGACATGGTGCGCAACGAGTTGGCCTCCAAGTCCGACCGCACCAACCCCGAAAAGGATCTGACCTCCTACGTCTTGCAAAAGTCCAAGGAGGTCTCCCTGTCCCGCCACGAGGCCCTGCTCTGCGACCCGGAGACGGGCATGGGCACCCGCGGCTGGCTCAACAACCTTGTCAAGACCTATACCCTGCTGAGCGGCGAGCAGTTTGCCGTCTACCGTGCGCTCTACCAATGGCGCGACGACCTCGCGCGTCGCTTGGACGAGAGCCCCGGATTCCTCATGCCCGTGCGCGTGCTGTCCGACGTTGCCCGCATCCTCCCGCCTGATCGGAAAGCTCTGCTGAGCTTGTTGCACAACACGGCCCGCGTCACCAAGTCGTCCATGAACGAGCTCTTTACGCTCATTCAGGACGCCCAGGCGCGCGGTGCCACAGGACCCACATCGGTCGAGTTCCTGCGCTCCGATGCCGTCGGCGCCCTCGTCAAGTCGAACCGGCACCTCAACTTTTCTGCCTCACACGCGACCGCCACCGGTGCCGGCGCCGCACCAGAAAAGCCGAAAAATGCAGAGCCCCTGCCCAACGTCACAGAACTGCGGAGTACGTTCTCGCAACTATGGGGCAAGAAGCCCATTGGTGGGAAGAAGGCAGGAAGCGTTGGCGGTGAGGAGGCGGGTGGTGGTGTGCCGATCGAGGCGCCGTGGTTTGTTCAGGCTGCTATCTCGGGTACTACACCCGGTGCAGCAGCGACGGCAACGGCTCCTGCTGCTGCCACCTCTGCCACCACCAAGCCCTTACCATCAGAAGACTACATTGAGTTCCCGTCGTCAGCCCAAAAGCCTCAGCCGCCACCACGGCCACAGGCGGCGGACGTGGAGCCAACAGCACCGGCAGCCGCCGGGAAGGCGGTGGTGAAGCAAGATACGAAAGAGGAGGAGGAGGAGGAAGAGGAAGAAGCATTCACACTAAAGTGGGGCAAGAAGGGTGGCAAGGCGACTGCTGCGGCCGAAGGCAGCGAAAAGGTCTTATCTGAAGCCCAGAAGCAGAAGAAGCTGAGCAAAAAGGAGAGAAAGGAGGCCCGGAGAGCGGCGAAGCGGAGCAAGTCCGAGTCGGCTGGGTCCGGCCTCGAGACCGGTACCGGTGGCGAAGAAGGTGCGACTACGCAGACGTCCGATAGCGACGGCGGCGGTGCTCCCATCAACGCAGAAGACGACGAGGACGAGGCCGTGGCCGATGACATTGAGAACGACAGCGACTTTGTGCCGTTCAACTACGACACGGCCGGTTCGGTGTTGCACCCGAAGAAGGCGGCTGCCGACAAGAAGCCGCCCCACAAGGGCAAGAAGGTCTTCAATCCCTACGGCAGCAAGGGCGATGACGGTCCCAAAGCGGCGCGGCGGATGCACTTTGAGAAGATGGGCAAGACGGGCACCTTTAAGAAGTGAGGAGGAACGAGCCGTGCCATCGAAAATGGGAGGAGGGAGAAGGGTCTTCCTCGGGTTTACTTTGTGTTCTTGCGTTTCTTAATTTCTCAATTTGGCATCCGTTTGGCGTTTCGCTGGGGGGTTCTTTGGTTCTTGTTCTTCTGTTCTTTGTTCTTCTGTCCTATTTGCTTCTGTTTTTGTGGGTTTGGCTATGTAGATAGGTATACCTTTTTCTTTCTAGACAATGCACCTTGATGCACGACCCCGGGTCCAGTCTCGGGCGGCATCCACACTTGATCGTCTATTTCTACAACTGTATTTCATTCTTTTTAACAAAGCAAACGCGTAGAGTGACAATGATTGAGACGTCAGCGTCATGACGTAGATGCCCGTATATAGCGATATCGGCATAGACCATGTGTCGTGCCCCACTAAATTGAACACCTAAGCTCACTGAAGTGGACAACTGACAGCTCCCTGAGAGCTACTACCACATGCCCATTGACAACAACGACGACGACCCGAACACGCACTCCCGACGACCATTTTCCCATTCCTTCTACGCTCTACGATATCCAGTCTTCCCACCAAGCCATCCGCCGGACGAGTCATGGTACAGCTCCACGTGCGCGCAAGATGACGACCTCCTCGGACGTCCCGCTGGTGGTCTTCCCCTTTGGCGAACCTGACCCCCGCCTCGAAGACTACCTCGACGACAAGCTGCAGTCCACAGCCGACCTCGATACGCTCGATGCGCTGCTCCAGGGCGTCAACCTGCAACACGAACAGCTGCAGACCCAGCTCGGCGATGCCGCGTGCGCCCTCGACGACGCCCGCGGCACCGCCGCCACACAACGCGATGCCCTCCAAGCTGCTCTCACGGAATTTGACGGCCTCGAAGACGACATCACGCGCCGCCTTGCCGTGGCAAACGCCGAGAATGCTGCACCCGAGGCTGTCGTGCAACGGCTGACCGCGCCCATGGAGCACCTCCAGCGCGTCACTCTCGCGCACGACTACCTCGTACTGCTGCAAGATGTCGCCCAGCTCGCCGACGCCGCCCGCGCTGCACTACCCGACCGGCCCAAAGACGCACTGGCACCATACACGCGGCTACGGCGGCTGGCCACACGGCTTTTTGAGTTACAAGGTGCCGCAGCCGACACGGGCGCGCCCGCCGCGCATCTGGTGGCCCACGTGGGCGCTGTGGCCGACGGGCTGTGGGCAGAGATGAACGCGACGATGCGCAGGGACTTTTCGACACTTCTCGAGCAGCGCGGCTGGCCTAGCGGCGTGGACGCGGCGGTGCCGGCGGACGAGACGTGGCGGGACGGGTTCGGGAAGTTGGTCGACCTTCAAGTACCCGAGATTCTCGAGCGGCCAACCGCCTCTCCATCCTCATCCACATTTACCGACCCCATCCCCCTTCTGCCCATCGACGTCATGGCTCAGATCTTTGTCAAAGAGTTCCGGTACCACTTCTTGACTGAGGGTCGCCGGACAAGTGAACCGCGGCAGATTGGTGACGTGTGCTTCCCCTGGTTCCTTGAGCGCGTCGAGACGTGGTCCGACTTCTTGCGGGCGAGCTTTGCGGACCTGCTGGCGGACCGCTTTGAGGGGACGAACGCCAGCGATAAGATGGTATACATCGACCCCGTGTGTGCCCTGGTGGCCGCGCTGTTGCCGGTGATGCGCGAAAAGGTGCAGCAGACGGTCGTCTACGCTGTGGCCCAGCTGCACCAGCAGCGGCAACAGCAGGAGCAGCAGCAGCAAGGAAATGGTGCACCGGCATCGGTGCCGGTTCCCTTGACGACACCCACATTCTTGGGCAGCCTCATTGTGCAGCTGCTCGCCTTTGACGAAGAGCTGCGGACGCGGTTTGGCTACGACGGCGGGTTGGGTACGTCTTCGTCTTCCTCGTCACCGACTGCACGCTACTGGCCCGGCCTGGCGGGCGAACCGGGCGGTGTGCTGGACCAGCATTTCCCGCTGTGGCTGCAGGCCGAGAAGGAGTACGCGCTTTCGCGGTACCGCGAGATTGTGGATAGCACGTCGCAGGCGGCACAGGACGCCCGCGCCACCATCGACTACGACTACAGCGGCACAGGGCGCACCAAGCCCACGCTGGCGGCCGTGCACGTCGTCGACCTGCTGCGCGCCGTGTCGGGCCAGTACCGCCACGTGCTCAAGTTCCACCACCGCCTGCGTTTTCTTATCGACATCCAGATCACGCTGCTCGACGCCTACGACGACCGCCTGCGCGGCTCGCTCGAGACGTACGCTTCCATGACGTCGGCCGTCGGCCGCACGCTGCACGGCGTGACCAAGGAGCAGCTGGCGACGCTCGAGGGCACGGGCGGGCTCGAGGCGCTGTGCCGCGTGTTTGGCAGCGCGGACCACCTGATCAACACGCTGCGCGAGTGGGCCAACGAAGAGTTTTTCGTCACGCTCTACGACGAGCTGGAGACGCGGTCCAAAAAGGCCGCACAGACCGAGAGTACTGGTGGCGGCGGCCAGTTGGGCGGTGGCCTCAGCGTGAGCAATGTGCGCGAGCGCACGTCGTCGTCGGTGGCCCTTGGTGGCCCCGATGGCGGCGCATCCAAGGGCCACGGCGACGGCAACATGGACGAGGACAACCTGTTTGACGGGACCATCCAGGCGTTCAAGCAGAGGCGGAAGGCCGCGCAGGACTTTCTCGTGTCGACGCTGGCCGACTCGCACCGCAAGGCCTTCCGACCATACGTCTTGCGGACGCAGTGGACGACGGTAGCAGGCAATGGTGGCCGTGGCGGCAGCGGTGATAACAGCGACACGGCTGCCACGAATGGTACTGGCGCAGTCGTTTCCCCGGCCGACCTGGCCATTACTCCGGAGCTCGACGAGCCGCTGCGCGTCATACGGCGCAACCTCGAGTTCCTGACCCGCGCGCTCGGCACGGTGCCGCTGCGGCGCGTTGTGCGCGGCGCCCTCGAGAAGTTGCAGGACCACCTCTGGGGCGACGTGCTCATGGCCAACAAGTTTACAACACTGGGCGCGGCACAGTTCGCGCGCGACGTCTCGGCCGTGGCATCGACGGTCGAGCGGCAGGTACCACTGGGATCAACGGCACTCGAGGGCCTGCGCGAGGGCGTGGCGTTGCTGAACCTACCTGTCTCTGTGCCAACGGATGCCAGCAAAGGAGGGGGTGCTGCCATCACCCTCCAGGAGGCTAATGACCGCATCTTTGTCGACAACACCGAGGCCAAGAAGCTGTTGCAGGAGCTGCAGCTGACGACGCTAACGCCACCGACAGGACGGAATATTCTACAGCGGCGGATTGAGAGCAGTGGGTGAGGGGAAGTGGGATTGGAAGCATGGTGTTTGTCTGTCATTTCTATTTATTTTTTGAGTCTTGCGTTGAAGCTGTAAGTATAGACTGGGCTAGCGAGGCAAGAGGGACTTTTTGGTACGCCCAAAATTAGGAGAAAATGCGGCAAAAGTAGCACATATATCCCAAATCACGAAATGAAATTATATGTCCGAAAGTAAAAGAGAAACGCAATCCGGCGCCGTCAAGTGCTGTACACCCGGGCCAGGCTATCCAGCCTATTGCTTTTATCATATCCATAAACCACGTGTGTCGAAGTTCTATTGTTGTGTGCCGCTGTCTACCCTCCACCGCTGTCGCTCGTCGTGTCATCCATCCTGGTTGGTTTCCTAGTTGATCGCCCGCATCGTGGCCTCGACGACGGCAAACGTGCCCGCGCTCACGGGCATCGCACGCAGCAACGTCGGCGCGAGACCGCGCCAGAAACCGCGCGCGCCCTCGGTCCGGAATGTCTGCGCCACGCAGTCGCGCAGGCTCTTGTAGCGCTGGTCGGCCGGCCGCAGCGCGTCCGTCTGCATCTTGCTCTTGACCACGTCAAAGGGGTACGACGCCAGCCACAGCGCCTCGCCCGCGAGACCGCCGTAAAACGCCACCTTGTACGCCGGCACCTCCTTGCGGTCGATCTTGTTGCGCGCCGCGTCCGCGTTCATGAGGTACTCGAACGTCGTGAACCACATGCCGTACGCCTGCGCCTCACGCAACACCGTCACCACCTGACCGCGGTACAGGCCGCGCGCGACACCTCCGCCCTGCGTCACGAGCTGGCGCACGCAGTCGATGGGGCCCTTGTACAGGCGCTCGGCGGCGCTGTGGGGTTGCGTCTGCAGGCGGATACGGACGTGCTCGATGGGGCCCGACAGCACCGAGTTGGCGATACCGGCGAACGCGCCGGCGGAATAGTACTGGCCGTAGGACAAGTCTCCCTTCTTAGCGGTGCCGGCGAGGTTGCGGGCCTCGAACCAGCGGCGCGCCTGGTGGAAGGCGCCGAACTGGACGGAGACGCAGGCGCCGATGCCGAGGAGGGGCGTTAGGGTGCCCTTGTAGAAGGCGAGAGGTCCCTCGGTTTTCCAGATGGCGGTGGCGGCGCTGAGGGCATTGGGGTACGCGGTAGTGGTCTGGAGACGGACTTTCACAATATCAAACGGCTGGCCTGGCAGGGAGTTTGTTAGCAATGCCGCCATCCACCCCGAGTAAAGCGAGAACTCCAAAACATACCGAGGAGGACTTGAGCCACGCCGCCTGCCGCGCCGGCGAAGAGATCCTTGGCCGTCTGCAGGCTGCCGCCCTCTTGCACGTCGTCGGACATGATCGTGAAGAGAGAGAGAGAAAGGAAGAGTGAGTGGAGACGGACGCCGCGTGCTGGCTGGCCGGGGATGTTCCGATCGGGACCTCCGAGCGAAGATGAGGAGTGCCGAAGGGATTTGTTTTGTCGCAATTGGAGTTCCGGTCGCGGAGGGGTACGATTGGCCGCTGTCGCGTCGCACGCTGTGAGGAGGTAGACGGTCGGAGGGCGTACGACTTCCAAAGAATGGTAGGAAAGAGAGAAGTGGAAGTTTGTGGTTGGAGAGAGAAAGACTGCGGTCAGAAGGCGGCAGGAAGTGGAAGTTGGGCTTGTGATCCTGGCCTTGTGGGTGAGTATCACGATAGCGTAGCGGGCCCTTTTTTGTCCCCTCCCAGTATCTTTTCTTTTTTTTTTTTTTTTTTTTTTGCTTTTGCCCACGCCGCGCCGTTCGTTCCTTCCGCTAATTATTTACTTAATCTAAGATAATTGGTAGCTCTTGCCGGACAGTTATCGAAGGCGAAAAGGGAAAGAGACGGCGACAGTAGCTCATCGAGAGGCAGGCGCTACCGGCCGTCAGGTACAGCACGGCCAGTATCCCTTTCCCCGCCTGTTAGCCTCCCTCCAGGGAACAGGGTCGCCTGGGCTTGGCCACTAAAAACCTTGACCTTTGGCAGTCGCCGTTCTAGACAACAGTGGCACATGCCGCAGAAATTGCGTGCTCCGGCCTAGACAAAATCCGTCATCGGCCAGTGGCCATTGTGCGACGGGAAGCCGCGATGCACTAGTTGCCGCTACTTCGTCGGGAAGGCGCAATGGACAGCGGTTCAGCGCCGACAGCCGCAAAACAGTAAGCACAGCCAAAATACGCAGCAGATAACAACCTACATTAATTGCATCACATATTGTGTTTTGTCGATGTAATATGAAAAACGCCAGTGGCTTGATTCTATATACACCGAACACAAAAGTTGGTCGCGTGCTTTTTTTACTCTATCCTTTATCTCTGTACGCCTGTACATATTCTCGTCGTATTAGTTCCCACCAAGCTCGATCTTATATGCAAGCTGCAATGGCTTCACAATGACCTTCACACTGACCTCCACAGTGACTTCCACAATGACCTCCCTTACACCCGGCTGATCTTGTTGCCGCTTTGCTGCTCATCGGCCGCACGCGCCGCGTTTTGGATCGCCTCCTTCAGCTTGGCCACCACCTCGGGCTGGTTGCTGAACGCCGTCTGCAGCAGCTCATCTAGTTCGCGCTCGATCTTGGCCACGTTCTTACCGCCTAGCTTGCGCGACGTGCCGTCGTGAATCAGCTTGCCCCACCGCTGCGTAAACGCATTGATCGACCGCCGCAGCGCCTCGTCCAGCTGCTCGCTGACGTCCTGGTCGGAGGCGCTGGGCGCAACGGGGCCGTTCGGAAGCATGCCGAGGGCGCCACCGCCGCCGCCACCCGGTGTCGAGCCCGCAATGCTGCCGACGACCGACGCGGCTTTGCCGGAGACACTGGCATAGCCGTTGCCCGCCGCCGTTGCCGCAGCCACAGCCGATCCGGCCACAGCGCCAGTTGCACGCGACCACAGCGATGTGCCTGGGATGAATGTGCTAAAGTAGCCAACGAGGTTCGTGGCCAGGCTCAGCGCGTCCCAGATCTGGCCAAAGTGCTGCATGGCGCCCGCACTGACGCCATCGTTGCGGATGTCACCAATCTCGAGCGACAGCAGCTCGTTCTTGAGGATGAGCAGGTTCTTGATCATGAACAGGTCTGGGTCCGTGCTGATGCGCGCAGACTTGATGCGGGCTTCCGCTCGTTGCAGAGCCAGAATGGTCTCTTTGACGATCTTGAATACGACAGGACTGTTGCGTTGCTGTAGAGGGGGAAGGATAAATGTTAGCGAGTAATTTGAAAAAAAAACGTAGGAGGGGAAGCAAAATCTTACGCATCGCTCTTTGGGCATGGCCTGGTCGAACATGACGAGCAGTTCGATCGCACGGCGTACAGGCGGGTACGCATTCGATGCGGCCTGGCCGTTGGCCACGGGCGCAATCTTAAGCGTCTCGGGCACCACGGGGATCTTGGTGATCGTCTTGCTGACCTCGGCCTCGAACAGCGCGTCCGCAAACACCCACAGGTGCTCGGCGAGAAGCCGCGCTGCCATTTGCCGGCTGTGCGACGCGAGGTACGACGTTTCGTTGCCATCGTTGTTGCCGTCGCTGCCACCGTCGTTGTTGTCGTCGTCGTCGTAGTCGAGGAGGAGGTATTCGTGCGTGACCCAGCCTAGCACGTTGCAGACAACGGCCAGGTCGTTGGCCGCAGCCAGGGCCGCCTGCAGCAGCGAGGCCAGTGGCACCACATTGACGGCGTTGACCAGGTCGCTGCGGTAGGCGCGAAGCGTGCCAAAGACCGAGTTAGTGTTCGCGCTGTACTGCGGGTCAATGGCAAACACCTTAGCAAAGAGCAGCATCTCGTGGTACGAGCGCTCGAAGCTCTGCTTGATGAAGCCGCGCGAGGCCGTCTCGACGGCCGCGGACCCAGCGGCCGATTTAGCGTCCTTGGTGTCTGCGTGGAAAGTGTCCAGCTCCTTTTGTATGATAGGCCGCAAGGCCTGGTCACGCCACTGGAGATACGTGCGGAAGATGTTGTTGGCTGTGTTCGAGTAGATGGAGTAGCTCTGGTGCTCTGTGCGCGCAGCACCGAGCCGTGTGTAGGCGCTGGCGATGACCTGCTGCACATTGGGCACTAGCGCATAGGAGGCATCCACGAGCAGCTCCTCAAAGCGACCGTATGCAAGCGCATGCTGCGCGGCGTCTGACTTGGTCGCGGCAATCTGCTTGGACAGCTCAGTCGACACCTTTTCCAGGCGCGCGGTAAAGCCGACCTCGAGCAGGTGCAGGGACTTGGTGAGGAGGGACTGGTAGCGGGCGAGATAGGACTCTGCGTCGCGGTATTCCTTCTGTTGAGCAAGGGGGGGTTACGTTAGCCATTGCTATATTTGACACCTGCTTGTGGTTCGGGCCTTCGCCTTACATGATGCGCCATAAAATGGATGCATGAGTCCAAGCTAGCGATAATCTCCGACAGCTCTTCGACATCGGCTAAGCGGCCCGCGCCAGGTGCGTTGAGCCGCCGCGTCGCATTATCCAGGTA
Organism: Sporothrix dimorphospora; assembly: GCA_021397985.1. Classification (NCBI taxonomy): domain Eukaryota; kingdom Fungi; phylum Ascomycota; class Sordariomycetes; order Ophiostomatales; family Ophiostomataceae; genus Sporothrix; species Sporothrix dimorphospora. The sequence continues at coordinate 388,148 of WOUA01000005.1, read as the reverse complement.
GCCGTAGTAGTGCAGGTCCGTGCCGACCTCGTCGGCCAGCGTCTTGAGCCGGCGCTGTTCCGAGACGAGATCATCGCACTGTGCCTGGAACGAGGTCGTCTGTTCTTCGACGGACCGGAACGAGTCCGCCAGCGACGACAGCAGACGTAATGCCCCGTTCGTATCGTCGACAAGCTGGCCGAGGTGGCGCTCTGTCATATCAAGCTGGTCTCGGTATGTTCTAGCCATCGATAATGTCAGCATCGCCTCGCCATCATCCAAATAGATCTACATAAAAGCAAGCACCGTGTTGGCTCCATTGCTTACAAGAATTCCTGTTGGCTAGCCTCGAGGAGCTCCGCGTCATGTGTATCAAGCAGCACAGGGATCTCCTGCAGCTTTCTCCACTCCAGGCCATCATCCACACCAAACGACGAGTCTGCGATGGAGAGTGCTTCCAACGAGACCTCCCTCTTTCGTCTCTGTGTCCGCCTCCGATTACCGCCTAGCAGCTTGCCTCGGCTGTTGTTCTTCCTCACTAATCCTTTTGTTGCTGCAGCAGCCGCTGTGGATGATGCTGCTGCTTCCGCTGCCGCCGCTGCCCATTTTGGTCTTGAACTGGCTGCCTTCACATCTGGATACGACCGCGCGCGCCGCAGCAGCCCGTCTGCGCGGGCCTGTAGAAAGGTCTCGTCTTCATGTTCGTCGGCATCCTCCTCGAAGAGGGCATCGAGCGTCTCGACTGTATCGGCTTGTGGATTTCCGCCCTGTTGTCCAGTGTCCTTCTGTCAGCAAACCGCCTCCTTCATCACCCCCTCGCCTCTCCTCCTCTCCTCCTCTCCTCCTCCCCCCTCTCCTCGCCCCCCCGGCACGCCCCGTACTCACGTTTGGCTGCTGCAGCAGCGACTCCCGCCGTCGGTGGCCCTGGCCCTGCGTGTTGCTGCGGCGCTCTGTCGGGAAGCTGTACCAAGTGTCCTCGTACATTGTCGCAAGGATCCACTGCCTGTGTAAAGCAACAGACCGCAATTCATCCACCAGAGAGCGTGTCCGTGAAGGCGAATCGGTCGTCGCAAAAGACAGAGGTAGGAGAGAGATTGGTTGGTGTGGCGCCGGCGTCGGCGTCGCGGAGCGAGGGTCTTCCGAGCTGCAAGCAGTTGTCGGCGGTAGGTATCGTGGAGTGGTAGACGATAGTTTTGGTGCGCAGCTTCCAGATTTAATAAACTGAGCGTGTACGGAGTACGACGTACCACGTAGCTCCGACAAACGAGAACGAGGGGGGGGCCATTAGCGCCAAGGACACGGAGGCACAATGGGGCTGCGAAATTGTGGGGGCGCTGTTGTGGGTGGGGCCAGAGCCCTTTCCCGTGCAAGTGGCTGCTCTTTCCTATTTGGGCGGGTAGCCAACAACACCTTCCTCGAATGTCCCTTCTTTGGTGGCTTTGGCCGGGAAGGAGAGACTGACCGTGCATGTTGTTCTGGCTGTATGTTCTGTTTACCACACTCGCATAGTTTTGATCCTTTCTCCCTCTAAATTTTACCTTCAATTTTCTACTTGGGTATAAAACGCAGCATCCCGTTCTCGTTCTCGCGGAGTCGCTGCGCCTTTGCACCCGCCTTGTCTATTTCTATCGTGGTCCATCCTTATCACAACGAACGCTTCGCATCCATATCCCACAGTGATATCGATATATTACCAAAATTTCACCCGCATCTGAAGCCTTCCATACATCAAAATGCCACTCCCTACCGAAGGCCGTCCTATACCGGGCATCCTGCCCCAGCCGAGCCCAAGCGCCTCCTCAACGAATGCCTCCGCAAATGCGCAGAGGGCTACTCCTTGTGTTGATGGCTTGGACCAGCCCTCTGACCTGCCCTCTGCCCAACACCAGGCCCAGGCCCAAGCACAGCATCCGTATCATTACTCTGCCCTCGCGGAACAGCTTGAGCGATACCGTCCCCGATCACCCGGCTCATCTCTGCCACAGTCCAGCGGCAACGAGCAAGCGCCGATCCCTCCCGATATAGATGTCAACAGCCCTGAATACCTCAACGAGCCCCCACTCTTGCGGTGCCTTGATGCCCTCAGGAGGAGGGGAAGAGATATCTACAAGATTTATCGCTCGTCCGGACCCCTCCCTCAAGATGTGCTAGATCGTTTCACGGGCAGGGTACCTCCGCCCCCACCACCTAGCTCGGGATCTAGACTCAAAGCCATCGTGATGGCTACGGCGAGAACCCCGTCGTCGATCCCGGCTCCCAACCAGGCTCAAGGCAGTTCCGCACCACGCTCGTCTCAACTGGCGAATGCAGAGTTGACTCCCCCGAGGCCACAAGTATTGGGCCGGTATCCAAACTTCCGGAATTTGACCATTGTTGATTATGTCAGCCTCGGCGGAGGCGATCTTGTCTTTCCTGAGCCACGAAGACCGAGAGCACCACAGGTGAGCGCGTCGCAGGTCCCGACGGCACCGCAGGCTTCGAGCGTAGAGCAAACTTAGAGCGCACCGCAAGTTTCGAACGCAGCACAACCTCCGAGCACACCGCAGCCTTTGAATGCATCGCAGGCTATGTGCGTACCGCAAGTTTCGAGAATACCACAACCCCCGAGCGGAACGTACGACTTGAAGGTTTCACAAGGCTCAAGTACGCCGCATGATTCGGCAAAACAAGACTCGAAATCACCACAAAGCCAGAGGGGAAAGCAAGTGACGGGCATTCAGAAAGTCTCGAGAGTACCACGCAACCTGAAAACACCGCAAATATCGAGCGTTCAGCAAGACTTAACACGGTTCAAAACTCTAGTCGAGAAGCAGTCCAAAATTGAACAAAGAAAAATGAAACGTCAGTCTCGAGGTCAAAGTCGTCCTACAGTACCTGAGCATAGAACACAAAATCAATCGCATATCACCGGGCAAAGTTCAAAGCACCAAGACACGGCCGGGCCTCAATTATGAAACGGCCAAAAAACAGCGGGTGAACAGAAGATCCTGTTGACAGAGGAGGCTTCATCAATCTTGGATCCCGGGCCAAGCCAGCTATTCCAAGCAAATTCTCCAGAAAACGAATGCGCAGACTTGAGAGCCGCCGAGAGACAGGCTGTCCAACAACGAGAGGAAGAGGCACGAGTACGAGATAAGAGATCCGAAAGAGAGATGAAAAAAATACAAGAGCGTCAGAGGGAGATACAAGAAAGAGAGAAAAGGCTGCAAAAACGCGAAAAAAGACTTCAGGGAGAGAAGGAAGCAAAAATGAAAAGGGAGGGGGAATTACAGAGGTTCGAAGAGGAGGAATTGCAGAGACTGGAAGAGGAGGCAGGGGAGAAAGAAAAAGAGAAGCGTGAAGGTGCTGAAAGTAAAAATGATGTAGGAGTTTCAGACGGTGGTGGACATGAGGTGCATGCTGATGAAAATGAAGAAGGAGCCGAAAATGAAGACGACAAACGGAAAGAAAAGGACTTAAAGCGTCTCGACGAAAAAGCTCTCGACGAAGACTCTACCGACGACGACGCTACCGACGAAGATGCTACCGATGAAGATGCTCCCGACGAAGGAGCTCCCGACGAAGCAGCTCCTGACGAAGACTCTACCGACGGAGCTCTCAATGAAGAAGAAAGTGAAGGCGAAGGAGAAGAAAAAGAACCAGAACAACAAGAAGAACTAAATCCAGCACAGATCCTCAAAAAGAAGGAAAATCAGAGGAAATATGAACAAATGCAAGCAAATAAGGCAGAAACGAGAGCCGCGTGAGAAGCAAAATTGAAGACAGAACTTGAAAGGAAAAAAGGGTTAGCGAAAGTATTTCTTAAACAACATTGGCGAAACATGGGTTTTACAGATATTGAGATATGCTCTTTCTTTTCTCGATCGTCGCCTCACGTGGTATTTGTTTCAGTGGGCGAGCAAGGGTCCATTCGAGATCGGGTTTTGTTGAAAAATAAATTACTAAACACTCAATAGCTCGAAATTGTATAGCAATTTTTTTATTCTCATCGACATTCAATAAACTGTAAGGGGACATCGGCCAAAGTCAATATTTATATACATATATATATATCACATTGTAAATAGCCGCCGGGTAACTCTTCGCCTCTGATCGGTAGTGTATGAATTTCGTTTTTGTTTATTACCATATCTCGTGTTTTGATTATCAATTTAGTGTGGTGTTTATTTCTACTCAATTTCATTATAAGAAACAGAATATTATGAATGAAAAATATTATGTTACACTTGAGGTCCGCCTTCAATGGTAAATATTGTCTGCCCTTTCTCCACGCTCTTTTCTCACTTCTTCCCCTTAATTTCCTCCTCATCTTCAAGCTCATTCAGACCAAATACAGGAAACGTTAAGATGGCTGCAATACCACCAAGTTTTGATAGACGCTAGCCGCAAACGTGGCAGTCACTGACAACACGTACCTCTCCTTCATCACGGACCGTATTGGATAGAGAGGCGACAGTCTCTTGGATTCCCTTGTGGAACAGAGACTTGTTCACGAGAAAACACCGCCCGTGCGCCCTCCTGAATAGCCTTCTCGACCGACTTGACGCCATATGCCGCGCGCGCACCCTGCTCGCCGTCTGAGTCTGCGCACCGCACGCGCTCCTGCACGTCTCGCACAAGAGAGAGATCGCGGTCGAAGCGTACGTTGTGGATCTTAGCAAGGACGTCTGCGCGCATCGTCATCTCATCAAAGGGGCTCGTATTTTTCTTGTTGATATTTTGGCAGTATGCAGGCAGCCAGATGTTGTCTTTGTTTTTTGGCGCTGGACTCGTTCGGGTTGGTGGTGATATCAGCACTGTTAATGCTCTCTTTGGTTTTCTTGGAGGCGGGTTTTTTGGGCCTTTTGCCTGCCAGTTTGGTGTCTTTCGCGTCCCGGCTGGCCTCTGCCTTTGCCGCGCCTTGCCCGGCGGCACTAAACGTGTCAACAACAATAGCATCGCTGACCATTTGGAGCTGCGTATTATTGTGTTTTCTGGTGGCGAAGGCTCGAACAAAGGCTTGGAAGTTGTGGGCAGCCTCACCAAGGGACGCAATAAGCAGCGCACATGGATCGTCATGCTCTAGATCTAGGTTGCTCGTCAGAGTGTCGACAACTGATTCAAACAGCGTGTCCTGCAGAGGTACGAACATGCCCTTAGTGCTGCGGGCCTGTTTGGTCTCTTTGCGCTTGTTCTCGGTCTGCGACTTGTGCTCACCTTTGCTGGTCTTTTTGGCAGTTGATGGCGCTGAACCTTCGCTGCTTTCATCACGATCGCCGTCGGTGAATAAATTGGCGTCAACTTTGACACACTCGTTAAAGCGTTGCTCCTCGCCCGACAGTTCACGCACATTGGCACCGCTGAAGGTTTTGTCCAGAACGACGATGGCAAGTACCTCACTGCGGCGATCGGGCTGAGCGGCGTCTAGGATGCGCTGACGCGCGCGGAGCGAGAAACCGTTGTCTCTGTGCAGTGTTATGACCGACTCTGGGGAGATGCTGACACGACGCGTCGGGGTTGGCGCATCGTCTAGCTGATTTCTTTTGTGCGAGAAGCGTTGTTGGCGGGCTTCTCCAGAGTGCCAGTTACGTACAGTGTTGAGGTAGTGGCGTCGAACTCTGTGTCCTTGACGAGCAGAGTCTTGCGCTCGCACCTTTCTCATTTGTTAGGGAAGACGAAGAATCACCGAAAAGTTTGTCGTCCTCGACGATGGTTTCTTTGAGACACCACATGTCATCGGGGGTGTCTAGAGCAAGACTGACGGCGCTTTTCGACGCCATCAAGGATGAAGCCTCGGCGACCGGGTCAGTCCAGCCAGTCGCTGTCATCTGGGTAAACCGCATCTTGGGTGGTGCTGGCTGAAGATACAGGTGGTCCGGCGTGTAGCTGAGTGTAGAAACCTGAAAGGACGGCTTGCAGAGTACTCGTATGACCGGCAGAGCGAGAAGAGTAACTTTGAAGCTGTGATTATTTGGTCGGATTTTTGAGTTGTAAGACGAAGAGAGGTGAAAAGAAAATTTCGGGAAGAGGGGGGATGGCTAGATATTTATACTGAGATAGGCTGTTCTAGTTCAGTGCTGGCTCGGATCCATAGTGTGAAGCAAGTGGGCATGATCTGTACATTTTATAAAGGAAATAAAATGAGGGCGTACAGGTCAGGCCTCGCACAGTACGTTGCGATGTTGGTGACATCTTTCCAAAATAGGGGCAAACAAAACAAGGCTTAGTTTTACTAACAGGGGCGCTCACGTGAAAAGTGGGACGAATGCTGGTAGCTCGCGGCCGCAATGGGTCACGCCGAATCAGGAGCGAGCTAATGCACTTTTGCCCTCCTTCCCCTCTATGTTCATGACATAAGGCCCTGCTCAAGCTGCAATGCGATGCGATGCGAATCGCCATCACCACATCCGCCACCCCAGACCTTTTATCATCTCATACAAACTGAATGAGGTTTCATTGGCATCACAAAAAAAAACAGTCATTTTCGGCATTGTCCCGTACTGCGCTCGCGCACACTTTCAACGGACTCCCCCGTTCACGGGCAGCTATCCTTAGCAGCTTTTTTTAACTTTTGAACGGACCCCAAAAATGGCCTCGCTACGCAGAGCAACATGCGCCGTGGCGGCATTGAAGCCGAGGCAGACACCACAGCTGACATCCGCTCGTTGGCTTGGCGGTGGTCCGGGCGGCCGGGGTCGCGGTGACCCTGGCCCTGGCCCAAGCCCTGGTCCGCGACGCGGTGGCAGTGGACGTGGAGGGCGTCGCCGTGGAGGCGGCTACGCGGGCCTGCTGGCTGTGGCCTTTGTGGTGGGTGCCGGCGTGTACACTTATTCGTCGATCTCAAGCGACAAGGCCAAGGGCAAGGAACCACAGGTGCCGCCCAAGGTCGTGATCCCCAAGGCTGAAATCGAGTTCGAGACGGCGCCCGCGGCGGGAAAAGACGACATTCGTGAGGCCATGAGCCCGCAGCACCGGCAGGTCAAGAACAGCCTCGAGAACCCGGGTGTCTACGCGTGGGGCTCAAATGCAGGCCGCGTTGTGGCGCCCGACTCGACCGACACGTTCGTCAAGGAACCGCGGCGCATTGGCTTCTTTGACGGCCAGATTTTGCGCGACCTGCGGCTCGACAGCGAAGTCGGCGTGGCCGTGACAGAGGGCGGCGATGTGCTTCAGTGGGGCGTGGGGTACTGGGGCAAGGCGGCCGCGGCAACCAAGACAGTGCTGTCGCCGGTGACCACGCTCAAGGGCAAGGACATTGTCCAGGTAGCCCTGTCTAATGACCGCGTGATTGCGCTGTCCGCCAACGGCACCGTGTACTCGCTGCCAATCTCCAAGGAGGACACGCAGCCGTCAAATGGAGCGGTGATTGCGGCCTCGTCGGGACCTTCTGAGCCGTCGCCCGGGCCGGCTTCGTCTTCCTGGTTCTGGAGCACGCCTGCGGACTCTGTAAAGGGAGCGCCCTTTGTAGACTCGAGCTTTCGCACGCTGACACCGTCGGGCCTGGGCTGGGGCGAGCGTGTCGTCGACATCCGTGGCGGCCAGGAGCATTGCTTGCTTCTGACGTCCAAGGGCCGTGTCTTCTCGGCCGTGTCTAGCCTGTCGTCGTTCCCCACCAAAGGCCAGTTGGGCGTGCCCGGCCTGAATTGGCAGAACCGCCCGCGGGACCGCCCGCTGGATACACCGCACGAGGTCGCCGGCCTCAAGGACATCACCGCCGCGCAGATTGCCACGGGCGACTACCATTCTCTGGTGCTGGCGCGTGACGGCTCGCTTTACAGCTTCGGCGACAATTCGACGGGTCAGCTGTGCATCCCTGCATCACCCTCGTTCCCCGCGACCGACGCACCAGTCAAGGTCCCCGTCGACAAGCTCTACGAGCTGCCCGGTGAAAGCAAGGCTGTCGAACTGGCGGGCCGCGACGCCAAGGAGGGCCGTCCGGTAGTGCGTGTGACGTCGATCGCTGCAGGTGGCGCGACCTCGTTCTTCACCGTGGATGTGCAGGAGAAGGGCGTGGGCGGCCGGAAGAAGGACGGCATTTTGACGTCTTCGGATACCTGGTCATGCGGCTCGGGCATTTACGGCAGCCTGGGCACGGGCAAATGGGTGCACATCTCGACGACGGGACCGGGCAAGATCCGCGCGCTCTCGGGCCTGTCTGAGTACAACGAGGCCCTGGGTGCCCTTGTGCCCATCCGTCTGGCCCACATTGAGGTTGGTGCTACGCACGCCAGCGCCGTCCTCGACAATGCCACGCGCGTAGGCGCCTCGTCTTCGTCACCACAGAATGCCGACACCAACTGGGGCGCCGACACACTCTGGTGGGGTGGTAACGAGTACTACCAGCTCGGTACCGGCAAGCGCAACAATCAGAGCGAGCCGGTGCACATTGCGCCGCTCGACGGTGTCCAGCCCGGTGCGTCAGCGGCACCGTCGCGCTCCATCTTGCCGCCGCCGCCCGACAACAAGGCCGCACAGGCCAGTCTGGACCTGGCACGCGAGCGGCTTGCCCTGACACCGCGGACTACCGTGAAGCTGGGCGGCAGCGGCCGCAAAGTGAGTGTGGAGCAGCGCGTGACGTGCGGCCGATATGTGTCGGGCGTGTACTCTGGCGTGTAAGCTAGGGCAATGGACGCTGGGGCCGGAGAGGTTTTACACAATGAACGGCATGGATATGAATCTGTACTTGGATTTGAACAATCGAACGGATGCGGCTTTGGCGTAATTGGACCCTCTCACTCACAAATGGATTGTACTTATATTATGTATTGTCTGACTTGTTTTTGTTTTCCGGCAAGATTGCCGCAGATTGTGACACATCGATATATTGTTCTATTTTTGACGACAGCTACACATTACTATATGACAACAGAATGCATTCTGCGGAATATCTTTTCTCGCCTTTTCTTTTTGTCCCCCCTTTATCCCTTCATCTTGTTCGAAACAATTCAGCCACTGCTCAATTCGTCATTTGCCCTGCGCTGCCAGGCGTTCCAGGCGCATAAAACAGTCACGCGCAGGATTGCTATGCTGCCCTATTCTATTCGCTGGGCGGCATGGTGCGACAACCTGTGAGAGTGTGAGCGCGAGAGCATGCAGGATTGATATGAAGGAGAGCAGCGAGCAGCCAGTGAGCAATTCAGCTTCCTCTGCCTTCGACGATTGCCCGCCCCTCGTTCCTTCCGTATCTTCACCTGCCTGCCTGCCGTGCAACGGACGGGCGCGCAGGGAACTCTTTCCTGCAGGCGCATGCAAGATCTATGCACATCTGTCTGACCAATGTGTGCCGCTCCTTCCTCCCATTCTCGATTGCCCCATCGGGTTTTTATACCGTTTTGCACATTGCCTCGCTCTTGCGCATTCCTGGGCGCTTCCTGCCTTTTCGATGGGTTGCTCCAGCTTCCTATTTCCTGGCATCTGGCTCTTTCCCAATCACATTGATTGCGCCGCACAGCAGTCTCAGGATTCGCCAATTCTTTCGCTGGCCCCTTTAACCCCCTTCTCCCCCCTTCCCTTCCGTCATCGCCTCCTTTGCCGTCTCTTTTCCCCCTTCATCCTCACTTTCCGACATTTCGTCACCCCCTGCTCTCCCTTCATCTTGCCAACTGTCTCATTCATACCCCAGCAGCCTGAATCCACCGGGGGTTCAACTGATCGGCAATCCTTCCACGTGGTTCCCGGCCATTGTCGAAAAAAGAAAAAGAAAGACAGTGCACGGATAAAAAGGAATCTCGATCGATTCTGCATTGTGCACGGGTTAGTTCCTTGTGCTTCACGCTCGTCCATCCTCCTATTCTGGCCCTTCTGCTCCCTCTCCTTTCAGCGACTCTCGTCCGGTTTACCTCTCAACTCTCCCACACTCAACACTCTGTCTTCTTTTCCTGTGCCCGTCTCATTTCGGCCGACTGCGTTTCTGCATCCGGACCTGAGCTTTCTGTGGCCTGACACAGTGGGCTCCTTGGCCAGTTAGCTCGGAGAAGCAAAAATTGTGGTCTCGAACACCCACTCTTCGGTTCTTTCGCCCTTTTTCTTCCTCTTCCTCCTAGCCCAGACCATCTCTTCGAAACCCCCGTCCCTCCCGGAGTTCGCCCGCTGACCTACCAAACGACAGGCCCTGTTCTTGCTTTGTCTCGGTTGGCTGGCGCTACTGCAGCTCTGGCGCACCTTGGCCAGGCTCTCTTTCGTGTTTCTTCAACGGCGTGTTTCCCCCAGACGCAGGACGACCCTAAGACAATGCGCCAGCGTCCCCATATGGCGTAGCTGTAAGTTAGCTGGACGCGGAGTGACAGCGGACGTGCGACGTCGCGGGCACTGGCGGCGGCGCTTCTCGCAGAGTGTGGGGCGGCGACCTTTGAATGGCAAATTGGCCTACTGTCGGCGAATACGAATAGGCTGTCGAGACTGCCTCAAATGCTCAGAAGCTAACAAAAAAAGAAGGCGACACTTGCAAAAATAGGCACGAAAGCACTGGGGCAGAACGCAGCCGGTCCCGAACAAACTCAGCGTGTGCCTTCCCCCCTGTAACAGGCGGCATTGACTCCACAAAGGCTGCATTGCTATTGTCTGTTCCTCTTTTTTGCCTTTCCCATTTAGGTTCATGGGTGGGTGCATCCTTTTATTTCGAATCTCTCTCTCAGCCGCTCACTCGCCTTCGCAGTCGCTTTTTCTCTCCCCCTTTTCTACGAATTTTGCACGGCATTCGACTTGCACAAAAAACGACCACAATCCTTTCGCCTTTGGGGGACGAGCTGCTCTTGGTTTGTGAACCTTTCGCTTCGGCTTCTCGTCGTGGCCATTGCGCACTCGGTTCCAGTTAACCCGGAACGCTCGCTGCCACGATGGACCGCTTCTCCCGTTTTCGACGTCATAAGAAGACTGCTGCGGCGGCCGCGGCGGCAGCAGCAGCAGCAAAAGCAGAAGAGAAGAATTATGCGCCCCCAGACACGGCGGCAGAAACACCGGCCGTTGCGCAAAGCCCAACTCCACCACTCCTTCGCCCAAAGACTTCCGCGGGCTTGCCTGCGCCCGCAGTGATCTCGCGCGCGACGACTCCGTCAGCAGAAGCCGTTGAGGACAGCAGACCTATGACCAGCTCCTCGCATGCGCCGTCCACCTCATCCTCTTTTCTCAGCGTCAACGGCGCCCCGCCTACCTCCTCTCTTGACCCAAAAACGCAACAGCAGCAAAAGATGCGCGGGCCATTGCGCTCCTCCCGCTCACCCTTCCGAAACCTCCTCCGCTCTTCGACAAAACGCTCACGCGGGTCACCGTCCCCGGTCACGGCAGCACCAACACTCCCCAGATCTCCGACGGCTGGCCTCAGTAGCCAAATGCAGAGCATCTCTTTACCATCCAATGGGAATGCGATCTCGCCGCTGAGGGTAGCACCACTGGAAAAGCGGCGCTCCGCACAGTCGGCCACCTCGACCGACAAGCCTCCAATACCGTCTTTCCTCGATATCTCCCCGCAAGGCAAGTCGTGGCCCGCCCCGTAGATTGCCTTAAAAACATCACACCAGGCCGTCACTTTGCTAACCGAGTCCACAGAGATTGAACACAAGTTCCAAGACCTCGTTTGGATGGAGCGTGACCGCTTACAAAGCTCCTCCACAACACCAAATGGCCGCTGGGCACGTGTGGCCAGTCAGCACTCCAGATTACTTGATCGCTACATGAACATCCAACCCTGGGACAAAAACCGCGTAAAGCTTAAGGTGCCTCCGGGGCAGATCGACTACATCAACGCTTCGCCAATTGTGCTCACAACCACGGCCCCCGCGCACGCGGCGCGACCACCAGACCGGTATATCGCCATGCAAGGACCGAAGATCAGCTCGGTTGACCACGTATGGCGCATGGTTTACGAACAAATGCGCTCGCCTGCGGTCATTGTCATGCTGACGGAGACGCACGAGGGCGTACAAGAAAAATGCTACCCCTATTTCCCTCGGAGCCCAGAAGATCCGCCCATGATGATCAACGACCACGACGAATTTGGTGACGGTTTTCACGCAAGCGTACATTGCGCGGAAATTGAGGAGACGCCCTTTGGCGATGCAATTGAGCTCCGGCGCCTTGTGCTTCGCGTACACAAAAAAGCATCGCCGACCTCGACGCTCCCCGCTAAGCGGTCGTCGGGCGCTAGCAGCCAAACAACCGGCATTACCACCAAGGCCAAGGACAAAGACAATGCCAGTGGGGTCAACAGCAGCGCCAAGAAGGTTAGGGGACCATCGCCAATAGCCAAGGCAAACGGTCTTCACACACCGAGCAAAGACGAAGACGGCGATTCTGTGATGAGCGAAGCGTCGGCTGGGTCAACATCGTCGCCAGCGACAGCGACCGGGACCGCATCTGCACCCTCTTTGACAGAGACAGATGAAGCTGGTGCGAGCCGCGTCATCGACATCAGTGAATACGAAGACGAGCGCATCGTGCACCATTTCCTCTTCAAGCGGTGGCCGGATTACGGTGTGCCTGCTTTGGAGGACTTGGATAGCTTCCTCGGCCTAATGCACTTGTCGGCCGAGAAAAATGCCGATGCCAACAACCCGCGCATTGTGCATTGCAGTGCCGGCGTCGGGCGCTCGGGCACTTTCATTGCGCTGGAGCACCTTCTCCGAGAGCTCGATGCAGGCGTGCTCGAGAACTATGACAGTAATTCTGCACCAGGCGAGGTGGAAGACGAGCACATGGAAGGCACCGACGACCATAATGCACGGGGACGGATACCCATGCCGCCAATCCAGCAGCACGACTCGGCATCGTCGGTGTCCGGCTGTACCAGCACGGCGGATCGGACGTCGATCGGCTCAAACCTACTAGGCAGCGAGTCGCAGTCGCCACTTGATGCCGACGACCTCATTTATGCCACAGTCAACCAGCTCCGCGAGCAGCGCCGCACAATGGTGCAAGCCGAGAGCCAGTACCACTTCATCTACCAGGTACTGCGTAAGCTGTGGCAGGAAAAGTATGGTGTTGTTGACAGTGATGATGGCCAGAGCCAGGGCCAGAGCCAGGGCCAGAGCCAGGGCCAGAGCCAGAGCCAAAGCCAAAGGCAGAGCCAAGACAGCAACGGCATGTACGACGAGGAAGCATCCGAAGGCTCGGACGGGTCGGAGCCGGCAGCGAAGCGGCTTGAGGTTGATCCGACCAACGCAAAGAAATAAAATGGGACCTCTCTTCCATACCCCACAGCGTTTATTTGGGATTGGGGGAAGAGCAATTTATGGCGTTCAGCATCATTACCCTTATCTGGCTTCTGCGTGAAAAAGCGGCTGCAACACAGACGATATTTGGTCGGGACATGCTTTGTTTACAATGGGATACGGCGGACCTTGGGCGAACTCTTATTTTACCTCTATATTCTCTGCGTTCTTTTGATGTTTCCCGATATACCATAGCGACGGCGGGAACTTACAAGTACAATACGTATATAATAACACTCTTTTCTTAACCAAGAGTTTGATACACGGTTGAATGCACAATACGTCTTGTGATTCAGATCGGGCAGGTGCTTTTTCGGGAAAACTGACCGACGAACCTAGAGAGACAAACCAAGTCTTTGATGTTTCGGGACGGGCTCTAATATTCTTTTGACGTCAAGATTGTTGTCTCGACTTCGGACGAACAGGTCCGTCTCGATGCTGAAGAGTTTCAGCATAGACGGTCAGGCTAGCTTGTCCTCGTTCATTTCATCCATCGGAGAGTTTACCCCAAGTCTCCATAGACCACGCGTACGCACTGTGAGTCAAAGAAGAGATGATGACCCTTATGCCATGGCGTCCTGTATATATGTGTGCCGCATTCCTGGCGCATACAAGTGCCAGACCCGAGCCGTCCTATCATTGCTTTCTACCGCCCCCCCTCCCCTCCCGTGTCCCCAAACCCCAAACCCCAAACCCCTATTGCTCCGTGACGTAGTCCTTGTATTTTGTTTTGCTTGCGAAGGGGGAACTGCGAAAATGCCAGAATGGGATTGTTAGGGGAGGCAGGCGGGCTCGGAAAAATTGGAGGGGTGGTCTCCATTATGGGTCGGCGGCCCGTCACGAGCGGGAGAGCGTGAGCGACAAGAAAAGAGGCAGAAGTGACGAAAGAATACAACGCAGGAACAGGATGCATGTGGCCCTTTTTTCTTCTTCTTTTTCTCATCCCTCTTCCGTCCCCTCTTTTGCGGTTGCATTCACACAGGGCGAACCGAGCTTTGGATATGAGCATGACATGAGGGAAAGGCCGTGTCTGGAGCCGAGCCGGCACTTTCTGCCCCCCAAAAGAGGAGAACGTCGTCAAGCGGCCCAGGTGGTAGCGAACATGCAACGACAAGTGCTAAAGTAGAAAGGGAGAGACAAGATGAAATCAGGGATCACGAAGCGAAGAGACACAAATAGGAAAAGGTCGCCTACGATGGGATGAACCTGGTCCCAGGTGTTTGGAATACGTGATTCGGTCAAAGAACACCGAATTTATCGAGATGGAAGAAGGTCCTCCCATGCCAAAATTGACGCTATGTAATGTAGCCGCTCATTCAATGTATAATTGTCTGTCTTTCTTTTCTACGTCCTTTTGTCATTCGCCGTTCCTTTCCACAAACCAACTTTGAGCGGCAGATGTACAGCCCGCGTTTGATGGCCGAGGTGGTCCCCAAAGGAGCACAACTGCTTTCCTATTTGGGAGGTCCTGCCGAGAGACCGGCTGGAAGGTGTGAAGAGGGGGCCTCCGGGAACATATTGCCACCGGTGTAGGTTTGTCGACAGGCCGGAGTTATGTGGAGAAAAGAGAGGCAATATGGTGTGCTGTTGGTTTGCCATGTGGCGGACGGAGTAATCCTAGAGAAATCGAAAAGTACAATGTAAGTCTCCAAAGTCTCCCTCTGAACATCTGCCTTGAGAATATGGGATGGGTTTGCGGTACACCAAGCTTCCACATCAGAGCGCCATCGACTTGATATACGAAGTAGTGCTGACGGTAGAAAGGACTTGAAATGATACATCAGATGGAATGGATCGAGACAAGAGATGGCAAACTCCCCAACAGCGTGGGTAACACGTGGAAGCCCACCGTATTCACTGCCCAGGAAGGGGCCTGGCCTGGTGTGGCTCCAATGGGAAGCTGCGAGTGGTTGTTGTAGAGATGTGACTTTCGAGGCGACGAGTACTTATGTCGTATTTCGACTCGCAAGAGGCCAGGAGGCCAAATTACAGCATTCGGGCGCTAGGCAAAGCCGACCAACTGGACAAAAAAAAGGCGTTCCAGAAGATGCAGGAGAAGGCGCGGCCCCCATCCGCACATCTGTCCATCTGCTCTTGCCTCGTCTTGTGTCTGTTGCGTCTGACCCACTCCTCCCCTTTGCCTCCCCAGATGCAAAAGAAAGGGAAACAAGAGAGAGAAGCACGCTGCACGCATTGCATGGTATGGGCTAGCCCTCGTCGCCTCGTTGCGCACGGCCAGTGGCAAACAAGACGAATGGAAAGGAGAGGGGGGGGCTAAATGTAAAAGGGATGCCGCACATGGGAGCAGAACGGCCATCGAACGGCATCATCTTGCATGAAGTGGACGTGCGCCTTTTTTCTTTCTTCTCTTGTCTCGTCTTGTTGCTTTCCTTTTTAGGACGCTGTCGGTGAAGAAAGATACAGATTTCAGATATGTCGGTCATTTATTTCGCCGTGTACAAACGTGTTACGGAGTACACCCTCCCAGAAGAAGGTCGACGAGTTATGCGCAAGATTGAGAGGGGAATGGGAACGAAAAGAGAAAAAGACATGCGACGAGCAGGCGGATGAACGACCGTTGGCGAGCAGACCTAGAAGCAGGGCAGAGCAAGATGTCCCGGCCAGACCATGGTGATCTGTTTTACTCGCGCTGCTGGCGCTCCGTCAGCACCTGTCATACAGCTTGCCGCAAAAGGCAAGAAGTGCCTAAAGGCCCAAGACGTGGTAAAAGGACAAAGACGAGAGAGAGGGACACGCCTGCACGATACGCCGATCACCGCCCAGAAGAGGCAACGCCGTGCGCCGGCAAAGGCCCTAAAACGGAAATGTGTTGCCAACTGGGCGCTATCCAAAATGCATTTCCCGTCCATCTCGCGTCTCCTTTGGCACGGGCGACCCAAGATCTCAGATGAACCGAGAGCCAAAGAAAAGAAGAGCAGAAATATCGGGTAGAACAGATGAAAGGCAAAAGGCGAGCGACCTTGGAGTTTTGGAGTCTGATACGGCAGTTGGAGAATGCGCCTGCAGGCGCGCAGGCGTGCAGCGTGGAGGCGTGTAGTCGTGCAGGAGCGCCAATATGTATCTTACCAGAGTGCAGAACAAAGACAAACGAGGCGTATTGGAGTGCAGCGTTACCCCGAATCGGCAACGCATTGTTCTGGGCGAAGGGAAATGGATGGAAGAGAATAGAGAGAGACAAACGGCCAGGGCCTCTTTCACCGACCGTCTTATGTCCCGGAAGATATTGAATAGTAAAAATGCATCCGGCATACGATCCATGTGTACCGAACGAGACCACGTCCTCGCGGGAGCCTGTAGCCGACTGGAAGGCAGTATCGCTTTGCTGGCTTGCCGCGTTCCTCGGCCTGGCCATCACCTGCCCTGCCACCCGGGTTGGACTTCTTCTACGACGGTTGTCACGTTGTTGCGTCGTCACAAGGATGTCTTTCTCGCCTGTCAAGAGTGCAAATGCGTGTTGCATCATTGGCTGCGTCGTCGGGCAACGAAGAGAACGAGTCGTGTCGTGTGTTGCAGGCGGAAAAGACATGGGAGAATACAAAGCCGCCAGGGTCGCAGTCAACAGTTGAACGGGCACAGGGACTGGCACAGGGACTGGCACAGGGACTGCACAGGATGCACGACGCCGACTGAGCCCAGGGAAATGGACAATACTCCGTCAAATCGGTACGGCTTAAAAATAGAGTGCTGCTTGTCGTTGTCGTCGCCTCTGTTTGTCGTCTCCCGTTGTCACCCGTTGCCATCACTCGATCACAAAGTCATCACATTTGCCAGGGGCACGAGCGGTGACTTGCATGTGGCAGGGTGTACTCCGTAGACCGAATAGACCGAATAGATCGATACGTGTCGCCGTGTTTCCATGTTCGTGTCCGTGTCTTTCGTGTCTTTTGTGTCTCTGCTTTCGTCTTTGCTTTGGTATTTGCTTTGGTCTTCCTCCCTCGTGCCCTTTTGCGTCCGCTGCTAAACATAGCCTTTGGGTAGGACACGGCTCGCAAGTGAGCGATTCCTTGGGCGTGCATACCGCGTATATTGCGTATTCTGTGTTGTAAAATAAAGTGCAGAGGGGTCTGTAAGTCATTCCCCCAGGTGTCGGGTCATTTTCGGCCGCTCTGGGCCAGGCTTGGCCTGGGAAGGCAGGCACGATGCTCCTCCCTATTCTTCTTATTTTTGTTTCCATTTCGGAAAGAACAGCCCGTCCAACAGCTCTCGTAGAGGGAGCCGCACCTCCTTTCCTCTTCACCGCATTTCGTGTTATTGAGCGTGCTCATCGCGCTGCGTTTCTCATTCGTTCCCGATTGCATCCTTCCCTTCCTGCGTCTTTCCCGCTCCTTCCCGTAAAGGACACCCACTGCGTTATCACATGTGGCCCCCTTGCTTATTGCCCCGTTCATTCTCCGAAAGGCACTTTCATCCTCTTTCGGAGATCGCTCCGTAAAAAGGCAGAAAGCCAAAGACTCGCAAAGACTCGCAAAGACTCGCAAAGACTCGCAAAGACTCGCAAATGACCAAATACCAAATACCAAATACCAAATACTACGCACGCACGCTTCGCTTCCCGCTGCTCCTTCTTCGCTTCCCCCCTGTATTTGTGACAAGTGATGTGGACAGGAGCAGGGCTCCAAAACACGGGCACCGTGCTGCCCCCGAGAAAGACAAACTGGCACGAGAAAGAGAAGGAAGAGAAGGATCAAATTGCGGGCGCATACCATTTTGCATTTTCCACTTCTGACGGGCCCCCCTCGATTCTCAGCAGCCCCGTTCCGTTGCACTCCCTGCTCGACTATTGCTGCCCAATCCAAGGGGTGTTTGAGCCCAGAGGAAACCTTTTGTTCGTCTTCTGGAAGCCTTCCCGATGCAGTATTTGAGAGCGAAGCTATCTTACTTTTCTGCTTTTCTGCACGTCTCTGAAAGGGACCTTGTATCGTCCATTCGCTTCTTTGCCTGCCGCTTTATTTTAAATTTGCTGTACATCGTACTCCGTACGCCACGAGACGCTGTGCTCTCTTCGCGACAAAGCCTTTTTCCAATCCTTGTATGCTACGACGTGCCTGCCATTCCTCTTCAACAACACTCCTCGCCGATGCTCTTCAGCAAAGACTTGGTTCCTCTGTTCACCTCGTCGGCCTTTGACTTCCGGGGATCCTCCGATGCTCCCAGCAACCTTCTCTTTCTCCTTCCTCTTTCTCCTTCCTCTTTCTCCTTCCTTCCATCCACTCTGTCCTCAGGGTCCATCCTGTCCAGCTCCATCGTGTCCACCCGTAAGTCCACTGAAGTCCACCCAAAGCCTAATCTTTGCCACTAAGAGTCAAAATTCGGGTGTCTGCTTGCTAGTCTCGCTGTATTATTGAGCGGGAGAGTTTGATACTTGTCTCCTCGAAAGCATGCAAACCCCGTACTCCGTACGGATATTTCCATTCCTCTCTCTCTTGGCGTTTGTGCTTTCTTTTTCTTACCGGTCAACAGTACGGAGTAGCCTACCGTTTGTATGAGTAAGATAACTTGTACGGACCGGTTTGAAAATGGAGAAATTAAAACTCGAAAATGCCTCCACTTGCTCGATGTCGACAGCGGCCGACGAATACGACGTCAAATAATGCAAGGTACAACGTCTATTTTTTCCCGTAGGAGCGTAGGAGAAGAACCCCGGCAAAGGAACCCGCAAGCCACGTAGCGAGGTTCGGGCGATGGGTCCTCTGCCATGTGCCTTCCCAAATGTTCCTTATTTTCGGCGTATATTCACCCTGTTTCGTGTATTGGCCAAGCCCAACTCCAATCCCTCTTCCTCTCTTTCTCTCCACGGGCAGCGACAGAAAAGTCGTACGTCTTTTCACCTCACCTTGTTTACGGAGTCTCACCGTTCAACACCATTCTCCTGTGTCCGTCTGCGTCATGACCTATGTCGCCGCCGTCCCAACAATTTCATGCAGCGGGCTACCCTCTGCCGCCTCCCGCTGGTTTCTTTCCAGAACAATTTCTTTATTCTTATTCTTCTATTTTTATTTTTATTTGCCTCACGCTTCGTCTTCTTCCTCTTCGTCTTCGTCTTCGTCTTCGTCCTCATTTTCCGTCTTGCTTCCCTCCTTCCCTTGCCGGACATTTGGATCCATGATCCATACTTGTATGTAATAGCGTTCTTTTCCTTTCTGCTTCTAGTGCCCTTCCAAAGGCAAACACAACGGCAACATAGTCATGAAATGGCAACAAAAAGCAACAAAAAGCAACAAAAAAGGCCGCCACCGGCCTCCGGGCTCCCGTACGCTAACGTTCTCTTGGCTGGTTCCTGGCCCTGTTTGGTTGGATTGTTTTGGTTGGCGTTCCTTTTCGGCTCTGGAGCTTGCAGCAAAAGTGCACAATGACGGGGACAAATCGCTTCAAGCGGTCTCCACTGAGTCGACACCGTCTCTTTTTCTCTTCGTCTCAGTCGACGCCGGCTCCCATGAAATAGCCGTCTCCACACCCACGTCCCTTTCTCTCCGAATGGAGCTCTTCGTTCGTCGTCAATTTTTCTGTGGCTTTTTTGTGGATTCTCGTCCTTTCCCCAAGCCTGCCGAGCCCGCCTCGCCTGCTTGTCACTTTTGGGATTCCCGGTGAGCCGTTCCCAAGGCCGCGTCTTTTCTGGTTTGAGAACGCCCTTCCCTTCCTCCCTGTGGGACGTCCGAGGGATTGGCTCTCCGTTCTCCTTGGGCTCTGAACCTCTCAACTCGCAACAAGACACTAACATGACCGTGGGAAATATATCCACTTTTGCCCTGTGCGGTTTGATTACTGCATACGAGTATTGCGTTGCAGCTTGGACGTAACAAGACACCCACAGTAGCGGCATGCGCATGTCGTTTTGTCGTTTTGGGAGCCCATTTTTCTGTTCTTTTTTGTCCACAGTTTCGCTTTTACCCCGAAGCCCACCCCTCCCCCCCCATCCTCTCCCTCGTCGCGACTCGTTACCAGCCGACTCGTTACCAGCCGATCGGAGCGTCTGGTTTGGCCAGGGCCTAGGCCAGTTCCCCCCTTCAGGCATGGTCCCTTTGGAAGAGGGGCGGTCTGTCGACGGTCAGGAGAGCGCAGCGACTGTGGGGGAAGAGGGATTGAATTTGATTAAGACATGTGAGAAGCATGCAGACAGCATGTCATGAAGGGCCGAGGACGCAAAGCGGGCGGCGAATGAAGAATGGAGAGTGCCAGTGGGAAAAGAAAAAGCAGCACTCGTAATAGAGGGCAGAAAGGATGGACAAAGGCACACACTGAGAAGGCTCATCCTTGGTCTCGCCTTCGGACGGGGACCGGGATCCAGAAAACGTTCAGGACGTCGCCCTATCGCAGCCGTTTCTTTGTTAATAAGTCGCCTGAGACGAGGGCGCTTGGCGGCTTTCACAGCCTGGCACCTGGCCTGGCCGCGAATGCGGAAGAACGACCCCGCCCTCCCCGATTTTTGGAGAGCAAAGGGGGGAGGCGAGGAGAAGGAGGTTCCCCGTTCGTTGAATTGAAGAAAGAGAGAGACCTAAAGAAAAGGGAGAAAGGATCAAGAACGGCAGTGGAAATAATAAGGGATCGCCGACCGAACAGGACGATGTCCTTTCTTCTGTAAGATACTTTGTACGAGGTAGCTCGTAGCTTCCCGTTTCGTTTTCTTTCTTCTTTCCTTTGCTCCTGCCATTTTTTCTTTTCTTTTTCAAATCGTCCTCCTTTCACATCGTCTTGTCTCGCTGCTCTTTCCCTCCCCTTCCTTCTGCCCGTGTTTTGGATATTCTCAACCATCCCACACGCACTCCTACTAGAGCCACCACACACCAACGCACACGCACACCTCCTTACGCCGGGGCGCTCCTTCCTTCATCCGCGGCCGTCGCTCGTGTCTCTTCTTGACCTTGGTTTCCTTGCTTCGCTCGCTCGCGCCGCGGAAGGAACCACTCTCTCTTCCCCGGGTCGCTCTTTCCTCCTTTGTTTTCTTCTTTCCTGACTCGCTGCAAAGGCTTAATTCTACTTTTTGTTTTTCCTTCTTCCTTTTTTTGCGCCCACGCGACCACCAGACACACGAGACAGCTTTCGGTCTCGACATCCCGACCGCTCCTTCCCCTTTGCTCTCTCGTCCTTTCTCTTTCCTTTTCCGCCCTCCGCACTTGTCTCTCATCTTGTTTTCTTTCTCTCCTCCGTCCTCCAACTAGAGTATATTACAAAAGGACGTCACAAAGGCTACCTACTCGCCCACCAATCCGATCTGCGCCTGTTCCTTCCTCCTTCCTTTTTCTTCTTGCCTCTTTCTTCTTATATCTCACATACGGCTCTCCTTCTCCTTCCTTCGACGTCGTATTCATGCTCTCTCGTCTCCAATCCCCCACCTTCTCCTCTTCTCCTTCCTCCTCGCTCGCCTCCTTCCGCCGCCGCCGCACCCCAATCGCCTTTCCGATTCTCGCCTGTTGCTTCCCCGTTTGCCGGAACCCTTCGAACCAAAGAACGTAAATCACACGCTGCTGCACACCATCGCACTCCCACACCAGCCAGCCTGCAGCACAAGCACCGCGCATTACTACGCGAACGTGTAAACGGCCACCGTTGCGACGACAAAATCGAACAAGTGCGAAACGACCCGGACCGACTCGCAAAATTAGCCCGCTGGGGATATTCGCCGACGAGACCGAGACCAGCTCCAAGAGGCACTCGTTCCTTCCTCCTCGAATCCCAACAACGTCTTTTATTATATCCCGAGCAGATCGGACCTTCCCTATGGGCATGAATTAGATTATTTCTGCTCCTCTGCTCCTTCCTCGCCGCTCGCTCGTTTACGCGGCAGCTTCGCCTTCCTCTCAGCCCACCCTCAAATCGGACCATCTCGAGAACCCCCACGACCCTCGACGCCCTCTTTTCTCCTTTTTTTTTTTTATTTCTTCAGCGGCATCCACAACACCACCAGATACAACAAATAAACAAACGCACCGACCTGGCCGTCCTGCACAATCATCGTGGACTGCAGCCGATAAGATAGCCAGCGGGCGTCTCGGCCAGCCATGACGTCGATTGTAAGTTGACTTGCAGCGCATCCCACGCGCATCTTCACCTCCCACACGCCTTCTAGAACAAACTGCCTTATGTGCCCCTCCTCTTTTACCTTCAGTGCCTCATTCTCGTCGTGCTCGCTTTCGTGCTCCGGAGCAATCTTATCCTCGCCCATGTTTCCCTTTCTTCCTTTTTTTTTCAGCCGCACGCGCCCTGTCACTTTCTTGCCTGCATCCTGCATCCTGCACTCTCGTTTCTCCCCCTTGCGTCTCGCTGCGTCTTTGACGCCCGTCTTTGACGGCCCCCGGTTGGCGTCCTAGTTCAACCAGCTGCTCTTTATTTCCTTTTCCCTTGTTCTGTGCTGCCCTCTTCATCTCGCCCGTGGCCCAGGTGCAGGTCTCGGCATAGACCAGCCAGGCCACCAGCCCACCTCACGCGCCTCCCAAACAACGACCCACCGCAACGAAGCTTCTTTCCACCATGGCCTCTACCATGCTGCATCTACTCGCTCTCTATCGACCTCGTTTGCCGTCTGCCGTCCTCCCGCCTTCAGCTATCTCTCGGCTGGCTCACCGCCTCGTCGCAAAATCGCCCATGACACACGCACGTGCATGCACAACCCACAACCACTCACACGCAAAATGCAAAACGCCAACCAACTCGCACACACCAACTCGCACCTGCATCTGCGCCGCAAGCGCGCTGTCTCTCTTTCTCTCTCTCGTTCGTCCAACGACAGCACACAGCAACAGGAGCAAACACGCGCAACGCCCCATGACACACATGACGCCCCAAAAGGATACGCAAAGAGGCAGACAGAGCAAACGAGAGCCACACAACCCAACATCGCAACCAAGTCACCTACCTTCCACGCCACACCCCCTACCTCGTCCCCTTTCGTCACAGCAGCACAAAGGGGAAGATGCGTACAGGAGTACAGCCAGAAACAGGCAACGAAAAGCAAAAGGCAGGCTCCAACGAACAAACGGCAAGCAAAAACAAACGGGTCCCGTCTCATGTTCACCCCCCGCCTCTGGTGATACAACCATAAATCGCAAGCACAGTTGTGCACAACTGAGACCAGCACACTGACTTGTCGTCGCCACATCTGCGCCCGCTGCCGTCTCTAGCTATTTTCAATGTGTTTGGCTGGACCTCTTTGTGCTCTTGTTTGCTTTCGTCTGCCCTCTGTGCACCTTTTGCTCGTCTTCCAGCTTGGCGACCAGGCTTGACCCCCACCCTCGTTCTCCTTTTCGAGTTTCTCCGGCAGACACCTCATATTTGCCCCCTCTTTCTGGCCCCTTCCCCTCAACCCAACCAACATCCCCGGGCTTCTCCCAGGTCCCTCGTTGCATCCCACCGTGTATCTTCTTTCCCCCCACGTCCCACGGTTTATGCCGCCGAGACACATCCTGACAATACACCACGTTGTCCAACATCGTCCTGCCCAAGCCTTTGGCTTTCCATGTGCGAGGCTGCCACAGCTAGCGCTGTGCACGCCTTCGTCCTCCTCGTCGGTTTTGTCATTTGGCTTTGTTATTTTGTCACCATGAGATCTCTCGGTGTCTGTCTGCCCAGGGCGTCGTTCATCTTATTGCAATATTGATCTATTGATCGCCCTTTTCGTCCTTTCATTATTGCTCAAACAGCCAATTTTGTGGCGCTGTTGCACCAGAAACACTCGCACACCCCTTCTTCGTCTTCTCGTCCATCATCCATCGTCCCTCATCCCTTGTCCCCCTCGTGCTTATTTTTGGGCTTGCGTGGCCATCGCTCGCCTGTCTTGCCATTGGCTGCGTTTCCTTGATTTCTTTGGTATCGTCGCCGGCTGTGTTCATCTGATTCCGCCTCGTATGACCCAGAGCGAAACTTGGTGACGGGAAACAATATCAAAAAGCTTATTTTGTTCTATTGGCGCCGTACCTCGTTTTCCCGTTAATCCCGGCGGCGTCCGTCCCTCCTTGCTTTTGCCTTCCGTTTTATTACTTGCTTCCTTCCTTTATTCCTTCCCACTCGTCTCCTTCTTTCTTCTTGCACACCCTTTATCCTTATTTGGCGCTCGGTCTCGTCCTTTATATTCCCTACATCGCCACCCCCCCCCCCCCCCTTCTACCCTCAAGGCCTTCAAAACTTTCAAGACAACAAACATGCACCAGATTTATGCTTCCTATTTTCTTGGTCGTCATGTTCCAAGACCAAGCGCAGAACCGTCGCCATGTTGCTAATACCAAACTTTCAGTTATGTCTCGCACACTTTTGCGAAGTGCACGGCCCGACGCCACTGATGGTCACAGAGGGTCTGCCCGTCAAGTGCAGTTCCTGTGATGACCGTGACGTGCCCGATCTCATGTCCGCTGTCGCCTCGGCCGTGTCCTCCGTCACATCTTCTCCATCCTCCTCCTCCACACCCCACGCCGCTGCGACAGCAGCGACCGTCGCAGTTGCCGATGCGCTGCGTAAGATGAGCCTCGGCCAGCCGTCACGGCGCGCTCTGCCCGACGACGAAGACCAGCCACGGCCATCTGCCGAAGTCCCGACGCCACGATCGCGGCCCGACGCAACAAGCGCACCGCGCCGCTCGCCCCGCACTTCGACGTCACCAAGAGATCTACAACAGCAGCGAGCGCAGGCGCAGACGCAGGCGCAGACGCAGGCGCAATCAATACCGTCCCAGCAAGCGCGCTCCGACCCCACGAGCAATTTTCGCAAAACATACGACGATTCAGTCACGAAGCGCGCGATTCCTTGCGACAACTGCGCCATGACGCTTCCCCGTGGCAGCAACTCGGGTAGCAACAACACGAGCGGCAGTAGCAGCAGTGGTGCGTCTGGCAGCAGTAGCACAGATGCTCGTAACCCGACTCTGCGGACGCGTGTCCCTTGCGCACGCGTGTACGACGGCGCACCGGGCGACGCTTCGCCCCGCCTCCTTCATCCTTCCTCGTCCTCCGCGTCATCATCGACATCCTCCGATACCGAAGGCGACGAGCGGCCCGCGGTACACCTCTATCGCAACCACCATCGCCGCACGGGCACCATGACGTCTATCGGGACATCGCGCTCCAGCACATCATCGTCTACGTCCCACCTAATGAGCAGCCATGCCCACTACATCAACTACACGTCGACGCACGAGCCCGTGTCGGCCAACGCCTATTGCATCATCCGTGCATCGTGCCTGCGCACACTTACCCTGGAGACTCTCCCGCGCAGCCCTGCCTCATCAGCCATGGCGGCCGGCGGTAGCATTTTTGCGACCACCTCGCAGCCTACGACACCTTCGGCGCTGGCGGCCACATCGTACTTTACCTCCAACCCCCACAGCGCCGCCAGTGCGTCCGCCGCGGCAGCAGCAGCCGCTAATGGTGGCCCGTTGTTCTTTGGCGACCCGGCAGCCGGCTACACAACAGCCCATGTCTTCCGTGTGGCGGACATGCACGCCCGCGGTCACAAGCGCGTGTACGCACTCATAGCACTCAACACGCACCGTGAGCGCATGGCCATGAAGGCCTTTGGCTTTGTTTCGGCTGCGTTCAACGACCTGGCCACCTGGATCCAGCAGCTGGCCGATGCGGAGGCAGAAAGAGTCGCGCTGCACGCCGAGTCCACAGCCACGTCCTCGCCCTCGGGCGACGGCAGCCCCTCAACGAGCACGAACCCGGCCTTCGGGTTCGACCGGTCACCGCACGTGTCGCCGCCACCTACGCAGCCGTCGTCGGTCGCCAACGATAGCGGCAGTAGCTTTCTTGTTGCCGCAGGCAATGGCCTGTCGCGCCGCATGGGCCCTGGCTTCGCCGGCTTTGGTGGCCTCGGCAGCTCGGCCGCCGCGTCGCTGCGTGCCCGTGGCCTGCCCGAGATTCTGGGCATGCCCGACTTCTTTATTGAGCTGCACGCGCGCTTTGTACGTCTTCTTTTGGAGCTAGGTGTTGCTCTCAACCAATGAGAGGGCGAACTGGACAATTAGGTGTACAGCTACAGTTACCGGTCGTTTCTCTCTTACTCACAACTATTTTTAATGTTTTTATTCACCCCTACCAACATCAGCAACGGTCTCTGAATCGGCAGGCCCGGTATCATACGAAGGGACCGCGTTGGTCCTGTACAACCCACACTTCTTCTTCCATACTTCTTCACGCCATAATCCTCCACTTACACTCTTGCATTACCTTCTTTTCATGTTATTCATATTGGGCCTTTTTTGTTCGTTGGGGCAGCATTAGATCTGGAAAGAGCGATGCGTTGGAGGGTGAAGCCGTCTCAAACGAATTTCCCTACGATGACGATATTTATATGTTGATAGCTTTTTTGCATTTTTTTAGAGACACACAGGGTCTGCATGTGTGCGGCATGGAAACAGCAATGGAAACGAAAGGGAGCACTTCATTGCTAAATAGATTTGTTTTTTTGTTCTATTACAGGGAACAAAATAGGAAAAGGGATACAAAGGAGATGGATATACCCTGGCTTTGGTTTCTTTTCTTTGTAAATTTGTATATTTTTTTACTTTGCAAATGGACGCAAAAGAAGGAGAAGCAAATACAGGCATCTCGATGTTTGGAACTACCAAAAAAGCATAACTTAATATTCTCGTGATATCTCCAGTCTCAAATCATAAACGTTGATTTTTGTTATGTCTTTTTAATAAACGGTTGTCATCAACAACAGGAAAACTAGATGTCTACCTAAGAGTTTGAATATACATGTTTAGATGCTGGGGAGATGCTAAAGAAATTGTGAATATAATGGAGACAATAAAAAGAGAGTGGAAACGGCAACTTTTTATAAGCTGCGTTAAAAATAAATATAAAAAAATATACGCCCTTTTCTCAATATATTATAACATAAGACCGTCTTTCTCTATGATGAACTTGTTAGACAAAACAAATGTTCACAACATAGGCCCTCGTGAGGCCGCGCCTCACTCATGTTTATCCACGGGCATTGGAGAATTTTTCGCATTGTAAAAGAGACATAGAAAAATGTAAATAGTGTACAAGAGGGGGTGCTTTGTTTGGTTTTTATATCGATACCCTTGCGAAACTGTGTTCGTGTACTCTAAACCATAAACTCCTCTGGTCCTCCGAAAACCATTATCGATGAATGCTGCTCCTCCCTTGCACAACAGCCCAAATAAAAACTGTGCGACTATTTGTAGAAATCAAACTTGTTTTCGTCGCTCGTCGTCTTCACCTGACTCGAGTACGCGTCCTCCAGATCCACCTGGATGATGTTGTACCGGTTCTTGCGCACCGCCCGTAGGCCCGCCTCCTGCATGATCGCCGCAATTACAGCACCCGACAGTGGGTCGTTGCGCACAATCAGGCTGTCTAGGTCGACCTCGGGTGCCAGGCTCATCTTGGACGCAATCGTCGAGAAAATGAGGCGCCGCTCGCGTCGGTCGCGCAGCGAGGGGAATTCGATCTTACGATCGAGACGACCGGGCCGCAGAAGCGCAGGGTCCAGGGTGTCGGCACGGTTCGTCGCCATGATGACCTTGACGTTGGCCGTCTGGTCGAAACCGTCCATCTGGTTGAGCAGCTCCAGCAGAATACGCTGCACCTCACGATCGGCACCCGTCTGCGCATCGAAACGCTTCGTGGCAATAGCATCGATTTCGTCAATGAAGATAATAGCAGGGGCGTTCTCGCGCGCCATGCGGAAGACGTCGCGCACCATGCGTGGACCTTCACCCAGGTACTTCTGGACGAACTCGGAGCCGACGACGCGGATGAAGTTGGCCGTGGTCGAGTTGGCGACGGCCTTGACCAGCATGGTCTTGCCCGTACCGGGCGGGCCGTACAGCAGCACACCGCGCGGCGGGTCGATACCGATCTGCTTGTAGAGGTCGAAGTGGGTGAGGGGTAGTTCGACAGCTTCGCGGATCTCCTGCTTCTGCATGTCGAGGCCACCGACGTCGGCGTAGGTCACATCGGGCTTCTCGTCGGCGCCCAGCATGGCGATAGAGGAGTCGGCCTCGGGCGGCAAGATGTCGACGAGGGCGTTCGAGTGCCGGTGTAGCGCGACGGAGGACGAGGGCTTGAGCAGTTCGCGGTCGAGCGTGGAGAGGATGCGGACGACGTAGTTAGAGCCAGTCGAAGATTGCACGATGCCCGTGTTCTGGTCGATGGCCTCCATGAACTGGCCGATGACGAGCGGCACGCTCTGGATGCGCTTAATCTCCTCCTGCGCGCGGACGAGTTCGCGCTTGAGGCTTCTGTGACGGGGGAAAGCACGGGGTTAGAAACTGTGCCGGGTACACGACCTTTGGACTTGGATGAAGCATCCGCTGTGATAGTGAACCTACCTCTGCTCATCCTTGATGTACTCCTCCTGCAGCTGGATGTACTCGAGCTGTCCCTGCAGCTTCTTCAGCGACCCGTACTCGTCGCCACCTTCGACGGCCGCACCTTCGAAGTTGCCCAAACTCGGTAATGGTGACGGGCCGGTCTTCTTGTGCGGTGCCGCATGGCTGCCCAGAGGCGTCTCAATCAAGGTATCGCCCATGGTGGTCGAGGATGTGGATGGTGATGGAGGAAGAGAGCGGATGTGGCGAAGGAAGACAAAAACAACACGTCGAGAGTCGCTGCTTTGTGAGCAGGTGCTGGGGGTCGATCTATGGCCTGGATTTCTGGAAAATTGCCGATGAATGGTCGCTACAAATGAAAATGAGGTGATGAGGTTCGTGTCAGGTCGAAATTGAGCTCGTCGTGGATAGCCTCGTCGCAGGGATGGGTGTTGTGCTGATGGCGAGAATGCGTGGAAGGGGAGAAGCTGGTGGAATCGGCTGGCGCCAGGTACGCTTTGGTGCTCCTGTGCAAAACGACGCGGCAGGTTGTCAGCCTGAGCTCCCTTGCTGGGAGAGACCCATACAGGCACGTGATCTACTCGTGACTAGTCACGTGCAAAATAAGGCTAAACAAAATAGAGACGGCAGCGACAGTGGGCCTAGACCCCGATTGGCAATAGCGCGAAAAGCGTCTCATTGGCTTTGTCGTGGAAGGAGCGCCCACCACAACCATCCCACCTTCTGATGCGCCTGGAACCGTCACGGTGGGTATTGGGGTAGCAAGAGCGGCATGCTGATTGGGCTGTCTCCGAAATCGCTAAACTCCCCCACCAAAACTTTTTCAATCTTTTTCGCTTTTCCGTTTTGCGCCTATGAGCCATTGTCTCCTATTAGTCCAACGCAATTTTTTCCTGGCCGTCCGGGTTTTCGCCCCTACTTATTTTCTTTCTCTCGCTCTCCCCCGTCCTCTTGTTTTCTTTCTCTTCGTTCTCGTCTCCAGATTTTGCTCTCCAAAGATCATTGTCCCTCCACATTGCCCCGTTGCATCGCCATCCTCATTTTGCCTCATTATCCTCCCCCAATCCACACACCACCAGCCGCCATGTCTACCTACGCCCTCTCCCAGTCCCACAAGGAGGTGAGTCAGCCCTCAAGAGAGCCGTGCGAACCTCGAGATCGACAAGAGCTTCGAGCACTCTCCCCAATTGCTTGTGGTGTATAGTCACAGATGTCCTAACAATGGTTGCAGATGCTCGAGAAGTCTCTGATCGAGACCGACCCCGAGGTCGCTGAGATCATGGTACGTTGCCACCCACTTTTCATGTTGTGTTGTCTGTCACCCACATCGCTGTTGGCCTAGCTTGCTGATCCCCTCTGCAGAAGCGTGAGATCCAGCGCCAGCGCGAGTCCATCATCCTGATCGCCTCGGAGAACGTCACCTCGCGCGCCGTCTTCGATGCCCTTGGCTCGCCCATGTCCAACAAGTACTCCGAGGGCCTCCCCGGTGCCCGCTACTACGGCGGTAACCAGCACATCGACGAGGTCGAGCTTCTGTGCCAGAAGCGCGCTCTCGAGGCCTTCCACCTCGACAACGAGAAGTGGGGCGTCAACGTCCAGTCCCTCAGTGGCAGCCCTGCCAACCTGCAGGTGTACCAGGCCATCATGCCCGTCCACGGCCGCCTCATGGGCCTCGACCTGCCCCACGGTGGCCATCTGAGCCACGGCTACCAGACCCCCCAGAAGAAGATTTCGGCTGTCTCTACCTACTTCGAGACCATGCCGTACCGCGTCGACATCGAGACCGGCATCATCGACTACGACACCCTTGAGAAGAACGCCCAGCTGTTCCGCCCCAAGGTCCTCGTTGCCGGTACCTCCGCCTACTGCCGCCTGATCGACTACGCCCGCATGCGCAAGATCGCCGACTCCGTCGGTGCCTACCTGGTCGTCGACATGGCCCACATCTCGGGTCTGATCGCCGCCGGCGTCATCCCCTCGCCCTTCGACCACGCCGACATCGTCACGACGACGACCCACAAGTCGCTCCGTGGCCCCCGCGGTGCCATGATCTTCTTCCGCAAGGGCCTCCGCTCGACGGACGCCAAGGGCAAGCAGACCTTCTACGACCTGGAGAACCCCATCAACTTCTCCGTGTTCCCCGGCCACCAGGGTGGCCCGCACAACCACACCATCACGGCCCTGACCGTTGCCCTGAAGCAGGCCGCGTCGCCCGACTTCAAGGCCTACCAGCAGCAGGTTGTGGACAACGCCAAGGCTCTGGAGGTCACCTTCAAGAAGCTCGGCCACAAGCTGGTGTCGGACGGCACCGACTCGCACATGGTCCTGCTGGACCTGCGCCAGTACGCTCTGGACGGTGCCCGTGTCGAGGCCGTTCTTGAGCAGATCAACATTGCCTGCAACAAGAACAGCATTCCCGGCGACAAGAGCGCCCTGACCCCCTGCGGTGTCCGCATCGGCACCCCTGCCATGACCAGCCGTGGCTTCGGCACCGCCGACTTTGAGCGCGTCGCCGGCTACATTGACGATGCCGTCAAGATCTGCAAGGAGGTCCAGGCTTCGCTGCCCAAGGAAGCCAACAAGCTCAAGGACTTCAAGGTCAAGGTCGCCAGCGGCGAGGTCGAGAAGATCAACGCCCTCAAAAAGGAGATCGCCTCGTGGTCGAGCGGCTTCCCCCTCCCCGTCGAGGGCTGGCGCGTCGATGCTGGCATCTAAGCGCTGCCAGCGATCTTCTAGGTGAGAAGAGGTGAGAGGAGGTATATCCGGGACGAGAAGGCCCTTTTGGGCACTTTTCGGTCTCTTCAACAATAGCGCGGGTTTTTTCATACATCGGGCGGCGAGCTTCAACAAAAATGGGATATCAAAAAAGAGAAACTGGGACAAGGGATCATGGAGAAAGGAGGGCTTTCTCCGACCTTGAGGTTTTTCTTCGAATTATTGTTTTTATATTTTCATGACTTTCAACAGCGACGAAGGTTGACTTCATGTTTCCTCCTTTCTACTTTCAACAAAGTAATGGGACAAGGCGCCCAAAGGGAGGAAAAACAACGGGATTTTGCATGCGGTGTTATTTGCTGGTTTTTATTTCGCATTCTACGTAGTTATCATTATAGGGCACAAGATCTACGAATGAAAAGACACGTATGCCTTCAAATTTGCTTTTTAATTTTGTTGTCGATGTGACAATGCCCCAACACTGCACGAGGTCGACGGCTGACAAGGTGGCGGATGAGGAGTAAACTCATGCCCCGTTCTCCGTATCGGTAGATGCACTGTGTAGACACCGCTAAGCAGCGGAGACGAGCACCGGCCAAGGGCCCATGGACAGCCCAGCCGAGATGGAGACCCAGAAGAAGACAAAACGACGAGGAGCGCTTGCCGTTTCTGGTTGCTGTATGGAGCAGAGCTGCAGAAGTGCAGAGCTGTGCTGGTAGCCTCCGATAGGCCGCCGCAGGAAAGAACGATTGGACAAGAATGCAGGGGCACGGCGACGTAGGACGCCGTTTCCCGCTGCCGGCCATGTACCTGTACCAATGTTGCATTTGTGCGACATGCAGCGCGAGCATAAACTATTCACTACGTTGGAGAGACAGACAGGACCCTCCATGGATGGCAACTGCGGCCGACCAAGCTATCATCTCATGTGCTTCACTCTTTTTGATTACTTTTGGCGAGAGGGAAAGAGCGGTCCAGGCAGGTGGAGAGGGAGAGTGGGGCCTATTTGCCGGTGTGATTCACGGTCGACTGGGGTCGGATGCTCGCCGGTCGCTAGTGTCTCTGTCGCTCTTTTCTCCTTCATGGGACCCAAAGGGAATGGTCCAACAGAAAGGGAAAGAGCGCCGTGTTTGTTTGAAGTACCCCGTAATTAGTGAAGTATCTGCAGCTTCGCCCGGGGCGCTCCTTCCGAAACAGAAGAACGAGGCGTGCAAACCAAAGATACAAAGGACAGTGCTCCTACATACGCATCAAAAGGCTGCAGACGCAAGGGGCCCGACCAGCGGAACCGTGGCCGTTGCAATACGGAGTCGATGCTGCCCAGCCTGGCAAAAACGACAAAACGATCAGTCGTGTGTGGATGGCCTGGGCCGCCTTGCACGACCACTTGGTCCTATCACGTGCGGTTGTGAGGGGGCAGCCTCATTCAGTGGTTTATTTCCCCCACTTTTATTTGTTGGAGACGGATGGGGGGGGCACTTGACGGAGGGGCCAGGCCCAGCCATGACTGCATTTGCAAGGCGGATTACGGAGTCCTGGGTGCACTGTGCGTGGGTGCATCTTGCTTGACAGGGAAGGAGTCGAGACAAAACGCATGTACACTTTCTGTACGCCGTGCGGATAGGCAGGAGCGAGGCAGGAAACTGTAGGCAGGAAACCGCAGAAAGAGCGATGGACGAGGGTGGCCTCATTCTGTGCGAACGTCTCCACGTCCCCAAATGATCTCCCTCTCGTCCTCGCCTCTCCTCTCCTCTTTTTATTTTCCCATTCATCTCACCACCTCTTCTCTCTTCTCTCGCTTCCCAACCTCTTTTCTCCTCCATTTCGCCTTCTCTTTCGCCTTTGTCTCGTTCCTTGTGCTGCCTCTGTTACAAGCTAGCTCCGCCTTTTCCGCCTGCAGCCGCCTCGTGCCCCCCTCCCTTGTGATAAGCCTTGTCCGATAGTCGTGCTGTTTTACCGGTTTCGCTTGCTCTGGTTTCGCTGCACCCTTTGGCTCGTTGGCTCACCGGTTCTACTCACTTGCCGTCGCCCGCCTTGTGTTTCTCGACCCTGCTTTCTCCTCCTTACATCTCCTCTTCTCGTCTCCCTTGGCTTTCTCACTCTCTCTTTTCCTGAAACTCTTTGTCGCTGTTCTTTTTAGGAATTTACTTCGCTGGCTCTTCCTTTTCGTTGCTTTTGGCATTCGGTCTCTATCACCCTTCCTCTCATTCCGCTCGACTCGGTTTAGCTTTCTCCGCGCCGCCTTATCTCGGGCCCTGCACGCCTGATCTACGCTGGCTTCCTATCTCGCCTTTTAATACTCCTGTGTCGCCACCTCCACTCGATACCCTTTCTCCCCGCCCAAAGACCCGTTGTCTTTGTTTCCCGGCGCTTGTTGCACCTAAGCCGAGCAAACAGTCATTCGCAACGCGAAGTCAGTCATTCCGACCGGTCCCGATTCAACTTGGAGTCGACGCACAGCATCCCAAATTGATTGCTTTGACGACGAACGTCGAACTCTTCGAAACCTTTCTCGGACGGGTCTCTCCTCCACCGAACAACTCCATAACCAAATCGTCCCACGCCTACTCGTCCCACGCCTACGATCTCGTTTTCCTTTCACCAAGCGCTACTACAACATACAGCGTTTTGTTCTTGACGGCCATGTCGTCTTCAATCAACATCCCCACTGCGTCCTCCGCGGCCAGTACACACAACCACCGCCAGCTCCGCAGCGGCAGCCAACCCCGCCACCAGCACCACCTGCGATCGATGGATGCCACACTCGGTTCTCCTGTCACTTCGTCGGCCATGACGCCCTCGTCTTCTGCCTCTTCCTCTTCGCCTTCGCCGTCTACGGCGTCATCCCTGTACTCCGCAACACCGTCCCGCATCCCCAAGTCCAAGAAGGGCAAGGGTGTCATGCCACCGTCTCCCCCAGTCCCGGCAACGCGAATGGAGCAAAAGGTGAACCAGCGGATGAGCCACAACCGCCGGCCAAGCCTTCTCGGTAGGTCCCTTTTATTTTATTTTTATTTCCCACGCAACGATGATCATGGTGTGATGGGTAGAGGACTGACTTTATCAAGGCTCTGCCATTTCCCAAGAGGAAGCGCGTGTCATCAACATTGGTGACCCCGATGGCCCACCACGACTGGTAAGTTGTATTGGAAGGAGAGGGACAATTTGAGGCTCGAGTTGCATACTGACTGGTGTTAATAGATCTCCTACCTGGCCTCCAGTCAGGGCTTTGTGTGGAACCCTGGTAAGTCTTTGTCGGTCGGGGTACTCTACTCATTTGTGTTCTCTTGCTTCGCCCATGTACTGACACTGGGCCTTTTAGAAATCTTCATTCCGTCCTACGTCGATTGCGAGTACACACCCCTCGATCACCGACGAGAGCCGATCCACGAGATCTTTCTCAGCGACGAGGAAATCGACCAGATGTTCCCCAAATAAGCCCCACTTGTTCGCGAATAGCTTACACGACGACGAACGTTTTCCATCGACGCCTTTACACGCTTCTTACGCTACTGACGATTTTACCTATACCACCCGGCGAACTGTTATTTTTGCTTCTTGCTTTTATTTGCCGTTTCCACGACGACTTGACACGACCTTCTCCCCCTTTTCGTCTGTCCAACAGGTCTTATCACCGCTTCTCGACTCCTTTATATCACTTAGCCTGGCGACTGGCGCTTAGTTCGGTATATTTATTGCGCGAGCAGCTTGGTCTGCACTCCACCCAAAGCCGTCTTGTACGAGCAAAAGCAGATATGCAGGGATCTCTGGCCGGGCTAGGAGGGAAGAAACGGAACGAACTCTCACCCACTGTACTGTAGAGTGCACAGTTGCGAGGACGATCCCTTACTCTGACCAAAACCCCACCCGCGGTTCTTGCATACCTCGCTGCGCTACTGCTTTTTCACGTTCCTTTCGAATTCGGATCTGCTGTTGTGCGTCTCCACTTAGCCTGTATCTGTTTTTGATCCTTTATTACTTGCCATGTTGGATCCAGAGGAATAGCCTTTTTCGGTCTTGTATTTTGGAAAGATTGCTTGGGTGCGCAATAATGGATGGGTGACGGGACTACCATGGACACGGGCCCTGGAGGGTTTTGGGGAGCATTTCGGGAGGATGGTTGGCGTAATACACGGTCACGGAGTATTTTTTTTTTTTTTGCCCTCTTTCTTTTCTTTTTTTACGCAGGTTGATTTATATATTCCTCTTTCTCAACTCATTTCATCCTTTCCGCTGTAGACTTTGAATTTTTTCCGGATCTGCCCGTCTCGTCTTGCTTTCTGCGTGCGCTCTCTTCAACTTTGTGCCTATTCACTGCCTCTCTTTGCAAATTCTTAGATAACGAGCATCTCAAATAATTGTCTTGCAATGAACCCCTGTGAGCTGGAAACTGGACTGAAGGAGTGTGGTATCGCTGTGCCAAATGTGCTGCATACAACCGCGAATCCTCTTCTGCGGAGTAGCTCAACAGAGGCTGTAAATTGAATCGCAATGTATCACATGCTATAAACGGCCCAACCGCGACTCTTGCTCTCGTTGAACGGTTTCCGTGATACCAAATGAACTTACGCAAACCGATTGTGAGACGATAAGTGAAGACCGGCACGTTTTATGAAAGCACCTTCTTAACATGGTGTGCATCGCGGCAAAAATCGCGAGTATAAAAGGGTCCATCGCTCCTTTTCTTCGTGTGTCGTCG
The DNA here is from genome assembly GCA_021397985.1 of Sporothrix dimorphospora. Classification (NCBI taxonomy): domain Eukaryota; kingdom Fungi; phylum Ascomycota; class Sordariomycetes; order Ophiostomatales; family Ophiostomataceae; genus Sporothrix; species Sporothrix dimorphospora. The sequence continues at coordinate 352,261 of WOUA01000005.1, read as the reverse complement.
TCGATCGTGGACTAGATTCGTCCAAGCGCCTCGTTCATGCCTCTCCCGACTGATTGAGTGAGAAACAAGAACAAATAGGAGAACTCCAATTTTCCCCATTGCTCTTTCCATACTTGGATATGCGGTCGTCAACGGCGAGTTTTGAGCCATCGTGGCCTGGGATGGTATGTTTTCAAGAAGACAGCAACTTTGAGCCTCAGAGGATATCTTTCAAGCTCCCCGCGCCTCGATGCCATTTTTCAGGCCCTCTTACTCTTTGGGCCTGTGGTGTGGCTTCTCGTAGATGCGTCCGACCGGTTTATTCAGCTGCGCAAGACGGATCTGGTTGTTCTGCCCAACCGCCGTGGATCTCTCAAAACTGTAAGCATCTTCCAAACCAAGAGGGAGGATTGAGCTCAAGCAGCTTTTTTTTTTTGTACAGCTGTTAGCAATTGCTTCTTGTGCAGTTGACTATCTTGATACTCTTTGCTCTTCAACTTGCAAATCTCGTCCACAGCCTCAAAAATACTCTGGCTGGGATGCTTCGGCACAACAGCTCGCCCTTGTCGCGGCGGTGGCAGTCTGCGCCGTGTCGTTCCTGGAACACGGCCGCGATGTTCGACCATCCGGTCTCCTACCGACCTACCTGGTTATGAGCATTTTCAGCAATGTCATCCAGGTTGGCCTTTTGTATGTGGCATGGAATCGTTGCAACCCTGTGGGGCTTCCACTGGCTACGTTTGTGGCCAAATGTGTACTTCTTGTGATTGAGAGTCAGACCAAAAATGACATCCTACGCAAGCCCTGCTATGCACTGAAGGCCGAGGACACGTCCGGCTTCTTCGGCCTAGCCTTTTACGGTGGATGAAACGACTTCTCTGGACAGGAAACTCTAAGATTCTGTCCTCCGAAAACCTGCCGGAAATGGAGTCGGAAGGCCGATACGCCCTCTTTCTTGCACTGGCTACGTACATCTGGCGTCCCAACGTGGCGATATTATTCCCTCGTGCTGCTTTCACTGCGCTTCGTTGCTGTCAGCCGACTTTCATAAGGAGAGCCATCACCTTCGTCAGTCGAGAGTGGCCACCTTTTGAGACCAGAAACGAGGGTTTGGTCCTCCTCTTGCTGGCATTCACCATCTACACTGGCATGGCGGTATGCCGACTTTTGTGACAGCTCTCTAGACTAGAGAACAATTATTATTTGAGACGATGCCAATGCTAGTCCAACTTCTCTTTTTCCAGATAAGCAAAACCATCTACGTACGCCTGTTTATTCGGCTTCTCGTCACAGCCGCATGGTGCTGGCTGGCATCATCCACAATCGAGGCCTGACAATCAAAGACGGCGTATTCGAAGACTCGGCCGCCACAACCATCGTGGGTACTGACACCGAGACCGTGGAGATTATCGGAAATTTTATTCACGACCTGTGGGCCAAATTTGCCGAGTTCTGCGTTGGCATATATCTGCTGTTTAGAGAATTGGGCTGGGCCTGCATCTGTTCCCTTCTGGTTGTTCTCTGTAAGTGTTGTATTGTGATTCGACCTTTTCTTTTATCTGTCGTACATCATTGTTTCCTGAGGCTTACTCTGGAGTTCTAGGCACCTCAGAAAGCGTCTAGTTCCTCACTGCCAATCTTTCAAAATACCACAAGTCATTTGTCATGGCGACTCAGATGAGTATCTAGACAACAAAAGACAACCTTAACACAATCAAAAACATCAAAATGATGGGCTTCGTCGATACGATGAAAGCCAGAATTTTGGAAGCTAGAAAGAAAGAGATGAAGCAATACGTATTGCTCTCCCAGCTTCAGATCGTATTCATCGTCAGTGGTAAGTCCGTCGGCGGGTGGCACATTGAATATTGATGTTGTTTGTAAGATGAACACTGACCTCTTCCGGAAGCCGTGGCATTGAATATACTCATCGCTTCCATCACATTGATTGCCTATGCAATCCAAGCCCAGATTCGCGGTGCCAAGGCAATCGAGGTGAACATGATGTTCACCTCCGTTGTCATTATCAACATCATGACAGCCCCGGTGGCCAGCCTCCTCGGAATTACCCCCGAGTTTGCTGCAAGTATCGCAGACTTCGATCGCATGCAAACGTGCCTTGTGAGTCTCGACCGGGAAGACAAGCGAGAGATTGTTGACAACCGATATACCGATGTTGATGGTGACAACACCGATGACGTGGACCGTGTGGCTATAGACATCGACCATGTGACTATTCGTCCAGCATCAACCACTGATCCTGTCCTCAAGAGCATCAGTGCAGTACTGAAAGGAGGCAACCTGGTCGTGGTTTCTGGTGCCGTTGGGACTGGAAAGACGACCATTGCGAAAGCCCTACTTGGAGACCCCCCCCACCGGATTCTGGAGTTATTCAAACAGCTTATGGGTCCATCGCATATTGCTCTCAGACTGCCTAGCTCATCAATGGGACCGTCAAAGACATCATCTGTGGCCCGCCGGACTACGATGGCCACATTGTGGAAGAGGAATGGTATAATAAAGGTTGTTCACGCCTGCGATCTTGCAGAAGACTTTGACCAAATGCCGAACTGAGACCAAACTGTCATTGGCAGTCGAGACATCACCCTTTCGGGTGAACAAAAACAGCGAGTTGTGAGTGTGCCTATGCAAAATCAACATTAACCAACAGCACAACATGATTCCACATTTTGTCCTTTGCTGACGCTTGTCCAGTCTTGGCTGTCGGCATCATTGGCCTTGCCATGGGCGCACGCCTTGCTTATGCGTCCCTCACATGGCCATGTTGTTCTGCTGGAAGAAGCAACGAGAAATGTTGACGGTGAAACAGACAAGTTGATGTAGACATTGGTGTGCGAGGAGTTCAGCGAGCACACGGTGATCACTGTCGCCCACCGCCTAGACACGATCATGGATAGCGACGTTGTGCTTGTGCCGGGGGCCGGGAAGCTGGTGGAGGCCGGGCCGCCATCGGAGTTGGAGGCGAAGGAGAACGGCGCGTCCCGTGCGCTAATTCATGGGAAAAAAACAAGAGAGAAGGCATTGTCATTGTAGACGCCGAAACCAGGCTGTAGAAATTTATTTCGCCAAGTCAAAGTCAATATTGACTTTTTGGCGAAGGAGGCCCTGAAAGAGCCAATCAGTGACCCCTAATCCAACTCCTTCCAGCGTTCCTACGCCAAGACAAAATTATAGCACCCCCCCCCCCCCCTTATGGTTTGATGCATATCAGAGAAAATTGGACCGATAAGCAGTAAACAGAGCCAGTCAATTAGAATCCCAGTCTGTTGGTAAACACGCGCCAGCGCCAGCGCGTCCAGGCACTGGCTGGCGGCTTGGGCGACTGACGACTTCTTGAGCATTCACCGTTCGACTACCAACCACAAAGTGGGCACACGATCGCACCTACAGAACACGCACAATGGAGGCCGCACACCACCGCAAGATTGAGCTCCAGGCACCAGAAGACTTTGCCTATCTCGTGGACAATGTGCGCCGCGCCGCGGCCGATAGTGTCGCAGCAGCGTTTCCGCCAGTCGCCAACGACGACGCCAACGACAAAGTAGCCAGCAAGAATGGCAAAAAGAAGAAGCGCGTCGATGAAGACGATGACCTACACGCGCGCGTCGAAGTTTTGGTGAACGAGGTGTGTAATCACACCCCCTCAGCGAAATATAACATGTGTCATGGCATTCGCTAACTCGGTCAGTACATACGTAGGGCGTTTGCGCTCGCCTCGCCCAACCTGACGATCAACGGCCTGCCCGTCGACCCGGCACCGTTCTGGGACGACGAAGACGACGAAGACGATGCCGCCACTGCCGGCTCCAAGCCCAAAAAGTCGAGAAAGAGCAAGAAAAACCAGCCGCCCGCCGAAGAAACGGAGCCGTTTGACACCCGCAAACGCCAGCGCGTCGAGGACCTATCGCGCGACGAAGAGGACCTGCTGCGGGACATTGCCCTGCTAAAGCGGCGCGTCCCCGCGGCGGCGGTGCGCGCGCGCGAGCAGGCGCTGGCGGGGCAGCTGGCGGCCGACGATGCGGCAGCGGCGGCTCTGCAAGAGGTGCTGCAACAGCAGCAAGAAGAAGCTGCAGCTGCCGCTCGGGAAGAGGCCGAGGCCGAGGCGGCCAACGCGGACACGGCATCATCGGCAGCATCTTTTTCACAGGCCGTGGCTGGTTTGGGACGGTTGAAGCAGGCGATGCCGGCGACCGTGGCGCGTATGGAGCGGGCACGCGTAGCAGGCGACTATGCCGTTGCGGAGCCGTGATCGATGAATGGATGCAAAACAAGATAATTTGCGTGTATATATATAATCATGGGCGGGATGGCGTACTAATGTTTCTTGGGGGTCTGTTTTTTCACGAATTTTACGATACCAAAGGAAATGGGACTCTTTTTTACTCTTTTCATGCTTAGGTATTTTGTCGCAAGTGTTTTAGAAATCAAAACTGAAGGTGTATTCTTTTTTTATGTGTATAACCAGAATCTTGGAAAGAGGCTAAAAAAGCCTATCCTCAAAAGATGACGTGAACCTGTGTACTAGATACGATGGGGTGTAGAGGAAGAAAGCGAGGAAGAGACAGTGCAAAAGGAGACTATCATCATCAATAACAACAGAAAAAAAATGACTCAAAGGAAAGGGGGAAAAAAACACACACATCACGCCGCTCGCCGTCCCTTGGCCCTTCCCCGGCTCTGCCTCGCTTTCATCCTCGCCCTGTTCATCGGAGAGTCCGTCGGCGGACGCACCTAAGCGGCAGCCGTCTCCTTGGCGGCAGCGGCCTCCTCCGCGTTGGCGCCGGGTGCCTCCAGCTTAATGTCCTCGGTTGCTGTTGTCTCGGGAGCCGCTGGTGCAGAAGCAGCAGCAGGAGCATCGCCCTCCTCCTTCTCCCACGAGGCCGGCTTGTACCACTCGGCCTCGCGCCAGGGGCCCATGTCGGAGAAACCGCAGCCACCCTCGCACTCGCAGGAGCCGCCAAACTGCTTGGGCAGGTTCTCGGGGGCAACCTGCTGGAACAGCTCCTTCTGGTACGAGCTACCCAGGATGTGGATCTTGGCGACGGTGACCGGATCGAGCCAGCCCTTGATGATGCTCCAGACGGTGGAGAAGCCCCAAGGGGCGTTGAGCAGGTAGAAGCGGCCGAGGCGCTCGGGGTAGTAGTTCTGGGACATGCCGGAGGCCTGCTTGATGTACGAGTAAACCTGGGGCGCGCGGGAGATGCCGACACCCTTCATGTCCATGATCGTGCAGCAGGTCTCGAGCAGGTGGCCGGCCTTGCGCGAGCACGCGGGCAGGCGGGGGTCGGCGAGGCGCTCGTACTCGACGGCGAGGTTGGTGAGCATGCGCTCGGACGTGGTGATCTTGTACATGGCAGTGAGATCAATGTTGCCGAGAGCCTCGATGTAGACGGGCCGGCCGTCCTAGAGGGGATGGGGTTAGTGATAAGCAATGAGCAATGGCGAGCATCGAAGGAGACCGAGAGAAAGAGACATACCCGATCCGTCTTGTGGTAGTACTGCGGGTAGTACTCAAAGATTTTCTCTTTCTCGGGGTACTCCCAGGTGGCGACGAGGTCATCGAGGCCAGTCTCTTTCCGCCAAGCCTCGCACTCGACGAACCTGTGTTGATCGGTTAGCTGTGCCCGTCCAAAACGCCTCCAATCGCCCGCTCTTCTTCTTTTTCTCCCTGGGCATCTCCCGACATCCCCCCCCCCCCCGACACATCCCCTGACACAATCCTCGTCCTCGTCTTGTCCGGTTGCAACGTACATCTTCAGGGCCAGGTTGACGTCGAACTTGCGCGCGCGCAGGAACCGGAGCTACAAAGCATGATTGTTAGTATTCTATCCGTTTTCTTTCACCGGCATCCGTCAGCCGTCGCAAGGGGCCTCGGGGAACAACGCACCAGCGTCAGCGTATCTAGCCGCTTCGTGAACTCCTGGGCCTCCAGCATCAGGCGCAGCTGGTGCACCTGGGCCTGCTGCTCAGCCGTCAGGTGGCCCGGGTGGCCGCTGATGTCGGTCGGCGACACAATGGGGAAGTCATAGTTGTCGTACTTGGGGTCGAGCTCCATGCCGCCGTTCGCTGCTGCGTCCGCCATTGTGAAGTAGTGGTGGCGGCGGGGTGTGTAGTGGGATAGGGTAGAGATGTAGAGGTGGGCGATTCCGTCGTGGTGAGGATCGCACTTTTGTTGTCAAGAAAGGGAAAGTATGCGACTCGAATGGGGGTTGAGAAGGAAGGAGGCAGATAACAGAGGACGACCTAGAACTCCAAAAAGAGGAGGAAGGAGCGGAAAAGGCGGTCGTCACTTTTTGGCGAACTGTATTTAATCTCGAGTTCTGCGTTTTCCCTTTTTCTGTTGGGACCCAGTTTTTTTCAGATGGCGGGCACGACAGAATGAGGTAGGTACGAACAAAGTGGCGGAGAGGGGGATGGAGAGAAAGAGGAGCTCACTGCGTCAGAGGGAAGGAGCAAGGGAAATTGGGTGCGAAAGGGGGGATTACGGAACTTGGCTGGCAACTAATGTAACTAGACCTAGATGAGCTCACAAGTAGCAACACGGTGCTTTGTCTTCTGTAGCAGCACTGTAAGTTCTCAACTGAGGCACCACGAGATGGTGGGAAATAACCGAGTTGATGACGAAGAACCCCTCTGAAGCGAGGCCGCTGGCTGCTCTTGCCTGTTCCACACGCGCGGAGGTTGGAAAGCCATTGGACAGGGAAGGAGCGCAGCTTGCGCCCAGAGAGGGAAGGAGCAACAAGCCAGCGAGGCCAAGTCGAGGCAATCGCCCCGCCTTTTTCAGGGCGCTTGCCAGCTTGTTTTGGGCGCCAGAAAAAGGGGGCGCAGCCGCAGGCGATAGGGCAGATCGGCCTGAAACGGCAACCGTTCGGCCCCATCCAACAGCACTTTGTCCCTGAAGCGCAGTGGGTTTAGCAGGCGGTACGCGGCCTGTAATTTCAACGGCACTCCGTAATTTGATGCCATATCGTTAGGGGTCCCATCAAGGGGCTTATTGTTCTGATAGAAATTACGACGTACGGAGTAATAGCTAATACAACAATGCATGCAACATTGTTGTGCTCGACGATACGAAATGTGCGTCAGGCTGCTAGCTTCTCCAACTAAGACATTCCTGTGTCTCGTTGACAAGCACACGAGCTGAGGAATGTTGCCGAAGCATCACCGGTCGGTGCATATCGTCGTCTTCAGCCTCGAACAAGCTCTTCATCGTGAACTCAATATGACGTTGGTATATTTTTTGTCGTTTTCACCTTTTAGATACCCTGACATGTCGTAGATCCTCGCTCTCTATCTCCTCTCGTTTAGCCGTCCGGCTCGTCGGCGCCGCCCTTGCTACTGCTGCCTTCGGTGGGCTCGGCCTCCGCCTTCTCCTTGCGCTTCTGCACCACGTCCCAGTTGTATACCCGTGCAATCGCAACCTCCATTGTCTGTGGGAGATGGTTAGCAGAGGAATGATATTGATGCCCAATAAGACCACTGGCAAACGGATAACGCACCGTAATCTGCTCCCGCAGGAACTCGAGATCCTCCTCGCAGTTGCGCCGGGTCATCTGCGCCGAGCTGAGCTTCTGCTCGAGCAGGGCCTGGGCCTCGTCGATGGGATACGACAGCATAACGTTGGCCTGTGATGAGTTAGCATGAATCGTTTCGTTGCATCTTTTCGTCCACAATGTCTACTCACCCCCAGCCAGAGGTACACCTCGTCCGTCGGCGGGATCGTTGCCTTGGCGTAGAGCGTGTCGTTGAGCTCAAACGTGGTCTCGATCGCCTCGCCCTTTTCGGTCTCGTCCTCGTCGTCGTCGCTCGCCAGCTCGTCGTCCTCGTCGTCGTCTGTGCTCTTTTTCGCTCCGCCGCCTGGCCTCCGTGTCTGCAGGAACCGCACCGTGTCCAGCGTCTTTTGGATGTCGGGCAGCTTCTCGTCGAGGCCGCTCACACGGCGCTGCAGGTTGGACTCCATGAACTGGTATTTCGAGATCATCTCTTGGAACCGCCGCAGCGTCGGCTCCACGTCCTCACGCGATGTCACATAGTCCTCGACCTTGTCGACAAACGGGGCCTGGGGGATGCCGCGCGGGTTCGTGGGGACATCCTTGGGATCGGGCCTGGAGAGAGCGAGAAAAGTCATGTTTAGCATTCCAAGTCGTGCCGGCAAAGAGACATAGGATCATGGGGTTGGAAGGCCACTTCTCTCTGCTCCTTACTTTGCCACGGCCTTGCCGCTGCTGGGCGTCGCCATGGTCGCCCTGCGAGGTTGAAACGGAAAGAGAGGAAGAGAAAGGGAAAGGGGCGTCCCTTCTTGCTAAACTTGTCGTTGTCGAGGGCGGGGAAAGGAGGCGACGAAATTGGAGGGAGGCACGTCGTCGTCGTTGTGCTCGCACGCGCAAGAGGTTCCCCTTTCAAAAGCTCCAAAAGCTCAAAAGCTCACACAAACCCCTCCACCACTTTGCGCTCCTGCCCGCTAAGCTAGCACAATCGCACCGAAGCTTGGCGGTGACGACAGGCAGTATTTTTGTGTTGCTCTATTACCGTTCACGTTCTGCCTACGGTACAACTGTTCAATGTCACAGAATAATTTCATGACTTCTTTTCATCTCAACACAAGATCTCAGGCTCAGTCTCATTTCCTTTTCAAGTGCTTGAGTATATAGTTTTTTTTTAAAAAAAATTCGTTTTTTTTGTAGTTTAACAACAAAAAGTAAGTAATACATCGGACATCCTTAGTCCAAAGTAAGAGGAGTATCAACGAAATCCACAAAACGTTCTTCTTCAAAATCTCGCCAGTTTCCAGTCAATTTATGACTGCTAAATCAAACCCATGTGGACGAAAATGCCACTCAAAATCCTTTGCTCCTTTTCATCCAAGCCATGAAAAAAAAGAGTCGCTTTCCCTATGACACAAAAATATACACGAAGAACAAATGATGAGAGAAAGAAAACAGATAGCAAGAAGAGAAGCTATCAAAAACAAAAGAAAACAAAAACGCGAGTTCATATAATCGTTGCAGGGCCTTCCCCGTCTTGGTTGTGTGTTTGGTGTTTTCTGTTGTCGTTTATGCGCTGTCTTCCAGCTCCATGGTCTCTTTCGACCCATCCGCCTCCACATCGCCATCATCACCCGACGACATCACTGCGTGTGAAGCAAGGGAAGCATTATTGACTGAGTGGTGTGGGTTTGCGCGCCGCGAGATCACAGACGATGAAGCCAAAAAGCTCTCGTCCTCTTCCTCGACGCCTTCTGAGTCCAGCATGTCCTCATCCTCCTCCGACTCGGATGTCGAGCTGAATGGGGGATAGAACATAGCCGGGCGCGGCAGCTTGGCAGGCTCCCGCTGTTGGTAAATCGCCGATAAGTAGTTGATAATGACCGAGGGAGCCTTGTTCTTCATTGCAACTGCGGCTGAAACTGGGGCCGTCTGCTTCTTCAGTGCAGCAACACGATGTGCCAGCGAGGCCATCGAAAACGTGTCACCGCTGGGAGGGCTGCCGCTGTTGAGGTTGCTGTCAGCACAATCGGCATCGTCGTCCTCGCTGGCATTGATGAAGCCACTTGGGCGGAATGGCCGCCGTGTCGTAACACACATCGCAAAGTGGTCCTCAGGGAACACGCGGTTGATGCCCGATGCCTCGAGTAGCGGCTCCTCCACATCGACAGACGACGCATCGGTTTCCGAGCTATAATCGAAGATGACGAGGTTGTCGTCAAAGTCCTCCTGGTTACTCGTGCTGCTAATGTAGCTGGCCGAGCTGCTCATGTTGTCGTTGACGCTGGCCGCAGCCTCGATCCGCCCCACTGTCCCGATGCCTAACAGGCCGAGACCAGCCCACTCGTGTCTTGACAGACTCAAATAGTCAGTCAGAGGGCGGAATGGGATATGGGAGCCGGACGAGGATCGGTGCACGGTCGGCCGGTTTTGCAGAGGCTCGTCCATCGAGTCCTGCGTTTGCAGGGTCGACGTCTCGTTTGTCGCCGGGCTTACCTCACCCGAGCTGTCCCCAGCAAGATCGGTGCAAAACGGCATGCCGCTGTAGTACACAACAACACCGTCGGACTTGCGCCTCTTGCGGATGTTGGACGAACCCGAGCGGCTCATGGCATACCGGGAGGCGTCGATGTTGAAATTGCTGTTGAGGCCGTTGCTGTTGGTAATGCTGGTGCTCTTCGTCTTGCTTTTGGCGTCGTTTCGATTGCGGCTCTTTGTGTTGCTTTGATCCATACGACTACCGTACGCGTGGCTGGTCTCGGGTTGGTCGGATTCTTGGGACGACATCTCCTCCCCAGACGTCAGGACTGGGACAGAGTTTCGATGAACAAACAGAGGCTTGTACTGGAAACTGGACGAGGCGGCCGAATCCTGCATGCGCGTCTTAGAATGTTTCTTACTGCTGGACAATGCAGATGCCGAGCCGTTTCCGGATGTCTTGGCCCTCTTCCGCTGGCCAGTCACATCAGAGCCGTCGTCTGCGTCGGTGGACTGGCTGTGCTGCGACCGGTCGCCTGTGCTACCACCGTCACTGCTGAACTTGGTTCCGTCCATACCGCCGCGCCAACGGATTTTCTGGCCGTCGGGCGAAAGCTGGAACTTTGTGCTCTTCTCGACAACAGCCTGCCGAATGAAATCGGGCGCCACGTTGAGGATATGCAGTTGGGCCAGGTTTGCCAAAAGATTCAGGTAGACCCAGCCGTCTGCATCAGGAGACACATCAATCGTCTTGGCCACGCTTCGGGGGCCAATTTCGGGTGGAACAAGACCAAGATGACGGATGTACTCCATGTTTTCGGCAGGGACTTGCACTCTGTCAGGATCCAGGTCAAGAAGTCTTGTCGGACGCTGATCGGGGAGGGATGATCCGAGAGAATGTTTCCCATTCCCATTCACATTGCCGCCACTGTTGCCGCTGGTGTACGCACTGGTAGCGAGAACGTTGCTGTGGCCACTGCTATTGCCGTTGCCGCCATTGCCGTTACCGTTGCCTGCTTCCTCACCGTTGGAGTTTGAGTTGGAAGCGGACCCATTGTCGCGGGATTTGGCTTGTTTGTGACCAGAAATCCGCGCTTGAATACGGGCCTCGCGCGCAGGTTCAAAACTATCCAACGACGTGGGGATCTGGAGATTCACCGCGGCGGCAGCAGAAGCAGCAGGTGTAGAGGCATACGTAGCAATGTTAACAGCCGGAGCAATACTGTAATCGCCACTGCTACCGCTACGGCTACCGCTGTTGCCAGCGCCGGACCTTTTTGTCGACCTGTCGCCTAGTGCGGCGGCTATGGTGGTTGTTGGTGCTGCATCACCCGAGTCTGGCGCGGAGGAACGTGCCTGGCGGGTATATCTGCCGCCGATTTTGCCGGTGAAGAGTTGCTCCAGGCGTCTCACGATCAGCTTCTTCTTCTCCTTATCGCCAAGAGTATTGAAGCCATAATGTGGGTGGAGACCTTCCGGAATGTCCTTCAGATACCGCTCCACCTTCTGCTCGGACGAGGTGCGGGCCTTTGAGCCACCAAAGGGGGGCCGGGTCAGTGATGTGCCAGAAGAATTGGCGCCCGTGGACATGGAAGCATAGGCCGAGTCGACAGGCCGTGAGCGCGACGACGAATTGGAAGCCTGCTTGGACCGCGAGCCACTCGACGAGTAGAGTGCTGAGTTGTTGTGATGGTGATGGTGGTGGTGCTGGTGTGGCTGCTGAGAGTGGTCCTTGGAGGACAAGGACTTGTCCCGCTTGCGCTGAGACGAAGAGTCGTTCGAGGCGGTGTCACCAAGACTAGCGGCGAAATCGCGGAGCGTGGCCTCGAGCTCCTGCTTCTTGCGGCGCGGCAGGCCATGCATCTTGATTTCGAACAGCTTTTCATCTTCGAGAACATCCCGGTTCACCTTTTGCTGGTACCGTTTGAGCTGCTCCTTGAGACGCTTGTTCTCAATGGTCAAGTCGTCAATCACGCTCCGGTAGTCTTCCGAGCTGCTGCTCCGCGTGTTGGCATGTTCAAGGGTTGCTGGGAGAAACGAAGTGCCTGGTGGGACGAAAGGGGGAGCAACTTGCGGTGACATGAGAGGAATGTCGTTGTTTGCATCGTCGCTTGATAATACTCGCGATTCAAAATAGGATCCAACTTTAAGAAGCAAAAGATCCTCGTCAGTCGCGAGACGCAAGGGGGGGGACATGGAGACATCATTCTTACCATCTGGAGGGCTGACATCAAACGCTGCGGTTGGGTTGTTGTTCGAATTGTCAAACCACTTCTTTGCATCAGTCATGATTGATGCACGACTGCGGCCTGAAGCGTCGCTCTGCCGAGATGGGTTCTTGGTCCGTTGCTGGTCTTCCGAAAATTCATCGTGCGAGTTGTCACCACCGGGCGTGGCCGCAGCATCGCCGCGAAATGCTTGGCCATGTCGTTGGTGTGCGCGCGCTCCGAGTGGTGTTTGCGGTTCGGCGCTGGTGTTCTGCATCGCAGAGGATGATTGGCGGAGTGGGTGAGGATGAAGCGGGTCGTTTGGGTTCTGTCTGCTGTTGCCGGTCACATCAAAATTTGGCGCCTTCAAGTGCCGTGATCGAGCTGCCTTTCCGTTGTCCATTGTCTTGTTGTCGTTGACGTCGAAACGTCTTGCCACGCGAGGGGCACAAATGGCTAGAGGTGAGGCATCTGCTATCTCAGAGCCGTTGGGAATTTCGCCCGTCAGATCAAGCCAGAGTCGTGGTTTTGCAGTGAGACGATGTCGCTTTGGCGACGATGTTGCTGCGGCCGACAATGACGCAGCGACAGTCGGTTTCGGCGGTGGTGCTAGACTAGGTCGAGAAAGCACTCCGTATAGTGCGGTTGCGTGTAACTATGCCCGCTGTGTAAGGGCTATTCGAATGTTCGGGTTCGTAAAAGACAAAAAAATGGATTCGGATTCGTTGTTTGTTCGTTAGGAGAGAATCGGTGTTGTGTTGTGTTTTGGTGAGAATTGTGTAAATGAGGCAAGGAAGGTCGAGAACGGGAGTGAAAAACAGCAGAACGGAAAGGTTAAGAGGAAGCAAAGGGGAGCCGGGGCGGCTTGCGTCAAAGAAAAGGGAAAAGATCGGCCTCGACTTTGGCACTCGCAGGTTCGTGCAGTGGGGCCAGGGCAAGGGGGGAAGTGTTTCTAGGCACAAGTAGACACTAAGAATGCAATGGAAGAGATGGTTTGGAGTTGTTGGGGGGGGGGGGGGGGTGACAGCACTGCAAGATGACGCGCGGGCTGAATATGATGAGGGTCCAGAACCTGTGAATTGTGAACCTGTGCGAGGGACAAATGCAAATGCGTGAGGCCGAAAAGCTGATGCGGACGGCGAAAAGTGAAGATGCAAGGAAATGGCAGAGGATTAGGAAAGAGTCAAAAGAAGGAAGGAAGGAGAGATGGGCAAGGGCAAGTGGCCTAGTGCGAGACAATATGAAGGAAAGGAGAAGAGACTGCCGGGGGAAGGAGCGCAGAGGGCGCAGAGGGCGCAGAGGGCGTATAGGGCGCAGACTGGTCGGGCTTTGGAAAGAACGATGCGGCTACAAGTCTATGGGAGAAAGAGGGGGTGTGCTTGCGGTAAGGTGATGGCTACGTCGTTTCTTTCTTTCTCCTAGTTTTTAACGCGCGCACCAGCGTAGGTGGAAAGAGCGATGGGCTGGATTTGGGGAAGAGCGTTGCAAAGAGGATGGCAGGAACAAACGATGGGTTCTTTCCCCTTCTGTCAATGAGACAAAGCGATCGGGATAGGCAAATAAACCCAAAAATACAGTGAAAACACGCTGATGGGAAGAAGAAAATAGAGATTAAGGGGGTGTGCGAGCGATGAGTAGTTACCGGAAGGGTGTGTGGCAAGAGGCAACCTGGTCGGTGAAAATTTTAGGGGTCTCGACGCCTTTAGAGGCGCGGTCATCGAGATCACTGAGTACGGGACGAGACACAACCCGATCCGCCCGCGATGCAGGCAGGTGCAAAGGAACCTGGCGACCACTGTGGTGGAAGGGAAGGGGCTAGCGACCAGCCAGTCCGAAAACATAATAATGCACGCGCTGGCTCACAAAGGGAGACTGACATGACGAGGGATTCGATCTGACTTTTTCTTCTCTTCTTGTTGTCTCCGTTTCCCAACATGACCTCTCTGTAGAACGAGCAGTTAGCTGTTTCTTTTGTCTCTGGTTTTACAGTCGTATCCCTTTTTCGGTTGTGTGTCTTCGCGTGCTCGCACGGTCGAGGATTGTGGCAGCAGATAGCTCGGCCTTGGAGATCGCACATTTGCCTTGGAATCGATGAAATGGCCCAAATATTGATCTAGCCCGATTAGGATAGGGTGCCGTTTCCTTTTTGTGTGTGCTGTGTGGGATTGTGTCACCGGTCAGAGACGAGAGGAAAATAGGAAAAGTGGGGAGTGGGTCTATTTGGAGGCGCTCACCATCGCGACCCAACTGAGAAAATTGCCGATTAAAAGCACCCTTGATTTCTGGCAAAGACAGGTGAAAGGTGGGATCAAAACAGAGGAATGAGAGAGGGGCGGGAGGAGACAATAAAAAAAAGAACCTAAACGGTGAACAATTAAGCGATGTAGCTGCTCCGCAAGAAGAGAAAAGTGTGGGCATACGAGGGATCCAGGCGAGCGTCCAAACGCGTGATGGCTTGGTGGGGACCGCTCTTTCCTTGCCTGACATCATATCACGAGAGCGAAAAAGAGCAACCGTGGGCGGCGCGAGACGGCATGCCATACGACCCACAAAAGATCAAAATACCCGCAAGCGAAGGGGAAAATAGACGGTGATTGATCTTGGTCAAACTATCGCCATGGCAGCTATCCCACCAAATGATCGATGCTGAGTTGCTTCGCTCCAGCACCCAAATCGGGCGTCTCATTGAAAAGAAAAACGAACAAGCGATGGAGCAAGAAGACGAAGATGGGCAGGCAAGGTCTAGGCCGGTGGGTCTTCTGATTTTAGATGGGCCGTTTTTCCCTCATCATCCTCTTCTTTTTCATTTATATTTCGATTAACTTTTATTGCCCTTTGCTCCTTCTCTCTCTTTCCTGATTCTTTTGGCTTCTGTTGCGACAGGCGGGCAGGGCCGTTACCCTCCCTCCAGGTATCTTACGGAGGAATAGTGCATTCGGTTCATTCTGGGCGTTCGATTGATATGCAAAGCGGAAATACATGTCGCTCCTTCTGGGGGAGCATTTTCGCTGTGTCGCTGCGTTGGGCGGCGCGTCTTTCCCCAGATGGGAAGAAAGCAACTCGGAACACATCAGCATCCGGCAAAAAGCGTCGCTCAGCACATTGCAGACAACAAAAAGAGACAAAGGCGCAGAAATGTCGATTCTACGAGTAAGACTACCTCTCGTCATCTTTTTTCCCCGGTTGTCCTCAATCCCGACGCACGTGAGACCCACGTCTGACTCGTCTTCGGAAACGAAGCATCCTGTCCTATACGCCATATGCAGGCGATAGTTTAGCGACATACCGTCAGGTCATGAGGCTTTGTAATTATTGAGACTATCGTGATCACCTAGCCGCAGCAGGGATAGGCTCTGCAGCGGACGTTCGGAGATGTTGTCCAAGAGCTGGCCTTGACCCGCGGCGGCATCCTCGGGGGAGGGGGGAATGTCGTGCGTCGCCCGACGTCCGTTGCACTGATCAACATCGTCGCCTATCATGACAACCGTGCCCGCTACCACAACCACGTCTCCCACGTCTAGAAGAAGGATAGATACCCGTTCCACCCGGTGTGTTACTCGGCCATGCCTCAGCTCGCTCTGTGACCGGTATGGCTGTTGTGCCACGCGACCGTCTGGGGGTTTATCAGGGCTCTGTCCAGAGACACGGTAGCCTCAACTACGTGGTGATGATGGCCTGCTCATACGTCCCTGGCATTCTACGAGTAGATGATAGTCCAGAATATGAAAGTTAAACCTTATTTTATTTCGATATACTTCATTTGCATCAAAACATATGTGAGAAGAAAACACAAAAAGGAAGAAGGCTTATTTCATATAAACAAATACTGAGATGTTCAAGAACAAACGCATGCTATTTTTTTCCATCTTGAAGTTTTCTCCGTTGCGAGCCTGTTGCCCCCCTGCATCGAGCTCCTTCCTGTACTGTTACCATCCATTATATTATTATTATTTTCTTTGCTTTATTTCCCTCCTTTTCACCTGCAAGTTGGTCCCTGCATCACAGCACCAGGGTGATTGGCCAATTAAATGTAAAATGGAGCACAAAATAAATAATAAAATCAGACAACTAACTTGCCATCGGGCAATAAAATGCCAGAATAATACTCCGTACGGAGTACACTCGAAGGCTTTGACGTTGCCGTTTGGGTTCGTCGCGAAGGATGGGAAAGCTCTCGAATGTCAACAGTGAAAAGAGTGGGTCTGTTATTGGCCAATTAGATTCGGACGTCTTAGAAAATGACATCATAAGCATCGTTTCCGGCGGATCGCCCAACTCTAATCCACAGCCATCAGGTCCGGCCCTGTCTGTCTTCCCCCTCTGTTTTCCCTTTTGCGCCACTTTTTTTTTTTTGCAATCGGCCAACGCCTTTTCTTCTGCCCGCTGATGCCGCGTACTTTTGTATTTGCCCACTTGGCGCTGTGGAGCCCCCTGCACGCCCATATTTTGTACACACTAGACACAACTGGATTTTGGTGAAGAATCCGGGATAGTTAAAGATGGGAAAGAGCAAAAATTCGGTGCGAGATCGAATCGACGACGAAAATGGTAAATTCTAGACTGCCGCGCAGAAAACTGCAATAGGGGCAGACATCACAGGCCCTATGTCCTCCCTCTGTTTTCAGGGACTTTGCGTTCTGCCTCGTCTCGTTTTTCGTTTCAATTTCAACTCCGCAGTTTGCGATTCCCGGCTAACAGGCGTACTATTTGCGGCCTGGACTACGATGAGCATGGCTAGAATGAAACCCGCAGACAATACTCCATCACCTCGTATGGCATGAGCTATGCTCCTTCACAAAATGGGGTCGTGGTCTGGGAGACTTGACAGAAAAAAAAGGGTTGGGATTTGTGCGGTCTTTAACGCCGCGTGACGTCATAGTACATGGGTCTAGCACTGCTCCAACGCTCCTTCCCCCCCCTCCCCCATGTCGCTCTGCGGGGCGGCATCCTTCCCTGCACATATCCAGAGGCACGCAAGAGAAAGAAAAAGAAAGCACGAGAGACGTAAGGAGACACAAAGGGGCTCGGGGGGCCGGGGGGCGCAGAAGGCAGCCGGATCGACGTCAGCTCACGGTGGGATGCCTCGATGCCTCATGCGCATACCGCCAGCCCAGGACAACAAGATTCAGGGTCCAACTGTGGACACGGTCGACCGACCGACCACATGCCAAGGCATGTCTTGCTGCATCACAAACCTGCATCGTCACTGACGTTATCTCGTGGACACCGTGGGCTCTATACGATGCTCCATCCCATGCCCTTGGTGCATCTTACGTATGACTGAAATTGGTCGTGTGCTTTGTATTTTCGTGAATCTATTGTATCTCGCGCAATGTAAATGGAAAGAGAAAGAGCGCCATCGCGCCATCCGCCAGCCGCCAACCAACCGCCAACCAGAACCAGCCCATAGAAAAACAAAGAACCCTTGTTCCTGCTAATCTACCTTTTACGGAGTACCGTTACCGCCACCCCCTGCCACTAGCCCGTGCTTGCTTGTCGCATGCCGCTAGCAAAAGCAGGGACTCTGCAGGTTGTACCGGATAGAGCTCAAAGAGGGAGCTCTCTACTCCTTGACAAGCAGGTTCTGGCCAGTCATCTCCTCAGGCTGCGACAGGCCCATGGCGGCCAGAACCGTCGGCGCCACGTCGCCCAGCACACCCTCGACGTCGGTGCGCAGGCGCCAGCCCTCGGGGGCGTTGGCCATGACCAGCGGCACCTTGTTGGTGGTGTGCGAGGTCTTGGGCTTGCCGTCGGCAAACTTCATCTCCTCGGCGTTGCCGTGGTCGGCCGTGATAAACAGCACGTAGCCCTCCTTCTTGCACGCCTCGTAGATGGCACCAATCGCCTTGTCGGTCGCCGCACAGCCGACAATCGCCGCCTCGTACACGCCCGTGTGGCCGACCATGTCCGGCGGCGCAAAGTTGTTCATGACAAAGGGGAACTTGTGCTCGCCCAGGCGCTTGGCGACCTGGTCGGCAACGCCCGCCGCCGACATCTCGGGCGCCTTGTCGTAGGTGGCCACGCTCTTGTTGGAGGGCACCAAGTCCTGCGCCTCGTCGCGCTCCTCGAGCGGGAACGCCTTCTCAACACCGCCGTTGAAGAAGAATGTCACGTGCGCGTACTTCTCCGTCTCGGCCACGTGCACCTGCGGCACGCCCTGCTTGCCGAGCCACTCGGCCAGCACGTTGCCCATGTGCTGCGGCTTAAAGGCAATCTTGAAGGGGAAGTCGAGCTTGTACTGGGTCATGGTGACCAGCGTGATGTCCTTGGGGTAGGGGAAGTCGGGGCGGGGCGAGCGGTCGACATCGCCGAGCAGCTGCACGATCTGGCGGACGCGGTCCGAGCGGTAGTTGAAGAAGAACACGACATCCTTGTCCTTGATGCGGCGCTGCTCGCCACCAACGATGATGGGCTTGAGGAACTCGTCGTTCTCGCCCGCGGCGTAGCGCTCCTCGATCGTCTTGACCGGGTCCTCGCTGGCCTCGCCCTCGCCGAGCACCAGGCCCTTGAGCGCCAGCTCGTTGCGCTCCCAGCGCTTATCACGGTCCATGGCGTAGTAGCGGCCGACAATCGTGGCCAGCTCGCCCGTGCCGATCTCCTTGGCCGTCGCCAGCAGCTCCTTGAGGTAGCCAAGGCCCGACTTGGGATCCGTGTCGCGGCCGTCGCCGAAGAAGTGGATGTACACCTCGGGCACGCCGGCGGCCTTGGCGGCGCGCAGCAGCGAGTAGAGATGCTCCTGCTTCGAGTGCTGGAAAGAGAAAAGTGTTAGCGTGTCGAAAAAAAACGCAAGCAGGGTATTTTGCCTCGCACTTACAACACCACCGTGCGACACGAGGCCGCACAGATGCAGACGGCCGGTGCCATTCTTGGCCAGGTTCAGCGCCTCGCTGATCGTGTCGTTGGAGGCAAACGTGTCGTTCTTGATGGACTGGTCGATGCGCACGACGTCCTGCCAGACGACACGACCGGCGCCAATGTTGAGATGACCGACCTCGGAGTTGCCCATCAGACCCTCGGGCAGGCCGACGGCGAGCGACGAGGCCTCAAGCTCCGTGAAGCCCGTCTTGCTCTTGGCGAACTCGTCCATCACGGGCGTCTCGGCGGCGGCAATGGCGTCGCCGTTCTTGGGCGACTGGGCTGACGGGATACCCCATCCATCAATGACGACTGTAAATAGGGGAAAAAAAGGAAAACAAAAGGCTCAGAGAGCCAGCGCAGAGCGCACGAGCACAATGATTAGCCAGGCGATCTCCAAGTAGACGAGCATGTAGGCGATGACCAGCAGGGGGTCTGCCACGCGGGCCTTTTCTTCGTCTGCGGTGTGTTTCTGTCTCTGTCTCTCTGTCGGACCCTCTTCGCTGTTCCTCCCCTTTGCATCCTCTCGTCTTGCCTCCTTGTTCCTGGCGTCCTCTCCTCGCTGTTGTTTCTCCTCTTCGTCTCGCATCTTCTCTTCTCGACAACGCGGTGGTGCACTCTCTGACTCGCCGACGGGTGGTAGGGGTTTAGAAAATGCGGGCGGGGGACGTACTGAGGCAGGCATTCTGCTCGACTTTGGCCATTTTGAGGTTGTTTTGATATGAAGGCTGTGGTTGGGATGGGACGATAAAGCTCGATGCAAGGAGGGAATAAATGTCGAAAAGTCGTCGAAAAACTGCAAACAGACTCAATTTGCGGATGAATCAGGTCGATCGACGTAATTGGGATAGGGATTGCCTTGTGTGGTGAGAGAGAAGACAGAGGCCGCGGAAAAAAAACAAGTTCTGCGTGATTTTCAAAGAAACGAGAGAAAAAAACAGGAGAGCTCTTTTTTTCTTATTCTGAATTACTCGCTATTATTTACTGCTATCTTTTCACTATGTATCATCGACTTTTCTATGGGCTTTGATTCAGCGCGCTTTCTTTTGTTGGCGGGACCGCCTGGCGGGGTAACAGGCGATAGGGGGCGGCTGGCAGGAAAGAGAGGCGATAGCACTGTTTGCGTACTGTGCTCTGTTGGCGGAGTGTTGCTGCCTGCGCACAGTGCGCACAGTGCCACCGGAGGCTGCATGCTTCGGCGCGTTCCTGCCCAGTAGCTTCAGAACATTCCACAGCTCCTTCCTCTCGTTTGGCCAATCCACTCCTGCCATTTCCATCTCGCTTTCTGCTTTCTTTTGCTTCATTTTGACACCACGACTTCCACACACCGACACCACACTGCCTCCCGTCTCGTCTTCTTTCCCGACCATGGCTCATCCGCTCGCCCTCCCCAAGACCTTCTCGCCCGACGCGCTGGATACGACGGCCGAGCTCGCGGCTATCCTGGCGCGTCTGCGGCCGCCGCAGCCGGCTGGTGGTGGCGCTCAAAACGGAGCGGCAGGCGGTGCCAATGGCGGCGGCATGAACGACAACGACACGTTAGGCGCTTCCTTGGGCGGCGCGGCTGCTGCTGCTGCTGCCGCCGGTCCGCCCATCAGCCTTCGCGACCTGCCCACGGCCACTGACAGCCTCAAGCACAAGCTGCAGCACGCCCGCGTACAGATCAAGGCGCTGCCCGACGTCAACCGCACCGTGGCCGCACAGGAGGCCGAGGTGCGGCAGCTGGAGGCCCG
Organism: Sporothrix dimorphospora; assembly: GCA_021397985.1. NCBI lineage: Eukaryota > Fungi > Ascomycota > Sordariomycetes > Ophiostomatales > Ophiostomataceae > Sporothrix > Sporothrix dimorphospora. The sequence goes on along the minus strand of WOUA01000005.1, from coordinate 331,504 downwards.
CATCGAAGCACAAAAGGCGATGCTGGCGCGGCTGCGGGCGGACGGCGCGCTGTTCGCTGCGGCCGGCGAGCAAGAGCAGCGCGATGCCGACAAGATGGAGCTGTGAGGGGGCGGCAGGTGAGCGACAAGAAAAGCGACACGACGTTACGACGATACCTCACGAATTAAACGACTTGCTATTATGCCTCTGTTCAAAGGCTGCGCTATAGAACATTTAACGAGCCAAATTTGGTATTCAAACCGCAACGCCATTGCCATCCACTTCCACATATTAGACCATCACTTCTTTCCAATTCCTACAGCGCTCAGAACATCTTCTGTGCCCAGTCCCGCTCCGCCAGCCACGGAATTCGTCCAGACCGTCTCCGGCAGCCGCTCGGCCTCGGGCAGCACGCTCCAGTTGGGCGACGCGTCGGACCGCAGCCACTTGAAGTCGTCCACCTGGTCCCACTGGCTGCTCGTTCTAGTGCTGCCACCGGTGTCCTTGTCCCCGCCCTCGCTGTCGTCGTTGGCATAGGCTTGAGGCAGCGGCGCAAAGCGCATCCGCCGGCAGTCCTCGATGATGGGCCGGCTGCCGCACTGCAGGTAAACGTCCACGCCGTCGCACTCGTGGATGCGCACCTGGCGTGCCGCCACGACGAGCACGCAGTTCTTGAGGCCTGTCACGTGCACAGCACCGCTGACGTGACCAGCCACAACGAGACTCCGCTCAATGTTGCGCAGCATGAGGCTCTGGAAAGCAGCACCGCCGCCGCCGCGGGTCGTGCTGGCCGTGGGTACGGACATGTCGACAACACAATCGCGAAGGTCGGTCAGGCTGCCGTACGCAGTGGCACGGGATGCCGACAGCGGGAGGATGATGTGCAGGCCTGTGTGGCCCGCGAGGGCGACCTCGCGAGCGGACGAGAAGCTGGGCTTGCGGATGCCGCCGCTGCTGGTGCTGCTGCCCTTGGCGGCAATCTCGGTGTTGTAGTTCTTTGCGGCCCCAGCACCGAGCACCGGCAAAGTGCCAACGGCGTCAGACGCTTCGGTCGCTGTGGCGGCGTCTTGTGTCTCTGGTTTGGCGACGGGCTTGTCGGGCACACCACGGAGCAGCCGGTTGTCTGGTGTAGACGGCGGGCCTGTTGCCGGTGCTGTGGCGGCCGTCTTGGGCGCCCGCTTAAACTGGAACCGGGGCTTGGCAGGTGCCAACCGGGCCAGCTCCTCATTCAGCTGATCTGTGAGCGACTTGACGGTCTGTGAGGATTAGCCAATGCATACATAGCATACAAAACACACATTGAAATTCACAATGATTTACATACTGCAGAGTGTGTCCGCTGATCGTAGGCGGGAATGAAGTCGGCCGCATCGGCCACCTCGAGGGACAGCTTGGAGATGCGCGTCAGGATGCTGTCCGTGGCATCCTTGCGCTCACCGCCGACAATGGCAATGGATCCGAGCTTGCTGATGTGGTTTTGGATGTCTGTAATGTTAGAAGGAACTAAGAAGGCGACAAGGCTGACTTAAATGCTTACCAAGGACTTCGACTTGGAACTGGCGGTAGAACCGCTCCTTGGGGTCCATAATGGGCCGTTTTCCTGCAAAGGCAAACGGGTAGTTGTGAGCGACGGGGTTCATGACTTGAGACATTGTGTATGGGAGTCAGTGGTGGAGATGAGCAGGTGACAGCGAATGTGTTTCGTGATGCTAAATGGTGCTCTATGCAGTTATATACCCAAAGAAACTTAAGTCTTAACCCATTGGTGTATAAAGAGGGGAAATTAACCAGATTTTGGAGTTCTCGGGAAGCAACGGAAATGCGGGCGAGGGCTCGATATATAAGAAATGCCTCTTCAAAAAGACGCAAAATCAAGATGGTCGATGGCTGATGGCTGCTCACTTACACTCTTTCTTTCTTCTCGCCCACACGGAAAGGCTATGCCGATCCCTTGTCTGGGGATTAAAGGGAAGACGTGACTGGTTGAGACCTGTAAAATGATCGAAACTCGCAGAGAGAGACAGACGGAGGCGAAAAAAGTTGGCAGGCCGAGATCAGGGCCGTCTGGTTCGGCTGGTGGACTTTGCAGAGGAGGGGGTAAAGATCGACAGTCTGTGGGGGACCGGGGGGGAGGTGGGAGGTGGTGACTTTGGAGACGAGATGCAAACAATACGAGGCTTGCGGAGAGGCAGAGAAGACGCGGGAGCAGACAAGGTATGACGAAAGTGAGGAACAAAAGAGGTGAACGAGTTACTGTGGAAGAGAGGCTGATATCTGGCAAGGAAAGAGAGGCCTTCAGTCAGCTGGTTCGTTTGTACGACTGCTATTGCCAGTGATCGTGAAACGAGTGTACTTTGCTTGTAAAAGGGTCGCCCCAAGAAACCAGGACTGCTTGTTGGTCTTCAACGTGTCGATAGCCGGAGATCGATACACAGGAGACAAGGAGAGACACAAGAGGAGACGTTAACAGAAGCCCCGCCTGGCAGACAGACCCTGAACGGAAGGGTCAGGCCCCGCACGTTAGCGGGCGAAAGCTACCACAAAGTGCGCTGTGACGTAGTTTTTGGCACTGGAAGGAAGATGGGATGGCAGGTTGCTCACAGGACAGGTTAAACAGAAAGAAAAGAAGCAATTCGCAGCTTTGACGAGTGTAAGAGAACGAGATGCAATGTTGTGTACGAGATGCAATGTTGTGTACGAGATGCAATGTTGTGTACGCCTTCTCTCTTTTATTTATCCCAAATCCATGGTGCAGAGCAGATACTGTCCCTAATTCGTCTGCCTGGATATGCAACTAGTGGGGCGAACCGGCCGCTGTATTCGTCTACCCGAGCACGCAGGGTCAAGCCAGACCCCACCAAAAGCCGAGTCATTCCAGTGGACGCCGCCGCGAATGCAGCCCTGTAATTCGCCGACAGTCCACAGTTAGCCGGCGATGCACCGAAAACTTAACGACAAACCAAGACTTCTTGTGAGACATTCGACGGGTTTGCCTACAACGGTTCTTTTCTTGCCATTGTCTGATTTCTTATTGTTTTTCGTCATCCTTGCATAGACCTATTGCATGGCTACCATTTTTCAGACGCCGCCATGCTCTCACCAGCAATCGCGTCGTCGTCCAGCAGCCGGTTCGGCCAGGCCATGATTTCTGCCGTGGGACGAGTGTCTTCGTGCTCGAAATCGCCGCATACATCTTGGCAGCAAGTACGTGCTCTGAGCACCACCAAAAGAACATGCTTGCTGCACGGCGGACAACCGCGACTGCGACCGTCTGTGGTGTACAGCAACAGCGGTGCCACCTCCCTGACTGCACCTTCGGCCCGGCGCTGTGCTTTCCATCGCACGGCGCCGGTGGGGATGCCTCGTCGCCGCGACTTTTTCACGTCGAATCTGCTGCTTCGGCCCAACGGGAGTAACGGTGAGGGTAGTAGCAGCAAATCGACCCCCGACAAGGACGCCAAAGACAGCAAAGATACCAAGGATGGCAAAGCCACGACGACACCTTCAGCGGCGGCCATGCAAGCAGCCAAGCGGAAACCGCGGTCGGCCGGCGCGAAGCACTCGCTGCGCCGTGTGGCTGTGATTGCTCAACAGCAGCCTGGCCCCGCGTCGGCGCCGCCTAAGGGTAGTCGTGCTGACGAGGCGCGGGCCTTGGACAAGGATGCTGGGGTAGATGAGTTTGTAGCTTCTGGCGTGCTCAAGTCGCCTTCGAATCGCGTGGCCAAATCCCGCCGCGAGATACGGGAGACGACCGAGGCTGAGACCGACCTGGACGACCTGAACGACGGCAGCAATGTCATTAGCGCTGTCTGCTTGGCTGAGTCGTTTGACATGGGGCAGGTCATGACCATCCTCGAAGACCAGGGCTACCACCTCGACCCGGACGGCAGCGGCTTCGAGTCGCACGAGGTGGTGCACGCGCGAAAGTGGTGGCCACCGGTGGAACATGCTGGCGAAGATGAGTGGCGCGAGGTGGACCTCTTTGTGTTTGAGTCCGGCACGCTTGTCGGCTGGGGTCTGCCGGCCGACGCCGTGGACGCGCTGGCGACATCGCACCTGGTGGCGGCCGCGGCCGATCCGTTTGTGGCACTGCGCGAGACGGAGACGCTCGAATTTCGGCGCGACGCCGCGCGCGAGAACGGCGCCATGCGCGGCGACGTGGTCGTGCTGGGCACGCGCCACGAGGCGGCTGAGGGCGACCGGCTGGCGACAACGCGCGCGCAGATTGCCTTTTCGTCGGGGCTCGCGCGCAGCACTAAGCTGGCAGTGCTGGAGCGGTCGTTTACCGACTACTTTGAGTCGACGCGGCGGATCCCGGAGATCCTGGCCGGCCGCAAAAGTGGTGGGCGCGACGGCGGCGGCCTGGGCCACATTTCGCAAAAGTTCATCCTCCAAAAGACGGGCGAGCTGCTGAGCCTGCGCGCGCAGCTCAACCACTACCGCGAGCTGACGGACGCGCTGCCGGACATCTTCTGGGACGCGCGCGCGGAGCTGGGGCTCGAGGGCTACTACGAGCAAGTGGGCCGGGCGCTGGACGTGGGCGTGCGCATCAAGACGCTCAACCAGAAGATGGACTATGCACAGGAGATTGCGACGGTGCTGCGCGAGATCTCGAGCGAGCGCCACGGCACGCGGCTGGAGTGGATCATCATTGTGCTGATTGCCGTCGAGGTCGTCTTTGAGCTGCGCCGGGTGTATCTGGATTTGAAGGAGGGGAGCGGAGAGAAGAAGGGAGCGAAGCAGGTGCAGGGAGACGTTGCCAAGGAATAGGAGAAGGGGAAATAGGGGTATGAAGGAAGACGAACGAAAAGGAAGGAGCTATTGGAAGAACAAGGGTAGGAATGACAACGGAACGACGAACGACGGAGGAAGGAGCCAACGAGACAAAACCTGATACCCAACTCATATTAAGCCCTTACATCTACGACTTGGATAGACTCCGTATTATGTAGATATACCATTCACCTCTGTTTCATGCTCTTTTCATCTTAAATTGTTTCCCATTTCATTACTCTCTGCGTGTGTCAGACTTGTTCCACCGATGTTGGTTGATATTGTGGAGAAGTTGGGCTAATTGCACTGCGAATCCACTAAACCCACTGCTGTTAGAATATTGTGGATATAGCATGCAAGTGTCCCATTACTCCACATGTGGTCGCGCTTTCCTTCCCTGGACTTTCCCATTTCACAACTGCAGACGCTTGGATATACAATAAATAGTAGCAACATTTTGCATTCTAATTTCCAATTGCTTCTATCTCTTTAACAAAGAACCAGGCTAATCGACATCACTGCAACTATCACAAATACCACACCGTTACTGACCTCCCCTAAAAGTCTTCCGACGGACACTCGACGCCCACATATGACATGGACGCCGGTAGGTACTGGCCCGAGCCCACGGGCGTGTTGTTGATGCCGTCGCTCGTGTCCGTCCAGAACAGCTCGTAGTCGACCGAGTAGTCGTGCGGGATGGCCGAGTACAGCTGCGGGCCAAAGCCGGCGACGGAGCAGTCGACGGCGGCTGTGGTCTTGTCGAGCGTGCACACGGCCGGCGCGTACCCATTGGCGGTGTTGGCGGTGTAGTAGCTGAGCGGCGCGAGCAACAGGTAGGGATAGCCGGCATAACCGATGACGCCGCCCTGCTCGACGGAGCCCTGCTGCACAATGTAGCCCTCGGGCGTCAGCGTCAAGACAGCCTCGGTCCATACACTCCCACTCAGACCAAAGAACGGGTAGGGCACGCCGTCCTGCACGACCATGGCCTGGCCGTCGACGTGGTCGTTGCCTGAGCTGTGGGCAATGAGGTTGAAGCAGATTGGCGTGGGTGAGGCGGAGGCGGAAGCAGACGACGAGCTGGCCGAGGAGCTGGCCGAGGAGCTCGAAGCGGATGAAGACGCGGACGAAGACGCAGACGAAGAGCTAGATGCGGATGACGATGCAGAAGACGAAGCGGAAGAGGACGAGACCGACGACGACGATGCCGAAGAAGAGGATGCCGAAGAGGACGACACTGATGACGAAGCCGACGATGAGGTAGATAAAGAGGCGGCCGAGGAAGAAGGGACAGAAATAGACGAAGACGATGCTGACGAGGCTGAGCTGGAGACGGAGCTGGAAACAGAGCTCAAACTAGCAATTGAGCTAGAGCTCGACACTGACGACACCGACGACACCGACGACGCAGACGAAACAGACGACGATGAGACGGCACTGCTCGACTTCTGCGGCCGACAGTTGGAGCCCGCAGCGCTACTGAAGAGCGACAAGACGGCGACGGCGCTAGCGACGAGGTTGTGAATCCGCATGATGAGAAAGGTGAAGCAAGACTTTGTCGATGCGCTCCGCTGACACGATAAGGAAAGCGAAAGAGAAAGAAAAAGAAGAAAAAAGAAGCATAAAAGCTCACAGGGGAAAAGGAGAGTAAAAACGAAGGCCGGGGCTTCCTTAAATCAAGCCACCAATTTCCAATATTGCGCCTATCTGTGCTTTTTCTACCGTTCAGTTCAAACCAGCAAATGCACGAATCGATGAGACAAGAAAACGACACGAAAAGGAGTCTGCTTCGTTGTCAGGCTTCTGGGTTCCCTGGCCAAGTTCAGACGGGTCTGTCTGGTCGACGCCATGCTTCTGCAACCGAGAAAAAAAAGCAATAGCGCAGACGAAGTCGAAAGAAAGTCACGAAAGTCACAAGCGATGAGAGCACGAATGAAGAAGAAGAATGCCCAAAAAGGAAATAATATTAAGGTCAACGCCAGCTCTCGGCACGATGCAGTTCAGCTCCTGACGCTATGCCGTTTTCGTGGCTGCCACCATCCCAGATTTCTTTGAAAATTGTTTTCACCGACCCCTATCTCTGGGAAGCCCTATTTATTGTCTCGGACAATAAGAACGGTCCAGAGGGATGAAGTGGGGAGGGACAATGGTAGAGAGCTGATATGGAGGTTCAGAAAAACCACTGTGCACATCGAAGCTGCTCATCGACTTCTCCGCAAATCACGAGCCGCGTATGGGGGCCAAATGTTGGCGGTGTACGGAGTACGGGCAACCAAAGGTCGGCCCTGCTTGTGCGGCACAGCTGCTCAACTGCCTGCGCCACAACAACATGTGCCATGGGAGACAAACAGGCTGAAGCAGACGGCTCTGAGCATAAACGAGGGGCTGACAATGTGAAGATATATCGGGTCTCCCCCGTCTCTTTTTCTCCTTTTATCGGTTTTCCTATTTATCACGGTCTTGCCATTTGCTTTCTAGATCAAACCCACCGACAGTTGTGATGGTGTGGCCACAACCTGCTGGCATTGGCGAGTGGCTGCACACAACGGTTCGCCGGGGACTCATCGCGGTCGTGGTCGCACTGCTGGCTATAACTGTCTATACTGCCGTGCTGTCGCACGAAGCAGCCTACGGTATCCTCATCACAGGGGTAAGTATTCATGGGACGACGGTTATTGAGCGCATCGCGTTTATAGCTAACGACGCAACAGTCCCTCATCTCTATAGTCGGCGATGTGGCGAACATACTCCTTTACAACGCCAAGTCGCCCATCCTAGCACCTAGCATCATCATGGCTGATATTTTTGCCATTGCCCTTTGTGTTGTCGGCGCCATCCTGACTTTATTCTCGGGCTTCGGCCGTGGCGACGACCCGAACCCGCCCAAAGAGCCGCCGAAATCAGACGACTATGCATACATGACGTTGAAGCTGGCACTGGCTGTCGTGTAAGATGCACACCAACCCCCCTGCCCAGCTTTGAGGAGACTTTGCTAACTGTATACTGTTACAGTGGCCTCCGTGTGGTATCGTTGATTGCAACAGGCACTTTTGGTCGTACTGTCGTCCGACGATGGAGAAGGGAGCCTGAAACCGGAGAACCAACAATAAAACTGAAACATGACAAGAAATATATTACGTTTACTACGAAGCGCAAGCCATCACGTCATTGGTTCTCTAATCACGTTTGAAACAGTATCATGACCATTTTGGCTAGATTATGCTTCCCTGTCATGGTGTTCTAAAGAAGTAGGAGCTAGATACGCATACATACGAGGATGGCCGAAACATTTCGCATTTTCGGTCATGTCTGGTTTTTCGTGTACTTCTCCGAGGTTATGATTTACCCGGTAAAATGGCTCTCGTGGTTGGAGCACGTTGGTCGTGGCCGTTGATTTAACCGGCCCAGTGATTTTCAAGCCCAGTGATTTTCAAGAACGCTGAGATAGCTGCTGCTTTGACAAAAGCTGCTATGATTCATTGAGCTCTTAAATGGCAAAGTTACTATAAACTCATGGAAATTCCGACGCCTCGGCCGGCACACAAGACAACCTTTTTACCGCAGCCGCGCGCTCAACAAAAAGGCCGCCGTAAAACACAGCCAGCCGGGCACGTCGGCGAAAAATGTGCGGGTGACGTGCAGTTGAAGCCACGTCTGGATGAGGTATAGGTTGTCGCGCTTCCTCTCGCCGTTCGCCTTTTCTCCCAGACCGCCAATCGTCTCCATTAGATTCTTGGCCCGAGGTCCAAATAGCATAGGCCCGACGCTGAAGACAAGGCCGGCCGTGAAGAGGCAGCGGGCGGCTGGGACGAGGACAATATCGCTTATCCCAGACAGTCCGAGGAGGGACGCCAGACGGCTCGTGGGCCGGCTGAGGGCCAGGTTGGCGCCGGTGACGACCCAGGACAGCGGGTAGAGCACAAAAATGGCGGCGAGGCCGGCGGGGAACTACCGGTGAATAAAGTGGCCAAGAAGGGTGTTGACCTGGGCGCGACTCTCCTGTGACGCGATCTTACCCTTGTCTTGGAGGTCGGCTGGCAGGTCGAGGAACGGGCGCAAGAACAGGTACTGGCTATAGTCGAACTGGACGGCGGTGGCCGACAACACCATCGGCGTGCAGCGGAGGAGGAGGACACCGTGCGCCATTGCGATGAAGTTTAGGTGATCGTTGTGTTGAGTGCGGCGATAGATGCGAAAGAAAGGCGAAACAATGTAAAACAGCATCGACTCGTGGGGCTTGGGGCGTCTTATACGCGGCGAAGGAAGGATCGGCGCGATGAGCGGAGATACGTCAAGAATCGGCTGATCGGGCTTGCGAGGATTCCGAGGGCGGGCGCGCTCTACGTTTACGAGTATAATATAAAACACTCAGTGACTCCGTACAGCAATGAAAGATCACAGTTAAAAACGAGGAGAAAATTGTCCACGTCGATGCAGCGAGCATCGAAAAACTGGTGGATTTGAGTCTATGGATCTATGTCTTGAAATAGCAAATTGTAAATAGCAAAAGTAAAATCATCACAAGATCATCGTCATTACGGCGCGAGGCCGGGCATAACGGTAGCGCAAAATGGAGAACTGTCAAGCAGCAGTCGGCCGGAGAGCATGGCAGGGCGCAAGGCAGAGACAGTACCGGCTGTTAGCCATGTCTACTTCTTCGCCTTCTCAAGGGCATCGATCACCAACGAGGCGCTTTCAAGCTCGTCCTCTCTGAGCTTCCGGCCCAGGATGCCCTGTGCAGCCTCCCTGAGGTGGTTCCAAAGTCGGGGTAGCACTATTTCCCACTTGTCCTTGACAGCCGTATGCATCAACTCCGGGTCGTTGTCGACGTGAATGTTCTTGCGCCCCATCTTGAGCACCGTATCCTGCGACAGCTTCCAATCGATGAACATGTCCTTGTCATACGATAGCGACGAGATGGGCACCTCGTTGTTTCTCAGTTGCCCGAGATCAAACAGCGGCAGCCAGTCCTCCTTCTTGGCCAGTAGCTTGGCGGCTTCCTTCAGAGGCTGCAAGGCATGGAACTGGTCGTAGTGGAAGGGATAGACGTGCTCGGCCGACATGTAGATGCGCTTGTCAACAAAGTGCTTCTCGCCGTATTTCTTGTCAGCCTCATCCTTGGGCGAAAACACGCGCTGGAAGGCGTTCGGCTCGAGCCACCAGTACTCCCCACGCCCGTCTCCGATTCTCTTGGCGGACCAGTTCGACGCCGGGAGCGGGTGTTCGGTGTAGATGGGCTCCTGTAGGATGGCGTAGAGAGGCCGCTCCTCGAAACGCAACCAGGACTCAATTGCAATGAGCGTTTTGACATCAAATTTATGCTTCTTGGCTTCGATGTCTGCAATGCACATGTTCAGAGCTTTGTCGACCTTTCCGTCGCCGTCTGTTGTGCCGAGCGTGCGACCCACGCACAAGAACCGCTCGGGCGTCAGAATACCGCCACCGGGCATCTTCATCGGAATTCTAGCCCCACCGGCATCTTTGCCATGGTCATAGATGAACTCGAGAATGCGTCTCACGCTCTCTTCATGATGATCGTACTTGTCGTAGAAGGCGTCGCAGGCCTTGATCACCGTAGCGTAGGTGTTCATGTAGACCGTATCGGCCGACTGGCCCACCGGCGGGATGCCACCCGTCACGAGCACCATGTGCAGCGCCTCAGGGTAGAATGATAGGTACGTGTACGACACCCACCCGCCGTACGACTGGCCGATAAGTGTCCACTTGTTCGCAGCCTTGATCCCAGACGTCAGGAGCAGACTCTTTCGCACTGCTTCGAGGTCTCGCACGATGTTGTCCTGGCGATACCAGGTCAATATTTCAGCTTGTTTCTCTGGAGACACGTTAAGGAGTGAGGGCGTTGCGTCCGGTTTATAGGCCTGGGCTGTGCCTTCTTCGAATGCAGCCAAGTTGAGATGGTCGGCCCGCTGAAGGTTGCTGCTACCGGTGCCGCGGTAGTCCATGAAGAGAATCTGGAACCCCTTCTTGAGGTAGTATTCGGTCATTTCGGGGTTGGAGGTGGGCGGGTTGTCAGAACCCGGGCCCCCCACAAGATAGACGGCGATGGGCTTGTCCGACTCCAGCTTGACGCCACATTCGTCCTGGAGTATCTCTAGCGGAGCGTCCTCTAGTTCCTTGTCAGTCTGCACTTCCGTGGTGTTCTTTTTGAGAACAACGCGGACAGTGACAAGAATCGTTTCTTCGGCATCCTCGCGATGTTTGAGAGGCACCCCATACTGCAGCTGGTTGTACTCGAAGCCCGTTTTCTTGTGGCGGTAGAGCGCGGTCACGCCCAACTTAGCCGGAGCCACAGGACGCTTGGCGTCTTCGAGGTCCTTCTCGGACCGGGCCGTAAAAGGTGGGGTGCCAGACATCTTGTTGAATTGTCGAAGGCGCTTCTTGAAGTGCGGATTGTGTCTCGTGCAGATCGATGCGTGTGCCGGTGTGTTGATCGTCGGTCGTGGGTCGTCGACCGGCTGTCTCCTGAAGATGTCCATCCAGAAAAGGGGAAAAGAGGAGAGTCAGGAACCGCAACGAGGACGGCGAGTTTTTATACTCTTTTCTGGATTCATATTTTCTAGGAGGAATATGAAAGTCCTCAATGACGAGCTGCGAGGCGTTGTTAGAGAGAATGAATGCCTTTTCGTCGAGGGAGTTGAGCGAGTTGATCCAGTTGGGTTGTTGGGGCAGCTCAGCAAAGCGAGGAGAGTAAGGACAGTCAGAGATGGCTTGTCCGTGAACAGGAGAGTCAAAGGAGACGTGAATAAGTATTGGAAAAAATCAATAAAAGGTGACCGTAAATACAGGCGTTCTATTTTGCGCGCAAAGGACGATATTGATGTCAATGAAAGAAGGGGATGGAGATCCTTTTATTTCCTTTGTTGACGCACGACATGGTCAATAGAGTGGAGGCATGTTTGGTCATTGAGGAACCTGGGAAAGAGCACTTCAATAGATGCAAAATTGAGGACAGAGCCACTCAAGGAAGGGGCATCTTGAGATAACGGAAAGAGCACATGATGGTGGGCCGGTGACAGGAGGAAGGAGCTCCCCACGGCTGACAAAAAATGGACGATAGGCAACCAAAAAGAGGTATCACCAACAGTGAGTAAACAAAGTCAATCAACGGATGACAGGCCATAAACGGAAGCCAAGCAAGAATGTCATGAAATGAACATGCCAACTTTTTCTACTTATTGGCGGTGGGGAGTGAGGTCATGGGTGAATTTTGGGGGGCTGGGAGAGGTTACACAGAAGAGGTTGAAATAAATGTGTCAAGGATCGATGCAAATAAACGAAGAAAGCAGATAAAATAGGAAATAAATTAATATTATTTGCAGAAAGGCGCAAAGCACAGTGGGTGACACGAAGGATGGCAAAGGCGAGAGCCGTCGATCAGCACGGATGTCTCGTGTGATGCAATTAGCTTTGGCCTAGCTATTTTATTTATTTATTTATTCTTTCCTGCTACCTAATCTAGGAGAGTTGGTATGACAAGCCATGGACTGAAACTGAATGATTTTTTTAAGCTCGTGTGCGACCTCTGGCTCATGCTCGCTTGTGTACTGCGTTTAGTGTTAGACACTGTTTTTTTTTTTCAACATTGTTGTTTGTTTTTGCATACGTGGGTCTTTTGACCATTTTTTATTTCACCATTTAGCTCCCTCCTAGCTCCTTTCAGTTTTATTTGCCTGGTCGGTCGACCATCGTCGTCTTTCGGGTCGCACACACGTCGGCTGCCAAAGGTGTTGGCCGAAACTGCACGTTGTTCCTTTGATGTAACTACCAAGACGCGAGGGGTGGGCTGTCGGAAAATGAGACACCACAGATAGCCATACCCGGACATGCAATACCGGGCACAGGCTTTGTTCTGTTGCCCAACGGTGACTGGGCGGTCGGCTCAAGACTGTCTGAAAGGGGAAAACAGCATCAAGAGACACATGGCACACCTGAACAAGGGAGAAGAGCTGATCGACCTGAAAGTCGGCCTAAAGACGGCCCAGGAATCCGCCTCCCCTGTTGTTGGTCTGTTGGACCGGACAGAGCGACTCGGGCACTTACAAACCGGGGGTCAAGGCTGGCAACATTTGGCAGCTTGCCCTTGGGGGCCGAACCGGCCGGCCGCTGTCGGTTTGTTGGCGAGTCGAAAGGGTGGGTGACAGGCATTCATTTTGTGTCACGGGGCACATGTCAATGTCACCAAGCCAGGGACAAGACAAAAGAACAGATCATCTAAGAAAGAGAGAACGCCGTGCTTCGACTCGTTAAAAAAGGGCTTTGACTATCCGTGTGACAAAGCAACAGATTATCAACACGGCGCTTTCCAAAGACATAAGACCCCCACGAAGTCTATCCAAAAACAGGCCTCAAAGAGAGGCAGCGGCCATTGCGCGCGTTGAGTTCACTCGCTCAAGCTCCTTTCTGCTCGCGGCTGCAGGACTCCCTCGAGCCACCGTGCCACTTCGGGCCAACCAGCCTCCGCATCTAGGCCCGTCACCAGTCCAATGTAACCGTCTGGCCGCACGCCGACCAGCGCACCACGCGTGCGGCTGATGCCATAGTTCTCGTATGCCCGCCCGTCGCCGTCATGGTGGCTCGGCCGGTCCACGAACACCTTGTCGTAATTGTGGCCGAGTTTGGGGTCGAACGGATGGTATACTTCGTGTAGGTCGAGGAGGTTGATCTCTTCTCCCGCAGAGCCGGAAGCAGCAGCAGCATACACGAGTAAAACATCGATGATACTTGGTGGCTTCTCTGGGGCGAGCCCGTAGCCTGGGCGCCCGCCACCGTGGAGGTTGGTCGTGCCTGGCATCAACACCATGGTGGGAAGCCGTGGTAGGAGCGTGTCGGCCAGCCAGGCACCCAGCTTGTTAACTTTTTCCAGTTGCGGTGAAGACGCGGACAATTCACCACTAAACAACACAAGGCGGAACCGACCGTCGGACGGCATCTTGTGGTGCAGCTCCCAGGGGCGGGCATCCGCGTGCCGCAGGACCTGGTGGGAGGGGAACCGCATGCCAAGAATGCACGCCGTCGAAAGTGCGCTCGTGCTGTGGGCCGTGCTTTGCGGCACATCGTCACTTGTCCCGCTTTCGTCGCCTGCAGCTTCCTCGGAAGAGCTGTCGGTAGCTGTTGTAACCAGAGTACTCGGTTGATATTTGATGCCAACGGCAGTTGTAAACTGGACATACAAGTAAGTATTTTCCGTTTTTAAACCCCCTTTTCTTTGATTCTTGTTTACTCACCATATGGCTCTGCTGGAAGGCGGCTGCAAACTCGTCCATAGAGACGCCAGTCTCATCGAGAATGTCCTTGGCGGGACGGCCCGAGAAGAGACGCGAGAAGCGGTGGTCAAATGCAATGAGCTGCTTGGCAATGGCCCTCCGCTCGAGCTCGTATGTCGACAGAACGGCCGGCTGTAGGATGCCCTTGCATACGAGCCCTAACTTCCAGCCCAGGTTGTAGGTGTCCTGCATCGAGACGTTCATGCCTTGGCCAGCCTTTGGCGAGTGCGTATGGACGGCATCTAACTGTCAACATGCCATAAAACGAAAAGTAAAACGGTAGGGAGAAAGAGAACACACCCCCTGCAAGGAACACCCGGTTCAACTTGCTAAAATGGTTGCCAACGCGCTGCCCGATCTGGTAAGCCGTCCACCTGTGGCGGATGTCAGTCAATTGTCTTTTTCTTTTCGACCCTTGCCGGGGTTCTTGTGTGACCTCCCGTGGCGGCCTGGGCGGTGTTACACTTACCAGTCGCAGTAGTGATAGTCGATGTGGTACGGGCTCATGATCTTCTTGGCTGCCTTGATGATCATGTCCGGTTTAATCTGAGAGCGGTCGACACGTCCGCTGCCAACGGACACCTCGGTCAGTTGGATGTACAGCCGCACAAGCCGGTTTTCCCGTGGGATCACCATCATACTGCCGCTTGAGGTGCTGTGAATCATCGTGCGGTTGCGAATGTCGGCTGCTGCTGTCAGTACGCTGCTCGAGGAGCAAATCCAATGTTTGACAGGCACGAGAGAGCACACGTACGAAAGTCGGTGATCGGAACAATGTCCAGCACGCCCCAAATGTAGTCCGTCATCTCGCCCACCATGTCAAACGCTGGCCCAAGCGCCTTCCGTGTCCAGCTGTGCGCTCCATCACAGCCGACGACGTACTTGCACTGCACGACCTCGTCTTGCACGGCAGCAGACGGATCCCCTTGTGCAGGCATAGGACCGTCGTCGGGCGGGTTAAGGTTGCTCCGGAAGAGCCCGTCCTGTACGTTGCTGAGCAACTGCGTCGGCGTGGCCTCGGACTCGCTCAAGTGCCTCAGCGTGACTGTCACCGGGTAGGCTGCTGCGTCATCGACCCGCTGTTCGTCAATTATGAGGGACGTTGGCATCACCTTGCGCTCCACAGCAATGCGGTCTCGCGGCCGTGTGTTCTTTTTTGTTGCGTTGTCGGCGCCAGCACCCACGTCGTTGGCTGGTCCATACGAGTCGCGGATGGCGTCGAGAAAGAAAGTCTCGGCTCGACCCTGGTGTAGCACGACCTCGTGGAACCGAGATAGGCCTGCCCTCCCGTTGACCACGCGGTCGTCGCGGCGAATGCGGCCTGTTTCGTCCGGGTTCCAAAAACAGACCTCTGGTCATGTGTTAGCAGAGATAATAAAAATCGAAAGAAGAGAAGGGCGAAGAGGGTGCGAGTTGAGTAACGTACCAATCATGTGGTTCGACTCGTTCCATATCTTCTCCGCAATGCCAAAGCTGTCGAGAATTTCGAGCGAGCGGACCTGGAATCTAAGTGGTACAGTTAGTGTTTTCATCCCGTTGTTGCGTTCCCTCACTCATGACCTGCTACATGCTCCATAGTCCTACCCATCTGCCTGCCCGGAATAGACTTTGTCGGTGCGCTTGTCTACAATGCGAGAATTCACTCCGAGGCGAGCCAGCCACAACGCCAACATAAGGCCTGCCGGCCCAGCACCAACAATCAGCACATCCGTCTTGGAAACTGCTCTCGTGTCGGCCATGGCGGGTCGCGTGGGGGCCACAGAATGGATTGCTGTCGCACGTTGTACAAGAAGAATGTTTGTTCGGAAACACGCAGGCAAGAAAGACAGAAAAAGAAAAAATTTAAGCCGTTGATGTTGTGGGACGCGCCCGGTGGTGATATCCAAAACAGATGCTCAAAACAAAATATGTGGTAGACCGTCGCACCATTAAGTTACATGTCGGCAGATCAAAAAGCCATATGTCGTACAAAAACGCTTTTCTTCGGAAATATATTCGAGGCGGAGACACAGCCTGCTGCGAGAAAAGGTTGGCGCCCTGCGTGCATTCGGTCGCTCAAAGTGCCGTGCTCCTTCGCCGAGTGAGAAATTTGGAGAAGTGGCCCTCATGCATCGGAGCTCTCATTAGATGCATGGAAGTAGGATGAGCGGAGGGGTGGGGCAGCTCGATATGACAAGACAATGACAGAGCATGACCGATCAAAAGAGGCACGAACATGCGTGGAGTACTCAGTAGCATTGAGGAAAATGCAGGCCGCATGCGCCAGCCTCCACCAGTTTGTCGTCTTCAGCATGGCCTATTCGCCGCCGCCTGAATTGCTCGTGTTGCGGCCAAGGTCACGCCTCACGCGCCAAACGCGAGAGCCAACGTCCCGCTTTTGGCCGCCTTGCAATGTCTCGACCCAAGGTATTTCGGATGGTAACGGCTTTCCGCGTGCAGACGCAGGCGCGATTTCGGTAGCACGACCGTCCTCGCCTGTTTCCGAGTCCTCCCCGTCCGTATCGTCCTCGGCAACATCGTCTGCCATCTCACCTGAACCCTTAATTTCCTTACTAGAACTTTGGAGGAACAGATCTTCCGTATAAGCCCATGTCGGCGAGTCGAATTTTCCAGAAACAAGAACAACCCCCACACCGTCCTGCTGCATGACTTCCTCAATTGCCTCGCTCGCCGGTAACGGAGTCAACAAATGTAGCTCTTTGTTGTCCACATCGATGCCTCTAACAAGGGCGACGCCTAGTTTGTGAGAGTGTCGTGGATTCAGCTTTCGGTCGTCTGGGTTCAAGATGTAAGGAATGCCCTCCGGCGATCGCACAAGAGGAGGCGGAAGACGGCGAACAGCCGGCTCTGAAGTATTGCCTCCGGTCGTCTCCTCTTCCGCCTCAACATCCATCTCCGTGCTCGGATCATCAGCTGTCTCGCCCCCTTTCCAGAACGCGGCCATATGTTCAATAGCCACAATGGAGACCACCGTTCCGTTGATCGCATCCGCAACAAGATCGGCCGGTGGCTGTGAGTCGTAGCACGCCACTCCAATGATGCCGCTCTCCGATCCTGCGTAGGGGACAACCCATGGACGCATGGCTGTCATAGGTGAAGCTTGCCAGGAGGCATATGAACGGTTCTCAGGCTTTTGTGAAGAAGACAATTTCGATGGAGAAGGAGAGGAGGTGTCAAGGTGGATGTAAGACATGGTCTGCATCGTTCTCAGGTGCGCTGCTGTCCGTACTTTCAGGTCTCCCGGCTGCGACGGTAGCTCCACAAAAGGCACGTTTTGGTACGCAGACCTCAAGCTCACGACCGTATCTTCGGGGCCCTCCTGCGACATGTAAATGACCTGTGATGGCCGCATTCTCTTGGCCAAGTCCGTAAGAATCTCCAGACCCGTGCCCTGAATCCACCCCGGTGTGTTCACTACAAGCGGGCAGCGGTTTCGTAGGTCTCTGTGGTAAAGAGAGTAGAGATCTAGCACACACTCAATGTAGTGTTCGGGATCTGTTGCCGGCGACACGGATGCCAGCTCGTGAGCGCGAAGCAGTTTGTTGCCATTGTTGTCGTTGCTAGCAACATACGGGTGGCAGAATGGAGGCGAGAAGTTGGGCTGGTGGACGTGCACCAGAGATAAAGAGCCCGGCGTTCCAAATTCGGGCTGGCCTGGATCAATATCCAGAACAGCAACACTAGGTGACGTCCACTTCTTTGGCCACTTGCCCCCGTCTACTCCGTCTTTTGTGATGAGCCGGTTTGCGAGCAGCCGTGAGAACGTAGACTTTCCGGAGGATTTGGGACCGCAGACAAACAAGACTTGCTGCCCGGTCTTAGTGCCGCCGCTCTTCTTGGGTGATGTTAACTCGGCAATCAGCTTGTACCACTCGGGTGGCACCGTGAGATCGCGTGATGATATTGGGTCGTCCTCGGATGTGTAAAGCTGTAGGAAAAGTTAGATAAATGCCATACTGGTGTACATAAAAATAAGTGGCGTGGGTCGAGCTCACAATTTGGAACGTAGCGCTGGACTCCTTTTTAGATGAGTCGGCAAGTGGCTCATTCCAGAGCCGTGAGAACATGGGCGAAAGATTTCCTAGCTGGCGAAGAGATGGAGCGGCGGGGTGTGGCTGAAGCATGACCGTTGCGTCGTCGGTACATCGAAGGACTGGTAAGGCGTGGCATCGTGGTGCGTGAACCCAGTGCGTCTTCTCGGAGGCACGCAGAGTCGCGCCGGCCAGAGTCACAGAGCCACTCCTGATCGTGAGCCCGTAACTGCCAAGGACAACAAGGCGCTATGTTGTTAGATATTTACTTTGTAATTGGCATAATATTTTGAGGAGTCCTCCTACCTCTTCATCAATCAGCTTTAGGAGCATGGTCCCATTTGCCTTCTGTTGAAAGTTTTGTTTGCTCGGCTGGAATGAAGACCGCAAGACGGGTGCCGCCTGTCGGAGAGTCGACACCAGACGCACCGTAGCATGGCTATTCCCACGGTTAGACCTGGAGATACTGCATCGAATGGTAGAAAGTAATGCTCACCTCTTAATTTGTACCACGGGTGGGTTGACGGCTTTCTGCTCTGATGCTGCTGCCGGTGCAGCAGCATCGGTCTCTTCCAGCCGTGTCTGCAGCGTCTCTTTTTCGCTCTGCTCTCGTGACGCGCTCGTAGCCTCTGCTTCAGCTGGCCGCACATCTTGAACCTCGTCCACCTGAGGTGGCTCAACCTGGGCCACGCCAGCTGCCTTCTCGAGGGCTGCCTGCGCCTCACGCGCGGCGGCCTCCTTTTTCTCGAGCATCCGCTGCCTTGCACTCTTGGCTAGAAAAAAACGCGTTAGCAATCATTCAAAATCATACAAATTGCTCATTCTTCTCTTCGTCGTTTGTTTTCATCCCGTTTTTCTGTTGCCGTCGTGGGGTACTTACGCGGCGCCGGCGGCGGGCCGGGCTCAACCTTTCTTTTTTTTCTCGGTTCCATATTGTGCCGATTCGAGTGTGCACTGACTCAAGCTGCCCTCTTGGCGCTTCGAAAGTCGGTCGAGGTGAGAGAGCGATGAGTGGAAAGTGAAGATAATGTGAGGTTCAATCTGCAATGGATTTTGAGAGCTCTCGATGGGTGAGGGAAGGAGCCAATCCGCACTGTGTTTTACAAGTAGGAGCGATCGAACTGTGGGGCCGTGCAGCCACTTCAAGCATCACTGAAGCTCTGAGAGCGTATTTCCTGGTGGCATATTTACACCCTTTCACGACAAAGCTTTGACTACTGAATAATATAATAGACGAGACACTTGATTTATTACTAGAGCCTCGTTTTACAACGACCAAACTTCCCTGATCGGCTTGCGACAGCGTTGTTGGTTCGCACAGTGCTGCATCGCACCTTCCCCCCAAAAACATTTTGGCGGTGAAGTGATTCTGCCGCTCTTTCCATAGATGGTGGGACCGCGCCGGCCAATGGGGGCGCGCGATTCGTTTAAGTGAAGTCTTTTTTTCAGACCAAAGGCTCAAAGACAAGCAGCTCTGGCTAAGAAACTTTTTTTTTCTACCTACAGTCTGAAACTGGGATCGGTCGACGATCGCATTTCACCAGGAACTAACAGACGACCAACATTCGCAAAACCACCGTGGATAACCGCTCTCAAACCCGATCGGCCTCTGTCTCTCCCCCGACAAACAAACCCTCCCATCGAGTCCGCAGCAAAGCAACAAACCGACACAATGGTTGGCCCTAGGGCGCCTCTGGGCAAATTGACCGACCATATCAAGGGCATGCTCGGCAGCCGGCCCACGGAGGGTACAGCACCGAAGCCGTCCCTGAGCGACCTGCAGAACGGCGGCAAGAGCGGTGCGTTTGACGACAGCGACGACGAGTCGAGCGACAGCGACAGCAGCTCCTCCGACAGCGACTCGGACGACGACAACAAGACGTCCTTTTTGCGCAAGATCTCGCAGACGAACGCAGCAGCAGCCTCGCCCACGACGACCAAACCCGCGACAAAGCCCACGACCAAACCTAATGGCGCCACAGTCGGCACGCCGACCCCCGCACCAAAGCCGGCCGCGAAGGTGAACGGCGCGGCCGTGAAGAAGGCTGCCGTGAAGAGCGAGAGCAGCAGCAGTGAAACCAGCAGCGACGAGAGCGAATCAGACTCCGAGGGCGAGGAGGAGATCGCCAAAAAACCGGCACAGAATGGCAAGAAGGTCGTGAAGACAGAGAGCTCGTCGGAGAGCAGCTCAGACGAGAGCAGCTCAGAGAGTGAAGAGGAGGTGGCGCCCAAGAAGAAGGCCGACAAGGCGGCAAATACAAAGACGGCAAGCAAGCTCTCAGCAACTACCTCGGCATCCTCTTCGGCTGCAACCTCCTCATCCAGCTCGCGGTCAACTAGTGTCGAGAGCAGCGAGTCCAAGGAGGACGAAGACGAGTTGGAAAATGATGCCCTTGTGGCAAATGGCGTGTATTCCGACGAGGAGATGGCCGATCAGTCATTTGCCATTGCCACGCGCGAAAACGGCGACAGCCAACTGTATGTTCATGTACAACCTGTCTCCAGCGATCATGGATGAGCGTGAGGTACTAACATTTTGTCTTCGCAACAGGGCAAACAACGTCCCCCAGTTCGCAACCCAAGGCTTTGAGCTGCGGCGCGCCGACGAGAGTAACGATGCCTCCGATGTAGCGCGCGTCTTCCGCCAGGCCAAGCTTGAGGGCAAGCAGCTCTGGTACTTTACAGCGCCGTCCTCGGTGCCCATTACCGTTGTCGAGAAGATGGCGATTCCCGTGGAGAAGGCTGAGCAGGGCAAGGCGATTCTGAGCCACGAGGGCCAAGACTACGGCATGAGCTTCGACGACGCGCTGACGTCAAAGACGATCAAGCTGCTGATTCCGAACAAGGCTGGCGATAAGTACTCTATCTGTATGTTTCCCCTTGGAGGCTCCTGGCATTCCCACCAAAGACGCACAGTAGCTAACATTTTTCAGTGGATCGGACCATCGACAAGACTATGCATCTGAAGCGTGTGACTCGGTTCTCGCAGGAGGAGGGAGAGGATTCGGTTGGAGATGCCGATCTGGCCGTGCAGGCACCTGTCGCGGCCAAGAAGGCGCCCCGGAAGCAGCCCGAGGGCCTGCGCGCGCGGTACCTGCCGATTGGTGTCAACGACACCGTAAACTCGTCTAAGAAACGGAAGCACGGCGACACCACAGCCGCAGCGACGGCTGCTTCCCCTGCCGAGAGCGACGACGAAAGCGACGGCGGCGCTGCGGTCAAGGTTAGCAAGAAGAAGAACAAGGCGACCGAGGCGGCCCCCGAACCCAGCCCGAAGAAGGCCAGAAAGGACAAGTCTGCGGACGAGGAGGCCGAGAAGTCACCCAAGAAAGACAAGAAGCCGGCAAGTGTTGTGCCGCTGCCGCCCATCCCTGGCTTCACGGCCGCGCCTGTACACAAGGTGACCCCGGTGGCGCCGCCGGTGCTGCCACTGTCCGCACTGAAGGCACCGTCCACGGCTTCCAGCCAGAAGACGGCCAAGAAGAAGTCGTCTGACAGCGGCAACATCCTGCCGTCATCGTCGCAGGTGTCCTACTCGCAGATCGACACCCCGTCTAAGATTATCCTCGACGACAAAGTTGTAAGCAAAAAGAGCAAGGACAAGAAGCGCGCCGTGATCGAGGAAGCCGACGCCGACGCCATGGACGTTGACGGCGACGAGGCCGCTGCACCGGCGGAGAGCAGCCCAGAGAAGAAGAAGAAGAAGGACAAGAAGGAGAAGAGTGAGAAGAAGGAGAAGAAGGACAAGAAAGAGAAAAAGGAGAAGAAGGAGAAGAAGGAGCGCAAGGCCAGCAAGGATGAGGATGACAGCGTAACCACCCCGGTTCCGAGCCTGACTGCCTCTGCTGTGCAGCCCAAGAAGGTGACGCCGGTGCCGCTTCCCCGGATGAACTAGAGGCCCCGCCTGGTGTAGTGGCAACGGCGTATTTGATTTGTGGTTATTGATTTCTGATTTCATCTAAGACTTGTCGTCTTTTATTTGTCTTCATTTTCTTTTCGTCTTTTCTTCTACTTGCACATGTTTTGCTTCATGGGGACGGGGTCCGGACGGCGCGATATCAACTGCTTCATTTTATATTTCTTCTTCAAACTTGTATTTTTCTTTTCATTTTCTCGTGTTTACTACTGTGCGTACAGTACAGTATTCAACGGAGCCAAAACTTAAACTTCACATTCGTGATTTTATCCTGTTTTATTTGTATGTCTGCCTCTCTATTTTCCTGTTGTTGCTAATAGTTGCGTCATACTACTGTCACTTCATTTACATGTCCATCTCATCATTCAAGAGGAAATATAAAGGCACTGATGTCGAGAAAGCGCCGTTAAGGTTATGTACGAAGTACGCAGAAATGAATACAAAACGAAGCCAATTCTACTGCTTCATTTTTTATTCCAGTGATTTAAGAGTCATGTCATGTTCACGCAAGACTTAGGTTTCTTGTAGATTGTCTTTGGAATTCTTTGTTTGTGCTTGTTGTTTCTGTCCTTGATCTATGTCTGCAGTACAAAAAAACATCCTCGCACCCATTATGACTGACACCGTTGAGCAGAAACCAAAAGGTCCTGCGAGGTCCAGCCCTCTTCTCTTTTTTGTTTCCCCCATTTTTCTTCTAGACATAGACATCAGCGAAAGCTGAAAAAAACAACCGACAAATAGACAACCATACACTTCTCTACTCCCACATTGTTTTGTTTTGTTCCTGACTCTGTTGCGTCGCGCCCCCCCGTTGTTCCCCAAGAGAGAACCCAAAATTAGTGACGCCTTCCCCAGAACAAAATAAAGCAGAAAGCCACAATTTCCAAAACAGAAAAGATTAATGACTCCGGTGTGTTGCCTTTCAAACTCCATATTCTCTTCCCTACCCTCCCTTCCCTTCGCGCCCGTTTGGTCGTAAAAAAAACAACGCGATGAATGGCTTATGGCATGCAAGGCAAGAAAAATTAAAAACACAAAAGAAACATGCTGGGGGCATTGGAGGCTGGCAAGTGTCAGATCCAGTGCACCCCAACGACAACTCGATGCTGACGAGGGGGTAACAGGCGATGCCTTGAACCTCCTCTTCAATATCGAGCTGCAAGAAAGCAATTACCCTCAAAAGGAGGGCAAGAACAAATATGTAACGAATGCCGGCCGCTGAAACCCCGTTAACGAATGCAATGCAAGACACGTGTGCGTCTGCGTGGTATGTTGTTTGGTGTATGACTCTCTTTCTAAAGCCAAATTCACCCCTCCGTTTGTTTCCGCCCGTTGCCAGAAAAGAAACACCGTCTGAACGCCGTCAATAAAAAAAGCAAAGAGGGGTTTGAACGCCGGTTTTTGGTAAAAGCGAGAGTGGTTGTAATAAAAATTCGGGCAAAAGAAACTGTCGACTCTTCATGATCATGATTGAACAACATGCTGCAGAAGAGGAGAGAAGATCGCCGAAGAAGAAGGGGAAAAAAAAACGAAATGTTCGAAAATGTGGTCGGAGTCGGTAGATGGTGGGAGTGTTTGTTGTATTAATGGCGGCGGTGATGTGGTGATGTGAGGATTTCGATTAAACATTACGATTGTGTGGCGATGGCTCACCGAACTGGAACAACCTCGCTCAGCTCGGCGTAGTGCGTATGTGACGCGTTGGCCGTGTCCCACACGCTCACAGGGTGAAACTCGACTTCAGGTGTCGTCGGGCTCATGGTTCCTGGGCTGCTGTTGCCACGGCTGCCGCCGCCGCTCACGCTGCCGGTAGCACTGCCACCAGACGACGACGCGAAGCTCGACGTGCTGCCAATGGTCCACTCATCGCTGTCGCCGAAAGCGCCGGCCGTGCGGTGTCGCGGCAGCAGGTCAAGGCCGAAGCCATCATAGTAGTCGTAGGCGTACTCGTCGACAATGGAGCGGTTCTTCTCGCCGACCTCGATGTACTCGTAGTCCCAGCGGGTGCGCTTGTCCAGCTGGCGGCGCGGCATGAAGCTCGAGCGCGAGATGTAGTAGAAGAGAGCAGCCAACAGACTGCCGGCAACCAGGTCGACGGCGTAGTGGTGGTTCAGGTACATGGTAGCCCACCAAATCCAGCCGACGTAAGCAATGAAGACAATGCGGAAGCGGGGGAAGCAGTAGCTCATGAACAGGGCCTCGAGCGTGGCGTCAGCAGCGTGCAGGCTCGGGAAGGCACCAAAAGGAAGAGGAGCGGTGGTGAAGCTCGTGGTGTACATGTCGACGCCCAGCAGCTGGTCCACACGGGCCAGACCGGCAGGGGAGCCGGGCATGCCGTAGTGGGCGGGCTCGAGGCCATGCAGGCGCTCGTACCAAGGGGGCGTGCAAGGGAAGATTAGCTGGGTGGTGACGCCGACGAGCGCCAGATAGCCAAAGTTGCGGGCAAAAATGGGGGTGGTGCCCGGGGCGGCAAAGAAGAACATCAGAACGCTGCAGACGGCAGGCGCGCCGAAGTGGCCCAGGCCGTAAGGGAACCAAGCCAGCAGGTCGAGCACGGGGTGCGTGTGCGCCGACAGGATATTAGACAGGTTGGCGCCATACAGGACGTTCTCGAGCGCCGGTAGAACCTTGACCCAAATGTGCGGGCGGTACTCGACGGGGATGAATCTGCAACGGGAAAAACCCCCAGTTAGAAACCAGTTTCACGCAAATAAATGAATGTCGTGGTTTGTGGTTTGTGGAAGCGCCACCAAAATCAATCAAAATCGCCCAAGCCGCTTTCCGCTTTCCCACTCTTCGTCCGCGCGCACAAATGGATGTGTGGCTGGCGGTGTTGAACGGGTTGCTCGGCAGATTGCGTAACGAAAATAGACCATCTCATCGCACAAAACACTGAAGAATACTCTGAAGAATGACAAACTTACCGGCTGGAGAAGAAGTAGAACAGGTAGGTCCATATCGGCAAGCTGGGCAGGAAGAACTGGCGCGTCGCTGGCATCAGGACGAGCAGACTGTAGCCGGCCACAATAGCGAGGTCGACGATGATAGGAATGGGCGCAATAATGAAGGAGAAAAAGACGAAAGCAACAGTAATCAGATGCTGCAGATCGTAGATGTTCCAGCGATGGCGACGTAGAGTGCGCAGACCGTCGGCCGGGTTGAAGGAGCGCTGAAGCGACGCGACGTTGACGACAGACGTCTTACCACTGCCGGCCTGTGGTGACGAGGCAAAGCGCGAAGGCGGCGCCGAAACAGACAAGCGAGGCTTCTGCTTTCTCCGGCTGCGACCAGGGCGGTATTTGCGGGGGATCGGGTTCCATTGGGCCAGTGCCGCGGCGGCAGGCCAGAGGAAAGACATTTTCGGTGTTGATTGTGACAACACGCCGCCGAAATCTTGCATCGTTGCGATGGATGGTGTGTAGTCGAGACGACGTAAATTAAGACGTAGGGTCCAAGGATCGTTCAGATAAGAGCCGTAGAGTGACGGGCAATCAAAAGCCCCGAGTAAACCGGGTATGATGGGAGGCCCGAGAAGAGGCGGCGCAAGCTGGTCGGATCTGGCTGTCGATCGGCGAGGCAAGAAAGCGAACAGCCCGAAGGATGTGTCGAGGGGAGTCGGCGGCGAGAGGGTTGTCGGTGATGGCGAGGGAGGGAGGTCTCGCGATCAAAGAAAAGTCGAAAGTCAACAACAACGCACGCCCATGGTCCTTGGTCGACGGAGAAATGATTCGAAGTGGTCGTCGGGGTAGGAAAAGGGTGGAAAGCGACAAGAAAAAAAAGGAAGGAAAGAAAGCTAAAAGAGATGAGAGGCGAAAGGGAGAAGAGAGGAAAGGAAAAGGGGACCAGGAATGGGTGTGTTTTTGGGCGAAGGAGCGAGGACAAGGGAATATGAGGATTTTGGGGCGACGAGAGTGGGCGGTACCAGAGACGGGGGAAAAGGAAAACGGCAGGGCGGCGTAGCGAGGAAAGAGCGAGAGCAACGGAGCAACAGAGGGCAAGGACGAAAAGAAAAGAAAAATTAAACACAAGGCTTGCTAGCCTGTATGGCCTGTAAGGGAAACGCTAAACGGAGTGGGCGCGACGGTGGCGGCGGGGCCTCGGGGAGCTTGTTCGTCGCTGTAGTGGTGTTTTAGTGCCACCGAAGCCCCGGGGACTGGGCACTGAATAACGGGGAGTGCGAAACGGACGTCAGAGAAAACGGAGCACGGAAAAGACGCTAGTGTGCAAGGGCGCTAGCAGGTGCGGGATGGCAGGTCTGGGATTTTACTGGGTGCTCGGGGCGCATTGGCGCTTACGTCAAATACACGCTTAGTGAAAAATGAGGGAAAGAACGACAGAGAAACAGGAGACCACAGAATGAGTGCCAGGGCATTGATATCGAATGCCACCTTGGACGGCACAGCGAGAGGAAGGAGCGACCATCGCACGACAACTGACACAGGCCAAAAAGAGCGTATCAATCCAGGTAGGTGGGAAGGAGCGGTTTTGAGACATCACCTCCTATCTTTCCGCATCTAAAGACGGAAGGCACGACCACGCGGACACACGCGACCACACAAAGTGCTGTGAAATAGGCGACTAGAAGCCGCCAAAAGGGTCCAACGTGATGACGAGGTTTGCGATACGGAGCACACGCATACTCCATACAAAGCGTTGGATGCAGACGTTTGCTAGCAGTGCTGGCTGTGCTGGGCACAGCAAAGGGATTCGGGGAATTCGATGTTCCCGAAGGGTGCGCGATGGGTGCGCGCGTGCTCGCGAAACGGAAAGAGCTACCGCAGCGAAGCGAAAGCAACTGGCAAGTACTCCGTAAGGCAAGCGCACCTGAAATTTCCTTTTGGTGGAGGGCTGCTCGTTCCCTGGGATGTTAATTGGAATCTCCACTTGCCCCAAACGGCCTGGACGGGCGCGAGAGTGGGGGAATGGGCGCTGGCTCCAGTGGGAAAGAGCGAGAACGACGGCCCTGCACAGAAATGAACGCTAGTGAGATCAGGGAAAACGACATGGGGCACCCAAGTATCAAGAAGGGACCAACCAGGGTGTTGCGATCCCCACAAAATAAACAGAACACAGAAAACACAAGAGACAGCTGGAGGCAGAAGGCAGAAAACGGAAGGCACTGATTCCAAGGCGCGGTTTTGTCACCTTTTTGCGCCTTGTCACGTCGTAATACGCCGTATTCCAGTTACGAGCACGACAGAGCGACGGTACGACGGTATTCTTCCTTGACGCTGGGGTCCTTTCCGTCTTAGCCGGGCCGGGGCAGGGCCCTTCCCCAAAAGGTCATTTCGTCTCTTCCCTCACTTCACACTCGCTCTGCCGTTGGATGTGTGATCCATCAAGGGCCAAGGGATGCTCTCCTGTGGCTCGCGTTCATTGCCGTTACAGGCTGCACATCTACTTGTCTCTGTCTCACAGGCGCTGCAGGCGCTTTGGCGACGTTGCAGTGCGACGATGTGCAAAGGGGAAAGTCGAGGGGAGAGACGAAAGACGAGAAGAGCCGGGCGTTTCATCTGTCGCGCCTCCGTCGCATCTGTTCACGGCCACACACCACCGTTTTTGAAGCATCTACAAGTATCTCACAAGTAAGATACAGACAGGTGCGTGGGCGCTGGTTGGTCTGACATTCACAAATAGATAAATGGTCGGGTTGCCGGAGGAGGAGCGACGCTCCGTGACAGAACCAAGGCCAGAATCTAGGCATGCTCCCGCCGTCAGCCGTCAACAAAGTCCACAGAAACTGGGCTGTGCTACATGATCCTCCGTTGGCTGGCGCCTGTGGCTCAGCCCCTCAGGAACCGACTGGGGAAAGCAAATGCGAGAAACGAGGGACATTGGGCGACTGGGATGCTGGGGCCACGGGAGAGAGCGAGACGGCACCGTCAGCTTACGGCATACGGAGTAATTACGACGTTCTTGTACAAGAACGGGCTGGGAGGAACAGCAACAGGGCAGAAGGTTGGATAGGGACGACCGGGGGCTCGGGCGATGCCCGTCAGAAAGGAAATGTAAGAAACAACAAGCCACAGACGACGGCCCAGAGCAGTACGGAGTAATCATCGGATTACTCGAGCACTTTTTTTGTTTTGTCGGGACAGTCGTCGGTTCGAGGCAGTGAGTTGAATTGGTCGAGAACAGACAGAAAAGCAGGGGACTCGACAGGGGACCCAAATTGAGTGACTGGACAGGGGTTCATCATGAGAAAATGAAACCGGGGTCGGTGTGCCGTGCGCGCGTACTCCGTACGACGACAAACGTGCGGGATACGGAGGAAACGAAAGGCGTTTCTTTTACTTTCAAAAGCACGACATGATGCGATGCATGGCTCTGGGCGAATCAACAGGGAACGACAGCGCCACCTAGAAACCCCAAACGAAGAAACACAAGGGCCAAGACGCAAGACACAAGACACAAGACAGACACCAGACACGAGACACGAGCACTGCATTCTAGAACGCGATGCGCTACGTATCAGGCATAGCATGCCACACGGGCCTCTCGTCATTGGTTTTCTGCGTCTCCCTTTGTTTGCCCTTTTCTGCTTATTGCTTCTTTGATATGTCCCTTCTTTGATGCCGGCCCTGGATCCTAAGCGATCAAACGATCCGCCGCGGCGGTTTTCCTTTTTTCTTCTTCTGGCCTTCTTACCTTTCTCTTTGTCCAGCTGGCCCTGTTTTATCTCTTTATCCGTCGTAAGAGCGTAAGAGCCCACCCTCCCATTTCTGGTTCTCTGTCATCCAGCCATCCCTTCCCCTCCCTTTCTTTATTTTGTGCTTCCGTTTTGTGTCCCAGACATTCGGGGACCAATACGATGGATGGACATTCCACACGTTGACACGTTCACCCCAGATTGCGACGTCAGATAGGTCTGACGCCCGCCCTACGAGCATTGTGCGCATCGTGCGCATCGTGCCCCATATTCCGTATTCGTTTCTGTCAATGAAGTGCCTTTTGCTGTTCGTTCGATCTTCCTCACATGTCCTGACGTTCTGCTCACTGCTCACTCTCGTCTCCGCCCCGCCGTCTTTTGGCCGTCTTCTGATATAATTTGATATGATTGGGTTTGATCTCACTTTTCCCCTTCTCTTCATCTGGTTTTCGCTGTCGACTGGGCTGAAATGGCAGGCTTGGCGCGGCGGCAGATGACGAAACGAGGCAGTAGCTCTGCAGCCTTGCGCCACTCTGGGGCAATCGGGGCACAAAGAACAGACCAGAAGTAGGGCAGAAGTATGGCAAAAGTGAGAAAACCATGAGGATCGCAGAGAGCAAAACCAGTAGTCATCCCCCACCCACCACGATGACATGGGGCACAGCAAGGCGAAGCACTGAGTAGGAAAATAAGTCGATCAAGACCTTGCCGTACATATACATGCACAATATGGCGATTTTAAACCGAGGCTCGTGGTGCATCAGTTCGTCTCGGCCTCGATCGTTGCAGCTCGCTCGCATACGTAATCCGACCACCAAGCGGCATATCCGATGCTTGAACCTTCCGTAGTGGTTGCTTTGATTTTGCACGCTACTGTCGTCATCCGTTCCCAGCTTGCATCAATTCGCAGTTGCCAGCAAATAGTAGCGCGCCCGCGATGGGGGGAGGGCGCCGTCTTGCTGGGTTGAGCTGAGCAAAAGAGGTTAAAAGAGGACGAAATGAGCTACGCTGTACGACATACGAGCGAGCCAATTCACGTGAGAGATATTCCACGCTTGCGGATTACTAAGAGCAGGGGAAAGTGAAGGAATGAATGAAACGGTGGGCAACGGCCAAAGGTCAAAGGCAACCCGAGGCGCTGGAATTGGCGACTGAAAGGTAAGATGCAACTGCACCGTTTTTGTTCCTCAAAGTGAGCTGAAAGAGTCCACTGTAAATTTGGGGGTTTGACCGTTTTCTACTGGGCTCGCCTCCTGTCGTCTCGTCCCAGACCAAATGAAGAGGACCCACCATTTCCCGGTCGATGGTTGATAACCGGAGCCGTAGCTTGAGAAATTTCGCTAAGGGTTTTTTCTTTCTTTCTTTTCTTTGGTCCATCTTTTTTTTTTCAGGGCCGAGGCGGGACCTAAATGTCGATTTCGTACGATTTTTTCTTCTTTTTTTTCGCGTTGCTAAATGGCTCTCGGCCTCGTCCTTTTCGCCCTCTCCGTCGGCCGAGGTTCATGTTGCGCATTGGCAAATGCGGCCGAACTACAATATAGACAACAAATGAGAAAAGGAATGTCGAAAGTGAAAACGTCGAAAAGAGGCAACTCGTCGTGCGAGCAGAAGAGACTCGTGCGTCTTGGCAAGAGAGTGAGTGCAATGATTATCGTTTTTCTGGATCGGCCATCGAGCGCTGCAATTGCCCCGAAACGATAAACGATAAAACCGATCTGCCCCGTCACAGCGGGCAGTTGCGGTCGCCTCTGTCATGTGGTCTGTTGTCCGTCCTTGCCTTGCGGCCCAGGGGCCTGGCGTATTGCTGGCGTATTACCCAACGGGCCCTACCGGGTGGCCGAGTGGCGTTGGAAAAGAAAGAAGAAAAAATATTTATATATATAAGATACATATATAATTAGTGAAGAGAGGCAAAATGGGCAAATACTGAGTAAAGGCAACAAGAGGCCCGCTGGCTCCTTCCAATCGTGCCGTGCCAACAAACAGCCTCTCCAGACGGAAGGCACGAGGGTTCACAGCAGAGCACAGAAGAGGACTGTCCTCTCAAATTAGGGTGGTATTACGGCTTGAGGGCACGGGAACGGGAAAAAGAGGGATCTTTTGGTCCAATCGTCTTCCAGGCAGCCGCGTAGAGAGCGGGCGAAACGAGTCGTTTTACAAGTTCTCGTTGACTTACAACATACACGCATTTCGCATGCATTCAAAATAAGATACGGTCTTGCGTCTGTCGCCTGGCCACTGCAGAAAGCGCTGCCACAGAAAACGGAGGAAACAGATGCTCGGCGTCGTGGAAAGTGGAAACGGTGATTGTCTCCTGTCTTCGATCGCTCCTTCCATCCTTTCATAAAAACTATCGAAAGAATCTCCGTCCAACATCCTCCGCTCCTGCCTTCTCGCCTGTCACCCCGTCAGTGGTCCTCCTTTGCTCCTTCCCATCTCCCATGGAGAATCGTCGTTCTCTCCAGGAGGGGCCGCCTAACGACAACTGCAATCTTAAACCCATCGCTGATTTGGCCAGGGGGGGCTCCTCTTCTGCCAAGCCCAAATCTCCAGGGAAAGAGGAAGGAGGGGGGGCCTGGGGCCCATCCACCAGATTTATTCTCCTTTGCACAGAAAACACCCACCAAAAGTCCACCAGAAGCCCACTGAAAGAGGCAACCGCTCACGTTTGTTAATGGGAAGGGTTTGCTCGGGGCGTCTGGGGGACCGGGGGCCCGTTCTTCGTCGTGAGCGGCCGTTTTGTTCCAGGGGTCTGGCAAGCTACAATTTACGCCTCCCGTTTTATTTATGGGAAATGGGCGTTATTGGTGTTTCGGGGCCTGTGGGCGCCTGGGCAAGAGGGGTCGCTTTGGTGCGAGGAAGGAGAGATGGGCGAAAGAGCGACGGGGCCACGGAGGTTAATTGACAGCGCGAGCCGAGTCGCGTCATGAAATGGAAAGAGCGATGTTGTGCAAAGGAAAGAGCGCACGATCCGAACAGAGGAGAGGACCCGTATCTTGCTTGTACATCGTAATGTCGTACATTGCATGAGACATTTTCCCTGACACTCCCACTCTCCTCCGACGTTCGCCGCATTTCTGACTCTCATCATCGACATCGCACACGGCCCCCCAAACTCGGCATACGGCGCTGCGAGGGCAGAGGACCCTCGCTCGCCGGGCCCCGAGATGGGCCAAAGCCAAAAATAGCGATTCAGATGGCATGTAGCCCCAAAAGTCGGTCTGCATCCGTTGTCTTCTTTTTATGCTTTTCTTTGTTTCCGTCGTTCTTTGCTCAATGACGACGAATGGACCCCGACCAAGAGCGAGCGAGCCAATCCGGTCAGCCCGTCAGCCCTCCAGATCTGCCCCTGCTCATGCAAGGAAACCCTTTTGCTGGCTGCCTGCCCAGCCCACGACGGCATCTCAAAGAAAAGGATCAAAAGGACCAAAACGGTGCGCAGAACGTCTAAGAAAAGAACAGGAAAAAAGAACACTCGGGACGAGCATCACTAGATGCATTAGCCTCTGCGCTGGTCTCCTGCACGACGACGAAGACCGTTTACCTTGCCAGCCACACGCAAACAGACCAACAGACACGGCGGAGCGTCAGATGCTAAAAAAAAAAAAAAAAAAAACGTTGTCATTCTCTGTCCCCTCTGTCCCCTCCACACCTTTTCAACAGCATCACCATGTTTTAACCCTCCTCGCCCTCCTAACTGCCGGCGCGTGATCCAGGCTGCGAGGGATCTACAGAGGGGAGGTTGGTCATTTTTAGTGGCAGATTCCGTCTGGTCTGGGCTGATAGCCTGATATTAATATCGGGAATTTCGTGTGTGCTATTTCTCCTTCAAAAGGGATCGCCCTATCTGTGACGGCTGCCATCTTCCCCCATCTCTGCCCGCCTTTTCGGAATTTCAAAGTTGTTATCTCGACCATCGCGAGTCGACTGACCACCCAACGTCTCGAACATGCATCGCACGCTTGGCAGAAAAGGGTCGAGCTGAACGGCGCTTAGCGCTGGGCCCTTGTGCACGCTTACACGACAGCTCTCTCGATGTTCGATTCCAAGCCAGCAAGCCCATTGATCCCCCTCCGATTCTCCTTGGCAGCGCCACATACGTCGTTGGCGTTGTTCCCTTTTTTCTTCACCTTCTTACCAGTGCCTTTTGCCCTTGGCAGCTGCCTTGAAAAGGACGCGACACGATCACGATGCGATAATTGTCAACGGCAAAACGCCCATCAGACGGGCCAATTGCTCCGTTCATTTCATAAAGATGACTGGATATTTTTGACGAGACCCAGAATCCCACAACCTCACAGGGCAGGAATCACAGGGCAGGAATCGCAAGGTCCCACGGATCCTTTATTACAAGGGAGACATGTGCTGTCGCGTGTCTTCAAGCCATTGGCGAAGCGTTTATCCTCTTTGGGCCTCCGTTTTCATTTTTCGTCATTGTGGATTTTATGGATCCTTTCTCACTTTGTCTTTCTTTTTTCAGTGACGGAGGGTTGCAGGGATCATGCTGCAGCACACTGCAGCTCACCCTCTTTGATCATTTTGACCACCCACAGGCACTGCTTCAGTGCTTAGGAACGCTCGCGCCGCGTCGAGTTGCCCAAACCCGAGCCTTCCGAGGCCAAGCGAATTTTCACTCGTTCTTGGAGGAAAAGAAACGAGAGTCCACTCTTTGTTTCGGCGGACGAGAAAATCAAAACACCCAGAGCAGTACATATTTTTTGGTCCGGGCCAAAACGGAGGAAATAAAGAGTTGTGAGCATTTTGGTTTTCACTGCGACGTTCAAATCCTACTGGCTGTACTATTTTGTCACGCAGTTTCTTGGTGTTATTTGAATGATTTGATTTCACCCCGACAAAACAGACAAAGTGGCCGATATCTCAGGAACCCTCGTGCGACGCTGAGATTGTGGCACAGTGAGACAGCCATGCACGATGCGGAAGAAAAAGAGAAAGATGAAAGAAGAATGGCAAGGAAAGGAAAGGAAAGGAAACATCAGAAAAAGACGATAAAAACAGGGCTGGGCATCACATGTGCATCTGCATGACCCTTCTGAAGAATGCATGCGGGCTTGCACCAAGCACGATACTCACTGCGAATAGGCGTTGGGCATCTACACAGCGGCGCACGTCACAGGTCCTGCACAAAGTTTTGCTGCAGGTGACGATGGCTGGGCGAGCGAGAAACTAGCCCCCACATCTACACGAGTGGCCGAGTGTTCCGAGAGGACGGGCTCAGGTGGTCTTGCTCAGTGAATGTGAAAAAAGATCGTGAGATGCTGGAAGAGAACCGAGAAAGATGAACGGTAGTCGTATGCCGTCTGTTCTCTGTCTACGACGTTGGAGTGCGGCGTGCCCAAATACCGAGACGGTGGCCCTCTTTCAAATACAGATGCGGCTGGTTGTCAGTTCACAGATTGTCCATTTTCCATTTCCCCATTTCCCCATTTTGACAGTCTTATCCACGTCTGTGGCTCTCTCACTTTGTAATTTTTGGGGCAGACGAATGGTGAATGGCATTTACCACTTTCATTGAGATTCTCCCACATGCGTCACGCGATCAAGGCTTGTGCCTCCTTTGCCATTTTCTGCCCTTGCTTGCTGCCTTTTTGTTAGATTCTTTGATCGTGCCGTCGCACATTCCAGCGAATACGCGATGCGCCTGAGACAGTGTAGACATAAACGAGCGCGTGTCCCGCGTGGCCAGTGTGAGTTGAAGTGCGGAGCGTCGTCGGACTCGCGTGCGTCCCTTGATTCCTGCGAAATAAAAATAATTACTAAAAAAGAAAACACCTACGGGGGAAAATGGTCGGATATCGTTCAGTGTGCGGACGTTTTAACGCCGCGTCGGACTTGAATCACTCCCAGCACTATGAGCCGCAAGACTCGGGGAAGCAGAGCAAAAGATTGAATTCCGTATTCCGGTCGTCTGCATGCCCCATTAACGCAATGGTCCTATCCGACGGCGACTTTGCTCATCACGATACGTCCAGGATGTGCGTCTATTTGAAATCAAACATCAATAGTGCATACCGTAATATCATCTCACAAAAAGAGGGCTTCTCTCAATAGAAAACGGGCCAGGACCAAAACGGACGGACGAAGGAACACCAGAGAAGCAAAGGAGAAAAATCACCGAAATTGCAGTTGTCTCGTCTCGCTCACTCCTTTTCCTCCAGCATACCCATTCACAAACGGAGCAATACAAGGTATTCCTCCCAATCCAACGAGCCCGAGTGCGCGGAATTGGAGGAGGGGAGATCGCCTGTTCTCACCTCAGGCCTCCCGTCTCCCGCCTCCGTTCGCTCTGCTTCTCTACTGTGGACAGCGGAAAGGGAAAGGATTTTATTTCTGTCTCATTCAGGAGAGGGGCTGCAATCTTAAATTCTGGGGCGGGTAAGGGTATCGTGGGATGCCTGGGACGGGTGGCCGCGCAAGATTGGCAAGGCTAGACCCGATCCAGGGGTCCGTGTTGCAGCTCAAAGGACAGGGGGCCAGGCAAGCTCTCAAGCAAGCGAGAGAAACAAACAGGATCAAGGTCAACGGGGAAAGCTTTCCGCGGGGAGCAGTCACGCGTGTTGAGCAAGGATAGTTTTGTGGGCGTGGTGGGATATCCTCATTTTGTATCCGTAAGTTAGTATTCAATTTCATGAAAGGGGGATCGCGGAATAGGGGGAGGGTTTAGAAGCATATTACATGCAACGGTTCGCGCACACGACCACCGGACGCGTCTTGCTGGACGAAAAAGACAAGAGAATACGCGCTGTCCTTCTTCCGTATTGCTCGGATGTCATGAAAAGCGGGCAAAAAGAAAGGGGCAATGAGCATGGTGAGCCATAAAACAAGAAAATAAGGTTAAGCTGGCGGAGGAAACAAGCTCAACGGCGGACAGTGCATGCATACACCCTGAGCAGAGGATTATGCATGTTGAATTAGAGGCCGGGAGGTGACCAACGGGAGGGAAGAAGGCCAAGAAGCAAGGCGAAAAGGTCGACGGATACACCCGCATCCGCCGCATACCCGAGCCAGTCCAGCTATCAATGGCGAGAAGGGCGGCGAAGTTGTGGAGAGTCGATGTTCGTTTGCATCTCTTGAATACGAACCTCTTGTGTTTCTTCATACTCGCCGTACGAGTACTTCGTACTCTATGCTCTCTGTGGCCTCACCAACGACTCTCGCTGGCAACAACAGACTCCGTCCACTGGAGTCAACTGGACGATGCATACGAGCACCGTGCTGTGCTTTGTCACGATCAAGCGGAGACCAAGATGGAGAGGAAGAAGAAAAGCAGTCGCTGTTGCGTTTATCTGAAAATCATCGCCGTCGAGGTATGAAGATGGCCATAGCAAGGCAGTACCCAGCGGCAAAAGCAAGGAGCAAGATACCTCCATACAAAAAAAAAAGCATGATACAAAGCCGATACATCAAAAGCTATACAGAGCCAGTCCATATTATAAACAAGACACCAGAAAAGGAAAGCTCGCCAGTTGCTGACAACATCACAGGAAATAGGAAGGCAGGAAACAAGAAACAGGAAAGACGAGTACCACATCCGCCTCCTAACCTCTACTGCCCACGCCCGTCCATAGGCCTTTTGTCGTCTCGACCACCTTGTTCACCTCCATGCCCGGCCGCAGCGATATGGGCACGGAGTTGAGTGGCGGCGCGTCGCTCATACCAACGTCGTTGCTGCCGTTGTTCAGTCCGGCCAGCCCGTCCTTTTCTATCTGCGTGCCGTACCCGGAGTCGTCCTTATGCATGGCCGGGGGCCCGCCGCCGCCACCACCACCATTCGTTGGTGGTGCACCTTGCGGTGCAGGGGCTCGGTTGGCATTCGCACCGTTGTTGTTGTTGCTGTTGTTGTTGTTGTTCCGTGCCGGCTCCCGCGACCGCGCACCGTCCATGCGCCCTTGCAGACCGCCCTCCCGCAGCTTGTTGATGGCCCGCACCGTGTCGATGGCCGCGTGCAGCGTGCGGCGTGCGTTGAAGTTCTTCTTGACCGTCGGCAGCAGGTTGGTCTCGTCCGTCTGGCCCGCGGGCAGACCGGCGGTGCCGGCATTGCGGCGGTCGTAGCCGGCCAGGAACGGGTGCTGCAGGGCCTCGTGGGCGGTCATGCGTTGTGACGCGTCGATCGTAAGACAACGGCGGATAAAGTCCTTGGCGGCATCGGACACGCCGCGCCAGTAGTCGACGGGGGTGAAGGAGTAGTCGGCCTGCAGGATGGCTTGCATCTCCTCAAAGTCGCTGTCGCGGTCAAACGGCGTGTAGCCGCAGAGCAAAAAGTAGGTGATAACGCCGAGGGCCCAGATGTCAACGGGCTTGCCGTGGCCGATCTTCTTGAAGATCTCGGGGGCCATGTAGCCCGGGGTGCCACAGGTGGTGGTGAGGACGTGGAACTGCTCCTCGTCCATGATGCGGGAGAGACCGAAATCGGCAATCAGCAGGTCGGCGTTGTCTTCGGGGGTGCGGAACAGCAGGTTTTCGGGCTTGAGGTCGCGGTGGACGATGCCGTGGTCGTGGAGGTAGGCGACGGCCGAGAGGGTGGCGCGAATGAGATCGGCGGCGTCGGACTCGTAGTATGAGCCCTTGCGGCAGATGCGGTCGAACAGCTCGCCGCCAAGGGCGAGGTCGGTGACCAGATACAGGTTGTTCATGGTCTCAAAGTAGTCGACAAGCGTCAATATGTTCTTGTGTCCCATCGACACCTTTTTCAGGACGGCAATCTCATTGCGGATCTGCAAAGAAGGGGGTGTATTAGCGACCGGTCGATTTGCAAAGCGAAAGCGGACAACTCGAGCATCGAAAGCCATCCAGCAGATGGATGGACCGCATCTTCCACACCCCATACCGACGTACCATGTGTTCTCGTCCGGCCATCAGCCGCTTGTTGATCACCTTGGCAGCATAGCACCGCCCCGTGTCGATGTGCACGCACTCCTTGACGACGGAGTACGAGCCGGCGCCGAGCGTCTTACCGACTTTGTAGCGGCACGGCTGCACCTGGGGTGGAGGGGCCTTTGCAGCCATGTTGTGGGTAGGAGGAGAAGAGGAGGGCGAGGGCGAGGGCAAGGGAAAGAAAAAGAGCGTCGAGGGAACAAAATCCAACGGGAGGTCGAGATAGACCGTGTTGCCGGGGACGACACAAAGCGGTTGAGGCCGGTCGGGATTGTCGAGAGACGTCGAAGAAAGTCGAGAAAAGTCAAGATCGTCGAGAGTCTGGGGGCCGTTTGCGGGGTTCGTTATCGCGGGCACGGGGTGTGCAGGTTGCGACTCGGTCGCCAACAAGACGGGCGCGGATGTCTTGCTTCGATGAAAGAGGCCGGCAAAGCGTCGTCGGGGAGGAGGTGAGAAAGGGGTCTTTGCTGGAATCGCGGCCTTGCAGGAGAACAATAGAAGCGTCGTTCAAAATCGAGTGAGAGTGAGCAAAGCAGAATGGCGGAAGGAGGGGAGGGGACCAGTGAGGCCCCGGTTTTTTTGTGTGGCATTTGCCTTCCCGGAAATACAGAAGGGAAAGAGCGGGTGGGGCTGGGCCTAGGGAACTAGACACACCAACGGTCCAGGCTCTTTCCCCTTTCCCCTTTCCCCTATCCCCTTTGCTCTTTCCTCTTTCCTCTTTCCTCCATAATCAGGGCACGCTGATTGCGGGGCACTTTCCTCACGGGCACTGAATGGCACAAATGGCCTAGCGAGGCGAGCGAGACCACGCCTTCAGCTCCTGCAGGCCTCGTATTTGCCCAGCGCCTTGCGATATCGCCCTTTGCAGCTTTTTGCGACCGTTTGTGTGCTTCTGGAATCATTTATCAGCAGGACCTCAGCAGGACCGCCCAGCGAGCGGCTAACGCAGACAAGACAAGCAGCCCTCAGACAGAGCTGCCCGAGGCGATGGACAACGGCCGCAAGACTACCCAGTCGGTCTGGCCCAGGATCCTTCTTGGCACGTTTGTCAAAATGCAGCTCAGGCCAGACAAGCCAGACAAGCCAGAGCCAATCACACGGCATACTCTGCCGGCCACTGAGTACGGAGGAGTATTGGTGGCACCAGGAAGTAGTCAGACCTCGCTGCTCATTGAGCGGGAATCAGCCACACGCCTCCTTCTGTTTGGCCATGCACATGCAGACCGTTCACTCGAAACTGCCGCCTCGCCGGGACTGCTTCTTGCTGCCCAGCTTCTTCTTCTCCTTGATCCTCGTTGCGTGGAATGATTTTTCACTGCATGTCCATGCGTTAGCAAAACGTCCATGCCCCGTAGACACACATGCCTACGTCTGCCCACGCACGCCCGCCACTCACACTGCCTTGTATTTGGCCGCCGTCTCCGGTCGCGCCTCGCCCGGTACCGTTGCCTCGTAGAGCGCCACCAGCTCCTCAAACAGCTTCTCGCGGTTGGCCTCGGCGTTGGCCGTGCGCGACCGCTGCGCCTGCGCCTGGATCGTCAGGCTGTCCGTCGCCTTGGTGTAGTGCCGCGACGTACGCAACCGGTCGCGCAGCAGCGCAGGCAGCGTTCCGACGAGCTCGCCGACCGACCACGACGTTGTGGCCTTGGTCTCGGTCTTGTTGACGTGCTGGCCACCGGGGCCGCTGGACCGTGAGTAGGTCGTGCTGCCCCTGGGCAGGGCGTCTTGCGCGAGGGCCTGGCGCCACTGGCGCGCGGCCTGCAGGTCGTCTGGGTCGAAGCCGCTGTCGAACGCTGCGTATCGGTCGGCTGCTCTCCGCGATACTATAGTCGTAAAGCTTCTCGGCGGGGAGGGAAATAGCGCACAAGCAGTGGCCGGTGTGCTTGATGTGAAGCTGAGAATGGGCATTGCCGCGGGCGACGGCCTCACCCGGCGCAAGATGCTGGTCGTCAGCATCGCCCGGATAGAGCGCTGCCAACGTATGGAAGTAGTTTACGTCTTGTGAACCGAATTGGGTGGAAATTTTTGTAAGAGAGAGAAAGACAGACGTTGCGTGGGTAAAAAGCTCGACGGTCGTCATTTGATACAAGCGGCCAAAAAGTTCGCGCCAGCGATCGCTCGCCAATTTAAGCTTCCCGTCGCCCCACAGCCAAGACAGCTCGCCGACTGTTGGAGGCAAAAATCAGGACAGCCTCTTATTCTTCAGACATTTTCGATGGCTATTTATTTCATTCTCATTTGATTTATCTTGAGTTTACGTAAAAGCTATCTGTTCCTGTGAGAAAATAATCTGATTCGAGTTTATTTTTATATTTTATTTACTTAATTTTTTTTTGTTTTTGAGAAAGTAAATAGGTAAAATAATCAGTCGGTTTCAATACTTGTTCGCATAAGGAATATAAAAAATATGACATTACTCGTTCATTCTTCTTCTGACTTAGTATATTCAATATGAAGGTAATTAAATTAAGTATGAATGGATATATGCTGCCAAAAATGATGGGGTATAAAACTGGTATCCAAAGAGAAAAAGAAAGAGAAACAGATAATAATTTAA
The DNA here is from genome assembly GCA_021397985.1 of Sporothrix dimorphospora. Lineage (NCBI taxonomy): Eukaryota > Fungi > Ascomycota > Sordariomycetes > Ophiostomatales > Ophiostomataceae > Sporothrix > Sporothrix dimorphospora. The sequence continues at coordinate 291,419 of WOUA01000005.1, read as the reverse complement.
AAAAAATAGGAAAGGAAAACGACAACGCCGGCCTCCCACCATGCAACTAAGCCGACTGCTCACATCAAGATACACGACGACGGCTTGTAGCCCTCGCCAAACAGCTCCTGGCCGCGCTCGATCTCGTTGGCCTTTTGCTTCTCCTTGGCCTCCTGCCGAAAGTAGAGCTTCAAAAACTTTTCGAGATCGCCGTCCAGGTTGTCGAGGTCGGCCTGCATGACGACCTCGCCGCGGCACATGGGGCAGAATTTTTGCTCCTCGCGCTGCATCTTGATGACGCAGCGTACGCAGAACACGTGGCGGCAGCGCAGGCGCACGGGCAGCCAGGCGAGGCTGAGGCAGACGGGGCACGTGTAGTCCTCGAGGCGGGGCACGACGGCGACGACGTCCTCGGCGATGCGGGCGCACACGTCGCGTGCCATGCTCTCGACGAGCATGTCGTGGTGGCGGCGCGACAGCGCGTCGGGGAACGTCCGCGATACGCCCAGGGCCGTCCACTTGTCGAATTCTAGAAATGTCAGTACGTGGAAGCAAGAAAAAGGACTTGGAAAGAAAGTGGAGAGAGAAAAGCGTACTCTTCAAGATCTTGGCTTGCGCTGTCTGGTTCAGCTCCCGGAACCGCAGGTTGAGATACAGCCGCTTGTTGAGAAGCAAAAAGTGCTGGTAGGCTGCGAGGCTCGCGGCCAGCTGGAAATGCTGCAACAGCCCGCGCCGCCGCACCTGGTCCTGGAACCAGTCCAGCTGCCGCGACGCCTGGGCCGACGTGCGCGCCTTGCCGTGGTCGCGCTCGCGCGTCGAGAAGAAGACTTGCGCGTCGAGGTACAGCTCAAACAGCTCGCGCCACCTTGTCAAGTCGCTGGCGTATTTGTGGTGGGCGACGGTGGTGTTCGTGGTGCTCGTGTTGTTCGTGTTGTTCGTGTTGTTCGTGCTGGTCTTGTCGGATGCACCCCCAAACCAGGCCCGCTTCTTCCTCTCCGGCTGTGCGACGGCCGACACCTCCTGGCCCAGCGCTACAACCTCGGCCGTGATGGCGACCTGCTCGGCCTGTCCGATGCGCTCGAGCTCTGCCATGTCGCGGTAGATGAGACCGAAGAACTCACTGTCGGCTGTGAGTGAGACCTCGACGCGCTGGAAGCTCTTGTGGCGGGCGCCGGCGACGTCGTGGCGCCCGACGCGCTCGCCGGGCGGGGACGACAAGGATGATGGCGGGCCGCTCTCGTCGTCCGATCCGTCGACAACAATATCGGGCATGGGCGAGTCGTCGTCGCCATCAACATCACCCGTCAGGTGACTGTCGGCCACCGTGCTGCGCCGGATGTCGGCTTGCTTCTCAAGGAAGGCCTTGGACGCAGGCGACAGCGAGGCGTCCACGACGACGCCGTCCTCAAGGTCGACAAAGATGGTAAAATGCGTTTGGACGGCCGAGTCGCTCACTGGGAGAGGAGGGTTAGTGGAAGGACATAAAAGGTAAACAGGGCGAGTATGACCTACCATCAAACTTGTACTTGGCGAGGGGAATCTGGTCGCCGCGTTTGGACACGGCCTGGGCGGCCAGCAGCTGGCGCAGGGTGTCGGCGTCCAGGCCCATGTCCTGGAACTCGGCGCGGATCTTGTTTAAGCATTTCTTCAGCATCGGGTAGGGGATGGCCGCCTTGCACCACTCCTCGGGGTAGTCCCCGCTCTTGAGCGCGGCCTTGAACTCGCGCGCAAACTTCATGTCTTCCTCCGATCCGATGGTACAGAGAGGTTACGCAGTTACGCAGAATGCAGAAACTGAGTGGCTATGACGAGGTGTGCGGTTTGCTGTTGTCTCGCAAGCGCCGCAGGATCATGGCGGCACCTGTCGTGTATGTGCGTGTGTATGAACGGTCCCGGCGGGCGCTTGTCAGTCGTTGAGTAGTACCCTGTATCCTGTGGGCCTGAACAACGGGAGTAGGATATCAGAAAAGGAAAGCCGGTAGAGCTCGCGACGTCGTCGTTGAGATGAGGTCCCAGATATTGGCGGTGGCGAAGCGGGGAAGGGATGAAGAACGAAAAGCGGAACGAGGTTCAAGAGGACAAGCGAGGAGCAGCCAAGACGCAGGGCGGGTACAGCGTAACAGTTCATATATGTCCTGGCCGTGGTGCCTGGTCCCCGGCGATGCGATCCTGGGGCAAAGAAAAGAAAGAAATGTGTGGTGGAGGTGGCGAGAAATATATGTTGTGAATTTGTGAATTTGCGAATTTGTGAATTTGTGGTGTGTGTGTACCAAATGTCGTGGATGAGGCAAGCGCTGAGGCAAGCGCTGCCTGCACCTTCTAGAAGGGGCGGCGGCCGCAGGGCGGGTCAGGCGATCGCTTCCTTCCCCGACTTGGCCTAAAACGGCGTCGGTCAGTGGGTGTGATGAGGCCTGGGCCTGGGCCTGGCCTGGCGTTTGCCGCTAAGGCTACGGGGGCTGGAGGGAACTGCACGGCGACAGAGGGCCGCTGGACGGGGCAAAAAACTCTGCTGAGCCTAGACTCTGTTGGGACCGTCCCGCTGGGCCGCCCGGCGAGGCCAACGGTGTGCTGGACGGCGACGTCATTACAGCGAGTCTTGGTGCCAGAACGACGGCTCTAAGTACAGCGGAGCCGAAGCTCCAGAGGCAGCAGTTACAGAAGGCAAAATGCAGAAGGAACGGAAGGTAAGATACAGTACGCAGTATCTTACAGAGGGGATATACAGTGGGTTGTAGCAGTTCAGCTGGGCGTCGAGGAGGGTCCAGAAAACAAGCTTTACTCGGTGTCAACAACAAGCAATTCTAGAACGAGAAAAAAGCTTCTGCGTCGAGACGAGGCTCGTAAGAAGACCGTCTCGACAAATTTACTGCCATCCACAGACTTGTGCGCATCTTCGGCTCCCACATGGCACAGCTCTCGTACGCCACTGGCTGAAAATTATAGCGCATATCGTCGTGGTTTATAGCGCCCTTATGGCGCCCTTGTTGGGCTTTTTGTGCAGGCCGCAACCCGCCATTTTGGCGCTGTAATTTCTACATGTGAAAAGCAGCTCTAATTCTGGCGGGGTGAATGCAGTCGTGTAAATGAGAGACAGGATTGGACTTAAAACGATGAGTTTGAAGACGGAAATGAGTCTTCCAAATGAAACGCAAATAAATATGTAAATGTAAAAAATATATAAAAGTCACAAGACGGTATGGCGCACGTCTTGAAAGCTGCCTCCACGTTTGCGCGTCATTATGAGGGCTGGCCCAAAAGGGCTCTGACGGGTTAATTATGTAACACTGTAAACTGCACTAAGAAAAAAAAGATCAGAGTGTTCCTGAAAAACGGCCCCTCTCCAACGACGACACGCGACCTCGCAGCCTTGCGCTCCTATTCACACGCGACTTGCCCGGGCGACGTTCACGAGCGAAGACATAGACAAGGCGTACCCGAGACATCTGGCCATGGGAGCGGAGCAGTCGTCGAACCGTGGCGCCGGGGTGCAGGCGGCAACGGCCACGCAGAAGACGTGCTACTACGAGCTGCTCAGCGTCGAGCGGACGGCCACAGACGACGAGTAGGTTGGAAGTTGGGCGCGTTGCGTGTGTTGCGCGTGGAGACACCGTACTGACCGTCTCCTAGAATCAAAAAGGCATACCGGCGAAAGGCCCTCGAGCTGCACCCGGACCGCAACCTCGACGACACCGCCAACGCAACGCGCAAGTTTGCCGAGGTCCAGACCGCCTACGAGATCCTCTCCGATGCCCAGGAACGCGCCTGGTATGACTCGCATCGTGATGCTATCCTGCGCGGCGACAGTGGCACCGACGACGCGGCCGACGGCAACGATGCCGGTCCTCGCTTCTACAACAACGTGCGCCTGACCCCGACCGAAGACTTGTATACGCTCATGGGCCGCTTCAACTCGAGCGTGCCCTTCAACAACTCCCCGTCGGGCTTCTTTGGCATCCTCGAGGCGACGTTTGCACAACTGGGCCTCGAGGAGGAGGCTGCCTTCAGCTGGGACGGCGACGGTGGTGGCCAGCCGCCGCAGTACGCCCCCTTCGGCTCGGCCAACGACGACTACGACTCGGTCGGCAAGCCCTTTTACCGCGACTGGTCCAACTTTGCGACGCTCAAGTCGTTTAGCTGGAAGGACAAGTACCGGCTCGCGGATGCGCCGGACCGCACCATCCGCCGCTTGATGGAGAAGGAGAACAAGAAGGCGCGCGAGGTCGCGGCGCGCGAGTTCAACGATGCCGTGCGCTCGCTCGTGGCCTTTGTGCGCAAGCGCGACCCCCGCTACGTCGCCAACACGCAGTCCGAGGCCGAGCGCCAGAAGATTCTCCGCGACTCGGCCGCTGCACAGGCGGCGCGCCAGCGCGCCGCCAACCTCGAGCGCCGCGCCGCAGCCAACCAGGACGATGCGAAGCCGCTGTGGGCGCGGGGCCTGGGCCACAATGGCGAGCCGCTGGACGGCGCGGGCAACGGCGACGACAATGACCTGGACGGCGAATTCTCGAGCGAGGCAGAGTCCGAGGAGGTGCAGCACGAGATTGAGTGTGTGGTGTGCGACAAGACATTCAAGAGCGAGAAGCAGTTTGAGGCCCACGAGAAGAGCAAGAAGCACGCCAAGGCAGTGCACCAGCTGCGGCGGCAGATGAAAAAGGACAACCGCGACTTGAACATTGACGTTGAGAAGCCGAAACCCGAGCCAGCGCCGCAAAAGAAAAACGAGCCGGCTACCGACGACGAAGATATCAGCGACGACGAGGCAGAGGCAGAGGCGGGGTCGGAACCAAAGCCAGAAGCAAAGAGCGCTAATGTCGAGGAGGAGGAAGAAGAAGAAGACGAGTCGTCCGAGGAGAATGACGAATATGCACCGAGGGAGGTTGTCGAGAAGCGGTTCCAGGGCAAGGCTGCGGGCGGGAGTGGCAGTGATGACAGTGAAGACGACGTCGCTGCCAAAGTGGATAGTCTCGACATCAAAGACGAGCCGGCCGAGGCGCCCGCACAAGCAAAACCCAAAGTCGGCAAGGCCAAAGCCAAGCGGGACAAGAAGGCCGCTCGTTGGGCGGCCCAGCAAGAAGAGGGAGCCGTAAGTTGAGACCACCACGCCCCTTTTCCCTCGAACAACACATGCTGACCATGCTAGGCCATCTGCCAAATCTGCGACGAGACCTTCGACTCAAACACAAAGCTGCACAAACATCTGCGGACAGAACATCCGGCACCAGAACCGAAGGGAAGAGCGGGTAAGGGCGGGAGGAAGAAGAGGTGAATGAGGAATGAAATAAAAAGAAAACCCAGGAAGGATCCTACCTATACCCACATGCAAAGTACATACGTCCAGCCGGCATTTAGACAGCTCTGTTTTGTAGAAATGAGATATGAGGATTATGAGAAAGGCTTTGAGAGACTAAACCGACGAGCAAGGGGGTGCGCATTTTGTTGTCCAACGCACCTTCCCTTAATAAATATGCCGGCTCCTGCTTTACAATGCGTATGGTTGTTGTCTGAGGAAGGCGAGTCTCACGGACATGGTTGCTCTTTCCCTGTTTGGGTGTAAGACGACACGCAGCAACTTGTGACTTCCGCATATATCATCTGACGTTCCCAACTCTGCACCACTTTAATCTGTTGATATCTTTCTCTTCCATTATTACTATTATGTATCTATATCGCCTCCCGCCTCCTTTTTTATCGCTCTTAAAACAAGTGAAAAACAAAAGAAAAAAAGGAAAAAAAAAAGCAAATCAAAGTGCTGCCAGTGTTTCTAATATGCGACCCGCCCAGTCCAAAACGCCGAATGCCAATAAAATCCGACAAAAAAACTGTACACCCCATCAGTTCTTCTCAATCATCCTCCTCTTCTTTACTTCCTCCTTTTTGTTGTTGTTCTTGCCAGTGGTAGGCATATGTATGTATGTTGGAAATACTCCCTGAAAACAATGGCTGACCATGAACAAGGAACATTTACTCCTCCTTGGAGGAGACGGCCGCCGTGGTCGGTTCCGTGGGAGCACCCTTCTCGTTGTCATGGTCGAGCTCGAGGTCGTGCTCGACGTCGGCCGTGCGCTCAATGTCGACGCTCGCCACATCGTCAATGTCGATGCTCTCGACCACGCCGCCACTGCCGTTTGCACGGGCCGCCATTGCAGCCTCGCGCTCCTCCTTCTTGGCCTTTTGCCGCGCCAGGATCCGCGCCTGCTTGGCCCGCTTGGCCTCGCTGCGCTCCACGTCGGCCCGCATCTGCCGGATCACCCGACTCCGCGCACGGATCTGCTTGCCGTACCGCAAAAAGACAATCGGGATCGGGATCAGCAGCACCTCCAGCAGGCCCAGAAACGTGCCCGCCCACTGCGGCGTCATCGCCTTGTACATGGCCTCGCCCGCCAGCGGTAGCGTACCGCCAAAGAGCGACCGGATCACCATGTTGCCCGCGAGCGCCGACGCCGCGTACAGGCCGTACGAGCCAGCCAGGTAGTTGGAGCCATAGATGAACGTCAGCGTGTTGCCGGCGCCAAAGGGGATGCCGAACGCGATCGGGATCGCCCAGTGGATGGTCTTGGGCAGGCACGTCCACGAGAAGATGAGCTGGCCAATGGGTGTCAGGACGGCGCCAATGACCATGACGCGGGCAGAGGCCTCGGGCGGTGCGCGGCCCGTCTCGGGGTCCTTGGGGTAGTTGTTGATGAGACGACGGCAGAGTGGCTCACTGCCGATGGCCACCATGGTGCCGATACCAATGCCGATAAATGCTAGACCGGATATGCCCGAGCTCCAGCCACGGCCCTCGGTGAAGACGATGGGGTAGGCGACGAAGCACAGATACAGAATGCCATAGACGATGGAAATCCTACAAAAACGGACCATGGTAAGCAATGAGAAGCTAGGAAATATGGGCTTCAAAAGCAAGCGAAGCAAACTTACCAAATGTTGAAGAACCACAGAATCGGCTCCGTCGCGGCGAGGATAAAGGGGCGGCTCATGTTCACCTTGAGGAGGTTGAAGATGGAGATGCGCTCGTCGTAGCGGCACCAGTAGCGGTCGTCGTCCTGCTCCTTGCGCATCTTGGCCGCCTTGGCCTTGAGAATGGCCGGGGCATACGTTTCCTTGAGAGTCGCCATGAAGACGATGGCAGCACCCGCGATGATGATGACAATGTAGCTGTCCCAGCGCCAGCCAAGGTACTCATAGACGAAACCACCGATCAAAGGACCACTGCAAAGGGAGCCGGTTAGCCAAGCAACACTCGCTGACAACACAAAACAATAGGACGAAAAACGACTTACGTGACAGGGCCGTTCATGGGCGCAATCGACATGATGGAAATGTACAGAGCCCGGTTGTCTTCTGTTGAGATGTCCACCATGCTGGCAGGGCCGTTGGACACGAGAGCTGCACCGAAGACGGCACCGAAGAAGCGTACGACGAGAATCTCAGCCAGCGATGTGGCCAGCGCACTGGGGATCACCAGCAGCGTAAAGCAAATGATGCACACAATGTACACCATGCGCCGACCAAATAGTTCACTCAACGGTGCCACCACCATGGCGCCCACCGCAAGACCGATCAGGTACGTGGTCACGCCGAGGGTGGCCACCGCCTCGCTGGAAATGTCAAACGACTTCATCACACCCGGAATAGCTGCTGTATAACTCGTGCTGTATACGACAATGACCCATGTGGAATAGGAAATCGAAAACACGATCCATAGGCGGTACCACAGGGCCCAGTTCTTCGGGTTGCTTGGGTCGTCTTCGGAGAACGTCACCTCGAAATCCGGCAGTCGGGAGGCAACACTGCCCAGGCTTGTCGTCGTCATGGCGTGGGAAATGGGCTCGCGGGCAGCCTGCTCGATCTCGGTCTCGACGTTCGGCGTCATGGCAAGCTCTAGGGGTTCTAACGGGTCGGAGTCGTCTGTCGAGTTGCTGTCTCGGCGCCGCAAGCTTCGACTCAGCCGGCTCAAGCGACTGTGGTGGCTCGCATGGCTGGCATGGCTCGGGAGCTTTTTTAACGGCGTCGGCTCGTGAGAGGAGGCATCGCTGCCAGCGGACGTGGCGCTCTCGGAAGACGGGCCGGCAGCGTGGTCGATGGCGGTTACCCCCTCTGCCGCGCCGAGGGGTTCTGATGCTCGTTGTTCTGACATTGTGTCACAGATGTGTTGGTGTTGTTCTTTGGACGGTCGTCCTCAGAAGAGACTGTATACTATGGATGCCGTCCCTTAAATGGTTGTGTCGAGGCGAGAGTCTTCCCTTCGGCTTAACTCTTGTCGGCCTAATTTGTTGCCACTCGCCGCCAAAGAGTTTTTTCCCCTTTTTCTCCCGTTGTTGATCTTGGACGACTTGCGATTGCTTCAGCCCAATGTCACAGGGCGTACTCGGCCGAACAAAAAAAACACAATAAGCTGGCACAAAAACGAAAAACAAGGATGGTAAGAAAAAGAAGCAAAGGCTTAGAAATTTGGTGATGTTGTTTGCTAATGGAAAATAAAACAAGGCTAATAGGAGCACCTCGATATTATAAACAAAACAAAACCAGGCCAGTCAGATTAGCAAAAGGAGGGAAACAGGAAGAAATTTTTTGAAAAAAAAAAAGAGATAACATGAAAAACTAAAATACCAAAAACAGCAGCTGCTGAAATTGGAACTGGAAGAGGAACGACGGTCACGCAAGTCGCAAGGGAACTTGGGAAATAAGGAAAAAAAAAGTGGGTGAACAAGTTCCGGTCTCGACAAGACGAGAGTCCAGAAAAAAAGAAAGAAAAAAGAAGGGGAAGAAGGAACAAGGACGGCCAGATGCTAACTGAAATAGGCTACTGGTAGCAGTTTTTTCTGCTTGTTCCCTTTTTTCTCTATTTTTTTCGGCGCTCTGCCTCTGGTTTTTCGCCTTCTTGCCGTCTCATGGTGCCTTGATGGGTCCGGCATCGTTGCGCGCCGCCGTACGGAGTGCATGCCAGCACGCTACTCGCCACGCTAACACGGAGCGCCCACCGCGAGTTTGGGGGTGGGTACGAAGGGAAGGGAAGGGACAAGGGAAAAAACGACTGCAACGACGACCAGAACGAGTACGACGTCGGCGGCTGTGGAGCTCTGGACGCAAGACCCTCCCAGACCGGCAGCAATACAACCTTTTGGGCAAGATGTGAACCCACCTGGAGGACGACGACGAAGGAGGAAGAAACATTCGAGAAGGCGAAGGAGTCAAGCAGTGCGGGTCTTGTTTTCATTGTTTTGCAGGTTCGTCGTCTCTTGCCCCTATTCGTTTTCTCTCATCGTCTCATCTTCTTTCATTTTCATTTTCATTTTTCTTCTGTTCTTCTTTCCCCATTTTCTCTTCACTCCCACCCTCCTCCGTTGTCAGGCGAAAGAGGGGGCATGGGGAATGGGGAAAGGGAAAGGGGGAAGTGAAAAAAAAAAGTGAAAGATGGGGCACCGCAGCTGCGGATTTAGCTGGACATAAGGCCGCCTCGCCCCCAGCATCCATCCAGAAGGCCGCTCACGCCAAAAAGAGCTCCTCTGAAGCCCCCCTGAGCAGTAATTTTCAATGACACAGACGAGGTTGTTTCTGGCTCTTGGATGCTAGCGCTTGGCCTGGGCACTGACACTAACATGAGAAAGCCTCAAATCCTGCATGTGGTCGAGAATGCCGTGACACACCCACCTGCACCGCTCCGTTCGTCGGCAGCTTGCCGGGCTTCATTGGCCCGAAAATAGCCCTGGCTTTGCCAGGGCCTGGCTGCCAGGGCCTGGCCAGGTAAGAGGCGTGAGCCTTTCTGTTGATGGAAAGCCTGAGAGGGAAAGCCGTGGGGCTGTTGGTATTTTCGGAACGTGCCATGCTGAGGAGGCTCCGTGAATCGTGGCCCGGATCGGAACTCGGACAAACAAAAGCGGGAGCATTGGTCCGTGGCCAGCAGCTGGCTGTGTTGATGGGTTGCGTTGGTTGTGGTGCCTCTTTCTTCATAGTGAGAGTGAAACCACAGCAGAAAGAAGCGACAGCACGGCATCCGGCACAGAGAGCACGCGCCACTAACACTGAAGCAGAAGGGTGGGAAACGAAAACGCGACCCAAGGACAAAAGAGGGGAAAGCGATTACCCCAGGACGAGAGGAAGCTGCACAAACAACAAATGCGAAGCAAGAAACCAGCACCGCTTCTGGCGCTGGGACGGAACTGAACGATACGAGTACGACACACAAGAGGACCTCGAGTACTTTGAATTCTGCCAGTCCCGCCAGTTCACCCACAGACCAAAAAGGAATGCAGCCGATCGGGGTGGGCCCTCTGGCCACTCCTTTATTTCAGGGCCTCCGGCACCGATGACCGGTGGTGGGCCATTTCCGTCCTCCCAGGCGCCAGTGCGCTTGGGGCTCATCGACTCACACTTGCGGGTAAGCAATCTCCTCTCACACAACCCTGGCTGAACCTCCCGGTGCCTTTGGCACTACGAAGTGCGCGCTCGCTAAGAGCTGCCCCACGAACTTGAGTCATACAGAATTATGGCTCGTTTATGGATTACGTCTATGATAACGCAGACAAGAGAATGCGAGCTCACAGCAGCACTCTTTATTTTGTGCCGGCCTTTGGTCAAGACCACTCGGAGAAGGGCTGCAGGAAACGCAGCTGTCCAGCATTCTCTGTTGCCACGCAGTACAAGTACGACTTACAAATGACATATCAAGGGCGTGCTCTTGACGTCGGGTGTTTTGTCTGCTTTTATTGCAGCCCCCCTCGCCTCTCCAGCACACAACATGCAGGCTGTATGACGCACAACCTTGCTGGTTGCACGAATGGCGCCTGTTGTTCCAGCTCCCATCACAAGAATATGTGTAAAGCGGCTACTTTCCCCGCAACCACCCTAAGCTATCTGTCGGAGCCAGTAACACTTGTCGGAACGCGAAATACGGTGCATGCCATACGGAAATGTCAGCGACCGGACCGCACAACATCCAGATATGCAGTGCAGAAGGAGGAACACAGCCGTCATAATATCACTTGATTCGGTGCTGATACAGTTGCTTTCCGATAATGCAGCCCACTTTCCCAAATCCCATGATAGACAAAGGCACATGGGAAAAGCGGAGACCTGCAGCTCAACGTGCAGAAAGAAAAGAAAGGTCTCGTTGGGTTGTAAAGCACCGCCTGCCAGGCGGCACAGCGAACCCGCATCGTGGAGCCAGGAGCCAGGATGGTTTATTGGGGCCCGTTCTTGGCCTTGTTATGGCTATTCGGGACCCGCTCCTAGACCTTGGGATCATAAGACCCTAAAATCGAACATGAGAGGCCAAGAGAAAAAGCAAGAACAAGAAAAAACCGTCATGAGGGAGCTTTTCTGCCCCGGCCTACGGAGTGCCCACTTAATGAGATGACCGGGCCACCGTTTTTCGGAGCAGACAAAAGGGCGCTGCTCCTCCGTTGAAAGAGGTGCAAGCGGAGCCATCGCCGCACGCCGCCGATCTGTCCAAGGAAAAGGGGAGCAGGAAGAACAGGAAGAACAGGAAGAACAGGAAGAAGAGGAAGAAGAGGAAGAAGAGGAAGAAACTTTTGTTTCGGTGTCAGCGCCAGGAATGATACGATGACTCGGGCAATTATCTGCCGCCTTCGATCTGTGAACGAGATCCGCTTCCGCATCGGCCGCCGGGCTTGCAGAGACGTCGTCGAGTACACGCCGTGACAACTGATTGTTCTCCTTTGCGTCGAACAGTTGATCACTTGGGTCCTCATTTTTCTATTTTCTGACGGGCAAAGTGCCTACGTGTTTCGAGTGAAGCGCGAGCAACTGCGGCTACAACGAATGCAGCGATACAAGAGAAGGCAAGAGGCTTGTCCAGATACTCGTATCAAGAGATCCTAAGCACTCGAGAGATCTCCGGGTCTAGTGGGCCTTGCAATCATTTTGCGGGGGGCAGGGAGGAGAGGAGAATGAAGACTAAAGTGGTGTCTCCCCTCCCAACATCGCCCTCGTCGTTTTTATTTATGCTTCACTCCCATTGCCATTGTCTCCTTCGGACCGAATGCCTCCAAGTGCATCGGCCCATTGAAAGTATCGTGCTCGTTCTGTTTCCATGTCCTTGTTGACTTTCTTGATGGCTCCCGTCGAATCTGTTGCAAATCACACGTCGGAGAATTTGTAGACCAAGACGTTTTGCGGGCGGCACACACAGCAGTGGAAGACTGCACTTCCGGCCTGATATCCTTCCGGGGAAGAAACTAAACAACGGCGGGAAGCTTAATTCTTTTTATGTGTTCCGCGCCCCGCGATTTATGCCTGGCTTGGCCACGGATGGCCACGACGGCACGGCAAGGAGAATAGTGCTTTTCGTGATGCCAACCGCGTGGTTTGTACATGAAAAGCCCCGAACATCTCGTCCATCGAGACATCGCAGACGTGTTATGAGACTGAGGCTCGACCGCTTTCCATCACAGAGCTGTCTTACTCTCCTTCTCCGCCTGGGCCGACGAGGCCATCAGCCCGGCATTCTAAATATAGGATAGAGAACTGTCTCTGACCTCTACAAATCTCGAAACGATAGGTCACCGGGGGATAAACGCGGTCGACCGATACGCTGACAATTTCGGAGCTCTCAATGGCTGTTTCTGCTGGTTTTCGACCTTTCTCTGGTTGACGCGTTGCTCAATGTACGATTTGAGTGCATATCACGATGGAAGTCCATCATGCGAGCCTTGGCGGACGGGTTGAAGTGGAGTGGGTTGCAAGTCAGTGAAATAGGTCGGCGCAAGGCGGTCGGAGAATTAAGAAGCTGCATGGAAGGTGATCGGGAAGAATTTGAGAAGAACCAAGACACGGCATTTCTCCATATTGGTGGTGTTGGTGCTCACCGCTGCATAAAACATCATGTTTCAGCCAGACCCGTGAGCCGTCCAGTGCTGGCTGGACAAGGCAGCCGGCAGTCGAAACAAATTCTGTCACAGCATTACTTTCTTTGATTTTCTGATTGTTCGCTTTCTGCAGGCTGTTTCCCTCCCCTGTTGTTTTCATCTCGTCTCTTCGCCTAACCCACCTCTCGTTTTCTTTCGTACTCCCGGTCCAGATGCCAAGCACATCGCCAAGCCGGCAGTGGCGCTTTCCTTATGAAAGAGGGTGTCAGAAAGGCTGAATGATCGCTTTCAAAGAGAGCGACGGAATACCGAAAAAGAAAGAAAATCAAAAGAATATACAAAGACAGAAAGGGCGAGGCTGTTGGCAGCCTTTCGACGCTGGCCGCTGGCTTGCGTCGTTTCTTGGGCCCAAGATGCATCTCCCCGGGCGGGCACCCGACCCAGAAAATTAATTCTTCTACACGACAGGTGTAATGGGGTGCGCTGGTCAAATGCCGAAGATACTAGTGGTGCACTGTGATGTTGTTAACATGACAAAGTGAAACAGGTAGAATTTGTTCTTTCTGATTACATAAAGTCAACAAAGTTCACTAGACGCCCACGACCATGGATCGTGCTTGCTCCTTAAGAGGCCAGAATGGCAAGGGCGAACGAGAAGAACAAAACCAAATCGGAAGGTGACATCTATTTCTCTTCTGTCTAGAAGCAGCGACCGTACATCTTGGGCTTGTACCTTCCCTTTACAATTCTGCTGTTCCTATCCCTGTTCTGTTGCCATCCCCTTTTTGGGGGATCGTCATCCACACCCCCAATTCCTCTTTTCCTTCAATCTCGGCTTTCGTCAACCTGTCAGAGGCATACAACCTTTGTTTACCATGATTCACCTCAGATGCACGACGGACAATGCCATGTCTCTTTGTCTCTTTCGCTCGTTTCCTCCTTTTCAAAGACTTCGCATCGGCTCCGGCAGCTCATGGTTGTCTTGGTCTGCCTCGGGAACTTCAAAGATGTCCTCAAGAATGCCCGTGCAAGGCAAGTATCGCACAGCAGAATTCCAAGTAGACACCAACAAGACACGGCTTTCACCCCATGGAACGAGATCTGTCGTTTTCTCATGTTTCTGTTGTTTCTTGGCATCGCCCGCCAATGTTTAAGAACTCGTGATCTGCTACATCCTTTTCGTTACGGTATATTCTTTACCCACCACAAAGGATACTGCAGCCGGGCCCCAAGAACAGACGTATTGATACACACTATGACCTCTAGATGCATGGAGTGCGTGTGATCTGTGTATTATTGTCACACGCTGTAGTCCCACTCTGGTGTACCATTGTTTCTTACCCATCGACTGTTGCTCCTTGTCTGGATCGCACTGTCCCAATCATCTGCTCTCGCTTCTTATACTCTTGTCTCCCATGTTGTTTCTTTCCCTTTCTCAGCGTCTTCTTTCTCTTTTCTTCGCGTTGTAGACCGTTTAATACGAGGATCTGTTGTCATCCACATCGCCGTTATCTCCTCTCTTCTTTTATTCCCTTTTTCTTTTCGACACCGCTGGAGAACTGCCCACTCGTCTAGAATGGGCCATCTGTTCTGCTCCTTGATCTAGTTTGCAACGCTGGCCGTCAACTGGTCCTGGGGTTCGGTTGTCTTTTCATTTCTGTTCCTTTCGTTTTAGCCCTGGTGGCTTTGCTGTCCATGCTTCACAATTTTCTTGGTTGTTCATCTCGCCACATCGTATCCGACAACATGGGAAATCCCTTCACTACCGCTGGACGGTCTGTCGCAACATATGCCCGGAAGCTCAAGAACGCCCCGGCCGCTCAATATGTCACGCAAACGGCCGCCGAGTCGGCCATCCCCGACATGATTGACATGACAACGATGCCACCGCCGGCGTATCGACCGGCAGACTCTCGCCCAGTCAGCGCGGGCAGCCTGGACGACATCGAGATCGAGAAAGAGAGGCTCAAGGCGACCGCCGCCCTCACGACAGGCCCTCTTCCTTCTGCTGCCAAGGCCAAACCGAAGAAAAGGGGTGGCGCCTTTGATTTTGTCGTCAAGGCCGCCGGCTCTCGCTGGACATTTCTCGTCACACTGCTTCTCTTGGCCGTATGGGCCGCGCTCGGCGCCGTCTACGGGCCGACCGATACGTGGCAGGTCATCTTCCAGGACACGTCGTCCATCCAATGCTACATCTCAGCCACGCTGCTCATGCGGCAGCAACAGAACTCGACACGCTCGTTGCTCGACACCATCTGCGGCATGTTGTCCCGGTCGCAGGGGAACGAGCGGCTGCTCCGCCAGCTCTCGGAGAAGCAGCTGACCACGCTCAAGCGGTCGCGGCGGGCGATGCGGACCGACCTGACCAACGCGCTCGAGACAAAGGAGGGCGTGTTTGACAAGGCCGTTAACGCTGTGTCGCGCTTCCTGGGCTCCCTGTCTGCGCTCTTTATCTACTGGGCAGGCATTCTCGTCTGGGTCTTCTTCGGCATCCCACTGATGTGGTCCAACACCTGGCAGCTCTATGTCAACACGGCTACCGCGCTGGAGCTGACGTTCACAACGATGTTCCTGCAAAACGTCCGCCGCCAGCACGAAGAGTACCTGGCGCGCTGCCTCACCTCCATCGACATTCTGGACCGCGGCCTCGAGATGGACCTGCGCCGCATGACGGGCGACGTGCAGCCCAACCCCGTCGTCGCGTCGCAGCCATTGCGCCTCAACCGCACGGAGACGGCCATTGACTTTTGGGCGTTTGTGGTAGGCGGCTCGGTCGGCGTGTTCTTGTCGGTCGCCGTCGGCGTTGCGTGGCTGTCGGTCGGCGACGTAATGCACTTTGACGACAACTGGTGGCTGATCATCGGCACGTACACGGGCCTCATGGGGTTCATCGACGGCTTCGTGCTGCGCAACGTCCACCACCGCGAGACCATCATGGCCGACCGGCACTTTACTATGCTGGCCGAGCAGGACTACCGCCTCTTTGCCATCCTGGGCATTCCGTTTCCGGAGGAGGACCAACTTGCCCGCGACAAGAAGGTAGCCCGCCGCCTCGCATCCCGCATCTCGCGCTGGATCGGTCACGTCTGCGAAGTCCCCGCGGCCTCGACCGCTAGCGTCGTCGCCGTCGTCGCGCTGCTCGTCGTCGCGTCTGCCATGCAGTGGACCGAGACGGGTCAGCTACTGTGCAACACGCCCACCATGATTGTCGAAGGCTTTTTGCTGCTGATGCTCATCGAGGGCCACAACAGCGCCGAGGGTCAGCGCCGCGCGCAGTACACGGACATTCTGGACCGACGGCTGACGATGGAGCGGCGCGTTGCCGCCTGGGACGATAAGTGGGAGCTAGACATCGACCTGGACGACATTAGCATTATTGACGTGCTGTCGATCAGTGAGAAGTATATGAAGTAGGGGGAGGCGAGAGCAGGGACGAATAGTTGACGAGTGTGGTTGTTTTATCGACTCTTCTTGTGTTTATTTTAACTGATTGTGACATATTTTTCTTTCTTTCTTTTTTTCTTTCTTTCTCATTATTTTAACGGCACGATTGTTACGACATACTCAGACACGACACGGAAAACCAATAGAAAAAGACAAAAACAAATAAAAACATATATTTAGGGGTAGAAAGCATAGCACATAATTATACAAAGATCTTTGATTTACTTCATTTAATTTAATTTAATTTTCAATTAAAAGCTGAAGGCTTTCAACTTTTGCTCGCCATGTCATCATAGCCTTCGTGTATGCCAGCTTTATATGCAGTTCCTAACCATCCGCTTGCACATCATGAATGTAAAACAACTTTAAGACGTGAAATAAACCAAGAAACAGGAAAGGCATCCAAAAATAAACACAGGGGAATCAACGAAAAAAGAAAGAATATAAACAGAAGCGAAAAAAAAAGTCCTCCTCACCCCACCTACTCAAATTGTACGTCCACCTTTTGCTCGGTCGACTTCTTGCCGACCTGTAGCCGCCACTCGGGCTCGCCGTTGAATCGCATCGTCAGGTGCATGTCGTCGACGATGCGCAGGCCGCGTGCGTCGTCGACCACGGGCAGCGCGTGGTACGGCGTGTCGTAGTCGCAGTAGATGGTGCACAGCAACGCGCAGCCGTCCTCGCGGCGGTGCGGCGGCGGCATCTGGTCGCTCGTGTAGATCAAGAACTTGGTCTGCTTGTTGGCGGCGCTCGTCACGTACTCGTAAAACTTGTACGACACGGGCTCGCGGTTGTCCATGACCTCGCCCTGTTTCAAGTACCACTGCATGCGCCAGACGCGCTGCTGGCCGTCGGGCTCGGTGCTGATGCGGTCGACGCCAGGGACGATGGGCGGGAACGCGGCATGCAGCGGCACACCCGTCTCGACGCCATAGCTGTAGCGGGCAATGCGGACGTCCATCTCGGGCAGGGCGATGAGGTGCTGGCGCTGGCGCTCGTCGGTGGCGGCAATGACGTCCTTTTGCGAGAAGGTGTTCTTGAGCAGCTTGATGACGGCGCCGCGCGCGACGGCAGACCAGGTGCGCTGCGGCTGCATGACGTTGTTGTACTCGGTCTGCAGCTTGCGCAGCAGATAACGCGAGCTGCCGAGGCCGCCGACAAGAATGATTTTCTAAGGAGGGCGGGGGTTAGCGAACATCTTGTTTTCAGGAAATGGGTGGTGGTAGGGACCTACCTTTGGCGGCTTTCCTTCTTGGGCGACAATCTTTTGGTTCTGTTCGTTGATCAACTGACGAATGCCCTGGTACGTGTCGTCAAAGAAATCGACAATGGTGCTGCGCTTGAGCACAAACTTGTTGTTTCCCTTGAAGCGCGAAAAGGCCGAGAAAGCCTTGATCGGCGGGTGCAGGTAGTACTCCTGCTGCGTCTCGCTGCCCGTAAACGAGCGCTTGATCGCGTACTCCCACTCCTCGTACACAAACTTGCGAAAGTCCGCCTGGTCGCAGTTCTCAAACTTGAGCCCGGACAGGTGCTTCATGTGGTGCTCGAACTTGTCGTCCACCATGAAGGCGCCACACAGCTTGCCGTCGCCCTTGACCGCCTCGTGGATCACAAACGGCGTCGTCTGCACCACCTTGTAGCTGATAATGTCAATCGTGCCGCCGCCGCAGTCGACCACCATAAACGTTTCGCCCACGCCCATCTCCGGGTACGCGCGGCGGTCCAGCAGCGTCGCCAGCGCGGCCGCCTCGGGCTCCTCCACCAAAATGAGCGTCGTGTCGGCAATGTCGCGGCGCTGCAGGATGCCGGCGCGGCGCGCCGCGTTCTTCATCATGTTGCGCGCGTACTGCGGCCAGATGGCGGGGATGGTGATGGCCACCTTGAAGGGTAAGTTCTGCAGGGCGTGCGCGTCGATCTGCAGCTCAATCTCGCGCAGGCAGTGCTGCCACAGGTTGCGCAGGTAGTCGGCCACCAGATCGACCACGCCGTCCTCGCCCAGCAGACTGGCCTGCTGCCGCGCCGCCTGCAGGTACGGCGAGTTGCGGATGTCGTCGCGGATGTCGGCGTCGCGCAGCAGCAGCAGCTTAAACCACTTGATGGGAGAATGGCCCTTGGCCACCAGGTAGCCCCACGCGCCCGACCGCTGGTCGTACTGCGTCGGCACCTGCACCTCATCGCGGCTCTTGAAGGCCGTGCCCACGCACGGGTACTGCTGCACGTCCTTGATGTCCGTGGGGTCGCCCGAGAAGGCCCACGACACGCCCGAGTATGTCGTGCCAAAGTCGATGCCGATCGCCACGAAGCGCGCGGCCGATGGCGGCAGCGGTTCGATGTTGGCGCTGGGCCCGCCGCCCAGGTCGGGTGTCGGTGGCGCCGGCTCGGCGGGCACGTACGTCGGAATGGGCGGCGCCGAGCGCGGTTGGTACGGCGGGTGGGCCAGCGAGATGTGTGGCCGGTCATTACCTCCACCTCCACCCAGCGACATGTTGGCCAGGCCGGTGCCCAGGTTCGACATGGTCGGCACGGTGGGCATGGATAGGTTGGGGGCCGTGGCATTGTTTGTGGCCGTTGTTGTTGTGGACGCTGTGGGCACGGGTTGGTAGTGCAGATGTGATGGTGGTAGCGGCGGTGTTGACGGCATAGACATGGGATCGAGTCCGCTGAGGGACGGGAAGCGGTAGCGCATGTTGACGGGGATGTTGGGACCCATTGGCCGTGGCGACGCGCGCGATGACGAGGGCGACATGAGCGACTCGGTGTCGGCCATCGTGGATGTCACTGACGGTCGCCGTGCCGGGTCGAGGCCTGTCGCGGGCGCAATGTTGATACTGCCGCCAAGACTGCTGCCGTGGCCCTGGCCACTGCTGCTGCCGCCACCCCCGCCGCCGCCGCCGACGTTCGCATTGACTGAGATCTGGCCGTCGTTGGGCAGCTCGTGGATCCAGCTGCGCAACGACCTCCGGTCGGGGTGGCCCGGGAAGGAGTACTGCAGGTTGAAATTGAAGGGCGATGGGTTGGCGAGGGGCGGCGGCCCGGATGTGGTAGGTGGTGACGATGCTGGCGACTCGGATAGGTTGCCACGATTTGTGTTGATGTTGTTGATGTTGCGGGGTGCTGTCTCGTCCTCGAGGCTCTGGTCATGCTCGAGATCCGGCCGCCGTGCGCCGGCACCCATGTCGGGTGAGTCGCGGTACGGCCGCATCGATTCGTGGAGGGTCTGTGGTTGGGGGCCTTCGCGCTGGGGCATTCCGCGAAAGTAGTTCCAGCGGTCGCCGCTGGGATATGTCGAGTCCATTTCAAGGGTGGAAACGAAGGAGGCGGACGAGAAGGAGGAAAAGAGAGACAGGAAAGAAACAAAAACAAAAGGAGAAAAGAAGGAGAAAAAGGAAAGTAAATCAGGCCAAACGACGTGTCAATGGAGTTGAAAGGAGGGGATAAAATGCAAAAGTATTCAGGGCCCAAGCTGGAGGCGATTGGGGAGCTGGGTGTCGTTATCGATGTTGTGGGCCACTGTCCGCCGGTTAATGATCTTGCAATGACGATAGCGAGAAAAGGGGCCAGGTTGATTTGATTTTGGACCGTCGAATTCGAATGGAAGTCGAATCGAATGCACAGGAAAGAAAACGAGACGGAGAGGAAGCACAGAAACAGAAAGACAGTGAAAAGAAAGATGCCACAGCCTTCTCGGTGGATCCTCAAACGAGGGAGCAGCAGCTGGGAGCAACTGGGAGCAGTTGGGAAGCGCTGATGAGTTGCTGGCTGCACGTTGCGTTGTGTCGAAGTGGTGGCCGCCACTCGTCTGGTCCCCCGCTCGCGGATCGTCAATGTTGATGGGCCTGCTGTGCTGCAGTTCTGCAATGTTTGTTTTGGAGGAGGGGGGGGGAGGGGGGTTGGAGGCTCTTCGGGTTCTTTGAAGCTCTTCGGGCTCAATTTCCCGGCGGGTTTCCCTGTTTTTGCAGCCAGGCGCCACGAGGCTGAAGAGGTGGGAGGCCTGGCAAGAGCAAGCGAGACCGGCACAGGACGCCAAGAAAGGGCCAGACCCTCAAGAAGAAAGGCGACGATGGAGAGATAGCAGGCGTGGAGACAGTGTGCTGGGAGTGGTCAGGTCAAGACCAGAAATGCCCCTGGAGAGTCTCGATCCTGAGGCCTCGACCAGCCACTTTCTCAGCTTCACCTTTTGTCCCCCAGCTCCTCGCATTCTCGTCACACCCGCTTCCAGCCTTTCCCCTTCTCTCTCCCCTCTCCCTCTCCCATCCTCCCATCTCCTCTCTTGTGCATGGGCTACTGCATGGCGTCGGCCCCGTGCGCTGGCTGCTCGCCATATCGAGCCATTGCAGCCAATAAATTCTCAGCCTTGTCTAAGCCACACTGCCACCCTGGCCCTGTTTGCCTGCCTGTTTATTGTCTTGTCCAGCAAGCCGGCGTCGCGTTCTAGGCGACTTTCTCGGTGATCGTCGAGGCCCCGCCGCCAGGCAGACAGGAGACTGGAGACTGGGGTCCTCTAGGCCTGGCCCGAGCCCCATTCGCCATGCAGAGCCCCAATACGGAGTATTGGCTGGCGTCTTGGCGGGCTCGAGGCACTGGAAGTGGAAGAATAGCACCGCCCATTCTGGTTTCGCCTCTTGGATTTTCCCACTCTGCACTGACATGACAGTCCTTCCCGTAGGGCTTTTGGTCTCGTCTTCTTCAGCGGGTCGTCCGCCTCTCTTATATCCTGTGCCCCGCGAGACGGCCTTGCAGTCTGCCGCGGCGCTGCACAGCCCCGGGTCCAACAAAACGGCCTATCGCACTGTTCAGGAAGAGTGCCTCGAGTGCCACCGCTGCTGCCGTCCTCTGTCGTCGATTGTCGCTTATTGTCTCGTTACACGCCGTCGCCCGACAGTCTGGATGACGCGTTGTCGATAGGCAGCTGCCAAACAGAACATTTTTCAGAGAATGTCTTGGGAGGATTTGGCTACTGACTGACCTCCGAGCGCTGTCTGACCCCGAGACCCCCTTGGCCAAGCCTGAACTCTGCCATGCGCACATTGGCCCCACGAACTGGCCCCGTAGGCCTGATTGTTGCCCTGCTTCGCCCTGCAGCATCCTCTCCACAATCCCCTCTCTCTCCAACTCGATCTGCGGACAATATCGATACACATTGTGCATGTGTGTGCGCTCTCGAGTCGATTCGGTCGTCGGTCGTCCTTTATTGTCTCTTGAGGTCCTTGTCGTCTTTGCTGGGGTATTTTCGCCCGCACTAGCTTCGTCACCGGAATTAGGCCTCGTCGTGATCGGCTTGTTTGCCTCCAGCTTCAGTCCTATTTTTATATTTTTGCCCTTGCTTTGCCTTTTGGGGTTTGAGTTCTTCTGCTTGCTGTGATCCTGCGTCACGGCTACGAGCAGCCTGCCACACCTTTTCATCTTGTGGTTTCGAGTCCTGCCTGTCTGTGTGCTGTGCGTGCTCCTTCTTGACTACCGTCGCATGCGCTCGCCCTCCCCGGCTTACCATCCTCATTACTCTCGCACACACACCAAAAGCACCCTGATCTGCTGCTGTTCTCATTCCTTCGTCCGAGGTTTGCATAAAGCGTCATCAATCGGACTTTTTGTCCAAAAACGCCACTTTTTTCTTCCCTCGTCGGCTTGGAGCGCAGCTTACACACAATGGAGACCACCAGAGGCCGGCCGCCTTCCGCTGGCAAGCATCACCTCTTTTCCTCCTCCGGCAAAGTCATTACCAAAGAGCAGAAACGGTCGTCGTCGCGGTCATCCATTCTGCGCCGTCTTAGCATGTCCGCCACAAACGTGCTAAACGGGGCCGGCGCGGCACCGGCACCGGCGCCGCCCGCGGCACGAGCCGACAATGCGGGGCGCGCCAGCGTGCAGATTGGCCGGAGCAGCACACAGCAACCAACCGAATCGGCGTCGGTGCCGTCGAGTGGACTCATGTCGTTCAGCAAGCATTTCCGACGCTCGAAGAAGCAGCCTCTGTTTGGCTCCGTCAGTGACGCAGCTCCTACCGGCGGCGGCGGTGGTGGTGATGGTGCCGGAACAGTCAATGCGCCGATGCTCAGCGGCGGCAGCGAAACGTCTCCCACCAATGGGATCGAAGACGATGGTAATACCGGCGGTGCTAGCGACAGTGGTAGTGAAAGCATCATCGAGCCTTACGACAGTGCTGAGTATGAGAGTGGGAGTGAAAGCATCATCGAGGCCTCCCGCAGCGCCGAGGACAATATCGGCAGCCTTGATGCAGCGACGACCGCCATATCGCCCACTACCATGGCAGACGCGGTGAACGCCCGTACCGGCAACATTCCTGAGACCGATGAACGGACAAGCGCGCCGACTAGCACGGCAGATAGAAACGTCGAGAACAGCCCTTCAAGCCAGCAGCCGCATAAGAAGCCGATGCAACAACCGCAACAACCGCAACAACCACAGAAGCCCCCAACGACATTTATTGTGCCTGGTCCTCCGCCACCAGTGCCCCAGAAGGTGCCTGAACCGACCAACATTGTCTCGCCGCCGACTGTACCGCCCAAGATCCCCGCACCTCCACCGCCAGCCGGAGCGCCCACAACACGAATGCCTCCCGCGGAAGTCCACAAAATCAACAGCGTGAACAACACGCAGAACTCACAATCTGTGCAGAGCCTCCAAGCGATCCAGAGAGCACACCAAGAACGACAACAACAGCAACAGCATGCTGCAGGCCGTGTTCCGTCGCCCATAAAGACCGCCAAAGACACGAAAGAGAAGTCCGGTGGCATACTCGGCGGCCTCAAAAAGCTGCGACGCTCTGACAGCAAACGTGGCGGTAGCTTGGACCCAGCGCGCCCACAACAACCACCGGCTAGCACGAACTCAGGTACAGCAGCCGGTCAGCCAGCACCGGTAGCAACGCCAACAACGGTCGAGAGAGGAGTATCGACACATGCACTGGCTTCGGTGCGCCCGAATCAAGAAGCGCCCAAAAGTCAGACAACTCCCCAGACACAAGCGCTTCAGCAGCCACCCCCACCTCAAGCGACGTTCTTGCCTCCACCACCGCCCCCCATCCAGTCACCTCCTAGCGGAAGTCGAGGTGTTGATATAAATGGTGTACCCAGTAGCTTGCGACCCGGAAGTGGCCAGCCCGTACAACAACAGCATCAGCATCAGCAGCAACAGCAGCAACAGTATCAGCAACAATACCCGCAACAACAACAGCAGAAGAACCAACCTGGATATGAAAAGGCGCCACAGCAGACGGCCATAGCGCAGCAGCAGCAGCTACAGCACCAGCACCAAAACCAGCAGACCCCATGCGACAGCTGTAAAGCCTATTATGAGGCTGTCTGGGCGCAGTCCGAGATCAATATGTATGCGTTGTCCTCCCAGCTGGGCGCTGCCCACCAGCAGAGCGCCGGCCAGGTTGCGCTGCTTCACGAGCGCGACGCCGAAATTGCCGAGCTCAATGGCCTGGTCGGCCGCCTGCGCACCCGTATCCAAGAGCAGGTGAAACAGCTCGAGCAGCTGCCCGCGGGCCTTCCGGGGCTCAACACCATGCCGGGCCTGAACGGCTATGCCGCCGGCGGAATCGGCCAGCTGCCTGACGGCCAGGTTCGTTCTCGGTGGAAGGGCCTTCGCTGGCAGATCCGGCAATGCGTCGAGGCCCGCCTGGCCGCCTTACCGTCGTCGTCCGCTGCGTCGGTGCCCGTGTCGCCCGAGCGGGCACCCTTCTTGCGGCGCTTGACGCCCGACTATGACAAGTTTTTGCACTCGCGCAAGGGCTCGGTCTATCTCGTGGAGGCGGCTATATGGGCGGTTCTAGCCGACAGCGTGTTCAGCGGCGCACGCAACTCGAGCCGCATGTGCTGGGCGGCGCGTTGGTCAACACCCCTGGCCAAAATGAGTATGTTGTCACCTCCTCCACGTCCTTGTTGATATTCATAGAAAGGCCATACTAACCTAATGTAGGTGACAACATGATGTACAGTCGCTCGACCGACCCCGCATTCCATCAGTGGCGGGTGCAGACTGCCGTGTTTGTGCGCAGCCTGGATACGACAGCCGAAGGCGATCAGCAGCAGCAGCAGCAGCAGCAGCAGCAACAGCAGTCGGTTGTTGCCGCGCCGTATGTCGAGGCCGTCGTGCGTCAGCTCGAGGCCGAAGTGGGCGTCCTGCTGGCTCTCGGGACTGGCGGGCCGAGTGGCGTTGAAGATGGAGGAAGTGGTGGTCCCCCAGGCCACAGAGAATCACCCCCGCCCTCATCACCCGCGTCGTCTTCGTCATCTTCGTCGGCACTCCGCCACCAGCTCTTTGATGTGGTGGCCGAGGCCATTGGGCTCGATGCAGACCTGTGCCAGCAGCGCGCATGGTTCTATGTCCACTATCCGACGTCGACAAGCGGGCAGCGCTATGGCATGCCATTTGACGCGCGGGAAATGGAGTCGGTCACGGTTACGAGCGAGACGGCGTCTGCAAGCGGTGGTGGTGGTGGCGGCGGCGGCGGCGGCAGCGACACGCACCTCGGCCTTGCCATGGCTGGCATAAACAGCAGCAGTAGTAACGTCAACAGCGTAGGGAGCAATAGCAGCCAGCACGCATCAGACGACATTTCCCTGGTCGTCCGTCCGGCCCTGTTCAAGGCAGGCAACTCGCGTGGCGAGGCGTACGACCAGACAGCGACGATCGAGCCGAGCATTGTGTGCCAGACGACACCCACGGGGCGTGGGTTCCGGCGATGGGCGGGCGGTCGGCACGATCGGTCGCGGTCGAGGGGATAAACGATGAGATACCTTTTGTCGAGTCGAGGAGTTGAAGAGCCGAGTAAAGTGCCGAGAAGAACATGTTAAGACGAAGTTATGACCCTAAACTAGAACCAGCCAGACCGAGCAATGGGGTTTCCTATGTTGTTATGTTATGTCTTTTGTATTCATTTATAACCAATTTATCTTCTCCTTTTGATGTATTTAGGAGACAAAAGAAAGAAGCCTTTCATGAAACTGAAACGACGAAAAAGGGAAATATAAATCAAAAGTATCCCAGAAAAGTGAACAGTGTATTATCGTGTATGAAGGGGACTAAACATCCCTCTTCAAACTCCCAACCAAACACCATGCTGAAATAGCAAACACAAAAAGACGAGTAATCCAAAAGAATAAACAGATGGAAATGAGAAACAAGTCGTACACGGGTAGTATGTAGAAAAAGAGAATGTGCATAAAGAATGAATCAAAACGAAACCCGACAGGGCCACCAAGTGAAAGGCCACCAAGAATATCAAATACTATCAAAAAATAAAGAGCTCGCTTGAATGTCTCATTATCATCGTCGTTTCTTGTGCCTGCGAGAGGTCGGCTGATTAGTTTGGCGACCCGTCTAGACCCAGCTCAAGAGAGGCTTGCTGTTGCAGGTTAGCATTGGACGCCGCCTGCTTTAAACGGCCTGCACGGCGCGGTGGCGGCAACTTAGGCGGTAGCTTTTTAACACCGGCACTAGCAGAGTGCGCCGGGGTATGATGGGTGTGTTGTGAGTGGTTATGGGCCGTGTGAGCTGCTGCCGCCGCCGCTGCTGCTGCCGTAGCGGTCGGGTGAGCCTCACTCGCTGCGCTGCCGTTGGATGCCAGCGCTGTCCCAGAGCCTGCTAGCGCCTTTCCTGCAGCGGCCTCAGCGGCCGCAGGGGGCGGAGGAGGCGGAGGTGGTGGCTGCTGTTGAGCAGGATTCATAAGAACGCCGTGGCGGTGTTTGGGGACAGCGGGCAAAACACGTTTTGGCCGTGCTCTACGCTCCGGTGGAACGGCTGGTGGCGCAGACGGTTTTGCAGCAGTCGTGGGACTGGCCGGTGTTTCGGCAGGTGATTGAGGCTGGTGTCCCTGCTTGACAAGGTCTTCTTCCTTTGGCTCGAACTCGACAGTTACGGCCGGGATGGGATGGCTATCGTCACCACCTGTGGTAGGGGCGCCCCTTTCATCCTCGGAGGACCATGCATCGTAGTCGTCATTTGCTGAGTTTCGATGTTCGGCCTCTGTAAACTCGGCCTTGCGGCTTGGTGTCTTGACACCAGGCTTCTCCTTGACAGCGGCAACGTCGTCGACACTGGCACGGCTTAAGCGGCCGTCGAGCGACAGATTGATGCCAAGGAACTTGTTAATAACCTGGTCGCGGTCTGCTTGACCGACGTTTTCTTCGGCATTGTTGCTGTCGTCAGTGATGACACTGCTCACAGTCGCAACACTTCCAGCGCTGGAGGACGTGCTGGTGCGTGCCGTGGCCGTCGTGCCGAACGTAGTCACCGTGCCCAATGTTCCTGTCGGGCTCGTAGGCGACGCCGGTGTCGATGTGGGCGGCGTTGGGGTATTGAGCCATTCGACTTTGGCCACACGGTCCACCAGGCGGAGCGTGGTCTCGTCGGCAGGCGCAAAGTGAACGTTGCCAGAGCCGGAGAGGATGGCAAGCACACGCAAAATCTCGTCACGCTTGTATTGCGGCGGCTGGTTGAGTTGGGTGTGGGCAAGCAGTGGATACAGCACGCGCAGGTAAGTGTGGCGCAGGGAGGCGGATTCGTTGGGCAGATCGAGCAGATTGCGGATGATAACGTCGAGCAGGACGCGCAGGTCATTTGTGTAAAAATACTCATAGGTAGCGTGTGTAGTGAAGAGGAGATAGAGAAGCTTGAGGATGAGCAGCTGCAGTGCTGTCTCCGTGGCACGGTTGAGCAAGAGGATGATGTTCTCGCCAAAGGTGCGGTAGAGGGGCCCGTTGAGGCTGAGGACCTTGACGACGCGATTGGTCAAGGGTGCCGCAGGCGACATGGGATCGACGGCGGCGGTGGTGGCTGCGACCATGTACTGTTCATTGAGGACGAGCTGGTGCTGTTAGCCTTTTCCCGTCATCTCTTGTCTTTGGCCTTGCCGTTCTTGCTTACCAACACACGAATCACGGGGTAGTGATATGGATCATCGTTGTCGTCTGACAGGTCTTCGATGATCTGGAACAGGTAGCCAACAAAACTATCGTCAACAGAAAGAAGGTCAGCAACGCGCACGCGCTCCACGCGTGCCATCTCGTACATAAGTTCCAGTAACAGGCGATGCAGGCGGCGGTCGTCGTCGTGGCTGGCCTTGATCAGCTCGACCAAGCGCGCAAAGCAGCCGGCCTCGATCATCTGGGCAAAGACCTTGTCGTCGGTGCGGCCGGAAAGGAGCAAGTAGTTGGCAATGGCGTGCAGCGAGCGGGACTCGTCCTCCTGCAGCAGGCTGTAAACGATCTGGGTGCGAACGTACTGGCGCACGTCGAGGCCGGCGCACAACGGGCTGTCCAGCAGGCACCGCGAGCAGCGCGCAAGGTCGTCCTCGTCCTGCAGAAAGTGGTCGCGGCCCGAGGCCACGAGGTCGAGCCAGGCACGCAAGGCGTCGTCAATCTGCTCGTGGCTAGCGCAAGGAGCCTGGACGGTGCAGGTAAGTTCTGTGAAGAGGGTGGTTAATATGAGAAACAAACTGTCGTCAAAACTTCTCCAGCCTCCTATTTAGGCTTTGTCACATCTTCCCTCTATTATCACGCACCCTTCCAGAATCTTTCTGGCCCGCCCGAGGGCGCCTCGTCCACCTCGTCGGGTGGCCCCATTGTGGGAGTGTGTCGCACGGGTCGTTAGGCGAGAGTAGCAAGTCGCATTACGAGAATCGGTGGTTGGGAGAAGATGAAGCAAGTGGACGGAGAGTACGGCCGTCCACGTAGTTGTCGAAGCCGGGGTGATTTCGGGTCGTCGGCGGCACGGAAGGAGCGGAGCTGGAATCTCGTATTGGAATCATCAAATGAGGAAACAGCGAAGGCGACAAATGATCGAAGCAGGAAAGAGCGACAGCGACAACGACAGCGACAATAAGAATTTAGAATATAAGCCCGATGCGGAAAGTCCAATGCCGCATGCGTGTGCGAATGGCGGAAGGCGCAACTTTTGTCGGAGCGGGTGTCGTGGTCCGCGGGCGGGCAGGCGTCTGTGGCGGTGGTAGCCTGTCGTGTGCTGGATGGGAGTTGGCGATAATAATTTCAGTTCGATGGAAGTTGAGGAGAAAGGAGGAGAAAAAGGAACATTGTACTCCGTAGGGCACTGGGGCTCACCAAGCACGTTTCGGCGCAGTGCCACCCCACGTTGTGGCGCCCAGGGCAGAGCTGGTAGGGGTACCTACAAAGGTCCCCTTTTTTGTGATCGGCTAGTTATCTTTGGTGGGGATCAAAGGATGACTAATAATACGAGGTAGTGTGACTTCTAAAAATGGGCGATCCTGCCTTCACTGGGAACGCCTTGGCTGTGAGATGACGGAATGCCTATTCTCGGCCTGTCAACCACTGGGGATACCTCGTACGGGCGACCACTTCCATGTTGTTTTTCAACTTCGTCTCGATTTTGGTGCCAGGTTTGCGATTTGAGGCCGATCGGGGTATTGTGAAGCGAAACGAGGCGGCTGGTCGGGCGGATGTCAGAAGCAAGGAGATGCAAGTTAATAAAGGAGTGAAAAAGACAACTGACAGCACAGAGCACAAGGCGGACGACAGCCGACAGCAGCCGCCAGGTTGATGCTGCATTATGTCGATCGCTCGCGAACCCGTTTCATCGCTCGAAGGAGAAAGAGAGCTCGTGGCAGCTAAAGGTGTGGGCCATGTTCTCTACTGTTGGCACCTGGACGTTTCGCAGAGTTAACAAATGCGTTGACATCGACGTCGTGACAATGCATCATGGGTCATACGACGTGCATGGGTCCTATTTTGTGCTCTTACTGTGTCGAAGCAGGTCAAGATATTAATAACGTCTGAAAGGCAGACCACGCAGCTTTTAGGATTTCACCTGGTTCTCGTTCTCGCTCGCATATTTTTTCCAAGCAATATCAGATTGATGAGTGTCATCATGGTGGAATGACGTCGGCCTCGCGACTGCGGAGACGACAGTTTTATTTTGGCCCATCTTTTCTTCCATCTCGTCTTCTCCCCGGAAACCTCACCCGCGGATAGAGACCCTAGGTGGATGGCCAAGAGCCAAGAGGGCTAAACCGCGGCGAGAGGCCGGCGGGCCGCCCTCACAGGACGCTGCGAGGGATGGTGACGGCAACAAAACCCACCAAGAGCGGCAGGCGAGTGCCCGAAATTAATATACCACGGCAGGCTCGAGAAGTTGTCTCTGGAAGGCGACAGTATTGCGGAGGAAGAGGCACGCCGCAGGTCCACAATGTCGAATGGGGCGCGTATTGCCTTTATTGCAGTTGCGCAGCCAATATGGGGCCCCGCGGCAAAATAAAGACACGTCGAGTCGAAATACAAGATGGATGGTTTCTGGGAACCTGGGAACGAGTTGATATAAAGTCATGTCTTTCCTCTGAAAAGATGGGGTGGACTGTTCAACCAGTTGATGTTGCACGCACCATCACCAATGGCTCTTCGATCGACGTGCGTTCTGCTGGCGGCGGCCATGGCCGGCCTCATTACGGTGGCCCAGGCGGCCCTACAGATTGTGCCGGGCGCGACATGGACGGCAGTAAGTCTTTCTTCCTCGCTTTTACCACCTTGTCATAGCGTCTCCTAACATCTCAGTCCAACGGCGCGCATATTCAGGCGCACGGCGGCGGCGTCATCGAGGTCAACGGCACGTACTACCTCATCGGTGAGGACCACACGGATGGCTCGGCGTTCCAAAACGTCAACTGCTACTCATCGCGCGACCTGGTGCAGTGGCACTATGAGGGCGCGCTGCTGTCGCGGACGAGCGGCAGCGGCGACCTGGGCGCAAACCGCGTGATCGAGCGGCCCAAGGTGATCTACAACGACAAGACGCACAAGTACGTGCTCTGGATGCACGTGGACAGCAGCAACTATGGCGAGGCAAAGACGGGCGTGGCCACGGGCGACACGGTCTGCGGAAAGTACAGTACGTTTTTAACGGGGATTGTGATTTGTGATGCAGACGAGTGGAACGAGGCATTAACGACCCAGCGTACCATAACAGCTTTCGGCCGCTCGGCTTCCAGAGCCGCGACATGGGCCTGTTCAAGGACGACGATGGAAAGGCGTACTTGCTATCGGAGGATGTAAGTTGAGCCGAAGCCAAGCATAAATATATTTGATCCCCAACTAACCAACAGCGCGCCAACGGCCTCCGCATCATGCGCCTCTCTGACGATTACCTCGATGTCGCCGCGTCCACGTACCTGTGGAAGGACCACATCGAGGCGCCGGCCCTCGTCAAGATCAAGGGCCGCTACTACATGTTCGGTAGTCACCTTTCTGGATGGGATCCCAACGACAACCTCGTCAGCTCGTCGACGTCGCTGACGTCCGGCTGGACGGCCTGGGCCACGTTTGCCGACAAGGGCTCCAAGACGTACTCGTCGCAGACGCACTACGTGCTGCCATATGGCACCAGCGGCAATGTCATGTACATGGGCGATCGCTGGGTGTCCAAGAACCTGCAGGCCAGCACGTACGTGTGGCTACCCTTGAGCATCTCGGGCACGTCCGTGACAATGAAAGACCACGCCGCGTGGGTGCCCAACGTCGAGGCGGACAAGCCGTGGGCCAACCACCCGGACGAGACGTCGCACGTCGGCAACAAGGGCACGTACGGCGGCGGGGCTAAGGCCGTGGACTGCAAGACGTGCTCGGGCGGCAAGGCAGCGGGCTACGTGGGCGGGTCAAGCCACGGCACGGTGACGCTGTCGGATTTGTCGGCGCCGAGCAGCGACAAGACGACGCTGATTGTGCGGTACGGGGTGTCCGAGGCCAAGGGCCGGCAGGCGGACGTGCGCATCAACAGCGGCTCGCCGGTGCGGATGGCCTTCCTGCCGGGCGCGGAAGGCGGCAACATTGGCGAGAGCGTGCTGACAGTGGCGCTCAAGTCGGGCAGCAACACGATTGAGTTTGCGGGCGTGGGCGACACTTGGGGCCCGGACATTGACGTCGTCGAGGTTCCGGCGGCATAGGGGGCGATGGAAGAGACTGAAATGAGTTCATTGAAGTAGGTAGTATTTTGTGCTCTTTATTAAACTTCCATTATGCGATGGAGACATTCACACCAAACTGAGCATCATATATTGATGAAATACGACCTGTCGAAAGCCAGCCAGGAGATGCGCCCTCTGTCTTCATTCATCGTGCGTCACTCTGTTCACCTCCTTAACACTCACTGCGCACCTTGTTACAATGTGTTCTTTTACAAAAGCGCCCGTATCGTCCCAGTATTGCCATATCGCCATATCGTGCAACCTCTTCACAGAGGCCAGCAGGGCGGCAAATGCAATGCAAAAAGGGTGGCCGTTCATCCGAAATGGAACCCTGGTTTTTGCTTTTGAATTCCATGGTTCTGCATTTAGATGGCATCTCCTGTTTCTTTTCCTTTTTCTTTTTGAATGCGATTCTTTTCATGACCCCCACGATAAGCGATGGATGCGGATTCGTTTGTCATTCTGTCTCCCCCATCGTCTTTTGATTCACCCTCGACGGGACGCATGCTCCGAGAAGCGACTGTGACGGTGCGCCCGTTGATGACCGTTATCCTCGTTGCAACGGCATCCGCATGTGCGATGCACATGCGTGTCCCCCCATCCAAAGCTGCATCCAATCTTGTTGTCCTCTTCAACCGCCCAGGGTCACAGAGCACAGACCGGCGCACGGGCAGAACACCTTCCATGCAGCGCGCGCCTTCATCACCAATATCATCAGCCGGCCCCTTTTATTTGTATTTACAGAGTACGACCTATTGTTGGCTTCCCTGGCCGTTGTGCCCTCTGGCGGCTGCTATCACACGTCTTCCCCTCCTCGCGTGGACCCCTGGGCCGATGGTGTTTCAAGGGCAGAGGCCTGCACGCCTGCACGCCCGCACGCCTGCAGAGCCGGCGACAGTGCAACGCTGTGCCTGGGAGAAAGAGGGGCGCAGTGCGACAGTGACGGCACAACGAAAGAGATCAAAAGACGAAAGGCACGAGAAACTAAGAAAATAAGAGATGGCCGAAACAAGCAGTTTCAAACTACGACTGACCTTGCTTCACTGCTTCACACTTCGGCTTGCTCCCTCGCGCGCATTCGCAGTTGCAACGACGACAGGGTCCTTCTCCCTGGGTTCTGGGTTCTGCGCACGGCAGTGCTGCCCTTTCATCCGTTCTCCGGGATGTCCGGTCTAACGTGGTTGCCTTTCTTTTTTGTCTGCTGTTCCCTCCTCCCTCCGGCCCTTTTATCGTCCAATGTCTCTTCCGGCACTCCCAGACATGGTCTGGTTCTGGCGATGCGGGGGAGATGGAGTCTTGTCTCTCACTCTTTCTCTTCTTGATGCTCATCACATCGGCTCGTCGTCCTTCCTTTGCTTCTGTCTTTCCGCTTGCCGCAATGTCAGATACAACCTATTAATGATGCCACCCTCTTGCACCCTGTCGCCTGCGTCGCCTTTGGTCCAGTGCACGCTCTCCGCGCCCAAACACGGGTGCTAATAATAAACAGGATGCGGGAAAATCGTGTTGCTCTCGTTTCGTTTTGCGCCGGCCACCGCTGCTGGACGGAGTGCGATGCGTGGTGTGCGCCCATCACCCAGGACTAGTCTTGTTGATACCGTACTCCGTACTCCGTAGAATACATGTATTTGCTGTCAATGGCCAGCAACGTAGCCAGACTTTGGAAACCAGCACAGCCATGCACAGCAGCGCAGGCGACGGCCTTGGCAAGAGACGGTTATGCGTTTGGGAGGTGTTTCTCCGAATGCCTAGATCGCCTACAACATGCCCATATGCTCCAACATCTGCAGTCTGTGCTCTGCCTGTCTTCTCCTCTCGAGAGTATGCACTCTCGTTTAGCATCGCCAGCCAGTCGATGCATGTCCTGCAATCTCGTTCTCCGGCGGCGCTCTGCAAGACATCTGCTCCTGCAGTGGCATACTTTCGAAAGGTCTGACCGTCCGCTTTGCTCGCACCACAATCTGCACTCTGCCTTTATGTCTCCACCTTTTATTCAGCGCATGCACGCACCCTCCGCGCCTCTTCTCGCCTTGTTGATCCTATTGTCTCGGATGATCTTGTTTGAGGGATCTCGCAGAGACGAGATCACCACCGGCGCGCGCAGGAAGAAACATTGCTCGTGCCTTGTAAGCTGTGCCTGCAATCCTACTTTGTCACCCCCAAACACAACACACACACAGCGGAGGAGAGAAGAGAAGCTTACTTGTAAGATACTCACCTGTACGGAGGAAGATGCGAGTACTTTGCTCAAGCGCCACAAGCTCAAAGACCACAGACCGGCTGCTGTGTTCTCCCTTTGTCGTCCCTCGTTCGTCTTCTCTCGCTCCTCTGCCCTCGCTCATCTGCCTTCGCTCGCTTTGCCGTCACCTCGCTTGCTGTGAGACCAGCGCCGCGCCATCGCTCGTTGCCGTCGTGTACCACGCCTGGGCTGGCTGACCTCAGACCTGTGTTTCTCCTGCTCCGATCCCGCGTACCTGCCCCTCCCGTCACATTTCTCACATCGCTCCTTCCTCCTTCCTCTTCCTCGGGATCCCCTAGCCCCGTCCTCCTTCCTGCAAGTGACGTACTTGTACTTTGACAAAACGGCACTGCCCCGTAGTTCTCCGTTCTGGGAACCAGGATGACCCTTCTCGCTGTCCCCAGGGCCCCTCCCCATCTTCACGCGCTCCGATCGTCCCTTCCCCCCCAGTATCCTGGTCCACCTGCCCAGTTGTCCACGCTGTAGCCCCACTCATCCGAGCCAGCCAAGGTAACTTGCCTCTGGGCAGCCGTCTGTGATGGAGGGCGAGAGCCAGAGTTACGGGCATCTTGCCGTACAAGTATTTGCGTGTCAGCATTTTCCGCAAGATACCGTTTCCCATTTTATCCCACGATTCCCATCCCACGCTCGACCTGCGTCGCCTGGTCGCCTGCCTTTTCCTACTCAGTATTGCCGTAAAACAACCGGTTCCGCAGCATTCGCAACATGCAAGATCTGAAATCGAGCGCTCCGAGCAGAGACACCAATACGCCACAGCCCGTGTGCTTGACAGACAGCCGTTGCTTGTCCTCGTCTACGGGCGTACGACGGTATTATCTTACAAGTACTCTGTATTCTGTGCCCCGACGATATCAGTGCCCATCACATACCGTTCTCATCCTCCGTTCGTCCTTTTGCGGCGCATCTGCCAGAAGCGAAATCACATTGTCTTGCATACCAGGCGACGATGTATCGCATTGTGCTGAGAACCCGAGATCCAGCGGGTCGACCAACAGCCGGCGATCCGGGCGAGCCCGGCGAAAATAAGAAAGAAAACTGGAGCGCAGGCTCGGCCTCATGTCATCTTCAGCAGTTCATGACACTATCGTAAACATCTGGGACTTTTGCTTCACCTTGCCCTGCCACCCCATCAAGCCCCGTAATGCCCGCTAGAAAGCCAAAAGGAAGGCACATCCGTCGACCATCGTGCTTGCCCCAACATCCCATTAAAAATCCAAAGTCCACCAGAACCCACCCAGAGAGCCAGCCTGCACCTTCCCGTCCCTTCCTTTCCTCGCTGCCTCGTTTCCCCTCGCCCTTCCCCCCCAAGGGTACCTCGTGCACTTGCATGTTCTCCACACCTATGCAGGTAGCGCCCGGACCCCTTTCTGCGTTCCGGCTTTAATCTCGTCTTCCATGCTCTGATCTTTTTGTCGTTTTGTCTTTTAGTTTTCCTTTTCCGTTTGTCATCTGTATTTTTTTTCTTTCACGGTCGAGACTTTCTCGCTCGCCCAAACTTTATATCCGTCTCGTTCGGGCAGTGTTTCAGAGATCACAATTTTGTTTCTGTATTGATTTCGTATTATTGCCATTCGGTGGTCTCTTTTTCTTCTTTTCATGCCATGCTCTTGCTAGTCAAGTAGAACCCGCCTGAAGGGACCCATTGAAGACTCTGCGCTAGTCCGCATCTAGGACTTTCCGTACCTGAACTGGTTCGGGGGCCAACATGGGGGGCGTTGGGTCGCCACTTCCCCTGGCTACTGGTGACATTACCGCCCTTGTGTCTTATCTTACCGGTCCTACCGCGCGCCTGGCGGCATGGGTCGCGACTGCCCTGCGAATGCGTAATGATGACCGCGGGCTCTTTCGCTTTTCGTTTTTCGCTCACGCGCGCAATCGTGCCTTCCACCTCTGCAGCCCCCCGGCCATCGGATGACTGGAGACTGCCTGCACCTCTTGAGCCTTAATTGCTGCACATCGCCCCTTCCTAGGACTCCGTTCAACGTAAATCCTATGCTTAATTTGCCAAAATCTGGGAATTCCTCCGTAGCCAAGCTTTGTCCTCACAGGCCCCTCCTTCCTCCCCTGTCTTTTCGTCCATGTCTGCCCCAAAATACATCGTGATCGGCCCCAGCTTTGGCTTCTTTTCTGGCCGAGCCTCGTTTTTTGTTTCTCGCTTTTCGTTTCTCGTTTCTTTTTCTCACTGTCTCTCGACCTCGTGCATCTTCGTCGACACCCTCTCTTATCGCGTCACTCCCGCAGCGGCCGCAGCGTTGGACACACCAACAGGCACCCCCACCAAAGAAAACAAGGGCCAAAAACCAATGACAAAAACCTTCAGCCGTCTAGAACACAAGCAAGTGGCATCGCACCAACGGCCGACACTAACGCCCTTCCTGCATCTCGCATCTCTCTTGCGTCCTCCCTTTGTCCATCTGACTGGCCGTGGCACACCCGCAACGACGCAACGACGCAACGCCGAACGCACGCACGCACGCATCCATCACGTCGGGCCACCTCCAACTTGTACCTTTTCCCCCTGCTATCCCAGACCACGCCCAATCAGCGTCGGCAGACAGACCTACCAACCGGAAGATTTGCATTCAAAGTGTCCCCTCCTTCCACCACCAACTCTAAGAGTCAGTCGTCCATGTTCGTTCTCTCTTTTTCGCCTCCCCCTTGTGCCCCCTGGTTCTGAGACAAGGAGGGCAGTATCCACTCCCCTCTCAACACACACATTTCACCTGTCTTCCGTCTCTGTGCCATCCCTTGCTTGGCCTTTTCTCTACTATTGTATTCTCGTCCGTTTCGTCGTCCTGTTCCTGTTTTTGGACCGCCCTCGCCCCGAGGCCCCCCTCGTCCAGAACCTTTCGATCGTGGTGTGGTTTGTCAATACTTGTCTCCCTTGCGCACTCTCCCGTGATTGTTTGTGCCTTCGTCTCCTGTCGCTGTTGCCGTTGTCTCTGCCATGTCCCTTTTTCCACACGCCAGTCTCACAAGACCATGCATGTAATTGACACAATTAGAGTTATAATTAAGGGTGCCAGCATCAGCGAACATCAGCAGCATTTTGCGACGAAACAAGAGCCAAAAGGGCGAGACACTAAAGGAGCCAACGAGGAAAAGACGAAGATCAAAGAAAGATATCTTACAAAGAAGGCCAGGCAAAAAGAAAAGAAAATAACGAGAAGGTCGACGGATCTCCCGCTGACGAACCCATTTTGCCCGTTTCGGTACCCACGTTTTCCTTTTCTCCATCTGTCCCAGCGTCTGGCGACGTCAACTCAACGACGTAATAATACAAAGAAGCAAGAACCAATACGTCGTATCTTACTTGACTGTTGCAATTACAGCTCCCGCAGCTGTACTTTCCAACTCTCTCCGACGGTTGACTACTGGCATTGGCTTGCCTTGGCTACGCAAGCAACTGCGCAGAATAGAGTACACTACCCCTATTCCACCTATTCCGCCTATTCAATGGCCTCGTCTTCTCACCAGTAGAAGTGGCTGGCGGCTCCATCGGACTAAACTGGCTCGACTGGGTTAATCCCCAGTCTTTTCTTCTTTTTTTTTCTTGCACGGGACCGTCTCCGACAGCCTTCTGTGGTGCAAACTCGCATCTTAGGCTCTCCCAACCAGCGCCAGGAACCTGACCAGCAGAGTTCGCCGCAGCGATCATTTTGATCGTTTGCGATCAACACGCGACTAGCAGACGGCGTCGAAAAATCAGGGAACCCCCGATAAGAAAAACACGAGGCAAACCGGGCTGTCTAGAAGGGCAACGGGCGCGAGAGAAAAGAACCGCCGTGACAAGGAGGGCGAAAGCAAGACGACAGACGAGAACTGGGGATAGTTTGCAAACCATCGACACGGCTGCCACGCTCCCACGATATCTGCCAATATTGTCGCGCCCTGGTCAGCCAGGAACAGCCGCTTGCTGCCCGCCCTTGCGTCGTTTGCTACCCCCAAAACGGTAGCCTGCTCTTCCTCGCTCGCGGCGCACGCATCAACCGCCAACAGCCTCATCGCCCACCACCCCTTCACCGTCTCCCCCCCGCCCCTTGGCGCAAATCAACCTTTCCCCAATCTGACCCGTCTCTGGCAGCCCACACACACACACCTCGCTGTTGTCCTCTTTTCTGTTTCTATCCGTCTTCCCCCCTCGCTCGCCCTCTGCCGTCATTCGTCCTCACTGGCCAAACGCCCAATCGCACTGAAACCGTTCCTGAACCCCAGCCAGAATCCCCCTCTGTCCCTCTCTCTGCCTGCGGGATCCATAAGACACCGCTGGGCGACTACGTACACCACCCGCATCCACTCCCGCACACCCACCCTCTCTCGTCCCTGCTCGTCCCTGCTCCTCTCCTCGCTCCAGCAGTTTCCCTCCTTTCCCTTTTCTCTCTTGTATTACTCCACTCACGCGCGCATCTTCTTTTTCTTTTTTTCTCCCTCCCTCCTCCTTATCTGCCTTCCCTCCCCCGGCTTCCCTTTGCCTGTGCGTATTCTCCTCCCGAGCCTTCGTTCTCAACGTCGACCGTTGCCCTCGCTTGCTCTTTGCCAGCATCCTTCTTCGTTCACATCGCCGTGTTCGCGACGACCACATCGCGCATTTCCCTTTTCGACGCCCACACTCGCCGGGTTTCATATCCCCTACAATCACTGCCGCCCTGTCTCGGCGCATACGCATTTCACCCTTCAACGAAATCTCCCCCCTCTCTCACTTGCCTTCCTCTCAATCTCGACTGCACAACGGATTCGACTTTTTGCGCCTTTCACATCGTTCTTCGATCTCGCAAGAAATCATCTTAGAAAAGTCTTTTTTCCATCGCGAACTATTTGAATCGAGCGCACGCGCTCTTAACCAACCCCTAAAAAAAAGGGGCTTGCCTAGTCGCCCGCCCGCCTCCACGCCAAACAGGCACTCGATCTCAACGACCTCAACAACCCGTTGATTTCTCCTCGCCTCGATCACCCCCAATCGCGCGTTTGGCCTGCATCGCTACGATCTGCTGCCTGCGCTGGGAACAATGTCGGTCATGCTGCATACGCCTTCACGAGCCTCGACTGCCTCTTCGTCTTCCTTCCAACCTATATCCAGACAAAACACAATGTCGTCCTACGATGGCACGCGGTCCGCCCGCCAATCCAAGCGGATTTCCATGTCGGCGCTGTACATGTCTATGTCCGCGCAAGAGACTGACTTGGAAATCGAGGATGAGCTGGCCAAAGGTGCGTTTATCCTGCTGTTTTGAAGCAGCCGTTTGTGCACTTTGTCACATCTCCGCTACATCCCCCGCTCAATTGCTAACGTTATCTCTCTGTTTTCCCCTCTCTGCAGCCCAGAAAGTCCTCCGCGATCTGAAAGCCAAGATCTCGTCGCAGTCCAAGCAGAACTTCGTCTTGGAGAAAGACGTGCGGTACCTCGACTCGAGAATCGCCCTGCTGATCCAGAACCGCATGGCGCTGGAAGAGGTACGTGAAACAGAAAATACAGGATGCCCACATGGACCGGGCGGTGTGGTGGACGGAAGCTTTTGCCGTGTCGCTCTCTATGCAATTCTCGGGATTAGGGATTTCACATACTAACATGTCCCCTCCCTCCCTAGCAAAACGAAGTCGCGAGCCGTCTCGAAGACGCAAACGAGCTGCAAGTCGGCGCGTTCCCCAACGACGACAAGACCCAAAAGTACGGCAATCTGATGTTCATGCTGCAATCCGAGCCGAGGCACATTGCCCACCTCTGCCGCCTTGTGTCCATGTCCGAGATCGACTCGCTGTTGCAGACCGTTATGTTCACCATCTACGGTAACCAGTACGAGAGCCGCGAAGAGCACCTGCTCTTGACCATGTTCCAATCCGTTCTCACC
Organism: Sporothrix dimorphospora; assembly: GCA_021397985.1. Classification (NCBI taxonomy): domain Eukaryota; kingdom Fungi; phylum Ascomycota; class Sordariomycetes; order Ophiostomatales; family Ophiostomataceae; genus Sporothrix; species Sporothrix dimorphospora. Next base: position 252,107 of record WOUA01000005.1, on the reverse strand, counting down.
TACCAGTTCGACAACACCCCCGAATACTCCTCGCTGCTGCGCGCCAACACCCCCGTCTCGCGCATGATGACCACCTACACGAGACGTGGTCCCGGCCAGAGTTTCCTCAAGGCCGTCCTCGCCGACCGCATTAACAGCCTGATCGAGCTCCACGACCTCGACCTCGAGATCAACCCCCTCAAGGTCTACGAGCGCATGGTCGAACAGATCGAGGAGGACACCGGCAGCCTGCCCGCCTCGCTACCCAAGGGCATCACGGCCGAGCAGGCCGCCGAGAACCCCCAGGTCCAGGCCATCATTGAGCCGCGCCTGACCATGCTCAGCGAGATCGCCAACGGCTTCCTCACCACCATTATCGACGGCCTCGAGGAGGCACCCTACGGCATCCGCTGGATCTGCAAGCAGATTCGCAGCTTGACCAAGCGCAAATACCCTGACGCCAACGACCAGGTCATCTGCACGCTGATCGGCGGCTTCTTCTTCCTGCGCTTCATCAACCCGGCCATCGTGACGCCCAAGTCGTACATGCTTATCGACGGTACACCGGCTGACCGCCCGCGCCGCACCCTGACGTTGATCGCCAAGATGCTGCAGAACCTGGCCAACAAGCCCTCGTACGCCAAGGAGCCCTACATGGCGAAGCTACAGCCGTTCATCCACCAAAACAAGGACCGCGTCAACAAGTTTATGCTCGATCTCTGCGAGGTTCAGGACTTTTACGAGAGCCTTGAGATGGACAACTACGTCGCCCTTTCCAAGAAGGACCTTGAGCTGTCCATCACCCTCAACGAAATCTATGCGATGCACTCGCTCCTCGAGAAGCACCAGAACGAGCTCTGCAAAGACAACAACTCCCACCTCGCCATTATGATGAACGAGCTCAGCCGCGCGCCCGCCCAGCTGCCCCGGAAAGAGAACCGTGTCATCAACCTGCCGCTGTTCAGCCGCTGGGAGGCTGCGCTCGACGACCTGACGGCCGCCCTGGACATTACACAGGAGGAGGTCTACTTCATGGAGGCCAAGTCGATCTTTGTCCAGATCATGCGGTCGATCCCCGGCACCTCGTCCGTCGCCCGCCGCCCGCTACGCCTGGAAAGAATTGCCGACGCCGCCGCTACCTCCAAGAACGACGTCGTCATGGTCCGCAAGGGCATCCGTGCCATGGAGCTCCTGAGCCAGCTGCAGGAGATGAAGGTCACCGATAAGTCCGATGGCTTCGCCGTGCTGCGCGACGAGGTCGAACAGGAGCTGCAGCACCTCGGCTCGCTCAAGGAGGGCGTGCTCACCGAAACCGAGAAGCTCTCCGAGGTCTTCTCCACCATCACCGGCCACAACACGTACCTCAATGGCCAGCTGGAGACGTACAAGAGCTACCTGCACAACGTGCGTAGCCAGAGCGAGGGCACGCGCCGGAAGCCGCAGAAGCAGCAGGTGCTGGGTCCTTACAAATTCACGCACCAACAGCTCGAGAAGGAGGGCGTGATCCAGAAGAGCAACGTCCCCGACAACCGGAGAGCCAACATCTACTTCAACTTTACGAGCCCGCTCCCCGGCACGTTTGTGATCTCTCTGCACTACAAGGGTATGTTCCCCCCTCATATTTTGATTTGTATTTCATGTGCTTGATACTAACCCCACAATAGGACGCACACGGGGCCTCTTGGAGCTTGATCTGAAGCTCGACGACTTGCTGGAGATGCAAAAGGACAACTTGGACGAACTGGACTTGGAGTATGTTCAGTTCAACGTGCCAAAGGTCCTGGCTCTCCTCAACAAGCGTTTCGCGAGAAAGAAGGGCTGGTAGCCCTCCCCTCCCCCCCCCCCCTTTTCCCAACCCAGCACTAGTTCCCTTTTCTCTCTCTCTGTATCCGATACACGATCGTCGACGGCCGCAACTACATGACTCCCACCGGTGTTTCCCTTATTTCCATTTCTTTTTGGCGTTATGATACCACTTTTCGAAAGCACATGTCGTTCACTTTCCACCTTCGTCAACGGGCGATTCTCTCACTTTCTCTCGGCCTCCTCCTTTTCTTACCCTGTATTACCCACCCAAGTGCTATTTTTGCTCTGCTTCCTTCTTTTTGTCTGTCTGACTGTAATGCTTCCTTTGACATTTATGCCTTTCATCTGTCTGCCGTTTTGACTATTTCTGCCATTTTTAGCTATGTTCTCGGTTTATTTGTGTCTTTGTCTCTTGTGTTTCTTTGTCTCTTGCGTTCGCTCCCCAGCTTTTTGTCATACTGCTTAACGCTTGGAGACTGCTTTTTTGGAGGTGCGAGGGAGGATCGAGGTCCATCAATTTTTTCTGTTTATAAGGGGGGATTGGACCCCATATACATACTTAATATTTTACAGGCACACGAGGTGTTCCCAAGAGGAGGATCGTTTTCTGTTTCGGGCTTTCTGAGTTTGACACTGTGTCTTCTTTTTCTTTCTTTTCTGTCTTTTTACTCGCTCTTATCTCCTTTCCCGGGTTTTCTAGCCTCATTACGCCTTTCTTATTGTTCAGCTGATCTCATTGAAATCTCTTTTTTCGTTTTTATCTCTCGATCTACTTTGCAACTTTTCCGTTTTCCAACCGAGCCGTGTTCCGCTTCGATTCTGTCTCTTTTTTTGTCGTCCAAAAACATGTCCGGCTGATGAAGTACGATACTGTGTAACCCCAGGTGTGGGTAACGGGCAGCGCATGTTTTTTTTTTGCGAGCAATCTCTTTGTTGTGCGCGTTGCGATTTGTGCTTCAGAAATGGCAAGAAAAAAATTGAGAGAAAAAGCACCATGGACATGAGCGGGACTTGCGCATATCGGCTGGTCCGGCAGCAAAACAACAAGGAATCATACGTTCTTTTTTTTCATTTTATATCCTGGACTGAGTTTATTTTATCTGGAGGGGCGGACGTTTCTATGCTTTTCTTTTCTGCTAGCAAAAGTGTGGCAATATTGTTATGCAGGTATGGCTTGTTGGGATTGTGTAGTTCATTTATTTTTCATCAAAATCCAAGATTTATTTTATCGAGTTATTGGTTGGTCGAGCTGTAATTAAGTGTTTGGCATCCTAGACTTCTTAGGAAACAGTACGTATGTCTGGGTAAAAAAAAAATTTTGAAAATAAATACGAAAAAGCCTAGATAATATTACGATCGCTATATATATGTTTAATCAATTTTGTTTTGTTTAAAAATAGGCACTGACAATATTTTATTTAATGACACTTATTTTGATTAAAATAAAGGTCGGCAAAAACCAGAAAACTGACCAGTGATATGAAAAATTCAAATAAAAAATTCAAACAGAATTAGGAAACAACAGTCGCTATGCTAAACACTTTTCTACTATTCCGATATATGTATGCCAATAAATGTACAGTCTACGCCTTCTTCTCCACGACCTCGATCTGGTCAATGAGCGAGCCTCCAATCCGTGCAATTTCGGCGAGAATGGCTTCCCGGTTGACCTCGATGAGGGGCTCGGCGGTGGCTTCGTCGTTGGCCTTGCTCTTCCTCTTCGCAGCCACCACGGGCCGGAACGAGCACGGTACGTTGATGCGGAACGTCCGCGGGTGCACCTGCGGGTTCCACAGCGCAGCGACAATGTGGTCGCCGTCCTTGTCCTCGTCCTGGGGCGCGCCGTAGAAGAACACAATGGGGCCGACGCCGCCGCCGCCAGCACTCGCACCACCGCCGTACACGTGGTTCAGCTGGTTCAGTAACAGCTGAACAGGGTGTGCGGGCAGAGCGTGCAGCTCGCGGCCGGTGCGGGCATCGAGGTTCTTGTAGATGGAGCGGCGCGGCTTGGAGGGATCGCTGCTGCTGCCCTCCTCGGCAATGTCGCCCTTGACGAGGCGCTTGATGACGCGCGACGACAGGTGGATCAGGACATCAAAGTCACCGAGCGACGGCTGGAAGAGCAGGGCCGGGTCGAAGGGACCACTGTCAGCTGCCGACAAGGACGAAACATCCGTCTCCTTGACCAGGCGGCAGGCAGCGCGCGCTAGGCTCGTCATGCGCGAGGCCACCACCTTGGATGGCTGCGGGCGGCTTTGGCCGCCGCTGTTGTCCGTCGTGAATGCGGTGCCGCTGGTCTCGTGCGTGGCCGAGACAAAGAGGACCGTGTGGTTCATGTTGGGATCGATCTTACGCCAAGCCTCGAGGCGCGTGCGGGGGTCGACGGCCTTGGCGGCGGCGGCAGCCTCTTCCTCCTCGGGCAGCAGCGGCGCCATGCCCGACGTATCGACCATGAGCGGCTCCGTGCGCCAGTCCCAGCGGGCGAGGAACTGCAGCACGCGCAACAGACCCGGTGCGGCGCTGGCGGGTGTCTGCCAAGGGTAGGGGCGCAAGAAGACGTGCAGCACGACGAGCTCGACAAACTCGTCGGACACGTGCGACGTCAGCTTGTGGGCGCTGAACCAGCGCTTGACGAGGCGGATCGTGGGCGACAGAGCGGGGAAGCGGGTGCAATACGTCGCAATGGTCTGGGTGTGTAGAGGCAGCACATTGAACGTGCGGCGCACCGCCGCCAGCAGGTTGGCACTGGTGGTGCGTGAGTGCTGGTCAAGCGTCTTGTCGTGCGTCTGGCGGGACAAGATGGCCTCCTCGAGGTCGCTGTGGATACGCAGGCGGAATGCGGCGCTGTCGCGGTAAACAATGTCGAGGTACGCCAGGTTGGCGATGCTGCTGTTGCGGGTGCCTGCCTGCTCGTTGTTCTCGAGGCCGATAAACGTCTCGAGGGAATCGCTGTCGCCTTTCTCCGCCTTGGCGGCCTCGAGCGACTCGCCAATGCGCAGCAAGAACGCCATCTTGGCGCGTTGGATGGCCGCCAGGTTGTCGGGCCACTTGCCAGATGCCTCGAAAAACAAGGCCACCTCCATGGGGTGCAGCACCGCCTTGGACGACTGCACGGCGGGCGGCGAGATGGTGGCCGAGCGCAAGGCCGGGTCAATGGCCGCGATCTGGCGCACATGCAGCGGGAGGTCCTCGAGGGCACGGATGTCGGCCTCGAGCGTCGCAAAGGCCTCGCGCGCGAGGGTGAAGGCAGCGGCGTCGACAACGGGCGTCAGAGGCACCAGCGACGAGAAACTGTACTCGGCATCGCTGCCGGCAACGACCTCAATAGCGTCCGTGGCGGTCAGGCCTAGCCGCTGCCCAAGGATGTACCGCGTGATCTCCTCGCAAAGCGCCGAAGGCGACTGACCGGCCGTCCACACGAGCGTCTCGAGGATGCTGCCGTCCTTGAAGCGGCGCAGCTCGGCGCGCTCTCCCCAAAACTCGCGGAACTTTTTGGCCTCCTTCTTGTCCTCAGCTGGTGGACCGTGGTCGATGTGGCGGGCCATGTTGGCCGCGTCAAAGGCGATGCAGAGAATGACGTGGGTTGGTGATGTCGTTTTGGATCCAGTCTCGGGGAGCGGCTCGCCGACTGACCAGCCCGAGGATGATGGCAGCTGGATGTGGACCAGCTTCACGCGGTCACCCAAGGCGCGCTTCATGGTCTGGAAGACGCTGTCGCCAAAGTCCCAGACCGCGCCGTGGCGGCTGAGGCTGGCGGCGTCGCTGTCGACCGCAGGAGACGACGACGGAAGGCGGACGCTCACTATCATGTCGAATGCCTCGAGGGCAATGTCGGCGCGGGCAATAAACGTTGGCGTAAACTGGTCGATGATGGAGCCGTCCTTAAGCAGGTCGTGCGTGCGCTTCGCGTGCTGGCGCAGAAGACCGGCCGACCACGCGCTCATCTTGTAGGCGATGTTCAGCTGGCGGCTGCCGGCATCGAAGAGGACGGGTGTGCCCTCCTTGATCGAGTCGAGGCCGGTGTCGACCGTCTGGCCGCCGAGCATGCGGGGCTTCGTGCGGAAGTCGGTGGACGCCAGGAACTGGACGACGGCCTTGAAGATCTGCGTGCTGCTGAGCGAGGGCGAGAGGATCGAGGAGGACTTCTTGTTGGGCGCCGACGCGGAGGACGGGCGCTTCTTGCTGCCGGTTTGTAGGAGCAGCGCAACGAGGGTAGCAAACTCAAATGCACCAAAGCCACCGCGGGCCAGAGAGCTGCCGAAGCCGCGCTGCTGTAGCCACACGCGGCCAAGTAGACAGGCGTCGACGAAGGCCGAGCAGGACTTCTGGGCCTGGTGCAGCAGCTTGAGGTACGGCAAGTATGCGGACTCGGCCTTGAGGGTGGCGTTGTAGAACGGCGTCGGCGGCAGTTGCTTTGCTTCGCTCGACTCGGCAGCGGAGGGAGTCGTCGTCTCGGATGTAGCAGCGTCGGGCCGAAGGCAGTTCTTGCTGGCAAGCAGCTTGGCGGCCGGGAACAGGTCGTCGGGGCAGCAGGGGATGATGCGGATCTTGCACTCGATGGGGGCGTTCCGACTCGACTTGCCTGTGCTCGGGGCTGCTGTCCTGGGCGTGACCACTAGGATCGGCAGCAGAGGGTTGTCGCCGAGGTACGCAAAGGACACGTCGGCCAGGGCGTCGGAAAGGGCCACCGACTTGGACACTGCCTTGGCGATGTGGGCCAGGTAGTATGCGCGCTTGTAAAAGTACCGCAGGTTGAGATAGTCCTTGTCCTGGAACATCGTCTTGGGCATCTCGACGATCACGTCGACGGCAAATTCGCGCTGGGAGCGGATCATCGTCTTGAGCACGTAGCTGCCGACGACGTTGCAGTGCGCCGGCGGCTCCATGGACAGCTTGAGCAGCGAGTCGCCGGCGGGGCGGGGGGTAGGGTACGGGATCTTGATCGCGTTCTTCTTCTCAAAGGTGGTTGAGGCTTTCGAGATCTATTTTGAAAAAAAAAAAAACTGTCAGAGAAGTATAGTAGGTACGAAAGACGAGAAATGGGACTTACCAGCACTGGCCCATGGGTGTCCACGGACTCAACGGCCGTCTTGACATTGCGCAGCAGCTCCTCGGCATTGGGCAGCAGCTTGCCGTAATTGACACGGCTCTGCTGCAGCAGCTCGGCCGTCTCGAGGATGAAGGTACTCGGCCGGAAGAGGCCGGCGGACGCGGCGGCGGCGTCAAAGGGCAGCGCCCCGTACGGCTCGCCGGCCGCCGAGTGGTCGGTCTTGCGCCGTTTGGCCGGATTGGCATCCATATTTGCAGGTTGTACAGGCCAATTTCGGGGGAGGGTGGCACGTTAGGTTCGACACGGTTGGCGGATGTTGACGTTTTGCCCAGTTGGTGATGATTTTCTTAGTAGCCTCGCAGCTTTGGCTGCCCATAGCGACTTCCCTAAGAAAAAAAAAAAAAAGGCGGCGATAAGAATATTCTTATCGTGATAAGAGCGGATGATTGTTGATCACACTCCGGCGGGGACGATAAGGCCGCCCTGAAGCTTCAGCGCGTTTAGGGAGCTGCGCCCCGCTAATTTCAACGTCAAACGGCCTCCAGCGCATCTCCAACACAGAGCTACGAAAGCTTGTGACATTGTTCTGTTTTGTTTTGTCCTTTTGATTTTCTGAACATTCCTTTTTAATTCTTTCTTTTTACACTGGAATGCTCGTGACATAGACATGGCTGGGCTGAAAAAACCCGGCAGCGCGGCGTCGGGCGCCAAGGCCCAGCTCAAGGCCATCGGCGAGCTGTTGAAGCAACAGAAGTTTGACGATGCAGCACAACAGGCCCGCGACGTCCTTGAGGCCGACCCGAAGAGTTACCAAGCGTGAGTTCAGTGTGTTAGCTGGCAGGAAAGAGAAAATTGCACGCTGACGTGTCCACAGACTTATCTTCTTGGGCTTCGCCCTGGACAAGGCTGGCAAGCTCGACGAGGCCGTGCCGGTGTACGAAGAGGCCACACGTGCGAAGCCGGCTGACGCACAGGGCTGGCAGGGCCTGATCCAGGTCTACGAGAAGCAGGGCGCACCATCGATCCCAAAATACAAGGAGGCAGCCCTCCAGCTGTCGCTCATCTTCCGCGATGCCGAGGACCTGTTCAAGTGCCAGGGCGTCGTGGACAAGTTTGTCGGCTTTGCGCGCGCCAAGGGCGACAGCCAGCAGATCGTCGACGCGCTGGGCATCATTCTGCCCGACTCGCCCATCTACCCGACGCTCGTGGGCCGCGTTCCTGGCCCCGCGGCCACGTACGAAACGATTGCGAAGCTCGTCGAGACGGACGAGACACGGCGTATCAATACGCTGATCGGCGAGCGGCGCACTCGGCTGGGCGCACGGCTGGTGGACGTCACAACAGAGGTTAAGAGCGAGGTGTTTGCCACTAGCCCGCTGACGCATATCTACAGCGAGCTGATCAACTGGACGCGTGACGACGACCTGCGGCATGAGTATGAAGAGAAGCTGCTGGCGTACCGAGTGGACCGACTGGCTGCTTTCTCGGGCGACGACAAGGCTGTCGAGCGGGCCGAAGTCGTCAAGTTTGCGAAGGGCATGGTGATCATCAAGCAACCCTTCCAGCTGGCGTGGGACATTGCCATCGACTGGGAGGATCTGGAAGAGATCCGCGATTGGGACGCGGCGCTGCTGTGGGAGTACCGGACGCTGTTCCCTGAGTCGGGCCTGGGCAGGGCGCTGTCGGGCTTCTTGACGAGCGACCTGTCTCCGTTCGGCGAGCCGCCTGCCGATCCAAAACAGGAGGAGGCAAAGAAAAACAAGATGAAAAGGGAGGAGGATGGAGCCGATGAGGATGAAGATGAAGATGTGACCGAGGACGAGGAGGTTAAAAAAGGAGAAGGAGACGGTGAGAAGAGCGAGAACGGAGAGAAGAAAGAGAAGCGGAAACCGAGGAGAAAGATTGTGCCACTGCCGACGACCGACGAAGAGCGGCTTGCACTACTACTAGAGGGCGTGGCGGAGTCCAAGTCGTTCCTAGCCTCCCGGATGCTGAGCGCCTGGTACCAGAACGAAGAGGACCACGCGGACAACATCGGGCTGCTGCGCAAGGCCCTGAAGCGCTTGGAGGACCGGAAAAGCAGCACGGGCATGGCCTTCCAGAATACCGAGGACGCCCTGGACGTCTCGCTCGCCACGTCGCTCATCTACCACCAGACGCCACACAACCACCCCGAAGCGAAACGGCTCTTTGAAAAGGTGCTCGCACACAATGACAAGGCAAGACTTGCTCTGATTGGCATGGGTCTCATCTGCGAGGAAGAGGTGGACTATGACGCGGCTGCCTCGTTTTTGGAGCGCGCATTGGTGTTGGACAAGAACGACTTGCGGGTGCGCAGCGAAGCCGCGTGGGTGCACACGCTCAAGGGCAGCTACGACCACGCCAAGGGCGAGCTTGAGGCCTGCATCCCACTCCTCATACAACAGGTACAAAGCAAGGTGGTCCGCATCTCGCAGCCGGCACAAAAGCTGCTCGCGCTGACGCAGTACCGTCTGGGCACCTGTATCTGGAATTTGGACACGTCCCGCGCGGCGCGAAAGGACCGCAACGGGGCCTACAAGCTGTTTTTGAGCGCGCTCAAAAACGACCTGAACCTGGCGCCCGCCTACACCAACCTGGGCATTTTCTACGCCGATTACGGCAGAGACCGCAAGCGTGCGTTTAAGTGCTTCATGAAGGCGATCGAGCTGTCAGACGGCGAACTGGAGGCGGGCCGGCGGCTGGTGCAGACATTTGCCGATAAGCGCGACTGGGAGAGCATCGAGCTCGTGGCGCAGCGGGTCGTGAACTCGGGCCTGGCCACGCCGCCCTGGGGCTCTAAGAAGCCGGCGCACAGCTGGCCGTACGCAGCGCTCGGCACGGCGCAACTGCATCAAAAGGAATATAACAAGGCCATGATGTCATTCCGTATGGCGACGCGCTTGTCGCAAGCGGACTACCACTCGTTCATCGCGCTAGCCGAGACGTACCTGCGGGCGCGCATGCACTACTCAGCCGTTCGGGCGATCGACCAGGCGCGGCGCATCGAGGAAGAGGGCGGCCTCGACGAATCCTACGAGCGGTGGTTCACGGACTACCTGCTGGCCAACATCTACCGCGGTGTCGGCGAGCACGACAAGGCCATTGCGCTATACGAGTCGATCCTGGCGGTGCGGCCTAATGAAGAGGGTGTGCTCATCGCGCTGATGCACGCTATGGTGGAGAGCGCCGAGAGCTGCATCAAGACGGGGCTATTTGGTGAGGCCGTGAGCAAAGCCGCAGAGACGCTGGCGTTCGCTGGCAAGGTGCCCGCTGAGACGGCCGAGGCGACGTTTGGTTTCTGGACGGCCGTTGCCAGTGCCTGCGGCGTCTTCTCGACGGTGCAGGGCAAGGCGACGGCGTTTCCTGCGGCCCTGGCAGCGGCCCTGGTGACGATCGGGTCCAGTGGCGACGAAGAACATGAGGCGTACAAGTTTTTGCAGGAGACGGACCGTGTCGGCACGGCGGTGATCCTGGCGTACGAAACGTTTTCGGGCGACGAAAAGGTCGGCGTGGACCTGACGCGCTGCCTGCACGCGACGATCCTGGCTTACAAGCGGGCGCTGGACGTCACGCCGGCCAATGACAACCACATGCGCGCGGTGGCGCACTACAACCTGGGCTGGGCCGAGTACCGCGCGCACACGTGCCTGCCCGAGGACCTCCGCGGCAGTCTTAACGGCTACCTGCGTGCAACGATCCGCTGCTTTAAGCGGGCGATCGAGCTCGAGGCCGGCAACCGCAAATTCTGGAACGCGCTGGGCGTGGCCACCAGCGCAGTACACCCACCGGTCGCGCAGCATGCGTTTGCGCGCAGCCTGTTCCTCGGTCGCGGCCGCGCCTCGGTCTGGGCCAACCTGGGCACGTTGGCTCTGCTGCACGACGACGCCGAGCTGGCGAACCATGCGTTTGCCGAGGGCCAGTCGACGGACCCGGATTACGGGCCGAGCTGGTTGGGTCAGGGCTACGTGGCGCTGCGATTTGGCGAGGCGGCCGAGGCGCGGAGTCTGTTCTTGCATGCCATGGACCTGTCGGATGCGTCGTCGCTGGCGGCGCGCGAGCAGTACGCCATCTCGCTGTTTGACCACCTCGTGGACGAGGACACGCTAAATGACGAGGACAAGGCCGCCAAGACAACGACAACCGACCTCGCGCGGCCGCTTATTGGTTTGGAGCAGGTGCGCCGGCTGCAGCCCCAGCAGCTGCCCTACGCGCACCTCTTTGCACTGTACCGCGAGCGCATCCACGACAAGACCAACACGTCGACGATCCTCGAGGAGATCTGTGCGACGCTCGAGGCCGATTTTGAGGCAACCGAGTCGGTCGAGTCGCTCAAGCGCGTGGCCGTCGCCAAAGCCGACCTGGCGCGCGCGTACGTGGCCATGGGCAACTACGACGCCGCCATCGAGTGCAGCGAGATGGCGCTGCAGTTGGTAGACGACAGCGACGGCAACAGCGTCGAAGGCGAGCTGCCGGCGGTGGCACGCAAGAAGGTGCGCCTGTCGGCCAACCTGGCGGCGGGCCTCGCACGGTTTTTCAGCGAGGACTTTGACGGTGCGCTTGCCGACTTTGAGGCCATCTTTGCCGAGCATAGCGGTGCTGACGAGGCCCGCAACCCGGACGTTGTCTGTCTGTTTGCGCAGGTGCTCTGGGCCTCGGGCCGCGAGGACGCCCGCCAGCGCGCCCAGGACGAGCTGTTTGCCGTCATCGAGACGCACCCGGACCACGTCCAGGCCATTTTGTTATTGGGCGTCGTGGCCTTGCTGAACGGCGACGCCGAGAGCGCCGAGGCCGTTGTGGCCGAGCTGGCCGAGCTCGAGGAGGGCAAGTCGCACGCCGTCGTGGCCGCCGCCGACCAGGCGCACATTGGTCAGGTGCTCCACGCGCTGGCCAACCCCGAGCGCGAGACCGACACGGCCAGCCGGAGGGCCGCGCGCAGCCAGGCGCAGCGGGACATTATGCTGCACCCGCACCTGCCGCACGGCTGGACGAACCTGGCCGAAGAAGCCGAAGAGGCCGACGTGGACGCGACGGCGCAGGACGACGAAGACGAAGACTTTGCGAGCGACATGGCCCTGCAGCTGACGCTCAACCTGCTGCCGCCCCGGGGTGCGCTGGGACCTGAAGACCTGGCCCGAGCCTGTGTGGGCACGCGGCGGCCGGCGGATGCGCAGGTGGCCATTGTCGCCGCGCCGTGGCTGCAAGACGGCTGGCAGGCTTTGGCGGAGGCCATCTCATGAAGGGGAGGAGACAACAAATCAAAAAAAGGAAAAACGAGAAAAAAATGGTAAAAGAATAAACACAAATCGATTGGCCTGGGGCTTGGGCCTGGAAATAAAACGTATTTAAATAGAGCATGGTCTATCTTTAGGGTATCATAATATTCATACATGCATACATTCGTCTATTGTACACGTCCACCCACGTCCATCGTAAAAACTCCATACACCTCCTCATGCAGCTTGTGCAGCCGCTCGAAGTCGCGCTAGACGACCTTCCAGCCAAGTCTTGTGCATCGACTCGACCTGGCCGCCCAGGAACTTGACGTTGGCCGGCTCGAGTAGCAGTGTCCCGCGCGCCACCACTGTGCCCGCTTTCAAGAGTAGCTTCTCGCCGATGCGCAGTCGGCTGATGCTGATGCGGTAGATGCGTGTCAGCTCGAGTGCAAAGAGCGTATGGCCAGTGGCGTCCTGGAGGACCAGCCGATGTGTTGCGGAGGTGTCGCTGGGGCCGGGGCCGCTGGATGCAGCAGCAGCACCACCGCCCGATGGTCGACGCCCGCTCTCAGCACCCGTCTCATCACCACCCTCGCCGCCCTCCTCGCTGCCGATGGGCACGCGGATGATCTCCCGCCCCCGTTTCTGCTCGCCGCGCTCAATGGCCTCGAGCGCCTGCACCTGTTGCCAGCGGCTCTGCGAGAGGTTCTCGAGGTCGACCACCTGGACGACGACGCTGTGGGCGAGGCGTGTTTCTTGCACAGACGCGGCCGACGACGTCAACAGCTCGCGGGGGAAGCCTGGGGGTAGTGACGTGCTGTCAAACAGCCCCGATGCCGTCAGGTCGGTCGCCAGGAGGTGGTTCTTGGCGGCAGAGACGAGGGCCGGGAGCGAGCGCTGCTGGGGCGGCTGTTGGGCCACGAAGGACTGCAGCCATGCTTGGGAGGGTGCCGGAAGCTGCTCAGCGGCGAGGGCCGAGCGGATCTGCAGTGTCTGGTTCATCGTGAAGGTGTGGTGGTGGTGGTGGTTGAGATCAGAGCGTTGGATATCGCTGGAATTTGGTGATGGTCACGCACTGAAAACTGTACACAGCACCTGAAGACGCGATCACCCCGCCAAAATGACACCAAGTCACCTGAGACGCCTGGAACGGGACACGCTATAGCGGGCTGGTTTTAGCGCATCAGGCCTCAGCCTCGATGTTTTGGCAGGGTAGGAGCGGGTGGGCCAGGGGCGCCAGTAGCTCTCTAGCTAGCACAGGACAGCTTTCGACTTTCTCACCACCATCTCTCCGTCAACTTCGCAACCACCAGCACACGCCCGCTCGACCCACGACACGCGCAAAACGACGAGCTGGTCTCTCGTTTATTCTTCCCGGCTCCCATTCTCCCATTCTCCCATTCTTCCACGCACAATGTCGACCATCGCCTCCCCGCGCGAGCCGCCGATGCGGCGCATGCCGTCCTCCTCGCAAACGCCGACGTCCAGCAGCCGACCGAGTCTCGAGACGAGCCGGTCCGTGTCGAGCTCGCCAAGCAGGAACCCCGCGGTATCGGCATCCGGAAGTGCAAGCGGGGCAGCGGCTGCTGGCGCATCAGGATTAGCAGCAGCTGCTGCAGGAGGCGCACAGGGCGGTGCAGCACGACGAAACCGCGCGGCCCTGCGCGAGTACTACAACCTGAAGAAGACGGCCGGCGCCGGCGGCAGCACGCCTGTGCTCGAAGTGACAGAGGCGTTCGAAGGCAGCAACGGCACCGACGCCCTCCATGCCGGCATCCTCTCTAACTCGGAGGTGCCGCCCTCGGAGATGGACGCGCACAACTTTGACCCCGAGGCCTATGTGCAAAAGACGCTCCAGGAGAGCGGCCTTGAGGACCTGCTGCGCATCTACACGCGGGTGCTCACAGAGACGCGGGCCCTCGATGCCGAGAAGAAGAGTCTGGTGTACGACAACTACAGCCGGCTGATCACGGCGACCGAAACCATCCGAAAGGTAGGCCAGCACACCGAACGCGCGGAATTGAAACTATGTACCGAGTACTGACTGTTGCAGATGCGCGCTACGATGGACCCCTTGAACCCCATGGCGTCGACCCTCGATCCTGCCATTGCCCACATCTACAACCAGGCCAAGGCCCTGCGCGACGCCATGCGGGACGCTGTGCCGGCCCCCGACACCGAGGCCACCCAGCCGGCTGCGGCCGCCCGCACGCGGACTCAGAAGCTGGCGGCGACCGTTCTCCAAACACCCGAGCGGCTGCGGCAGCTCGTGCAGGCCGGGCGCACAGAAGACGCCGAGAAGGCCTGGCAGCGGCCGCGGCAGCTGCTCGAGGCGTGGCGTGACCAGGGCGTGGGCGGCGACGACGTGGCGGCGTGTTTGGCCGACGGTGCGGCTGCATTACGAGGCGAGGCGAGCCCCGCCGGATGGAGCGTGCAGGCAGCGAGGCACGAGGGGTAGGGCGGCATACTGCATAATATTCGTTTGGTTTCCAAAGGCGTTATTAGCGAAAAAAACAATGGGACGGACTGGTTATACATTAATAAACATTTTACTCTTCATCCTCTTTCTTCTCGTCTATGCTGTGTCTGATTTATTCTCCGCACATATGTGTCCCCTATTACACCGTAAACGCTTCCGGCCGGTCGCTGGTGTGGCGCGTCGGCGGGTTGTCCAGGTCCCAGATCTCAAACGGGTCGCGGTCGCGGTCGCTCACGAGCACGGCGGCATCCTTGTAGCCCGCGTGCTGCGTGATCTGGCGCGTCAGCTGGCTCTGCAGCCGCACCGACAGGAACCGCCGCTCCGAGTTGCTGTGCAGCAGGCACACCACCCACACGTTGCGCGTCGTCGCGTACAGCGCATCGTGGTGGCTGACCTCGCCCGTAATGAGCATGTTGAACTGGCCAATCTTCTCCCGAAAGATGTCGAACCCGGACCCGGCGCACACGCCCACACTGAGTATATTGGCCAGGTCGGCCCGCGTCGGCGACGACGTCGTCCGCGGCCGCGCCACCAGCACGTGGCTCATCGACAGGCCCAGCCCGCGCACCACCTGTTTGATGAGCTCGGCCGCCGACAGCGGCCGGTTGAAGGCGATGCGCCGGCCGTACCCCACGTCGAGCGGGTTGCCCTCGGCGTCGACAGTAGCCGGGTGTGTCGACGGCAGCCGGTCGCGCACGCTCTTGACCACCGTCACGACCGGCGTGGGCGAGCCGAGCGACTTGGCCGCCGCGCTCACTGTGTCGGCGAGCCAGTCGTTGATGCCGTTGACGCCGGCATCGAGCGCCGTGTGCGGGCTGTACACGGCAATGTTGTTCTGCATGAGGCGCAGCAGCGACGCCTGCTGCGGGTCCTGGAGCGTAATGGACTTGAGGCCGCGGAAGATGATGGGGTCTGGGGGTGTGTTAGGACAAGTATGCGTCGATGGCAAACTGGACGGATGACTCACGGTACGCCACAATGACCGACACCTTGTAGGTAATGGCCTCTTCCACGACGTCCGGCGTCAGGTCGTTGGTCAGCAGCACACGCTCGCGACCGATCTTGTTCGTGGGCAGCTTGGAGTTCTCCAGCAGCAGCCCGACGTTGTCCCACGCCTGGTCGGCAAGCTCCTCCGGGTAGCTGAGTGTGGAAAAGAGGTCAGAAAGGAGGACCAGACGGTGACAAAAAAAAAAACAAAAAAAAAACACAAAAACAAGGCAATGAGTGCACTTACAGGGCCCGCATCTCACCCACGACGATGCGTGTGAACGGGTGGCCGGCCATGGTGCTGTTGTTGCGGGCGGTCCAGACGGGAGACGACCGAAGAGTCTGATTAGGGCTTTTACGAAGGGAAGAAAAGATGGATGTAGCCTGAGACGGCGGTGCTTGGTACCCGCCGGCCAGGAACCGCGAGGAGACAGATGAGGCGGTTGAGATGAGACGACGGCGATGACGGGGGCGGGCGAGGGCGCGGAGTTGCAAGGCCAACATGCGGGTCTCAGTCGGAACAGTTGTGCTGACCAGAGAAAACATTCGTGAGAGTGTAAGATTAGGAGGGCAGTGGTGTGTGCCTATCGCGTGGTAAGGTCTCAATATGTACCAAGTTTCTTTCCATCTCATCGAGAGCTGGCACGATGTGGATGTGAAGCTTTGTTGGTAGAGCTTGCACAGTGTTCGTACCCCACATAGAGCTTGTCGCGCACTGTGAGTGCCTGCAAGCTGCCCTGGCGTTAAGATGGCGTAATAGCGCATGCAACAGCGTCAAAAATAGGGGGGCATCCCCTGGAACAGCTATTAGAAATCCAGACTCCAGTGTTGCGCCGAAGGACGAGAAATATATGCAGGTCCGATAATAGGTCCGATGCGCGCAGTTTACACGGCAAAACAAAACGAACCAGACATTTCTCATTTGAGCTGTTTTTGCGGCCGACCTCTTGAGAGGAAACAATTCACGTACTGCCGAGTCTGTAGCTGAACATTCTTGAATCGACACAGTGCGCGGAGCCTGGCGAGCATTTTAGTCCGATTTTCTGCCAAAGAAAGAAGGCGCGGCCGTGCTGCGGAGAGGCAAACTTGTTGGAAAACGAAGGCAGGCACGCCCAAGAAAATTTCACAGTCTCCTTCCCATTCTCACTTGGCATCTTATCAATCTGATAATCCGCACGCAACCACGGCATCCAGCGCACTCCTGCGACACCGGGCACTCTCCCTGTCCCAATCCGCCCTCTCTGTCTGGCCCTTTCCACCCCGAAATCCTCGTCACCCACCCGCACATCCCCCGCCATGGCCGAACAAATAAACGAAGAGTACCTGGTGTCCGCCCTGCGCGACAAGCTCCAGGCCGAGACCGTCGAGGTCACAGACGTGTCTGGTATGTCCTCAGTCCCCGTCCTTTCCTCTCCCTCTCCCTCTCCCTCTCCCTCTCTCCACCCCTCATATTGCACCTCTAACAATCATAGGCGGCTGCGGCCAGGCGTTCACCGCCATCATCGTGTCCCCGCAGTTCTCGGGGCTCAACTCGCTCAAGCGCCACCGCCTCGTCAACGCCGCCCTGCGCGAGGAGATTAAGAGCATCCATGCGTGGAGCGCCAAGTGCCACACGCCGGACGAGTGGGCAAAGGAGAGCAACAAGTCGGTGGATACCGCGGCGGTGACGGCATGAGAGTAGGAGGAGGCGAGGGAGTAAGAAGAGAAAGCGCGTCGGAGCGTCGGCTGCTGGCTCGAGAACCTCATGATTACCCATTTTTGCTATTTGATTTTGTTTCTTTTTGTAACTACAGTTGACGAACATCAATATAATTGACACATAGTGGATGTACGTTGATCTTCTTTTCTTGCCAGTCCGAGCTTGCCTTAAAAGCCCTCTTATGATGTGAATACGCAACAACAAATGCCGGGTATCTCATGATATTTGGAGATGCCACACAAACGCGTCATATTTAACCCCTCATTCGCTGCCGAGACTGCCGTCGCTCAACACCGGAGTGAAAATCGTACAAAAACGCCTACAAATAAGAAACAATGCACAGTAGCCTCTGAGTGTTTATACAAAATATGCAACTGTGAAGGAAATTCATATTTGTTGTATTGCTGGTATATTTGCTAGAAAGCCATATGGCTCCTCGAATGTAATGAAAGCGAGTCCCCTTTTTGGTAACCTCTCCTCCTCTTATATAACAGGGGTGCTCTTCTAAGATCAAATCCAAACATAAAAAACAGAATAAAGCATGAGGATCGACAAATGCAGAAACTATAAAGCCGCAAATGGAACGCGAGACGGAGAACGAAAGAGGCGTGGCAGCAGCGAAGAAGCACTGTTGGGCCTGAACAGAACCATGCTTAAGCTTAATGCGACATCACCTCAACCGGGTGCGGCCCATCAGCTGCGGGCTTGTCCGAGTCCACGTCCATCTCGTCGCCCTCAGCGCCCTCAGCACCCTCGCCCTCACCCTCCTCCTCCTCCTCAATCTCGTCGTCACTCTCACCCTCAATGTCGACACTGCCGTCGTCTGACATCTCGTCCTCTTCGGCGTCGGCCTCGCCCTCTGCCTCGGCCTCGCCGCCAGCCTGTGCGGGGCCAGCCTCGTCCGCGCCGTTCATAGCCGCGTCCTCGCCCTCGGCCTTTACTGCGGGGCCTGCGGCCGCCTCGTCCTCCTCAGCGTCCTCGGCCTCGTCGGCGCCATATTCTTCCTCGTCTGCGACCAAGTCGGCCTCGGGCTGCTCCGGCGGGAACTCGGCCGGTGCTGATGCGTCAGAGTCCCTGTGACAGTTAGTACGAAGAATGCAAATATACGAGGGGGGTAAAAGCAGGACGTACCACTTGATGGCAAACCGCGTCACACGCGGCTTCTCCGCCAGCACATTGCGGCGGATGTGGTCGACCTGCGGCTTGGCCGGCGGGTCGGCGTTCAGCTCGTCCGAGTCGTATTCGTTGTTAACGTAGTAGCCGACACGCACAAACTCGCGTCCGTCGTAGGCGCACGTCAGCAGGATGACGGTCACGCCCAGGATCTCGGCATCGGGGATGCGCTTCACGTCTGGCGGGTCGGCCTCGAAGATGAACTTGTTGACGCCGACGGGGATCGGCCCGACGAGCAGCGAGTCGAGCTCCTGGTCGTGCTGGTCGCTGGTGGCCGAGCCGACGTACGTCAGCTTCCACTCGAGGTCTGTGTGACGGCAGGGCGCCCATGTTAGCTGCATTGCTGCCTAGTCGTTTCACACACTCTTTCCGGTCCTACAGGATGACCCAAGCGGGAGTCTTTGCCCTACCCTTCTCCAGCTGCTCAAGGCACTCAAAGGTGATCTCGAACTCGTATGAGTCCGTGAACTTGGCCGGGTTGTTGATGACCTTGACGTCAAGGAGCGAAACGATTGACATGGTGGGCGGTTGTGCAGTTGGCCGTGCGGTCGTCTAGAAAGGCTTTTGTGGATGTAGAAAGGTCAGGAATGCACTTTGGTTCTTAAAAATTTGTGGTCGTCGAGGGTGGGCTTGGTGGTGGCGGGGAAAAGACGATATGCGCGGCGGTGAGGGGTGATAGGATGGAGGGGAAGAATAAAGAGAGCGAGAAGGTAAAAAGAAAGAGAAAGACGACCTAAAAACTGGTCGCGTCTGTGTTTATGTTGCTCGTTCAGCTCTGTCGTTGTCTGTGGTGCGAATGGCTGAGGTGTCGTGTCCAGGCTGGCGAAGAAGAGCAAAGCGGTCAAAAACGCGGTCGCGGTCCAGACCAAGTGTGAACGGCGCCTTCCCCCCCAAAATGGCAAAAAGCGCGTTGAGTGGTTGCGGTACGCTTGCGCCGGGACGCGCTCCTGCCTCTCGTCGACCAGGGGCCGGAATTATGTAATCTTGCTTGTTCCCCTTTCCGTGGCTGGGGAATTGCGAAAGGCTGGTCTCGGTACGTCACAGAACGGCGCTAGTCCAAACATGGACTAGTTCATTGCCGTTCATCCTGCAGCTTTTCCCTTAGCGCAGGCCAGCAAGAGAGCATTGCTTGCTTTCGGTGCAAAACTTCCCTTTCCAACCTTCCAAGGGCGCATCGTCTTGAACAAAGACACATCAACGACAGCCAGCCCCGGCGACGAACAGCGACAACCACAAACCCGGAGACGACTCAGAGACCGAGCTGCATCTTTTGATATCGCATAGAGCCTCTTACTTTGGCCTTAGTGTCCTCTCTTGTCGCTGTTCGCACAGCGATCGAGCTTGTTCAAGCTGTCAGCATCGACCATCGGCCATCGACATCTTCACGACGACGCCGCGCAGGCCCCTCAACACCCATCATTCCATCATATTTTTGATAACAGAAACGGTCATATCTTTTTCGACGGAGAATTGTTGAACGTTGGACCTAGTCTTGCTACGCGCGCCCGCGCCACGAGCGAAGGACGCTGGGGATCAGGGATCACGAGACTACTCACGAGACAGTTTGCTCGCTCTCCCGCCTTTGCGCATTTATCGCTAGGCACCGATCCACGCACGGTATGTCGGATATTTGAAGCGAATTCCAGCGTCTTTCAAGCTTAAATTTCGATGTGGAGCCTCGTGCGCTTCCTTTGGTGGTCGACTGCTAACGCTCTGCTGCCTGCAGGCATCACGAAACAAACGTCGTCGTATCACTGATTCCGACAAAATACATCGTTACGTTCCTGCTCTGTGACCATGGCATCGAACAACGCCAGTGAGGCTGCGGCCCAGCAGGATGCAGAATGGGCTGAGAATGAGATGGCTGTGGAGGAACAGGAGGCGCCCTCTGATATGATGCAACTTAGCGAGAGCGAAAAACAAGCTACAGATCTTGATGTCCCTGATGCTGTTGGTGATGCTGTGTCTTCCCCCACTGTTGATGCCGACGGTGGCAGTGGTGATGCCGCAGAATATGACCCCGGCGCAGCTATTGTTCCTACCGTTGGCGAGGCCTCGGACGAGGAAGAAGAGGAAGAAGAGGGCGAAGAAGGCGAAGAAGAAGAAGGAGAGGGTGAACAAGGAGAAGAAAACGGCGATGGAGAAACACCTACAGACGAGTCGCAGGACGAGCCTTCAGGCACGATAGAACCTACAGAACGGACAGAACCGACAGATCCAACAGAGCCAACAGATCCAACGCCTTCTGTGACCGCGCCGGCGCCGGCTAAGAAACCCAAAGCTGTCGGTGGCTTCCTCGTGGGAGACTCCGATTCGGAAGACGACGAAAACGCGGCACCGGCTGTGGACGATGACGGCGAAGAGTACGACCCGTCCCAGCTGACCAGCAGCTACGAACCCCCATCCTCCACAAACAATGGCGCCTCTGCTCCTGCCCAGGCCGCCTCCGACGACGCCATCTACAACCCCTCCCACAACCCCCAAGATACCCAGTCTGCACCGCTTCCGGTACAAGCACCGCCCCAGAGTGGCCCGATCGTGCCGGTACCACAGCATGCTCCCACATCTGTCGCCCCCTTTGGTCTTGCCGGCCCGAGCACCGTCAGCGCCCTTGAAACACGCATCGAAGATGACCCACGTGGAGCGCTCGATTCGTGGCTGGCATTGATCGATGACCACCGTCGGAACTACCGGTTCGACGATGCTCGCTCGACCTTTGATCGGTTCTTCGAAGTGTTTCCCCAAGCCGTACGTTCCCTTTCTGGCAAACTTAGCTGTGTTTCTCGCCCTGATATTCTTTTCTCTCCCTTATTCTATACTTTTGAAACTAACAATGCGATTTATCTTTAGGCGGAGATGTGGGTTGCCTACCTGAACATGGAGCTCGAGCTCGATAACCTCGGTGCGGCGGAATCCATCTTTAGCAAGGCACTCCCCAAGGTCGTCAACGTGCCGCTCTGGCTCGTATACCTCGACTATGTCCGGCGACGCAACAACCTCAACGATGCGGGCTCCGAGGCGCGTATGGTGGTCGCCCGGGCGTACGAGTTTGTTCTCGACAACGTCGGCGTTGACAGAGACTCCGGCCGCATCTGGCAAGACTATGTGCAGTTCATCCGCTCAGGCCCTGGCACTATCGGTGGCAGTGGCTGGCAGGATCAGCAGAAGATGGACCAGCTGCGCAAGGCATTCCGACGCGCCACAAGTGTGCCCATCTCCAATGTCAACCAGCTGTGGAAGGAGTACGACCAATTTGAGATGGGCTTGAACAAGATCACCGGCCGCAAGTTCCTCGCCGAGCGCTCCCCGGCCTACATGTCCGCGAAGAGCGCCAATACCGCGTTGGACAACCTCACCCGGGGTCTCAGTCCAACGACTCTTTCGCACCTGCCACCCGTTGCCGGCTTCGAGGGCCACCAAGAATACATGACACAGGTCGACCTCTGGCAGAAGCGGATTGCCTGGGAGAAGTCGGACCCGCTTGACCTGCAAGCCGATGAGCCGGAGGTCCTCAAGGCACGAATTCTGTATTGCTACAAGCAAGCCTTGATGCCTCTTCGGTTCTGGCCCGAGCTCTGGGTGGAGGCCGCCGAGTGGTGCTTTGAGAACGACATCAAGGAGAACAACCAGGAGAAGGGCCTCGACTTCCTCGTAGATGGAATCGAAGCCAACCCGGAGAACGTTCTTCTCGCCCTCAAGCACGCCGACCGGATCGAGTCGACATACCCAGTCGAAGAGGGCGACGACGCCAAGGTTGCCCGTGGGGCGGCTGTCCGGAAGCCCTACGACAAGGTCATCCAGGCGCTGCGCGACCAATACAAAACAGTGCAAAATCGCGAAAAGACCGACTTGGTGCGCCTCGAGGAGAGACTGGCGGCCGCTAACCCGCAGCAGAAGAGCAACGATGACGACGATGACGACGACGACGACCGTCGTGGGTTCAACGGCGACGCGCACAAGACGGCCGTGGATGAAGAGAAAGAACAACAGACTGCTCTTATCAAGCAAGGATATGTGGTGCAGATGGACATTGTCTCCAAGTGCCTGACACACGTGTGGATTGCTCTGGCCCGTGCTATGCGGCGTATCCAGGGCAAGGGCACCCCGCAGGGTCCCCTGGGTGGCCTGCGGCATGTGTTTGCCGAGGCACGTAAGGGCGGCCGTCTCAAGAGCGACATCTACGTCGCTGTGGCTAAGATGGAGTGGAAGTGCTACAACGACAAAGCCGGCGGCAAGATTTTTGAGCGCGGTGCCAAGCTGTTCCCCGAGGACCCGTACTTTATGATTGAGTACATCAAGTACCTGACGGCCCACGGAGACCACACAAGTGAGTTTCAGCCTGCACAGCGAAACAAAGCTTCCCCATCTACGAAGCAATTTTTGTTTTACTAACGTATTGCAGACTCCCGCGTTGTTTTCGAGACATGCGTCAACAAGCTGGCACATAAACCAGAGACCGTCCACAAGGCGAAGCCTCTTCTGGCATACATGCACAAGCGCGAGGCCGAATATGGCGAGCTGTCCCGTGTGAACGAGCTGGAAAAGCGCATGACCGAGCTGTATCCTAACGATCCGAAGCTGGCCCTGTTCAGCAAGCGGTTTACTACGGAGAAGTTCGACCCTGTCAACGCACGTCTCATCATTTCCCCCATCACACAGTTGCGGCCTCGCCTGGTCCTGCCGTCCATCGAGAAGCAGCCGGGGTCCCTACGCAACAGCCCCATGCCTGGCCACGGCCTGCGGGGAAACAGCCCGCGGATACAGTTTCTGAACGCACCTGGTGGCGGCGGCGGCACCAATTCACCCAAGCGGCCATACGCCGCAGACGACTACGATGATGCTGGCGGTAGCAACAACAACCCGCCACGCAAGATTCTTAGGGCTGCCGAGCAGCGGGAGTTCCAGCGCGGCGAGTCACCCCTCAAGGGCGCGGCCGGCCGCCGTCTCGACCAGCAACGGCGGCTCCAGGGCCATGGCCAGAGCGGCGGCGGCGGCGGTGGTGGATATGGCGGCTACGGTGGCCATGGATCCGGTGGTGGTCCGCCGCCACCGCTGCCGACCATGGTCACGTTCTTGCTCGGCCAGATCCCGCCAGCTGCGCAGTACAACGGCCTCCGCTACACTGCGCCGGGCCTAGTGCATCTGTTGCGGGAAACCGAGATCGACCCGAACGCGGCATACGAGGCATCGCGACGGGGTGGCGCAGGCGGTGGTGGCCGGCCCTATGGCGTTGGTGGCCGTGGACAGCATGCTCGCCAAGTGTCGGCAACCGACTACCACGGCAACCGGAACTCGCCCGGGCCTGGTGGTGCCGGCGGTGGTGGGCGTGTCGCTTCGGGCGGCTACCAGCAGTCGTCGCTGCGGTCAGACGCGCAAGATGCCTACGAGCCGCCACCAGCACATGGCGGTGCACCGCAGTACGACTGGCAGCAGCAGCAGCAGCAACAGCCGCCACAGGGCCAGTATGGAGGCTACCGGTATTGATTTACTCAAGGCACAACTGAGATGGAACAGAGTGGGATTTGATTTACAGGGCAATGTATTTGGGACTGGGTGGATGGGATACATTTCATGCATGTAAAATAATATTCAAAAAAAATAAAAATTTCAAGAGACCAACCCGAGGACTATTCGAGTTGAAACTGCGACCTTTTTGAGGCCCACAGGAGCTACAGTGTATTTTTTTTTTTTTTTTTTTTACAAAATTTCAGGTAGAATTCACCGAATCTGGCTGACTTTTCTTACCTTTTTCTGTCTCTGAGATCACGAGCTCCGTTTGTTCAAAACCGCTCATTGCAGTGAATCTCATCACGCTCCCATAAAGTCTGTTTGTTACCGCGCTCATGATCGCGCTCACTTGGGGACTCACTCTTTGCTGAGGGTGTTCGCTCTTTAGACTCTATTGCTTTTCAGATACCAGTGTGCAAGACTGTGGCCGGGAGCTCGAATGCTGCCTCTGATATTGATACAGACTTTCTTTTCTGGGGCTGGCATCGCAAAGGCGAATACTCTATAATTTTTTTGCACACCGAAAAAACTGCAGCTTTTCCCCTGCCCCCTCTCAGTATCGCGTGACTTTGTGCTCGTCACACAAGGAAAAAGGATCTGCACGATACTGCGATTGTTCGCCTTTTCTGCCCCCGTCGTTCCTTCCTTCTTGACCATTTCATCACTTTCAACGGCAGTCACTCTTTGGGCTAGCCTCCCGGAGCAAAACACATCCGAGCAGGACGTGTCTCCACAGCCCAACAATAGGAAGGAGCACGCCCGAATTGGGAGCAGCACAATGATGCTTTCTTTCTCAGTGGAAGAGCTAATTAGCCTCGAGTTTTCCACTGTCGCCGAGGCGAGAAGGCAAAGGAAAGGAAGACAATGGCAGTCAGGACATCACCAGCCACACAGGAAGGTCCATTCATCGTAGACAATATCAGGGAGGAAAGATAAAAAACTGGTATAAAACACAATTGCCTGGCTGCAGCCATAGCTGCAAATATGGCAGTACTGACGCTTAGGAAACAGTGAACATGCACGTAGAGGAAGCTTGCCTGCCAATGCACCTGTGCTCCTTCCCTTTCCACGTAGACGTCCTCAATGCAGACAGTCGCACTTTCCCTGGCTGTGGCCTCTATTGACGTGCTCTGTTATGTCGTGGTAAAGTGTTGTTTGTCGCGTCTTATTTTGAAAACATTCTTCTCCTCTCTCTCGTCTTTCTCCTCTCTCTCGTCTTTCTCCACCCTCTCCCTCTTCTGTCCTTCTCCTCACCAAGGGCATCGTTGGCCATTCTTCTCGCCACCGTATTTCCCCTGGCTCTTCTCTCAACCCTGGGTCACCTGGGTCAAACGATCCTAATCAAAACCAGCTCGCCTTTGTGTTGTTCTTTAGCATAATTGCCACTGTTGTTGCTCCTTTCTCTTTTCTTCTTCTTCTTTTTATCTTAGCTTCTTCTTCTTCTTCTCGCTTCGGCGGCGTTGTCTCGCATCCTGCAGCACCTTTGTTTGTTTGCTCCTACCTCAGCATCTCGGTGTCTGCTACAGTACTTTCTTGTCACATCGACATCAGAATTTGCTAGCAATACGCCTCGCTATCTCTAAATCCTTGGAGGACTCACGTCTGCATTAAGTTGTGTCCAGGTATGATTTCAATTTCTGTTCAAAACGGCATCATTTACACTCCATCACCACATCACCACCCGAAAGACTATATTCCCCTCACCTTGTCATCTCTTTCAACATCACCTCTACGTGGTGTCAAGTCTCACTTCTTCATTCAATCTCTACGTTTGCATATGACTGGATGCGTTTGTAGTCTGTCCGTGTGTCACACCGATCACTCTTCATCCCCTTACCCACGAAGCCTCCCCTGCGAGTATAAATATCTGCCTCTGCCAACTTCTCTATCTCTTCTTCTCGTCTCTCTCTCTCTCTCTCTCTCTCTCTCTCTTCTTCAACACACTCTAGAGACACGGCCGCGCTCCTGTTCTCCTTGCAGTCTCTTCACCAATTCAGTGTTCTTCCACCCTTCTTTTCCTTATCACTTTTATCTCTGTATATTTCTCTCCAAACCTCTTGTTTCCCCCAGCCCTGCTGCTGCTTTTTGCCTTCCTGTTTTTTCTATTCCTGTTCTAATCAATAGAGATCACGGAAAGCACCATCTCAGATTGAACTCGACGCCAAGTAAGCCTAATACAGGTTGCTAGCGCTCATTTGTGTGCCTATATTCCTGGTCATTTTCTCTTGTCCAGCTCTACTTATGGCCATCAAGGGGAGCAAAACAACGCTAACCGTTTCATCGTCTTAGGTTGATACGACGCTTTCACCTCGACAATGGAAGGCCGTCCTCCTCAGCAGGGCGGGCCGCCCCCTGGCCATCAACGACGTCCCTCTCAGGGCTCACAGAGCGGAGGACCTCCTCCCGGGATGGCCCATCAGCGTAGCTCGTCTCAGTCGTCCCAGCAGGGCCGGCCTCCCAATCTTGATGTCTCCCAGCGAACCCCGTCGGGCTCGCCCGGTCCGTCTAGTCCCCGAGGACCGCCGAACCCCGCCGGCCCGGGTCAGAAGAACCCCTTTGGTCCTGGATTGGGCTTTGATCCTGCCCGCGACAAGATAGAAGAAGCTAAGCGGCAGGAGAAGGAGATCCCCAATCGGATGGATCTGCCGCCTGAGGCGTACATCACGGTATGTGTTCTAGCCCGTTCTGTGGGTTTTTTCCCCCTGTTTCTTCTTTCACTTATTAACCGACATATTCTCTCTTGAAGGATGGCAAGAAGCCACTCTTTGCTGCTCGCCCGGGCTATAACGAAAAGGACAGGCCGCTCAACATTCGCGTCAACCAATACCGCGTGGACCAGGCCAATGCAGTCACGGTGTACCAGTATGCTGTAAGTCGCAAACTCCCTGGACGCTGAAGTTGAGAGTGGAAATAAAAATGAAAGTGTAGAAATCTAACACAATCGCATAGGTATCGCTGATTCCCGAGCCGACCAAGGCTGTCGTCTACAAGAAGTGCTGGGCGTCTCATGCTGTTCAGAAGGAGCTTGAGCGTCAGCCAAAGGTCTGGCTCTACGACGGGCGCAGCCTGGCATGGTGAGTGCATACACGAGCGATTCTTTTTCTATACCATGCCATTCTCAGCCTTGCTAACACTGCTTTCTTTTCAGGTCTATCTGCAACCAGTCAGGCCCCGTCAAAATTGCAATTGACTTGGATGCCGAGCAGGGCAAGACAAGCCGCCCGGGACACCCAAATCAGTTTATTATGCTCATTCGGCAGACCAGCGCCATCTACTTGGACAGTCTGGTGTCCTATCTGCATGGTAAGAGCGGGTGGGATACTCATATCCTGGAGTGCATGAACTTCTTTGACCATGCGCTCCGTCAGAAGCCGTCGCAGTCCATGACTGCCATTCGACGCAACTTCTATCACCCGCTGGCTCCCAAGCGGGATCTCGATGGCACCATCTATGCCTCCAAGGGCATCTACGCTGCTTTTCGACTCTCCGAGTCGATTCGCTCTGGTGGCAGCGGACTCGGTATTAACGTGGACGTTGCCAACACCACGTTCTGGAAGGACCAAACTCTTGACAAGCTTGTCATGAACCTGATCAACATTTCCAGTGACAAGTGGAATGTCCGCACTGCGATCGAGGCCGCACAGCTCCTTCGCCCTATTCAGTGGCACTTGAACACCAAGCTCAACGAGCCGACCATGTCGGACGCCTTCAAGGTGCTGCGCCGCCTCCACAAGCTGCGCTTCAAGGTCTTCCACCGGGGCAAAAATAACGACACGAAGATCTACACGATCGCCCGCTTTGCGTGGCATCACAAGTATATGTTCGAGGGTGCAACGTCCCAGAACTATACGTTCACGCTTCGCAAGACTGGCGAGACCCGCACGGTGTATGATCACTACCTGAAGCAGTACGATGTCCCTCTGCAATTCCCGAACTACCCGGTCATTGAGACCACGCGTGATGGTGCTTTCCCGATCGAAGTCTGCCATATCCTGCCTTGGCAGCGCTACAACTTCAAGCTGAACGGGCCTCAGACTTCGGACATGATCAAGTTCGCTGTCACGCGGCCCGCTGAGCGTGCCAAAAGCATTACCGAGAACGTGAGCCGGCTTGGGTGGAACTCTGACGAATACCTGCGTGAATTTGGCATTCGCGTCAATCCTGAAATGACCAAAGTCCAAGCCCGCCTTCTGAAGGCGCCTGTTGTCGGTTACAAGAATGGTGTTGCCACCCCTGGCACGAGCGGCCGGTGGGATCTTCGCTCGAAGCTGTTCTATATCAACAACAAGGGCCGGGAGATGCGTTCGTGGGGTCTTGCTGTCGTCGACAACTGCGTTGATCTTCCGGCCGTCCAGAACTTTGTTCGTGTTTTCACCAAGACCTTCAAGGACCATGGCGGTCTTGTGGAGAAGCCCCCGCATTTGACTCGCTTCCCGCGCGGCAAAGATCTGGGTGATGCGTACCAGGAAGCCTACGACGCAACGACCAGCGTCAACGGCGGCGAGGATCCTGTCATCATGTTTTGGGTTCTGCCTTCCAAGAACGCATTCCCGTACTATCGCCTGAAGAAGAACGGTGAGTGTCGCTATGGAATGGTTTCTCAGATGCTGAATGCTGCGCATGTGACCAAAGCCCAGCCACAGTACTGCTCGAATGTCTCCATGAAGGTGAACGCCAAGCTAGGTGGCACAACTTGCCGCGTTCCTGCAGAGGGCGGCTCTCCTTCTGCCCCGGCGTTTTTCCAGCAGCCGACCATGATCATCGGCCTCGATGTGTCGCACGGTTCTACCAACATGAAGGGTGAGCTGGAGCCATCCATGGCCGCCATGGCGATTTCGTGGGACAAGGATGCCGCCAAGTACTCGGCCTTTTGCCAGACAAATGGCTTCCGGCAGGAAATCGTGAACCCGGCTCGGATGACAAGCATGTTCGACGGCGCCCTTCGGAAGTGGACCCAGACGTTGAACTGCAAGATGCCTGCACACGTCTTTTACTTCCGTGACGGCGTCAGCGAGGGCCAGTTCTCGCAGGTGATGGATTTTGAAGTGGCGCAGCTCAAGAAGATCTTCCAGCACCGGTGTGGCCGCGTTCCAAAGTTCACAGTGATTGTGGCCACAAAGCGTCATCACATCCGCTTCTTCCCAGAGGCCAGCTCTGGTGACCGGAACGGCAACCCGCTGCCTGGTACCCTGGTGGAAAAGGAGGTGACGCACCCTTTCCACTATGACTTCTATCTGTGTTCCCACACGGCCATTCAGGGCACAGCACGCCCCGTTCACTACCATGTGATTCATGATGAGATCAAGATGCCCCCCAGTCTTCTCCAGAAGATGATCTACCAGCAGTGCTACCAGTACGCGCGCTCGACAACCCCGGTGTCTCTTCACCCGGCGGTGTACTATGCCCATTTGGCTGGCGATCGTGCCCGGGCTCATGAGAACGTTGAGTCGGACCGCAAGGACCCCGAGCTCATCAAGAAGGCGGTGGAGAACTGGACAGCGAAGAAGTCGTCGGGCAGCATCACGCACCCAACGGAGTCGCTCCCCCTGCTTCCGTTTGGTGCCAAGGAGTCTCATGAGAAGAACCGGAACTTCACGCCCTACACAATGTGGTTTATCTGAGTCATCATTTGGTTTTTCCAAAGATGTTGGCTAGGTGTTGGTGGAAAGGAATGGAGCCTCTCTCTAGGCGATGCTTTCTGAGCTGCGACGGTTTTACAAGGGCAACATTGCATTTCGTTCATTTCTTTTCAATCCTTATTTTTCTTTTATATGTACTGATTTTTGTTTCTTTCATTCGCACGAGGAAAGATTCCAGCGTTGACCCTGTGCAGTTACTCGCCGGGAGTCATCCATTCAAGGGAAGTGATGGATCTCACGGGGGTCGCACACGCAATGTGTTGCGGCTGGAATTTGTTGCGATTGCGTTTGCTTTTATATCTAGGATCTCCGTGCTGTCGAGACGAGATGCCAACAAGATTGTTATACGAAGACCCTGCCTCGTTAGCCAGAAATATAAATTTCAACCTAAAGTACCGATTGCCAAGTGACAGAGGTAATTTGCCATCTGGCAGTCCTCACAGTAGAAAGAATCTGCAAGACATCCACAATCTATGACTGGTGATGGTGTGACGGCGTGGCATTCAAGTTCGCACGGATGTCTTTATATTTTGATATCACAAATCGTACAGGTGGCAGATGCTGGCAAACATCATGCATTCTAGAAGGGGCAGTTCACGAGAGGAGACGTATCATGGATGTCACTCATCTCTACTTTCAATCTGCTAGACGTTCTTGCTTTCGACTCATCTTTCTTCCGTAAGAATCTTATCTTACCTGGGGCCTTCGTACCATTTTCTTCTTCTTTTCCGTTTACTTTTCATGGAACTTTGCGTAATTGATGAGAGGATTGAACAAAAAGAAAACAAATTGCATTGGCTGATAAAAAAAAGAACAAAAACAAAAGCACAAGGTGCTTAAAAAAAGGAATTAGATAGTTTACCCGATACGGGGGTCGAACCCGTAACCTCAAGATTAAAAGTCTTGCGCGCTAGCCAATTGCGCCAATCGGGTTTGCTGATGATCGCATTCAGAGAGTGTTAGAGTTTATCTAGGGAGACAACCCGGTTAGTCTTTTTTCGGGTCTACGACAATGAGCAGGTGGCAAAACCGTACACACAATTAACTGCTGCCTGTTTTCCAACATTGTTCTTCATTTAATAAATGACACGACTCTCGTTTTGTTCTTGTTTATTTGATTTCAATTTTGAAGATGGAAATGTTCGATTATGGGGGGGTCATCCGCTAATTGGAGATGGCTGCTACATTGAGGACCACTGATTGATTCACGAGAAGTGTAGAAAATGCAATTGCAAAGTTTACTTTTCATTTTATTTTCTATACAATTATGGAAATGAAGAGATAAATAAAAAAAAACATATACCATAGCCATTTGGATGCTGCCGACATTTAACTAGGTGACTGCTACGTCGTAGAGAGACGAGAAAGCAAGAAGGAAGGCAGGAGCAGGCAGCGTTGTGACAGGAGCTTAATTTTACGACACGGCATATGACTTCTCTGTCGACCCTCAGTCCAGTCTTTATTCACACACTTGGTGCAATCTTCCTTCCCGAGTTTTCATCAATCATTGGGCATTTACAGCCCCATCTCAAGCAGGGTGCGCTTTCAGGCCAGCAAACAGCTCACACCGTTGGACTAGCTCGGCCGGCGTGCCGAAGTCGACGACCATTCCGTTTTCCAACACCAAAGCGCGGTCGTAATCCATCACGGCTTCAAGTCGGTGGTTGATGGCAATCAGAGTCTTGCCACCGAGCCGTGTCTTGATCAGCTTCTCCATATTTTCTTCCGTATCCTTGTCGACACTGCTCGTCGCCTCGTCCAGCAGCACGATACCGCCCCTCTCTCCACCTTGGGCTCCCTCGCGTCTCTCAACATCGAGGATCACGCGAGCAACGCTCAAAAGTTGCTCTTCGCCCGCCGAGAACTTGAAGTCGCCCTTGCTGGCCGTCAACCCACCGGGAGTGTTGATGACCATGTCTAGAACACCGCACTCGCGAAGGACCTGGATGAGCCGCTCGTCGGAGAAGGCCTCGTGAGGGTCGATCCATTGGCGCAGAGTGTCGAAACCGAGGTGTGGCGTATCCTGAGAGATGATGTAGAAGCCCTGGCGCAGCGTCTCGAGGGACATGTTGGTATGGTCGACACCGTTGACAAAAATGGACCCTACGGGTAGGTTCACCATGCGTAACAACGCGAGGTGCATCGTCGACTTGCCCGAGCCTGTCTTGCCACAGATGGCAACGCGCTCACCGGCGCGGACATCCAACGTGATGCCACGGAGGCTCCAATGTTGGCCAGGCCGCTGACGAGCACTCTCGTCTTGGACCATGGCTGGATCCACATCGCCCACGATGATGTCGTCGTAGGTTGCCCATACATTCTCAAAGCGGATGGTGCCAACGCCAGGGCCCTGAGCAATCTGGGGGTCTTGACGGGAGTCAGATGATGGGCTCGAGTTACCCGAACCAAAGACATCCTCTTCGATGGGAGTCTGGCGTTGGAAGAGACTGATGCGTGCGATGGCGCCGAGAGACGTTTCCAAGCCCGTCCAGGCCGTCACAAACTGCGTGATCGTCTCGCCAAAGGTGACGGCGTTAAGAAAGGCAACCCCGACAGCACCGGGGCTGATCTTGGATTTTGTGGAACTCTGCTTCATGGCAACAGAGGTGCCCAGGACAACCACCACGAGACCGGCAACACTCAAGTTGAGCACAAGCTGCAGCCACCGCTGCACGGCGAACAAGAGGTACAGCGGTTCCTGTGAGCGATCCATCTTATCGTCAAACGTAGTTCTCGTCTTGCCCACCCACACGGGACCGTGCGCTCGAATGGTCGAGAGTCCATCGCCTGCGCCTGTCTCGGAGATTTTTGTTACTAGTGCCGCCTTTGCCTCGAGCTCATGCAGACGTAGCTGTTTTGATGTGCGGAGGTAAAAGTGCTGCACAGCATAAAGGAGAGCTAGCACCGCAGGGACAACAGCGAGCGCAGGCCACGATGACGCCGAGCCAATGAGTGCCACCTGGATGAGGGCTGTGAAAAACTCAGACGCTGTGTTGAAGAGATCCATGGGCAACTGCGTGTCGACCAACATGAGGTCTTGACTGAAGCGGTTGAGGGTGGTACCTGTGTCCATTTGGCTGATGACCGGGAACTGCGCTTTGAAAACGGTCGTGGCTAGCTCGCCATGGAGATTTTCGCCAGAACGAGAAACAATGTTGAATTGCTGGTGGTACAGCCATGCGGTGAGCACAACGAGAGCTAGGACACCGAGTCCGGCGTAAACACCGAGCCAATACCCAAGAGGTTTGCTGATGTCGCCTGTGTCCACGGCATCCGTCCACCACTGGATCCAAATATCGGAGAATTTGAAGCTGACGGCCCAGGCGATGGCACCGAAAAAGAAAACGGTCGAGTGTACCCAGCCGACTGACTTGAAGTATGCCTTGAACACGGCTCTGTCTCCAAGTAGTTTATGTGCCATGACCACCCGCGGTGTCTCTTCTTCTTCTTCAGGTGCATGTTCTGCACCCTCTGCGCTTTCTGAGAACACCGACTTGGGAATTACTCTGTGGGGCTGGCTGGCGGCTTCAGGCTCTCCAGCCTCCACAATGTCGAGGGAGCTAGATGGCTCATCCTCGGTAGCAGAATTCTCTTCAATAACCATATCCAGAGAGATCCGTGACAGGTGACCAGATTCGTCGATTCGGTACACCTCGTCTGCGAGACGGGCAATTTTTTCTGTAACCAATGTTAGCAATCTGAAAAGAGGCAGGCACTCTCAAAAAACAAAATCAGACGTACCGTCATGGGTACTGTAGATGACTGTCCTGTCTGCATTGGCAGGATTCAAAGTTCGATTGAGGAGCATGTCGGAAATGTGCCGCCGAGTCTTTCTGTCCAAGGCGCTGAACCCGTCGTCGATAATCAATAAACCACTCTTTGTTGACAAGGCCCGCGCCAAGGCCAGTCTCTGCCGCTGACCACCACTGAGCGTGACACCTCCTGTGCCAATGGCCCCGGAAGCAAAGGTTGGTAGTTGGACCACGTCGTCGAGCATACAGTCGGATGCCAATTGGCGGTAGAACTCCGAGCCGTATGATTCGTTGCCGTACTGGGTCAGGTTCCGCTTCGCAGAAATGTTCTCGAGCCACGGCTTCTGGCTGCAGTACGCAAGGGATGTGGTTGGAGACAGTGAAACTCGACCGTGGGTCTTGTACACCTCACCGATGATGCCCTTGAGGAGAAGCGTTTTTCCAGCGCCAACAGGCCCGACGATGGCAATTTTTGCACCGCTCTTGACTTCAAGATTGATATTTGTGAGAACAGGAGCGTCGCCCGCATTCCAACCGAGAGACACATCCTGCAGAGAGACAATAGGTGCCTCGGGATTGCGGGCTGCAGTCTTTTCTGTGAACGGGCCGCTGTTTCCGTCCCCAAATTCTCTAAAGTCGGTCTTCTCTTCGAGTTGGAGGAAGGTGTTGAGCCGGCCGAAGCAACCATGAGCAGCGCCGAGTGATGGTAGAACCTGGAAAAGATGGACCAAAGGCGTTGACAGCAACGCAATAATAACCAAGGACGTGAAGATGGTGGATATGCTGAAGTCTTGATGTCCGCCGCCGGACGTTCCAACGCCCACGTAGACACCCAAGATGAGAGGTGGGGAGAGAATCATCGTGCAGTAAGCTAGAGAAAGATGATCAATATTTATTAGCAAACAGGCTTGTTGCCAAATAGTCTGGGTTTCTGATACACTGAAATGGGGGAGGGAAACGTACACAAGAAGCAAGATATGATGATGATCCAGCGGAACGGTGCCGAGTCATCGATCTCCGCCGCCCTCAACTTGTTCAGCATCTCATAGGCCACGTCGTCCTGAGACGTCATCTTGATGCCCTTGAGGCTGTCGAGCATGTGCTTTGTGCTCTTTAGACGTCTCTGTGTTGCCGCCAGCCACTCCTGTTGCCGTGCGCCCATTTTCTTTACGCTCTGTGTGGAAGCCAAGCCGGCGACTTATGCCGTGTCAGTAAACAAGCGTTTTCGATGCACAAACAGGTCTAAAACAGAGACGTCACTTACTAGCAGCAACTCCAAGCATGACAAGGCAGGAGGGTCCGAGTTGCCGGTACAAAAGCCATGTTGCCAGCCCTGTCTCGATCGTGCCCGCCCAGACTTCGTGTCCGCGGGCGCAGGCCCGCATGATTCGCTCCAAATCGTTGACCATAAGGGTCGTGGCCTTGGATTCGATCTCGTCACCTTCGGGCAGCTTCATCAACTTGTCGAAAACAACGCCTGCAAGTCCGCCACGAATAATAATGGCGCACCGGTATGCCTGGTGCCCGTACCAGCTGGTTGCCGCCGCGATGCCGACGTACGTAAGAGCGGTGGCACCGATGAGGCCATATCCATAGTTGGGCGAGATGGGGTGGTCTGGGTCTGTCTCTGACTGGAGGTAGGTCAGGGCTGCATTGGCGAGGAATGGTTGCGTGAAGGTAAATGCCGTGACAGCAAGTCTGGCAATCACAGGACCGGCCAATAAACGGCCCAGGGACGAGAAGGTCAGAACGATGAGGCGGTTTGTGGACGTCTTGGCTACGCTTTGGTTCTCCTTGTTTTCGTACTGATCTCGAACACGCTGAAAGTTTGGCCGCAGGCGTACGGAGAGTAAACGGTCGTCGATGGGCCCAAAATCGGTCGCCTGGAGTGCATTGCGGTAGCCAACCATTAACAGGCTGTTCAGCCAGTGGAAGACGGTGCGACTGATGGGACCAGCCAGGATCTCGGCCGGCACTTTTTCATTTTCGTTAAGCAGGATAAGGAGCTCTTTCTTGCCCTTTGTCTCCAAGTAGAGAAAAACAAGCCGGATCGCGACGGTGACAGACAATGCAATTGCAAGACCAGTTTCCGTTCTGTTGCTGGTGCTGCTGTCCTTGGCAATGAGCCAGTATGTGCGTGTCCGCGCGGCGTCAAAAAGACAGGTCAAGGAGAGAAAGATCGACAGAAGCGCCGAAGGCCTGCGCGACTTGAAGTGATCGACGTACGACACCAGGGGCAGGAAGATGCTCGTCACGACGAGGGATACAACTGCGCTGGGAATGGAGGCGGCTGTCTTGTTGGCCACACGTGCCTGGAGAACAAGGACGGCAATCTGGGCCGCTGCCAATGCCGCAACAGAGCAGAGTTTCAGCGGATAGAGGAGGCCAGAGCGCACCAGTGCAGGCGACTTGTGTAGATAGACGAACAGGAGGATGACAGTGGCCAAGATGGCAAACGTGATGGCAGGAATGATGGTGAGCACGGCCTCTTCAAAGAGGACTGTAAAGTCGAACTCACGACGGCACGATGCGACGCCCGGGCCGAACTGCGCATCAGCCGGAAAACCGCACGGAGATGAGTCCATGACGGCGCCGGTATTTGTTGGTTGCGGCGCTTCAAGGTCTTGGTTGGAATAAGCTTAAAAATTAGAGAAAACGAAAAGGAAAAAGAGACGACAAATGTACCTGTCAGACGGCCGCGATCCAGAGTATTTTAACACCGGAACGCCATCCCACCATCATCCTCGATCTCCACGGGGGATTACCCGAAAGAGACGGCTCGGGGGTTCCAGAGCTGCGGTCTGTCGAAGGCAGCAGTGATACCGGACTGGGTCCGGGCCAGGCCGCAACAGGAAGGAGATTTGGTCGCGATCAATGGCGTGCTGCATGCTGACAGCGCGGTCTGTGCAATCTGTGCCGCTTCTCCAGCTTCTTTGTTGATTCGGGCGATTCAGGCCCTACAGTTTGGCTCTTGGCATGGCAGTTCAGGGATTCGATTGGCTGCCATTGCGTGATTGGGCGGTGTTTGATTGTTATGTCGTAACCTGCCAAAAACCCCGTTCAGTATCACCCGTGTTCCGTAAACTGCTGCCTGGGAATTGATTGTTGCACACCTTATTGATAGCATCGCACTTCGTGTTGATTTGAAAGAGGACAGGACGTACTGTCGTACTCCGTATTCCGTACTAAGTGCGCCTTTTCTCCCGGCCGATCAATTATTCCGATGGCCGCGTATCTGTCGACGGGACGGGAAGGTGCGATCAACAGATTCCACAGATTAATATCTTGCGTCGCAAGTGCAGGGAGGCAGCAACGTAAGTTTCCCTGTCTGTAAAGAGCGACTCAAAGGCTCCCGACATATGGTGCAGGAACGACAACTACACGACATGGCAAACACCGCCCACGAAGAGACACCCTTGCTGGGCGATGATCGCGTCGGCACCGATGCCAGCCTTGTCGATACGGGCGCCAATGCCGTCGCTGCTGCTGCCGCCGCCGCGCATCGTCGCAGGGTGATCATCGTGACGTTTTCCCAAGTCATTATGATCGACTTTGCCGCCTTTTTCCTGGACGCACCTCAGACGAGCATCCTCGAACGCATTGTTTGCAGCCGCTTCTACAGCACCGACGGCACATATGGCGGCGAACACAACGGCACGCATGGCGACCTCCCGGATTGCACGGCCGGGCCGGTCCAAACAGAGCTGGCGACCATCACCCAGATGCTCAACACCTTTAACCGGCTGCCGGGTCTGTTTGTGGCCGTTCCCCTGGGCATCGTGGCCGACCGCTACGGCCGACGACCCGTCATGATCCTGGTCCTCATCGGCGCGCTGTTGCAGGACGTCATTGCCAAGATCGTGCTGTGGCGCCCGGACCTATTCGCGCCGCGACTGGTCTGGCTGTCGTCTCTAGCCGGGTTTGTGGGCGGCAGCGACGCCGTGGCGTCATCTATGGTTTTTCTGCTGGTGGCCGACGTGGCGCCACCGCAGCAGCGCGCACAGCTATTCTTCTCGATAACGGCCTGCGAGCGGATCGGTGAGATCGTGGGCATACCACTAAGCACGCTGCTGATGTACACGCTCGGTCCGTGGACTCCGTACCTGCTCTCGACGGCGCTGACGCTGCTCGCCTTTGCGGTCCTGCTGTTGTATCTGCCCGAGACGCTGCAGAAGAACAAGATGCCACCGGAGACATGCTCTGATGCGGGTGACGCAGTGGAGGAGACGACTTCAGGAGACGCGCCGTCAACGCCCACGGCATCGAAATTCCACTCCATCATTGGAAAGTTCCGGCCTCTTTTGAAGCACAATGTCATCGCCGTCATGCTGGCATTTTTTGTGTCTGCTCTGGGCCGCCAGTCGACCAGCTTCCTTTTGCAATACATTCACCAGCGCTTCAATTGGACATACGAAAAGGTGAGGCACACAAGTCAGCAAAGAAAAAGAAGAAAAAAAAACATATATAGTATCGTGTTCATGCGCTAACAATTATAGGCCAGCATCTTGGTCACGCTTCGGGCGCTGGTCGACCTCGCTCTTCTGTCTGTCGGCCTTCCTCTCTTCAACCGATTTCTCGTCCGACGCCATACACAGAGTGCCTACTCCAAGGACCTTCTAATCAGTCGTCTGTCAGTGGCCTTCTTTGCCATTGGATCGCTCGCCATTGCTGTCGCGCCCGTCGTGCCCCTCGTCGCCCTGGGCATTATCATCTTTGCCCTGGGCTCGGGCTTCCCACCCGCGGCACGGAGTCTGGCAACCTCCTTCGTTCGTCAAGACGAGGCTGGCCTGCTGTATACAGCACTGGCACTCGCACAGACGATCGGTGGCCTTACCGCCGGGCCAGTGCTGGCCTTCTCGTTTGAATGGAGCATTAATCACCTCGGCCACGAGTGGACGGGCATTCCCTTTGCCATTGTCGCCGGGTTGTTTGCTTGTGGATTTTTGGCTATTTCCTTTGTACGATTGTGATCTAGGGAGCGCGTTATACCTGTTTGAGGGATTGGTTACTTTGTAGAAGAAAGATGGTTAAGTTAGAGAAAATAGACTTGTTTACAGAGCGATTATATTTTTTGGCATCTAAAAAAGGGCAAAAGTTAGTAGTCTAGCCTGTATGCCACACCACATTGTCAATTGGAACGCTTCTTTTGCAAGTTAATGAAGTCTTTTTGCTAGGCCGAGGTTGTTTTCAAACATATTTGACCTCGGAAGGAGTATCGCATACACCGTACACGACGAGAAATCAGGGATGGGAGAAATGAAAGCTAGAAGCAGCAAGGCGTAGGTGAGAGCGACTGCAACGTCAAAATTCTTTCCATGCACAGAAGCACCAGTCGCATCACAGCAGCATCACATAAATTCAGCTCCATGTAAACATGCCCACCACCTTGGGAGCATCCTTCCATGTCCCCAAAGACCCGGATACAGGAAGGGATAAGAACGTTCTTCACAAATGAAAACAAAGGTAAGGTAGCACACGACGTCGTAGGTGATCAAAATAGGGCTGTCCGGATTCCGTTCGCTTGAGTGAGATGAAGCTTGGCAGCGACTCTCAAATCCCTGTGGGAGTTGTGATGAACCAGTCGCATCACGGCCATATCAGGCAGGGCGGCAAAGAGCAACAGCACATACCTCGGCGCTGACATTTACCCTCCCTCCTAAGAAGAGAAGTCGTCGACAACCTCACCGACCTTTGAGGTCGCCAACTTAAGCAAGAGGCGTTTGTTTGATTCCCTTTTGATATTTGTCTAGAGGAGTCTTCAAGTTCAAGAGCGGGTCGCGCGCTGCGTACGCCTTGATTATCATTTTGCCAAGAAGTGACATACCTGACCCAGGAAAAGGCCTAGAGCCTAGCCATGTAAAACTGAGACTGGATACGAGAATAATGCGGAGTTCGGTTGGCAGATGAGCTTTGTTGCCGGTATCATCGTATATGTTATCGTGGTCACTCTTGGGATCGCCCTATTGATCTATCATTGACATTTATAAAGAAATAAGAGGCCAACGAACAAAAAAAAAACCCTGCAAAAAACCAGATTTATTCCATATGCCATCGTGTCCCAAGAATGCGGACGGATGCCCTGAGAGCATCTGTCCGAGTACGAAAACGCACGCCCCTGAGCTCCGATCAGGATGCCTGACCAAGTTGCCTGACCACGTTCTCGTCATCCAGGGCTGAGATCAAAATACAACCCTTCCTCGCCTCCCTGCCCATCCTATCACACCCCTGGTTCGCTCCACCTGTCCACATCTCCTCGTACGGTCACTCGCGCCCCTGTTCCGCCGTCTGTCGGCGACTTTAGGGTTAGGAGCGGGTCGAATTTAAAATGTGCCTCGGCTTTGGTCGATGTAGCCAGAAGGCCAAGAAACTGCCCAACGAGCCAAGATGAAAATAGACAGACATGCAGGGAGCCGATAGACGGTGGGGACCAAAAAAAAAAAAAAAAAAAAAAAAAGAGATCGAAAGAGGAATGTTGAAGCAGACGGACGAAACGAACACGCACAGACGGCGCCCGTCCGGACGGCGAACTCCGTCCTCCAGTCTTTGGTCGTGTGTGTGTCTGTCCTCGTCACCACTGTCCCCCGCTTTGGTGGACTGACAAGGCACTTATTGCAAGGCACTCATTGCCTAGTTTCGCCAAGCCGCTCCCCCGCAGCCACAGCTCAAGGAAGGGCTGTCCCATCGACTGCCGCGGACAAATAATGCGGGGAAGATGGAGAGATGGGCGAGATGGGCGAGATGGGGCACCGCTCTGGGGCGTTCCAAGGCTGTAAGCGCCTCCCCCCAAAGGCGAGGCCAGCGTGCACCCCACAAAGGGAGATCTAGACCCAACCAGGTTCCCCCGAGTCCCCGTACTTGCCTCTCGTGGTTCCTTCCCCAGGCGGAAACTCCAATCTTGCTTCCCCTCCTTTTTGATGCTTCGATCGTCTTTGTCCTCCCACTTCTTCCCACTTTCTTTCGATCTACGTCGTACGTTTCGTATGTCGTGGTTGTGGTACCTCAGGATGCAACCTCTTTTTCTCCGTTTTATTACTGTGGAATTGTAGTTGTTTTATTTTATTTCATTTTATTTTTGTTTCTGTTTTACGAGACATAATAGTCCCGTTTCCCTGTGGGAAATCCCGGCAGATTTATTGCTTGAAATCGAGCACGACCACGAGCCAAAACGGTCACAGAAGACGAGGCAAATGACCACAAAATAAACCAACACGCCAGCAACACACCAACAATACACCAACAATACAGACACAAGAGCCAAAAATGGCGGCACTTGGCTGCCAAGCGGTCTGGCGAACGGCCTTGGCCACTTAATCGGGGATCGCCTGGCGAGCGACAGAGGGGAAGGAGAGGGGGAGGTGGTGTGGATGCCCCGGGAAATGCCCGAAACGGAATGGCCTTAGGCGGGAAGAAGGTTGGGGAAGGAGCGAGGGGAATGAAGAGAACCCAAGGGGGAAATGAAACAAGAGAAGGTGCGGAAAGGAGTCGAGTCCGAGACGGCAGTAGCGACGGGACCTCGAAGCCACCCATTCTGTAGTCATCACCTTGTTAGCTGTTCCCAGCGTGGCTGTTCTGATCGGCATCTCAACCTCGACGACACGTCGAGGACAAAGAGCTCTCCAAGAAAGAGCACGAGAATGGCGTTTTGTCGTGCCTCGACACTCTTTTTGCCCTCTTTGGCGCGGTTGTTGTCGGAGCTGTCGCTCTCCTGAATGTCGAACGGTGAACATCTGTTGTTTTGTATCGCTCAGACAATATCTTCTGCTGTTCTCCACAGAGATAACACGTCACTGAGATACCTTTGTCTTTTTCAATTTTGTCTTTCTTTTTTACACCACTTGTTGTTCGTCTTTGTCCGCACACACAATGCCCACGTTCCCTTGGCAGGACCTTCCATTCTTCTCCCTTCTTTTCCCCCTCTTGTTTTCTCTCCCTTGACTTTCCAGCACTATGACTTCCTAGTGACTAACTCTTCCACACCAACCGCCACATACTGTGACATCTCCAGCAATCATGCCCGATGTAGAGGCCTTCTCGCCTCCTATTGAGCTTCCTTTTTTTTTGCCCTGTCCTCAATTATCCCGCAAAATATAAACTGCCGTCCTGTCTCCAAATTAATAACCCGGTGCACCAAGTGACCTTCCACTTGCGGGAGGTTGTAGTTGACCAAAAGTAAATAGATTAACTGAGCCAAAATAGTGACGCATGTGCCGTCCGCGTGCGTTTTTGAGATGGAGACAACAAGGGAGATACAAAAGGAGATACGTATCTTTCCCCCATACCACAGACCACCTACTTTGCATTGCCACTGATATTCCCCCTCACTTTCACATCTTGGCACACTGGTGCGCCCAGACTCGCCGCTTTTTGTAGTCTCTGTTATTGTTCATTGTTCATTTTTCTATTTCTTTTTTTTTCTTTTTTTTTTCTTTCTTTTTTTTATCGATTTAGTCTTCCATCGTATAAGTCAAACCAAAAGGTCGTGTCAGTCATACCAAGACGTTAAATGTTGGACCACGCCAAGTACATGTGCCACCAGTCGTACCAAGATTTCCCACATGTCCTTGTTGAACCAGTCCTCCAAGATGCATTGACCCTGACCGACCCCGAAGAGACACGACAGCTTCCACCCCGACACAGTGGACACAAGGCCGAACCTGGTCTCCGTTAGTCGTCGTGCAGATCCCCCAGATGTGCTTGTCTTTGCCCCTCTTTCTTGCCCTCGACTGTTTCCTTACCAGTTCTGTCTCTCGACCAACGTCTTGTTCTTGTACTGCCCGTCTCTGCTGTCCTTCCTAATTGTACGATCGTCTTTGTAACACCTCGCAATCTGCAATCTGTATCTGTATTCTGTGTGCCCTCTTCACGGATCCAACGAAAATTCAAGACCACATAGCATTATCTCGTCTCATTCTGTTTCGTTTTGTCTCTCGTGTATCGCTTGTCTTCCACACAGGTCCTACCTCATTCCCGATATTGACATTGCTGTTCACTGCTTCCTTCTCAATCTGTGCCCCCTCACCCCTCCTACCTCCTTCCTTCTTCCTTCTTGTCAGCTTCGCTCCTTCCCTTTCCACTTTTCAATCCCTACACCCCCCCTTGTTTCCTCATCACCCGCCTTGCTCTTCCCCTTTTCGTCTTTGCCTCGTGCTCCCACCTTGTTCCATTTTTGCTTGTTTGCTGCTTGCCTGCCATCTACATCTCCACCCTCCCCTCCCCTCTTCCTTCTCCCATTGTAACAGTACTTCTGCCTCGGCACCCTCCTTTGTCCTCCTCTCGTCCATCTGCTCCCTCCTCCACATCATACCCATGGTTCATACATAAAAGCTCCCGTCGCCCCTGTTCTACCGTACACAAACACCTCTCACCACATCCTCCTCACCTCCTCATCCTATTTCCCCCGCCAAGCAAGCTACCGCCACGCTTCGGATCCCCGACTGTTCTTGGACGTTGAGTCCTTGAGTATCTCTTTGAACGACCTTATAAGTTCTCGCTTTCACAAAATACCTCCAATCTATTTCCGCATCTCCCCATTTCCCCATCTCCTCCCTTCCTGCTCAACATCTACCCATAGCCATGGCGGGCAGCGACACCGAGAAGGTGCCTTCGGGCACCGAGGAGGCCTACCGCGTCCGAACGGAGCTCAGCACCAGCGCCGTTGACGAAAAGGTTCTCGGTAGCGATGGCGTTACTGGCGCTAGCAAAGACGAGCGTGCTGCGCTCAACGCAGCCATCCTGAACGAGTTCTCCCCCGAGGAGCAGAAGCGCATCATGCGGCATGTCGACCGCCGCCTTGTCATCACGATTGGCTTCATGTATTGCGTGTCACTCATGGACCGCACAAACCTGGGCGCGGCCAACATTGCTGGTATGGAGAAAGACCTGGGCCTCAACATTGGCACCCGCTACTCCATCATCACCCTGCTCTTCTTCGTGCCCTACATCCTGCTGCAGCCGCCCTCGACAGTCATTGTGCGCCGCATCGGTCCCCGCATCCACCTCGCGCTTATCACTTTGCTCTGGGGCTCAGTCATGGTCGGCATGGGATTTGTCAAGTCGTGGAAGGTCATGGCCGGTCTGCGTGTCGTGCTGGGTGTCCTCGAGGCCGGGTTCTTCCCCAGCTGTGTGTATCTGCTTAGTACGTGGTACACCCGCTACGAGGTCGGCAAGCGCAACGCAATGTTCTATCTGCTCGGTTGCGTCGCGGCCGCGTTTTCCGGCCTCCTCGCCGCCGGCATCATGCAGATGGCCGGAATCCAGAACCTTAATGGCTGGCAGTGGATTTTCATCATCCAGGGTCTGCTCACGCTCATCATGGCCATTATCGGCTATTGGCTCCTGGTCGACTTCCCCGACTCGAAGCGGGCGACGTGGTCGTTCCTGGGCGAGCGTGAGCGCGCCTGGGTCATGGCCCGTGTCAATGCCGACCGTGGCGACGCCGTCCTCCCCCCTTTTAACCTCAAAGAATATCTCAAATGCGGCCTCGACTGGAAAATTTGGGCGTATGGTATGATGTTCTTCAACACCACCACGATCACGTATGCACTGGCGTACTTCTTGCCCATCATCTTGGTCGGCAGCATGGGATTTTCTATCGTCGAGGCCCAGTGCCTGGTGGCGCCGCCCTATGCGTTTGCGGGGATCGTCATGTTCGCCACGAGCTGGGTTGGCGATCGCTACCGCATCCGCGGGCCGATTATCGTGTTCAACAACCTGCTGTGCCTGATCGGCCTGCCGATTGTGGGCTTCCACCCTAGCCCGGGCGTCCGCTACTTCGGCGTCTTTCTACTCACGGCGGGCGCCAACTCCAACGTTCCGTCGGTCATGTCGTACCAGGCCAACAACATCCGCGGCCAGTGGAAGCGGGCGTTTGCGAGCGCGCTATTTGTCGGCTTTGGCGGTCTCGGCGGCATCTGCGGCAGCCTGGTGTTCCGGTCCCAGGACAGCCCCAAGTACCTGCCGGGCATCTATGCCTGCATCACGGTGACGCTGCTGAGCCTGATCCTGGTGGGTCTGCTCAGCTTAAGCTTCTACTTCAGCCACAAAAAAGCCAACCGCGGCGAGATTGAGCTGGAGGCTCACGAGGTATGTTTTTTCGAGGGGTGAACTACAAATGGGAATCAAATGGACGTGATACTAACAACTCAACAGGATGACTACCAGCCCGGCTTCCGTTACACATACTGAGAGGGGCCACGTCTCCCGGTCGTTTGAAATTAACTTTGGATTGTTTTGGGTTTTGTGAAGATGAAGTTGGTTTCGAACTTTCGTCCTCTATTGATGTGTCGTTGCATTGTGTATGCTCGCGCAACATAGGAGAGTGCATACACGATTGACGAAAATAGGTGGAACATATTTTAAATGACAAATAGTTCAGTTGACTAATTTGATTCCTGTTGGAGAAATACAAATATGTTGGCTCAATTCCACCTACACGCTTATACAATCGATCTTGGCCAGTCTCCCAGAAGACCATTATCTTCCTCGTTTTCTTGATCTGTCTAGCGACTTTTCCTCGTCCCTAAAAGACATAGCGGAACGACGGGTTCTCCTTGTCGGTCAAATCCTCAAAGGCATGGGTATAGCGGTTGTCCTGAATAGCCTCCAAATTGCCGGATGCGGCGAGCGCGTCGCGCAGCTTGTTCTGGCGCACTAGGTAGAAGCGCAAGCCGATGATGACGATCACCAGCAGC
The DNA here is from genome assembly GCA_021397985.1 of Sporothrix dimorphospora. Taxonomy (NCBI): domain Eukaryota; kingdom Fungi; phylum Ascomycota; class Sordariomycetes; order Ophiostomatales; family Ophiostomataceae; genus Sporothrix; species Sporothrix dimorphospora. Next base: position 207,111 of record WOUA01000005.1, on the reverse strand, counting down.
GTGTAGCAGCCGAGGTGCGTGGCAAATGCAATAAAGTACCGCGGGCCGTTCCAGCTGCGGAAGACCTGGGGGCCGATGGCGTTGCCGGTGGCCCAGATGATAAAGTTCATGGCGACGGCGACCGACTTCTTGGTCTGGCCGGCGACGTTGCGCGAGATCATGGACAGGGCCAGCGTCTGGGCGGACCAGAACGAGAGCGTGATGTAGTAGCAGATCAACAAACCGATCTGCTGGGCGCGGCTGTCGAGGGGCACGGTCATGAGGCAGATGGTGCCGATGAAGGACGGAATCACGAAGCCGAGCATGACCAGCAGCGTTTGGTTCGTCTTCTTGACCAGCCACACGGACGTGAGCAGCACGATAATGATGTAGAAGCCGAGCACCATGGCCAGCAGCTGGGTTTGCAGGGGGTTGAAACCGAAGCCGGTAATGATGATGCCCTGGAAGGCGCCAAGGCCGCTTGTGGGCAGCGTCGTGCACAGCGCAATCAGAGCGTAGCCCCAGCACTGGGGGTCCAACAGCGCCTCGATGAACTGGGCGCGCTTGAACTCGCGGTTCTGGATGCCGGTCTGGTTCTCGCGCACACGCTCAATCATGAGCACCTTGTCCTCCTCAGAAAAGCACTTGGCGCGCATGGGGCTGTCGGGCATCCACCAGCCGACAAAGCCGCCGAAAATCACAGAGATGACGCCGTACGCCAAGAAGATCCACTGCCATGACTTGAGGGGGCCGGTGGTGATCAGACTGAAGCAGTAGGCTAGCAGACCACCGACGACCTGCTGTGCACCGTTCATCATGTACCAGTAGGTGACGCGCGACGCCTGCTCCTCGCGGCGGTACCAGATGCTCGACAGAATGACGAAAGCGGGCTGGCAGGCGGACTCGAAGAGACCGAGCAGCGTGCGAACAACCACCAGGCTTGTGAAGGTGTGGCAGGCGGCCGTGCACGCTAGCACGACGCCCCAGGCGATGATGCTGAAGCTGAGATACTTGGCTATGGGCACGCGTGCAATGATCCAGTTCTGTGGGTACTCGACGATGAGAATGGTAATGTAGATGCACGTGGTCAGCCAGCTGTAGTCCTGGCCAACGAGCTTCGTATCCTTGACGATGCCCATGATGGAGGCGAACGAGAGCGTGCCCTTGTCGATGGCCTGCAGGAAGTAGGTGGCGATCATGACGACGAGCACGCGGCGGTCGACCTTGCGACGCAGCTCGCGGTTTTTTTCGGGCGAGATGTGCACGCGCACGTCGGAGACATACTGCGACAACTCCTTGTCGATGGCGTCGATGTTCATGTCGAGCATCTTGATGTCGCGGGCGTCAGGTGACACGACGGGCTCGATGCCGTGCACCATCTCTGGGTCGGCCGTCTCGACTGTAGTCATTGTGGTGGGAGCTGGTGGGGAGATGAACAGTATAAATTGTAGGAGAAAAGGAGACGGTGGTCAAGAGACAAATCAAAGTGATGTGAGGGCTTGATTAGATGCCCATGATGCTGTTGTTGAAAATGTAGAAAATAGGATGGGAGGAGGGGGATTTATAGGGGTGCATCGACAACTCCAAAAAGCGGATGTAAATAATGCCACAGGGTAAAGTATGACTAAAATAAAAATAAGTATAAATAAAATAAAATAAAATAAAACCAAACCAAAACAAAAAGCTAAGAAGATGAGAAAAATCAAACCAGCCCATCAATGACATCTCCAGGGAGGAGAAATTCCGACCATGTTCCCGCCGTAGTCTGTCGTCGTACGGAGGAACGTCGTAATAGAGTTAAAAAAAACCCAGGCCGTACCAGGTGTGGATGCCCGCTTGCATGCCATTTTGCCCACTTGCTCTCACGTTTCTCTCCCCATCCTCTTTACCCTTCCCCGCGCGGGGAACGGAGGTGGCTGGTGGGCCACACGTTATCCGGGGCATCTCTGGGGATGATACGGAGAAGAAGAAAAGGAGAAAAAGGATGGATGAAAAGAATTAAGCGAGAGAAGACAAGGGGAAATGGACGAAAGGAAAAAAGCTGGCTGTAGTTGGGCGCGAGACGGAAGTGGGAATTTCCAGACAGCAATCCCTTGCGAAACACCCCGGACCCCTGACGAACTACCGGCGCTAACATACACACACGAGACCGAGAAGGCACGAGGATGAAGCGCGGCACTCTGTAAGATTTTATTCAAACAGAGACGGAATGAGAAAAGAAGAAAAACAAGGGAAAATCACGAACAAAAAAATATTACTCCTTTACTCAATAGTCTCAACGCCGTTCGTCGTCGATGTGGCCGACACATTTGTTTGTTGCGGTGATTTGCCCCTTGACCAGAACGCCTCTTGATTCGTGGGTTTTTCTCGGTGTAAATCATAGCGCTTGAACTCGTGGCCACCAGAGGACTGGCACAGACGAGCGTCGCGCAACTGACATGGGTCGTCGAAGACTGGCTGAACTGGTTCTTTGCCAAGGCCAGATCAGCGGTGCAATGATCCGCGAGACAACTTCCAAGACACACGATGACACCGACCGACCTCGAAGCGACGCAAAGAGGGACTCGCTTGAATCTTCGGGCCAGCGTTGAGCGAATTCTGCGAGGAGGCGATCAGCCACAGAGAGCCAGCAAAGGTGGGCACCTCGGCGGACATTGACCCAACTCGCATCCAGGCGATGTAACTGAAAAGGGCACGTCCGCCTTTTCCTAGCTAGGGATATAGCTGCCGAGACGGCAACATCATTGGATCAAGCTAATCGAGCTGGGCGAGCTGACATAGCTGGACATAGTCAACATCACTGACATCGCCGCACGACCACACCCAGCACCACATCCAGGACACCGACCATCACCATGCCTGCCGAACTGCACGGCATCAAGGCCGCCGACGTGCATGCCAAAATCCGGTTGCTCATCGACGGCCTGGTCAACATCACGGACACGACCGGCGAGTTTTTGATGACCCTGGCGGACGGCCGTGTTATCGACACTAAGGGCTGGAATGATTGGGTGAGTAATGCCGGAGGGACGATGGTCGACCATCAAACGCCGACAGACACGCTGCACAACAATTATCACTAACCTCCCACACCATGCAGGAATGGACACATGGCATCGGCCTGCTCGGCCTGTGGCAGTACTATGAGCTCACCGGCGACGCCGCCTACCTGGCCATCATCGAGGCTTGGTTCCGCGACCGCTTTGCCGCCGGTGGCACCACCAAGAACATCAATACGATGGCCGTGTTCCTGACGCTCGCCAACGTCTACGAGCGCACCCAAAACGAGACCTACCGGCCGTGGCTCGATTCTTGGGCCGAGTGGGCGTACCACGACCTGCCGCGCACCCGCTACGGCGGCTTCCAGCACATCACCTACCTCGAGGTCAACAAGGACCAGCTGTGGGACGACACACTAATGATGACTGTGCTACCGCTTGCTAAGATCGGCCGCGTGTTGTGCCGGCCGCACTATGTGGCCGAGGCACAGCGCCAATTCTTGCTGCATGTGCAATACTTGTGTGATCGGCCGACGGGACTGTTCTTCCACGGATGGGAGTTCTCACAAGACGGCACTAGCAATGCGAGTACGGGCCACAACTTTGCCAATGCCCGTTGGGCGCGCGGCAACAGTTGGGTCACCATGGTGATCCCCGAGTTTTTGGAGCTGCTCGAGCCCGATGCCAACAACAACCACGCCGACGCCATCGGTCTCTTTTTGCGCGACGTGCTCGACGCCCAGTGCACCGCTCTCACAAAGCTGCAAGACCCCTCGGGCTTGTGGCGGACATTGCTGGATGTGCCTGTCGAGGAAGGGTCCTATCTGGAGGCGAGTGCGACGGCAGGGTTTGCGTACGGAATGCTCAAGGCGCGGAGGAAGCGGTATTGGACCGGCAACACAGAGTCTGCGATTGCTGCCATCAAAGCTGTTCTCGACAATGTCGATGAGCGCGGCGAGCTGCTTAACACGTCCTTTGGCACGGGTATGGGCCACGACCTGCAGCACTACAAGGACATTGCTGTCACAAGTATGCCTTATGGCCAAGCGATGGCCATCATGGCTCTCGTAGAGTTCCTGAGAGAGTTCGTGTAAGTGCTTGTGCTGGTATAGAAGGTTAATAATCAGAATAAATAATCAATTGCAATATCCAAAACGAAGTTGAGCATCCAGTGCCCAGACCAGCTCCAACCAATTGGTCCAGCTTATTGGTCTACCTGTAATGTTCCAGATTTCTTTCTCTCCTCGCCCCTGACTGCGGAGAACCTTCGTAGCCTCGAGACTCTCAAGCTTGCGACTCAGAACATTGCGCTGGTTTAGCATGACGGTGTCCTCACGAGCGGTGGCCTCAAGCTGTTCGGTGCTGATTGTCATGATGTGGTCGGGCGACAAGATCTTGAGAGGGCTATTGGGACCCGTGAGCGACGCCGCACGGGAAAGGCAAAGCCAGTCAGGGTCTCGAGGGTCGAGCTTTTCCCAGACGACTGATCGCCAACAACGATGACTTGGGGCAAGGAAATCAGCGAGCCAACGTTTGTCTCGCGCAGTCGGTCGATCTTCGACAGGAAGGCATCGTTGTCCTCAAGCTGTGCTTGGCCGCCATGGTGGTTCAACTGTGAGGTGTCAGAAATGGGAACGAGAAATGAAGGCCAATAGTCAAGGAGCTGTAACTGGTGAGAACAAGGTAGGTAAGATGGGCAAGACGAAAAAGATCTCGTTGTCCAAGCTTCTTTACCTTCGCTGTCTGTCACCGAAAAGTATTGGAGAAAACATTGACTGTTAAGATGTGTGTTTCTTTGTGAATTTTCGAACGGAAGAGAAAAGAGACAGACAAAAAAGAAGAAAATGGAAAAACAGCAATTGAAACACTTTTTCGTATTTACAAACCCATCTGCCTAGGAAGGAGCGATGTTGGTCTTCCGCTTTCAAGGAAAGAGCAATCGCAGACTTAGGCAAACGAAGAAGAACAACCGATGCCATTGCGCATCTGTCCTGCCGCTGCCCCATCGCCCTGATTAACACGAGCGACTCCTTTTGCGGCTGCCACTCCGGCCTCACAGTTGGGATCCATGACCAGAACACGATTGGCGGTGCTGCGACCGGCGGCTTGTGGTTTACGGCCTTCGCACCGGAAGCTCCACTTGCGGTTTTCGCTCCGGTGTGCACGCTTGGCACCTTTCGGCACTAACAGCCCCAAAACGGAGACTATTAAAGGCCAAGGTGAGCGCCGCCGTCAACAAATCCTAACAAATGACATTGAATGATTGCGACCACGTGTTGACGGTGTGCCATGTTTTCAAACTATGATTCCACTTCTAAGGGGAGTGTATGCTCCCAGTACGGCAATGTCTACGCAAAATGCATCTCACGAGTTGGTTTCTCTCCTGCGGGAGGGAACGAACCATACGACGAAGCCAGGAAATAAACAGCCGCCTCTCGATATCGGATTGGCTACATCAAATAACATGCACCTCACCTTTCTCAGCCTCCCCGACCAGCCGACATCACAAATTCGTAGCGATGGAGCGCATACATACCCGAATTCTCTTGGCCTGACCTGCTTATGAATGAATTGGAATGGCGTTGATAGGTTCTGGCTGTGCACGTTCACAGTATCACCTCCAACACCCTGGCTGGCAACAACCTCGCTTCCGGGCACTAACTGGACCTCGTAACGCCAAGTACTGCGTCCAACATGAAGGAGTTGCATAAAGACTGCGCACATTCCCGACCCGTCATCTCTCGTTTTTGTGCTCGTGAAGCAAGGAGAACAGTTTCTTCGCTTGTTGCAGTCTGACACCGCACTTCGTTTGAATATCAATGCCACTTCCACCATCACCATTCGCGATAATGACAACATCATCCCGAGAACCACCCCAAGACATGTCGGTACCGGAGAGGAAGACGTTCATGGCGAAGGTCCGGTTCCTGACGATCACCGGTGTTGGACAGTTTGCTGATGGCTACCGTAAGTTTCTGCTCCTTTTAACTTTGTCAAATGTTTATTATACGGTTCCACTGACCGCCAGTCAACACAACCATTGGCCTCGTCATCCCCATGCTTGGGTACCTCTACTGGCAAGACAACAAGAATGCCGTCCCAGCCATCCAGCAGGACACCATGAAGAGCGCCTTGCCCATTGGCATGATTGTCGGGCAGATCCTGTTTGGCATCTTCGGCGACGCCTTTGGCCGGCACAGCGTCTATGGCCGCGAGCTTCTCCTGACCATGGTGGGCACGCTGCTGGTCATCACGATGCCGCCGCACATGAGCCAGAACGGCATTGTGGGCTGGGTGGCCGTGTTCCGTGTTGTGACGGGTCTCGGCGTGGGCGGCGACTATCCCATGACGGCCTCCCTGGCCGGTGAAGAGAATCTCGGCTGGTCGCGACGCAAGAACGTGCTCGCGGCGTTTTCGTGGAGCGGCGTCGGCGCGCTGGCGGCCGCCATCGTCTTTGTGGTGTTGTTGAATGCGTTCCAATCATCGGTCGAGGCCGACCTTTACCAACTGCAGTGGGTGTGGCGCCTGCTTCTGGGCATCGGCTTGGTACCGTGTGCACTGACACTGTATGCACGACTGCGCATCCGCGAGACCCGACCGTTCCGAGAGTACGTCGAAGCGTGCAACCGTGAAGACGTCGTCTCTTCGTCGGCACAGGATAGCACAAGGCACCAGCGCGGCCTCCGTCACCAGTTTGCCGACTTCCGCGCGTATTTCTCCGAGTGGCGGCACCTGCGCACGTTGCTGGCCGTCTCGCTGATCTGGTTTCTGTTCGACATTGCCTTTTACGGCGTCAACCTCAACCAGAGCGTCATCCTGGCGCGCATTGGGTTCTCCGGCGGCAGCACACCCTGGCAGGTGTTGCACAACACGGCAGTCGGCAACATTATCCAGGTGTCGGCGGGCTACGTTCCCGGCTACTGGGTGGGCATCTTTCTGCCCGACTGGCTCGGCCACCGTCGCCAGCAGTTCCTCGGTAGCGCAGCCATCACGGTTTTGTATGCAGTATGGGCCGGCGTAACGAACCACACGTCGACAGGCGGTCTCATCACGCTCTTTACCATCTCGCAGTTTGTCCTCAACGCCGGTCTGGCGTCTACCACATTTTTGGGTAGGTCCTCGTGTGATGTGTGTTACATGTGGTTGTGGGCATCTTTAACATTGTGACAGTCCCCGTGGAGGTATTCCCTACCAAGGTCCGTGCGACCAGCCACGGCATCGCCGCCGCCTCGGGCAAAATCGGCGCCGTCGTGACGTCGTTTGCCTTCAACTCGGCCACCAACACCATCGGCCTCAACGGCGTCCTCGGCCTGCTCTCCGGCATCGTGTTCCTCTGTACACTACTGACGTACTACGTACCGGAGACAGAGGGTCTTTCGCTGGCCGAGATCGAGGCGGATGGCATGTACAAGATCAAGAAGGATACTGCCTTGGAGACAGTTTTGCCTGTTGTTGTCGGCAGCAGCATTTCGGCGGCGCCCAGCTACGAGAGTGACTCGGTCGCTGTGGGCAAAGCTTAAATGCGGTTATCAATCGTACGGCAAGCAAAAATATCTCTGTCTTTGGTTAAACAAAGAAATAGCAATATTTAGTCAATTTTGTCTGCCATCTACTCCAGATTATTTCATTGAACATCATGTTGTTGACACAAACCCGGGTTTACTTTCCCCATGCACTAACGCCCAGGTGCGATTACAGCGCTGGCGTACTCGATACAAGGGAAGCTCGGGAGAAATACAGGGACAAACGAGCCACAACCGCCAGCACGTGGGCTACAACAGCCGCTAAAAATCGCCTGAACTGCGTTGTCAAATATGGGGTCGACACTACGCGCTAAAAAGTAGCGCTGCTGTCGGCGGGTTTAGGCAGGAGCTCTTTACCACTTTGCCAGCGGAAGGAGCTTCCGGGCGCAATTCGCAGTTGCCTTCAACAATTTCACAGAATGCAGCGTCAAATTCATGTCCTCTCATCTTTGATGAGCAACATTCAACGGTGGAAAAGCCGACAATAAAGATACTATCAAGGCACGATTAAATTTAACACCACCTGCCAGCAATGGCAGACGATGAAGGGCCCGCGTCTCCGGTCCTGGCATTGCGGGCAGCGTTTGGCGACCGCAAGCCACCCGACATCAGCCGCAAGATCACAGCCTGTGTTGCCTGTCGCAAGCAGAAGGTAGCACATCCTGGACGCCCCGTCGTTCGTTATACTTTCCCGCCTAACTCTCCCAGATCAAATGCCACATGAACGACGGCCGGGCACCGTGCACGCGCTGCAAGAAGCGGGGACTGTCGTGCACCGTGAATCGCAGCCTACAGATGCTGCTAGAGAGCGACACGTTGTGGAAACACGCCATGGAAAAGAAGATGCGCCGACTCGAGGCGATCGTATCCATGGTTGCCAAAGACGCACTGTCGCCGGAGGCTCTACAGCGGGTGCAGGACCAGCAGGCCGATAACCACGAAAGCCAGCACGACGACCACGATGGCCACGACGAGGTTCACCGGGAGGATCACGCACCCCACGCCGAGACCGATGCAGACAGACAACGCAACGGCGACCAGAGCGTGAACCATTGGGACATTGTCATGGACCTGGAGTCGGGCCCGGGCGCCATGCCAGGTTTCTACATTTCCGACACGCCGCCGTCACAGGGAGAAGCCAGTCGTGCTACGGTGGGAACTGGTGACAGTAGCACTAACAGGGACCAACCTACCGCAACGGTTAACGGCGCGCCCGGCAACCGCAACGCAACGAACAACGACGACTACAATAGCAGCCGAGATTTTATCGCCCGTGGAATCGTCCGTCTTGACCACGCCCAAGCCTACTTTGACAACTACCATAACCGCATGGACCACTTCCCCTACCGCATTCTCTGCGATCACGGGCCCGTCAGTCTCGACAGCCTGCGCGCCACGTCGTCACTGTTGGTGGCAGCCGTCTGCTCGGTGGGCGCACTGCACACGTACGACCACGCGGGCGGCGCAGCCGACTTCAACCGGCTGCACGCTGAATTCGTGGCGCTGTGCGCGCGCAAGGCCATGTCCAAGGCCTGCACCATGGACGACGTACGGGCGCTGTGCATCGGGGCTTTCTGGCTCGGTGGCGACCTATCATGGTCACTGGTAGGCGCGGCCGTGCGCATGGCCACGGAACTGCAGCTGCACCGCAGTTTCCACCGGGCCCTGGAGGATGGCCCCAACGGGAGTGACCAGCGGATGCATTACCTGCGAACCCGCCTGTGGTACCTCGTCTACGTCTGCGATCACCACTTTTCTGTTGTGTACGGACGCCCACCGCTCACACGTGAGGACGAGTCGGTGCGCGAGGCACGGCGGTTTATTGACGGGCCGCATGCTACCGAGGACGATGCCCGCCTCATCAGCCAGGTACTCCGCTGGAGTTTGTGCTCCAACATTTTTGACAGGTTTGGCGTCGATGTGACGCGGCCGCTGACCGATGCCGAGGTGCCGCATCTGCGCCGCTTTGGTCTAGCACTCGATGGTCTACGTGCCGAGTGGGTGGACCGGTTCCGTCCCAATCCGCACGTCGGTAACTACCCGCGCAAGGGCGTCCAGCTGCAGTATAATTTTGCCAAGCTGTATCTATACTCGCACGCCTTTCGTGGACTGCCCGAGGGTGGACCGCGCGAGCGTGGAGTTGGCAATACAGGCACACCTGCTGCACCTTTGACGGCCACTCCGACAGCGGCTGCTTCCACAGTGTCGTCATTGTCGCACGCGGACGCCGCTATGGACCTCGACGAGGCAGCCAACGCAGGCGTCCTCGCAGCACTTTCGATATTGCGTGCCGTTGTCTCCGACACAGAGGTCCAATCGTACCTCGACGGCCTGCCCATCTACTTTGATGTGATGATCGCTTTCGCTGCAGTTTTCTTACTAAAGGTGGCATCCAAGTTCTCAGCTTCCATGCTGATCAATACCCAAGAAATCACCAGTCTCGTCGTCGCGCTTGTGGCCACTCTCAAGCGTGTCACGCAGACCATGCACCCGCGCCATTTGCTGGCGAGCATTACGAAAGGAGTTGAAAGTCTTTTGCAGAGATCAGGCCTGGTCAGTGTACATGTGGGTGGGTTATTACCCAGCCAACGGCAAAAAACAGGACACTGCTCGTCTACGCCTAGTGCACCCGCAGACCACGAGCTAGATTCAACAATAGTTGTGCAAACGGGACATAAAACAGAAGCAGATGGCATCATTCAGGCAGCCAACGAAGCGCACGAGGCAACGGCGCAACTTGTTGCAGGAGAGCACACCCAACCCGACTTATTTGCAGTCGATCAGACATGGATGGGCGGCCACGCACAGCCGGACCCGTATTCCATGGGCGAGTACGACTTTCTGATGAACCAAGACATGGATTTCGACATGCAGTTTACGCTGGATCCATAATATTTATTTTTCTTAAAATAAAAATAATTCAGGCAACGGCAAAACAGTTCTGATTCTCCCGAAAGGTCTTGAATCTCATTGTCGCTCGTTGTGGACCCACCCATCCGTTTTAGTGGATCCTCGACTTACACGCTAAAAGTGCGGTCTTCGTACCGGTCGGACTTCTCACCGGTGGTCGGCCTTCGTCCCTCGCCAAGGTGGCCTCATATCGGCAATCGATCTTATACCACACACGTGTTATGCTAGCACAGGCAGCAAGATCTTAACGATGGTGTTAGTGCGTTGTTTTCCTTTTGACGAATTGACATATGGCTAGAGCAAGCTGTCTATTTACTACTAAAGAGAGCTGTCCGGTAAGCTCTTCTAGTTTTTGTTTACTTCGAAACTCCATCTTCAACCGCACAACAATTCATGAACGTCTGTTCAATCTCGTCAGATCATCGAAAATTCGATACCTTGCCGCACTTCCCAAAACAACAACCAAAACCTCAAGATGGCCATTACCGCACCGACGTCAACCCGGGGTAAGCTCTCTTTTACTTCAGTTATTGTATTTTCCGTCTGTGTCTGTGAGCGACGACCTAAAAATTGCCCTCTCCGGGCTCTCCAGATACAATCGTCCTCCATGACAAGACGTACAAGCGGCCGACGCGCCCCACGGTCGTCGTCTGCGTCGACGGCTTCGACCCAACCTACCTCGAGCAAGGCGTTGCCGACGGCACGCTGTCGACCCTGGCCGGCTTCGTGAAGAGCGGCTTCCATCAGACGGCCAATGTAGCCATGCCCTCGTTCACAAACCCCAACAACGTGTCCATCATCACGGGCGTGCCAACGGCTGTGCACGGCATCGCCGGCAACTACTTTCTGGACAGCGCCACCAACACGGAGCACATGGTGCTCGACGATTCCCTGCTGCGCGGGTCGACGATCTTGGCCGAGATGGCTGCCCAAGGCGTGCGCATCGCCGCCATCACGGCCAAGGACAAACTGCGGCGGATCATTGACCATGGGTTGGGTGGCTCTGGCGTCGAAGACGCCAAAGCACGAAATATCTGCTTCTCGACCGAAAAGGCTAACGATGCCGAGCTGAAGCAGTGGATCGGCCGTCCGCAGCGACCCGACCAGTATTCGGGCGACCTGTCGCTGTGCGTGCTGGACGCCGGTATCCGCATTCTCGAGGCAGGCCGCGCCGACCTGTTCTACCTCACGCTGTCCGACTTTGTGCAGCACAAGCACGCGCCTGGCACGCCCGCCGCCACGGAGTTTATGCAGGGCGTCGACTCCCGCATTGGACGGCTCGTGGAGCTCGGTGCTATCGTGGCTGTCACGGGCGACCACGGCATGAACGACAAGTCTCGCGACGATGGTCAGCCCAATGCATTATTCGTTCAGGACGCGCTCGAGACGCAGTTCAGTTTGCGGTCGGGCAGCATCCGCGTCATCTGCCCCATCACCGACCCCTTTGTCAAGCACCACGGCGCACTCGGCGGCTTTGTGCGCGTGCACATATTGGACGAAGCGCTACGCAGCCAGGCACCCGCTATGGTCGAGTACCTGCGCGGGCTCCCGGCCGTCGAGGCGGCGCTGCTGAAAGAAGACGCGGCTCGCGAGCTCGAGATGCCGTTGGACCGTGAGGGCGACTTTGTGGTGGTGTCGAACAGAAACTACGTGGTGGGCGGCCGCGCGGCCGAGCACGACCTGTCTACGCTGGGCGACCACCGGCTGCGGTCGCATGGTGGCTTTTCGGAGCAGCAGGTGCCTCTGTTGATGTCGGTGCCGATTGTCGAAGACGAGAACACGCGCTCCCGCCAGTGGCGCAACTTCAGCATCTTTGATTTGGTTCTGAACTACGGGCAGTAAATTGTGGGGGTAAGAGTTGTGCACTCATTTGATTTACATCACGAAACACATTATGGAATGTATTGAATACAACCCCGCAAATGGATTAAAATAATAAGACTAAACTAAAAAGTAGCCGAGCAAAAAAGTAAATATGTAAAAACCGGCAATAAAAGGAGAACAAAAAACGTACAGCAGCGGGTATTCGCTGGTCGTCACCGACCCAACTACTAATCCGCCGATTACTGGTTTAACTAGGGGAGAGCGGACGGGATCCCGTGTTCTCCAGTATCTATGGCCGTACGTGAAAGATTTGGCTGTCAGCAGGGTAGTTGTGTTGCGGTGCAGTGATGCAATTGCTTCAACCAGCTGTGAAAATGCATCTACACAATGACGACTTCTTGTTCCGGTCCACGTTTGAGCAACGCAAGAAGATTGTTCACGATCAAACTGGTGGCGGCTTCTATTCCCTCGGTCAATCGTCTTTGATCATCCATGGATGGACTTGACCACAAGTGACGGACTAGGCATTCAGTTTTCCCATTTCGGCCGGCGTTTCGGCTTTCCTACTCTCGATTACTATCCGTACAAGCACCATTCATTGCCGGCTATTTTCTTCAAGCCAGACACATCAAACCGGCTGGGCAAACCTCAACTCAAGGCATGTCCAGCCACGGCAATGTCTTTTCCAGTATCCTTTTATGCTTGGCTGTGGGGTTTTGGGACAGTAAAACATTATATAATAAAATGTGCGGAAGCTGTCTATTATATTTTTATGTACAAGGCAGGCAGCAGCAACAGCAAAACAGTACTATTCGCCACTGAACACCTACAAACTACGACGAAGCACACACACGCAAAATGGGCCGTTTAGAAGGAAAGGTAGCCATCGTGACGGGTGCGGGCTCGGGCTTTGGTGAGGCCATTGCGCACGGTTTTGTCGCCGAGGGTGCTCGTGTGCTCGTGGCGGACATTGCCGTGGCCAACGGGCAGCGTGTGGTTGGCGAGATTACGAAAAAGCAGTACCCCGGCGGCGGCAGCGCCGTCTTCGTGGAGCTCAACGTGGCTAAGCGCGGTGACTGGGAAAAGGGCCTGGCGCTCGCACAGTCGGCGTTTGGCCAGCTCGACATTGTCGTCAACAATGCGGGCACGACCTACGTGAAGAAGCCCAGCATCGAGGTCAGCGACGCTGAGTTTGACCGGTTGATCGCGGTCAACGTCAAGAGCATCTATCTCAGTGTCTCAGTCGTCATGCCGTACTTTGTCAAGCACAAGGCGGGCGTGTTTCTCAATACGTCGTCCGTAGCCGGCGAGCGCGTTCGTCCGGGCCAAGTCTTTTATGGAGGATCGAAAGGTTTTCTTAACACGGTGAGTAAAAATTCCCTCCTCCTCTCATGATCACAACTAACCCCATCTAGGTCACAAGGGGCCTTGCCGCCGAGTACGGCCCCAACGGCATCCGCGTCAACTCGATCTGCCCGCTGCGCGGCGCGACAGGCCTCCTCGAGATGTTCAGCGGCGTGCCGGACACGGCCGAAGAGCGGGCTAGGTTCGCGTTGAGCGTGCCACTGCGTCGCATGTCCGAGCCAAACGACATTGCGAAGGCCGCCATCTACCTGGCCAGCGACGAGGCAGCCTTTGTGAGCGGCGTGAACCTGCCCGTTGACGGCGGCCGTTTGGCCGTGTAAGGCCTGCGAACGTGCAAGACATCCTTGCCGGACATATTGGGTTAGACTAGGAAATGGCTGGTAGACTTGGGGGCATTATTTAGTTTGCCCGGATCTTTTTGATCTAGTTAGATCAGACCAAGACGGCCTCATCACTCCGCAGACAAATATACATGGGAATATCCGGCTAGAAATGCTTGCACCTACAACCTCTTTGATTTGTGTGACTATCCTTGTTGGTCTATTGGTCGCATTTATTGCGTTCTATTTTCTGTTTCATTTTCCTATTTTTATTTTGTGCCCAGACTAGTCACCATACGCCCATGCCTTAAACAATGGCATCCATGCTAGCTACCACGTGGCAGCGGTCGCGGTACCGTCGCTTTGCAAGGGCTGAGACGGTGGCTCCAGTCACTTCTCTCGTTTCCTTATAGCAACGACTTTCCAGGCCCTACACCACGCAACCTGCTTCCTATTCTGATGGAGACTTGATCTCCACCAAAGGCGGTATCGATCAGACCGGACGAAACTACGTCGTGACTGGCGGCGGCCGTGGCATCGGCTACGCGGCGGTGCGTGCCATTGCCGAAGCCGGAGGCAACATGTCGGTGCTGGACGCCGCAGCTGAGCCTATAGGACTTCCATAGTTTGGCCGGTGAGTTTGGTGTTAAGATGGTGGTATGGTCGCGAGCCGCATCGAAAGCCCGTACATTTTGATCGATAGTGGGGGGGAACTTGAAGACACGAACAGAAAATCAAGTCACATTAGACGCAAAGAAGTCATATAAGTCAACCAAAACAGTTAAACCCAACACATTAATAATAATTTTGAAGCATGGCTCCTCCATGTTATGTCAACCTTCCCGTGAACTTCGTCGCCGGGGTGAATCTCTCAAAGCTAGCCAACAAGACGGTCGTTATGACATTCATTGACAGGCAGCAGTGGTCTCGGCCTGGCCTATGTCGACGCTCTCACGAGCGCGGGGTGAGAAACAAAACAGACGTGACTTTGGGCTTTTTTGGTTTTTTTTTGTTCGCTATTCTCATTACTTCTTTTCAGCGCCTTCGTTGTCAACGGCGACATCCAACCGCCGCAGACAGTCTCCCACCCGGACCGTAGGGCCTTTGTCAAGTGCGACGTGACATCTTGGGAGCAGCAGGTCGAAGTCTTCAAAGCAGCTCGAGAGAAGTCACCCAACAGCCGCATCGATGTCGTTATTGCCAACGTCGGTATCTATGGTCTAAACGTTTTGGACGGTTTACATGATGGCGAGCCGCAGAAGCCAAGCACCAAAATGCTCGACGTCAACCTGGTCGGCGTGCTCTACATGGCAAAGCCCGCCGGGTGGCACTTCCATCATGGCACCGCTTCTGAGAGTAGCGACCAATGCCTCATCCTGGTTAGCAGCATCATGGGCTAGATTGACGCAGGGCTCATCGAACTACTCGGCCGCCAAACAAGGCGTGCGCGGAATTATGACCTGGCTGCGGCGTAAAAATCTTGTGCGGATCAATTGTTTGGCGGCGTGGTTCATCGCGACACCCATTATGCCCACAAGCTTCATCGAGTCCACCCGCGCCCAGTTCCGTGCCAACGGTGTCGAATTTGCCACAGACGACGACGCGGCCACGGCTGTAGCTCGGTTGACAACAGACACTTCGATCAATAGTAAGCACAACAAGGCCCGACCAAAGTCAAAGACGCTCCCCAAGTAGCCCAACTAACATATGACAGGACGAACCTTGGGCATCGCGCCCCGCCAGCTGTCGCCATCGGGCTACATAGACCTCGAGAGGGACGATTTTGAAGAAGGGGAGCCGCTGGATAAGCTGCAGTCTGTCGCCAGTTCGCTCATCTACGGTGAATTTAGTGCATCCAGTGGAAAGAAGGAAGAAGGTCTGATGGGCAGGGTATGAAGCCGTGCATAAAATCAATGTACACGTAAGATAGCAGCTAACGTATCAAAGCCGCTCTGCCAGCACTGTTTACTCCCACGACTTAATCATATCGTCCCACGAGCGAATCCCAGCTCCTTTAGCCGCCAACTCCGTCTCCACATCACGCTCTATCTCCTCTGCCGTCTTCCCATCTGCATCGTACGTCGAGTGCGCTCCGCGAAGGAGCGTGACGCCAAGTCCGGCAGCCAGCGCGCCCCGGCACGTCGACAGCACGCAGCATTCGCTCTGGATGCCAAATGCCACAATATGGCCAATGCCCAAGTCGCGCAGCCGCTGCACCAGGTCCGGGTTGGATTCGAACGTATCGCGTGTCGTCTTCGCTACGAGCATCTCGGTCTCGACACCGGGCAGGGGCGGCAGGACCAGCTGCCAGGCCTCGCTGTCGCGCAGCAGCGTGCCGTCCGTCTCTTCGTGCTGGACAAAAACGACTACAGAGGGACTTTCGCCATTCTGATTCGTGTTCTGAATAGCCCGCCGTGCAGACTGCATGATCTGCTCGCCCGCTTGAACGACGCGACCGGCGTGGGGGATCCGCGTCGTGGCATTGCGGGCCAGCTCATCTTGGATGTCAATCACAAAGAGAGCCGTGCGAGGGTGTGTGTCGGCCATGTCGTCGGTCGGAAGGCGTTTGGAAGGCGTTTGGAAGGCGTTTGGACGTTGTAAAGAACGGTGCCTTGTGTAAAGTTCTGTATGAAATGAACCACAGATGTTGGTCGTGAATTTTAGTGGCGTCTGTGCAGCCATTAATTAACGATTCCCCGCTGTCACATGCCTAATACGGAAGGCGGGCTTGGCGAAGACACTTTGGGAGATAACGTGAAAGCCCAACACGACAAATATCTACGAGATTCGAGAATACCTTTTCAAGTTTGTGTGATTCACTTGTACTGGCTATGTATGTATTTACCAATTTACTCTGTGACTGCCGCCTCCGTCGACTTCGCCTTTTCCATCTCTCGAAGCGCCTCCCAAGCAACCTTGGTCGCATGCAATGAGCTCGGAATGCCAGCGTATACAGAGACCTAAGAGAGTTAACAGAGTCGAATGGAGATGCTGAAAACCGTGCTGTCTTAACTGTAGAAGTGCCTCGCGAATTTCGTCCTGTGTGCAGCCGTTTGTAATGGCACCGCGCACATGCACACCGAGCTCATGGTCCCGTCCCAGCACAGCCAGCATCACGAGACAGAGCAACGAGCGTGTCTTGCGCTCCAGTCCGGGCCGCGTCCAGCTCAATGACCATCCTGCCGTGACAGCCATAGACTGCACCGGTTGCAGAAACTCCAGAAGCGCTTTCGAGGCTGAAATGTGGCCGCTGCCAAGCACTTCCTGGCGCAGTTTTGTGCCTTCCTCGTACAGCACCGCCTGCGATCTCCTCTCGGTCGGTGTGTTCCGCCATGGCGATAGGAGTATCCAAAAATGCGGTATAGATGGACGAAATAGTAAATTCTTGATTGGTTGGACGCTTTTGTTGCGTCGAAAATCAAATAACAATCAAACTGGTCCTCACCTGTTCATCGCCCAGAAAGCCACACTCCAAAACAAGAAAGAGTGGGTCCAGCGCACCTGCCGGCTTTGTTACTCCATAGCCGGGCGCTCTTTCCCCATTTCCCACGGTCGGCTTCCTTTTTGGACCGGCAAAAACATACCTATCTGCCCAGACTGCCATCCTCGCGCGCGCAACGATTGCCGTCCACCTTTTGTCATCTGTTCTCGAGCGCATCTGCGCTCTCTCCACCTCTGTTACGGTTATTCGCTGCTCGTACGATCAATGTTGCGGAGATGTTTTCATTTACCATTTCCGGCGACGGCCCCGATACGGCAGACGCCCAAGACCCAGACTCCTCCACTCGCAAACGTGCCCGTTTGGTCTGCCGTCGATGCCATGGCAAAAAGGTACATTGTGACAGCCGTTGCATGGTGCCTCTTTAGAGTTCTTCAGGCTGACAGGGTAACACTACCAGATCAAGTGTGACCTGTTGGCGCAATCGCACTGTCAGAGTGGACGCGACGCGTCCCAGTGCTCCAACTGTGCCGATGCCGGCTGCTCCTGCGAGTAAGTCATTCCATGCCAGGAAGAGCAACAACATGCGCAAGTATTGACCACTCCTCTCTTAGACTACGGCCGTCGAAAAGAGGCCGACGCCGGACTGCTCCAACTCCCGCCGTGACCCAAGCGGATCTTAGCGATGACTTTGATGGCCTGCTATCATCAGTATCCGCCCACGTTCCGGCCCCGGAGCCGGAGCCCGTCAGTGGTGAGGCACAGTCACACACCGAGACACCACCTCAAGTCGTTGTGCAAGGTGCACAGAGTGAGCAGAACGGAGTGACATCCGTCACCGAAGTCCATGCGCCGGCACTGCAGACAGTACAGCTTCCGCTGCCACCCCCACCACCAATGGTAACGAATACACCCTATGCATTGACCGCACTGACTGCACCAGCAGCCCAACTGGAACCAGAGCCTCGGCACCGCAGCTACATAGGCGACACGGGGTACATGCAAATCTTTGGCAACGAAACCGACGATGTTCAAGGACGGACTCGTCCACTACGGGCAGAACAGCAATCGCAGCAACCACAGCAACAGCAATCGCCACCACAATCACAACTACCATCGGCGACAAGCATTCTTGACCACGCGGCCACCGGCCTCCAGGAGGGCCACTTGGATGTGTACTTTGAGTTTGCCTGGACATGGTGCCCCGTGCTTGACCGCCAGACCCTTGACGCCGACCCCAACATCCGCCAGTCCCTCCTGCTACGACATGCGCTGGCTCTTTGTGCCAACCAGATCAGCCCATCGCTGCTGCACCGCTCGTCCTCGGCCGAGCACTATGCCCGCGCCAAGGCTTTGTTCTACGAAAACAAGGAACCCAACCCGCTGCTCCGCATCATGGCCGTCATGCTGTTCTACTGGTATTCCGTCGAGGCGCCCAACGTCGTCAGCCTCGACAACACGTGTTGGTGGACCGGCACAGCCATCCGCATCGCCCAGCAAATCGGCCTACACCACGGCTCCAGCGCGCAAGTCAGCGGTACGCCCCTTGCGGGAGAGTGGCCTGGCTTACGACGGCGAATTTGGTGGGCATTAGTCGTAGGTCAACCCGTTCCATTCGAAAGATGATTCGTTTTGCTGACTCTCGTGTCCTACCCCACAGGCCCGTGAAAGGATCACGTCCATCTCGCAAGGCCGGCCATGCATCATCGACCTCCGCGACTGTGATATCCCCATGCCGACGGTGGCCGACTTTCCCTGCCCCGACGACACGCGCACATTGGTGTTTGTCCACTGGATCCCGCTCTGCGTGCTGATCGGCCGTATCGGCGACATGCTGCGGCGACGGCACAGTGAGCAGTCCGGCGACCGCTTCACAGTCGTGCAGCAGCTCGCACAGGACCTCATCGACTGGGTCAAGAGCCTCCCGCCCGTCCTGCTGCCGGCGTTCCGCAACAGCCGCACCCACAACTTCCACCGCGACGTACACGGGCTGCATCTCACGTATCTCTCTGCTATCACCTTACTACACCTCAGTAAGGACGCCCTGCCCCTACCCAAAGCGTCCGTGGGCGCCATTGTGGCCGCGTCGTGTACCACCCGCATCTTCCACGACTACCTCGTGCGCGGATCCGTCTCCTTCCTAGCTGGCCAGAGCGGCTGGTACATTGCCATTGCCATCTTGGCACTGCTGCACGCCCGCCGTCTCGAGGGACTCCGCGTGCATGCCGAGGCCGACATCCAGATCCTGCGCGCAGCCCTGAGCGCCCTGGCCGACACCTGGCACTCGGCCCGTGTCTTTGAGAAGAACTTTGCCAAACTGCTGGATGCGGATCCTGCAGTACCATTGGGAGCAACACAAGGAGGGCCGGCACTCTCCCAAAAACAAACAACAGCCGGTCAGACAGACCAAACAGGTCAAACAAGCCAGACTGACCAAGCCCAAGCAGGCATGGACGAGATCTCGGCCATGATGGGCATCGACTGGCAGGATTACTTTCCTTATGTCACCGCCGAGACCAGCCCCCTCATTGGTGTTTTGTTTTCGCAGGAGGCAGAGACCAGTCCCTCTCGCGACTTTTCCTGGGCCTTTGACTTTCCTGCCCATCTCAATCAGTTTTTAGACGGCTCCGAGAACATTGATCTTGACTATTTGAGTCTGTGAGAGGGTAGGAGATGGCGATGTTGCAAAAAACCTCACGGAATCGTAGTAATAGTTAATGAAAACATGCGTGTGAAGTTTAAATAACGAGTATTAAAAACAAAAATAAACACTAGAATAATTTTATCTAATGAACGGATGAAAAAGACTCATAGAGAAATACTCTCAAAGTGTTATGAATAAATTAAGTAGAAATACTGAGAAATAATTGGCGAGTGAAGGAAAACAAAATTAAAACAAACAAGCAAACACACCAAAACAAAGCGTACCACCCACTTTACCGGCTGTGGCAACCCCCTCCACCATTGTATTGCCGAACGAGATTGATTGTCAGCCAGTGGCACTGATGCATAAGTTGTTGTACATGTTTTACAGTGTCCCTTGTTTCTTGAAAGTTCAAACATCTCTACATCACAATTCACAAGCCCGTCTTTTAGTTTTATTTTTTGTTTCTTGAATAATTTACACACATCCTCTAGGTCCTCCTCTCATTATGTCCAGTTTGGGCATACCCGTATCCAATGCCACCGCCCGCGTGCGCATGGTCGACACGACAGGCGTGATGCTGGTCAAGTCGGCTCCCTTCATCCAACCGGTGCAAAACGGCCACGAGACGCTCAGCCTTTACGTGGCCGCCTTTTTAATCGACCACCCGGCGTCAGGCCGCAAGATCATGTTCGACCTGGGCGTGCGCAAGGACTACTGGACCCTACCGGCATTGCTTCAGAAGCGGCTCGGAAGCGTCATTCCCGGCCTCCGCGTCGACAAGGACATGACGGAGATTCTGCAAGAGCAGGGAATTTCCTTGGGCGAGATTTGTATGTCGGCCACGTTCCCACGTGTATTGACCAGTTTCTGACTTCAGAACAGCCTCCGTTGTTTGGTCACACTACCATTGGGACCACACCGGCTTCATGGAGTTGTTCCCGGCCAGTACTGAGCTCGTCGTTGGGCCCGGCTTCACGAGCGCGTCATCGCTTCTCCCCGCGTATCCGAACAACCCAGACTCGCCCATCGACGCGCGGGCCCTGGCCAACCGCACCCTGACGGAGATTGATTTTGACGCAGTCAGCCTTGATATTGCCGGATTCGGGGCGCATGACTTCTTTGGTGACGGTTCGTTTTATCTTCTCGACACGCCAGGCCATTGCCTCGGCCACATGTGTGGACTGATCCGTACTACGGGCGGCACTGACAGCACGTTTGTCCTACTGGGCGGCGATATTTGCCATTTTCCCGGTGTTACAAGGCCCAATCCAGAGCTTCCATTGCCGGACATCATACCGTAGAGGGTCTTCCATGGTAAAGGCGGTTACTTCCCATCACCTTGCCCCTGCTCTTTGTTCACCGACCACCACCCGGCACTTGTTTCCGGCGCTGATGCCGACCGAAACGGACTCGACCCCAAGACGACACCGTTTTACGCCATCTCCAACGACCCGAGTTCTGCGTACACAGACCCGGCGGTCGCCCAGCAGTCAGCCGACAAGC
The DNA here is from genome assembly GCA_021397985.1 of Sporothrix dimorphospora. Taxonomy (NCBI): domain Eukaryota; kingdom Fungi; phylum Ascomycota; class Sordariomycetes; order Ophiostomatales; family Ophiostomataceae; genus Sporothrix; species Sporothrix dimorphospora. The sequence continues at coordinate 185,602 of WOUA01000005.1, read as the reverse complement.
TGATGCGCCTCGATGCCAGTACATCGGTACTGGTGTGCCTGGCCCATGACGAGACGATGCTGCATAGCCTGCCGACACTTGGCGACAACCCAACCGACGACCTGAACCGCTGGCAAGTGAGGGGCTTCAAGTCAACGATTCACTGGGGATGGCTCAACGACCTGGCACGAGATGGGAAGTCGGCACGGCCGCCCGCGGTGGAGGGTTTCTGGCGTGATGGACGTCCGTGGGCGGATGCAAAAGCTACGTTGCTGAAGAATGGAGAGGCTGCTTCTAAGATCGGCCTGTAAACCGAATGTAAACCAACAACGCTATACACAAAACAAGACACTGTCACTTGATAATCATCTTTAAAATTCATTTTAAGAGCGATGCTACAACTGGCATGATCGAGGCCGCAAGATGACCTTTCTTGCTTTCTGGGTGGAGGACAGCCCAAACCCCATGGCGGCATCCTCCAATGGCAGCCGATGGGAGATGGCGTTGGTGAACTTGTGTTTGTTCTGGACAAAACACCCCCAGTGCCTCTTCAAGTACGGCGGGCACAGGAGCGCAGCCCATATTTAAGCTGCAGTAGGTGAGAAGATTAGTCTCTGAACGGAAAGATGGCATTAATTCTCACACCTGGCTGCACCCACGTAATATTTTTCTGATACCCCTGAAGTGCCGTGAAGGGCATGGCGCTATGGTGGAAGCCGACGGAGCTCAGATGGCCGCACACGCGCGGCAGGTCCAACGCCATGGCCAACGCGGCCTTGTTACCGATATTTTCGATCACAGCATCAGCGCCGCGGCCATCAGTAGCCTTGAGGACGGCAGCTTTGATGTCTTCCACGCCCAAGCGCAAGGAAATGCCGCCCATGCGCTGGGCCTCGGCCAGGCGGTCCTCTACGGCGACGGCACAGAAGACGGTGCCGTATCCTTTAGTGACGGCCGTCAGCACCGCACAGAGACCCACGACGCCGCAACCTAAACAGACGACAACAGTCGACGAAAAAGGATGTAGCAACTGCGACAATGGCGTGATCGCCAGCTGGCGCCGTAGTAGCCCATTGGGAAGATGTCGGACATCATGACGAGCAGCATCGGGCACGCGCACATACCCGGCTTGGCAGCCGTTGATCCGCGCTGTGCTCAGCGCGAGTGAGCGCGTGCAGCGATTTGTGTAGCCCTGTTTGCAGAACTAGCAACGGAGGCTGCAGTACCCGTGTTCCTGTGTGGTCGCAACAACATGCCCGCTCGCAATGGAGAACTCACCCTGATGTCGAGAACAGGCCAAAGACACGATCGCCTGTCTTGGCCGTGGTGACTTTGCATCCCACCGACGTGACAATGCCTGTGTACTCGTGGCCCATGATGTGGCCAAAGGTCGTCCTTTGGTGGCCGCGCTACGCGTGCAGCTCGCTGCCACAGATGCCCGCGACAGGAATGCGGACGATGGCATCGTAGTCCTCTTGAAGCACTGGCAGCGGTCGTTTCTCCACATGGATGTCGTGGGGGCCGTGGATGACGACACAATTTATGTTGATCGTGAGCGGTAGCGGTTGGTGGTGTTTGTTAACTTTGTTGTTTTTGCGTTGATATTACTGCACATACGTTTGTATCGCGAGTCAGCTACTGAAAACTGTGACATATCTAGTTTCAGGTCGCGAACGACGATCTAAGAACGACGGTATGTCCTCCCTGAAAATGATCAAAAATATTGATATGACACTATCTGGATACTAACCGCGCTGCGTTCCAGGACTTGGACGGCACGTCCTTGTGGCTGCATATGAATAGTTGAATTGCCTGGTCGATGAATTGGCCAGCCAACAACCTGAACAACTAGGTCCTTGAGTGGGAGTGACTTTGCCCGTATCTTTGGTAGCTTGGCTATGGCAATGTAATGATCTGATAGGATAGGAAAATAGACAGTTGAAAAACGACATAAGTCGACTAGTCTTTTTGATATTCGTTTGTTCATGCTTTCCCTGAAATTACACATAAGTAGTCAAAGAGAAGAACATTGGTCCTGTCCCATGCTCGGTGCTTCATGGACGTTGTCACAGTGAAGTGTGCTGCATCTTTTGAATCAGTGCTCGGCTGTCAGTGTTATAAAATACGCTAACCTGATTTGGTCGGCAATCAAGAAAGCCGAGAACACGACATTTGATGCATTTTGCAAGTTGTTATTTTATAAAGAACAATGGGACAGTCTGCTATAGACACGTACAGATCGATCATACTGTCAGTCAACAGTGCTCAGCCGACAACATCGAACGTCCCCATACCACCTCGAGAAAAACAACAACCCCCCTTTCCCTCTCGTCATCATGGCCGCATTGCAGCAAAATGATATCATCTTGAAGTCCATTCCATACAAAGCACGACCTCTCCAGAATCCACGATATTTGGACATTGACGAAACAAAATACTAACGCCTCGTGTATGTCTAGTTCAAAGATCCATCGCTGCTGGACACGCGCGCATTCATTGGCGGGAAGTGGACAGCCGCCGCGTCTGGCGCATCAATTCCAGTTTATGGTACGTATCAATACACCTTACACACATGAAAATAAACACTCACACGCGCCGGTAGACCCCGAAGACGGCAAGGTCGCGTTCCATGTCGCCAACAACTCGCGCGACGAGGTCCGCCAGGCCATTGACGCCGCCCAGCGTGCATTTCTCAAGTACAAGACGTTTACGCACCGCCGCCGCCGTACGCTGCTGCGGGCGTGGACAGAAATTTTACGCGCCAGCCGCGACGATCTGGCGGCTATTTGCACGCTCGAGCTCGGCAAGCCCATCACCGAGTCGTACACAACCGTCGACTACGGCCTCAGCTTTCTCGATTGGTTCCAGGGCGAGATCGAGCGGCTGTACGGCGACACCATCCCCGCCGCTAAGGCCGACAACCGTATTTTTACCGTCCGCGAGCCGCAGGGTGTTGTAGCCGCCATCACACCCTGGAACTCCCCCATCGCCATGGCCCTGCGCAAGGTCGGCGCCGCCATCGCTGCGGGATGCACAGTCGTTCTGAAACCCGCACCCGAGACACCCATGTGCGCCATTGCCGTGGCCAAGCTGTTCGAGCGCGTTGAGGGCTACCCGGCAGGGACACTCAACGTCGTACTCGGTGACGCGGCATCGTCGCCTGCCATCGGCGAGGAAATGTGTCACAACCCACTCGTGCGCCACCTGAGCTTCACTGGCTCCACGGCTGTCGGCAAGTACCTTAACGGCGAGTGCGGCAAGTCGCTCAAGAAGACTAGTATGGAGCTGGGCGGCAACGCACCCTTTATTGTTTTTGAAGATGCCGATCTTCAAAAGGCCGTGGATGGTCTTGTTGCGTCCAAATTCCGGTCGTCGGGCCAGACATGTGTCTGTGCGAACCGCGTCTTTGTGCACCGTTCGGTCATCGCTGAATTTGCGCAGAAGCTGCAGGCCACGCAAGAAAAGACGTTTGTCTACGGTTCCGTCTGGGACCCCAAGGTCAACTTTGGCCCACTGTATTCGCAGAGGGGCGTCGACAAGGTGACGAAGCATGTGGAAGACGCTGTCTCGAGAGGTGCGCGACTCGTGTCCGGCGGTGTGATCAAAAACGAGCTGGGGCCGTTTTTGTATCCCCCGACGATTTTGGTTACGGGCGAGGACGACACATCCAAGAATGACAACACGCCAATGCTGCTCACCACGGAAGAAACATTTGGGCCCGTCGCACCGTTGATCCCGTTCGACACGGAGGATGAAGTGCTCCGCCTGGCCAACACCTTCCAGAGCGGCCTTGCCTCCTACTTTTACACCGAGAGCATCTCCCGACTCTGGCGCGTCGCCGAGGCTTTAGATACCGGCATGGTTGGCGTGCGCGTCGGCCTTATCAGTGCCTGCGAGCAACCCTTTGGTGGTATCAAGGAGAGCGGCATGGGCCGCGAGGGCTCCAAGTTCGGCGTCGAGGACTACACAAATGTCAAGAGCATCACGTTGGGGTTGTGATGGCAATTTGATGATCAAAGGAGACAATGGAATCCGGAGTGGCCAAACAAAGAAATCTGATCCAAGAAAACAAATAGAAAAACAAATGCTTTATGTGCGATAATACCCCAGCGGCCAATCACATCTGTTCTCGTGAATGAACTGTTAATGGCGCGCCAAATCAGCGTCTTTGTTCGCGCGGCAGTCCGCAGACAAACGCGACTTTTCTGCAGCCTGTCGCCCAACAAATCTATAAACTGCCACTCTTGTTCACCTGAACTTTCAAAAATATATATATATATATAAATGGTCGCTATGTAGCATTCAATAAATCTCTTGTGTTACATTCCTTCTATCACCAACTACTCGACGTGTCATTTTTACTACAGCCTGTATACTCTGAAAGTTGTAATCAGTATCCGCATTCTGTTTATTTTCCCCCCGAAAATTAAAAGATTACCAAATCACAGTTTTCAGTCAAAAAAAGACAGGTAAGTACAATGGCTCCCATTTTCCCCTCCTCAAATCTCCACGGTGCGACGAACGAAACGAACCCGCACTGCGACCGTCTCGCTGCTGCCGCTGCCGCTGCCGCTGGTGCTTCAACCTCGTCTGCGTCGCAGTCGACCAGGGCGCCAAACGAAGGCACGGTGTCCATTTACATGCTTGGATACGTTTCGCTGGGGCTCATCGGCGTCGCTATCATCGCCATGGCCAGCTACTGGCTCTATATGTATTTCAAGGGCGATTATGCTCCCCAGCAGCGCAGTCCAGCGTCTCTTCCGACTAGCACCCTACCTCTCAGTATGGCCCATGTCGAGGGCCGCAACAGTCTCGGGTCGTCGGTGCGCTCTGACATCGGTACCCAGGTGGACCTCGCTAGTTGTGGCCTGCACAGTATTGTGGAGGAGCCGTCGTCAAGCCCAACACAGACGAAGCCGGCTCCCGGGAAGCCGGTCAAAAAGTCCGTCTTCTTCAAAGAGCTGGAGCGGCGAGAGCAGCGATTCAATGAGCCGGTTTGTGAAGTGTAATGGTCGAGCGGCTGTGCAAGGAGTAAGTAGAGGAGCTACGGGTAGCACTGGTCATATAATCTGTTCTGGTAGCGGATTCTTAGATTCGTAAATATTGTTCCACTATCTGTTCTGGCAACTAATGTGTTTCAATCTGTGGATCTGTTATGATTATATTTCTGCGTTTTTTCTTTTCTATTTTACTTTTTCTAAATACTCGATGATTCTTTTATAAACACACTACTTTTACGTTCTTAATCATTTAAGCGTGATGTTCTCTCAAGTAGAGACCTCGTTATTCAGTCATCACAGTTTCAGCACCGGCAACGATGAGTTGAGCGCAATATCCACCACCGACCGGCCCACAAACACGTACTTGGGCAGGTTCGTCACGACCCAGTTCTGCGCTGCCACATCCCAGTTGCTAACGTCGCGCCGCGTCAGATTCATCTCGACGTGCACGCGCGCCCCCGCCGCCACGGCCACATCGTCGAAACCGCGCAGCACGCCCCACGGGTTGTCGTGACCACCGAGCTGGACGTACAGCTGGGGCACGGCGGTGCCGTTTACGCTACCGCGGTTGTACACGTCAAACCCGATGGTATAAACCGTGTCGTAAAGGCCGGGGTTACCGCCGGGTGCGCCACCAGCAGGGAGCACAGCCTGTGCGGAGCTGTTCGTACGGGAGTCTTTGTCGTCACCTGTGGTCGATGGCTTGGGCCAAGTTGGTGCAGAACCGTTTTTCCGAAGGATCCATGGGTAAATAAACGGCTTGATGCTCTGGAACCCGCTCGGTGCCTCATTGGCCGGGATGCTTCTGTTGACGGAACCGTATGTCTGTGCGGGGCCCGTCGTCGTCTTGCTTGGCACGGCAGCTGTCGCTGCACCTTTGCCGTCAAACGCACGCACGGTCAGGCTCTCGAAATCAAAGCGGGTGTACGTCAAGCCATGTCCAAAAGGATAGACAGCGTTCGTGTGCGCGTGCTGAAAATAGCGGTAGTCAATGAACACGCCCTCAGAAAAATTCTGTGCCGGCGCCTGCGGCGTCGACGACGTGTACATGATCTGTGCACCGTAGTCGGAGATGTTGCTGCCCCACATAAATGGAGACCGGCCCTGTGGCGCAACGTCGCCGTAGAGCACGTCCACGATGGCGTTGCCCGACTCCTGGCCCGGCAGGCCCGCCCACAGAATCGCCGTGATGTTTTCGTGAGTCTTCGCGTAATCGAGGAGCACGGGGCCGACCGTGTGCAGTACGACCACTGTGTTGTTGTTGACCGACGCCACAGCCTGGATCAGCGCGTCGCCGTTGCCCCACAGCGTCAGGTTGTTGCGGTCACCCGTGTTGCCGTCGATCGTGATGTAGCCCTCTCCCGCGTCGGCGCTGGCAAATACGAGCGCCACATCTGCACCCGCCGCTGCCTTCCGTGCGGCATCCAGGTCCCAGTTGTTCGGTGCCTCGACGACCGTCGTGTTGTCGGCTCCTGCGCGTTTCTTTAGCGCTGTCGCGGGGGCCACTAAATACGGGAAGTTACCCGGGCCGCTCCCGTATCCCGTCGCTAGCGTGCCCCGGTAGCACTTGTTGTCCACGCAGGCATTGGGCCCGCCGGGCGCGTCTTGCGCGTCATCGCCCACAATGACAATGCGTGCTGGCTTGTGCAGTGGTAGCGCCTTGTCGTCCTTGTTCTTGAGCAGCACCGTGGACTTGGCGCCGATTTCGCGGATCAGTGCGCCGTGGTCGCCCTGCACGTCAACGTGCAGGTTCACCTCCTCGACGCTCGCATTAGCGCGGTAGTAGACGGGGCCCACAGTGACATTAGGCGGGACCCAGGCCGAGAAGTTGATGTCGGGCCGCGGCTTATTACCGCTGACAGCAGCCACCTTGTAGTACGCCGCCATGATGCGCACAGCCATGTCGTCGACGCGCCACACCGGGATGGTGCCGTTCAGCACCGACTCAGTAAGCGCGCCGCCCCAGAATGCGTCGTAAATACTACCACGTGGGCCACCATCGCCGGGCATGGCCATATCGAGACCGCCCAGGGCCGACTCCACGGTTGAGTGCTGTGCGCCCCAGTCAGACATGACTGGTGGAAGAGTGAGTAATGGTGCAATGGAAAGAGCGACTGGACAACATAGAGGTCAATGAATCAACCCACCAAATCCTTGAAAATTCAGCTCATTTTTCAACAAGTAGTTGAGCGTCCAGCTGTTCTCGCAGCTGTAGTTGCCGTTGATCTTGTTGTATGAGCACATGACGGCCGCGACACCTGCCCGCACCGCGTCGGCAAACGGCCACAGGTACATCTCGTGCATCGTGCGGTCGTCGATGGTCACGTCCACGTTGTTGCGGTAGTGCTCCTGCTCGTTCAAAATGAAGTGCTTGGCCGTCGCCATCACGCCCTCTGACTGCATGCCGCGCACCGTTTCGAACATGCCCACACCCGTCAGGTACGGGTCCGGTGAGAAGCCCTCCCAGTTGCGGCCACCTGCCGGCACGCGGCCCAAGGGACCCGCCACGGGGCCCAGCGCAATATCGATGCCCTTTCCACGGAACTCGGCGCCCATGGCCACACCGCGCCGGTGCATGAGGCTGCGGCTGAATGTGGCGGCCATGTTGATGCCCGCCGGGAAGACGGAGTTTTTGTCGGCTGCAAAGTTAGTGTCCGATCTGTCCGTCTGTGTTTCAATCCTTCAGGGTTGCGCATACTGTATCTCACTGCCACCGTTCCATCTTGCAGACAAAGCGACCGGAAGCCCAGCCGCGGAACCGACCCCGTGTTGCCGATACACCGGTCAAACTCCCAACCGGTGCCCGTCGTCAGATTGACCTTCTCGACGAGTGTCAGGTTGCTCACAAAAGCACGTGCCTGTTCATATGCGGCATCCCAGCCGTCGCCGCTGCCCTGACCCCATGGCGAGGGAAACAAAGAGAGTGACGGTGCACCGGCGGGGGCTTGGGCGTTTGTGAGACCGGTAGTGCCAAGAATGGCCAGTGCGGCCACGAATGCCGAGGTATGAGACATGTTGACAAGGTGGTGTAAAAATGAAAAGGGCTTATCGAGTAAGCCACGAACTTGTCAAGAGAAACCGAAGCAAGTACGAAGTCATGTTTACAGATTCAAAGATGCGCGTTTTACAGCCTTCTTTGTCTAGACAGGCTCCGACCGCGTCTCCGCAATCGCAATCAGCAGCTCCTCACAATCAGCTGCCTGTAAATCGCGTATCGAATTTTGTTCCGAATATTCCATTTCAATTTCAACTGTGAAAAGGTATGCAATATATATAAAATCAAATAGAATGGGCTAAAGAGGAGACCAAACAAATAGTACTGAGAGAAAAAGGGGGTAAACAGAGTGGGTAAACGGTAAAGGCAAGTCATTAGCCGTAGCGCCAAGTCTTGCGCTGTAGCACGCGGCCAAAAGCCCTCCGGGTTTAATTTGTTCTTGTATGACTCTCAATAAAAACAGTGTAGTCACGGCAAATTCGTATCCGAATCGGCATGCTTGCTTCTGTGTTCTGTAATGGACTACGGCTGTGGTGAAGTGCCATCACGGGCCATATTGCATATAATTTCCATATTCCAAAAGTACCGGTACAATTCTTTGTGACTAAATATTTATATAAAGGCATGAAATACTTATTTGGGTCTCATTTTTCTGCCAAAACCAAAAAAATGATTATCTGCAAAAACATAGCAAACAGAGGGCATCATGATCGCACGTATTTAATGAACTGCGCAGCAAAGTTTTGTGCTTCCATAGTCTTTTGTCGACCTTGAGTCCTTCGTGCATCGTATTAAACCGGTGATTATAGTCAAGCCACCATTCCCAGATCGATATTGGTTGGCTATTGGTGCCTGTCTAGTCCGTACAAGATGCCACATTGCAGCCAGCCACACTTTTGTTTCTGTTTACCAGCACGTGATCTACCATGCGTTCGAATCAAATCAACCATCATGTTTCTCGTGGTACGGATTATATTTCCTTTCGCTTAAATGTATAGTCAGATTTTATGGTTAAGTCGGAGAGTTCTTAGGCGGAGGTGAACCAAAATTACAGCCACAACGGACATAGCCGTAAACAAGTGCCGGGAAAACGCAACAAAAACAAGTACAGCGGAACCTACGCACCGGGGGTCTAAAATCAGGCACACAACAGCAGCAGTCTACCATCGATTGTTGACCGGGACAGTTTTTTCTATATTTTGTGCTCGAAAATAATATGGCGTCCAGCGTGTTGTTTATATCGTAAGCTGTCGCTCGGGTATTTGCGTCGCGTCTCAAATTGACTCATTCTATTGATTCTCCACGACCTTTCATTTCCCTACCTTGAGATTTCAAGGCAGCCGGATTCTGATATGTTTTTTTATTTTTAAAATATGCACAATTGTCTTCTAGACTGTCCAAGACGGCACTTGGATCTGGGGTAATGGGGTCGGCAGACATCGCGGGTCGTCTGAGGATTTAAACACCATTTGGTTCACATTACCTTTTCATACCTTCTGTCTTTCCTCCTCTTTCCTAATATTCTGCCTTTCCCGAATTTTTACTCCTCAAGTACCGAGAACTTGCAATTTATCCTGAGCGGGGCCGAGAGCAGAAAAAGGTTGACATCCAGAGCAGCCGTAAATTGGCCGCCGATATGATTTGGCTGGCGCACCTCGCACGCGCGATATAGGACGCACTCTGCGTGCAACAAATGTAAGGGAAACAAACTACAAGTATGTTGGAAGGCACAAAATAAAGATCAGTGCACATCAGCCATAGATTGTTCGTTTGGTGTCGGCAATTGTGGACCACGTCGTCGAGATCGGCGCAGCCTATGAGAAGGCGGCGTCATATTGGCCTCGTCTTTAATTATCATCCTAGTCGTTCTGAGTATCCTACCATCCTCTCGACTCGCTTGTTTCGCGATACCATTAATAGATCTAGGCCTGCCAGTGTCCAGGGTAAAAGCACAACAACCACAGGTCACAAAAACGCATGGCACAACGCAAATTATACCGTAGAGTAAGCAGCGGACTCGCCTCGTGCCAAGCATCGGCATCCCCAGACACAAGACTCTTGTAGAGGAAATATTGCGCCGAGCACACCCTCTTTGTGATGGCTACTCGTGGAATTTCTGTGTATATATAGACGACACGAGGGCCGCTCCGAGGCTTCCTTGGCATCTTTTGGTTCTTTTCTTCGTTTTCTTCTTCTTTCCTTCCTTCTGCTTCTTCAGTTTCGACTTCAGTCCCGTCCACAACAACTAGTGTCTTTCTTCCCTTCATTTGTTGACAATATCCTCTCTCGTAGTTCCTTGCCCCCTCCCCACCATGAAGTCTCTCACCGCAACCGTCGTGGCAGCGCTCGCCGCCACGGCCGAGGCCGGTCTGCGCTTCGGCTGCTCCACGCTAACGATCCAGCGCCTGGACCCCGTCGTGCAGCCCGACTCCGCTCCGTCGTCGCATCTGCATCATATTGTGGGCGGCAACCAGTTCAACGCCACCATGACCGGCGACGTCGGCGCGCGCGGCACTTGCACCACCTGCCAGATGGCCGAGGACTTCTCCAACTACTGGACCGCCGTCATGTACTTCAAGAGCCCGACGAACGGCTCGTACCACCGCGTGCCTGTCGTCAACAACGCGGCACTCGCGTCCGGCACCACGGGTGGCATCACCGTCTACTACACGGCGTACGACCTGTCACGTGACAACCTTAAGCAGCAGCCCATCACGACTTTCAAGCCGGGTTTCCGCATGACCGTCGGCAAGCCTGGTGCGACGGCAGCTGAGGGCAAGACGCATATCGGGCTGTCGTACAACTGCTTGACGACGCTCCTAAACCGCGGCCCAGAGATGCGCGACTTCCCCACGAAGCCCTGCCCGGCCGGCATCTTTGTGACGCACCACTTCCCCGCCTGCTGGGACGGCAAGAACCTCGACAGCCCCGACCACCAGTCGCACATGTACAACACGATCAAGTCGGACGGCTTCCTGAACGCCGGCGCTTGCCCGTCGTCGCACCCCGTGCGCGTGCCGCAGGTGGTGTATGAGACCGTGTGGGACACGACGCAGTTCAGCAGTCTGTGGAAGGACGGCCAGCCGCAGCCGTTTGTGTGGAGCTTCGAGGGCGTCAGCGGCTACGGCACGCACGCCGACTACATGTTCGGCTGGAAGGGCGATGCGCTGGAGCGCGCCATGGCCAAGTCCGAGTGCTTCTACGACGGCTGCGGCGCTCTCAAGAAGCAGAGCATGACCGATGCCAATAAGTGCAAAGTCCGCGAGATGGTCAACGAGAACATTGACGGATGTAAGTGGTCCTGTGCTGAGCTTTTTTTGCCGTTGCTGTTCTTCTTGTTGTTTTGCTCATCCACTAACACACCCAGGGGTCAGCACCATTCCCGGCATGAATGCCATGTAAATCGACACGCGCGCCTTGGCATGGTGTTTGGAGTGAGAGGACATGGGCAGAGTGAACTTAATCCTGCCCTATCTGCTATCTTCTTTTCTTTTCTCTGTTCTTTTCCGTTTTAATTCTTCTCATCCGCTTCCAGGAGCCTGTGGACATATCTCAGGCACACCGTCGAGAACCACTAGTTTGAAAATAAACAAGCCTTTATTAAACCCAAAGTAACGTAAACAAAAGCTGTAACAAACAACATTGCATAACAGAAAACCGTCGCCGCTTACCTATGTAAACTTGCTCTTCACTGCGCCCATCACCAGCCCGCGCTTCTGCCGCGACACAAACTTATTGACGTCGTCCGCCCAGCCCTGGCTCTGCTCCTGCAGGCTGTCCAGGCTCTCGCTCATGAAGTTCATCTTCTCTGTGCGCTGGTTGAGCTGTCGCGTCAGGTACTGACCCCACCCTTCCTGGCTGGCCACGCCCCGTTGCAACCCGGCTGTCGAGCCGTACGCGCCACCCGCGCCGCTTCCGTACCGCGCCAGTCGCTCCTCCTCCGCTGTCGCCGCCATCATGCGCTTGCTCGCCGGCCGGCCGGGCCCGCCAATCAGTAAATCAAGATCCGTGGGCGACACGTACTGCGTGCCCGAGATCCACTGCAGGTTGCTAATGGTCGGCCGAGGGGGCACGGCCAAGTCAGGGTTGATGAGCGTGTCACCCTGCTCACCATCCTGCTGGTGCACGAGGCCTGCGTTGCGTCCCCAGGCCGAGACTACGACCAGCTCCGAGGGGCCCGACCAGCCGTACACGTCGCCTGACGGTGTGACCACGGCCTCAGCGTGGCGGGATGGTTCGAATCCGCCGAGGGGCGCCTTGCTGATCTCCTTGAGGCCAGGCAACGAGAACGCCCGCAGCGTGCCATCGCCAAAGACTCCCACGAGCGCGTAACCGTGCTGCTCGTAATGGGCAACCGAGGCCGCGTAGCAAAACGCGTCGTCAAAGGACTTGGAGGCACCCTTGGCCGCCACGGGCTTGAAGATGCGTGCTTCTTTTTGCGTCGCCACCACAAGTGTGCCATTGACGTGCTGGCCGGTCCGCAGCCCGGCGACGGACGCACCCGTTGCCGACGCTGGTGCACCCGTCTCCGAAACTATCGGGCAGATAGCGATAATACGGTCTTTATGCTCAGCGATACCGGCGATCTTAGCCGTGTAGGTTGCGCCGGCGGGCAGCAGCTCAAACGTGATGACCTTGCCTTGGTTTGTGCCGACAAGACACACTAAGCTCGAATACGACTTGCCCTCGAGTGACAGCACAGCAAACTCAATCACTGTTGGGAAATCCTTGCCCGACGACGAGCTGCTGCTGCTGCTGTGCTTGCCAAGGAACGACGACCGCTTCTCCGACTTGGCGAAATCGGCCATCGAGCCGTGAAAGATGACTGCGGGTCCGCGCAAATCGACAATGCTTAAGAACCCGTTCTCGGATCCCGCGGCCACGAAGCCCACGTCCGCCATCTTGAGCGCGGTGATGGAGCCTTGCATCATTTCGTAGCGTACCCACGGCTGCAGGCCGTCCTGTAGCGTGTCTTCGGTACGGCTGCTAATGTCGGTGAAACCACCCGGATTCGAGGTCAATGGCTGCTGCGACACCTCGCCGGCCCGGCCGTGCGCCTTGTTCGCGCCCCACCGGAACAGAGCCACCTCACCCTGCCGTGTGCCCACGGCAAACTCGCCCGTGCCGGCCGCTAGCGACAGCGCCGAGATGTCGACGTCGTGGTCGCGGTCGACAGCCCGCGCCACGTCGATCTGAAGCTGTGCCGGGTTCTCGATCTCGTCCGCGTGGCCGGCATCCCACAGACGCACTGTACCGTCAGCGTGCGCCGTCTGCACAATATCACGCCGCTCGTAACGCCGGCGCGGTTTCGGCGCCTCGACGCCACCCCGCAACAGCGGCTCGCCCAGGTTGCGCTTCTCCGTGAGGCCAAGCCACCGCTCGCGCGCCATGGTCGACAGCGCAAACGTGCCGACAAATGGGCTCACAAACGACAGCGACGGGTGCAGCTGGTTGGTCGGGCTGATGGGGTAGCCAGACGGGAAGCTCAGCGTGAGCATCTCGCCAGAGTTCAGGAGGGTGAACGCCGCGATTGGGTCGCTGGCACCTGCAAAGTGCGGTGACTGGCGCGGGGCCAGGCAGAACCCGGTCACTTCCGTTCCCTGGGGGATCTGGAGCAGCTGCTGGCGCTTGCCCTTGAAGTGCTCTGAAAGGACCTGCCATGACGAGGTCGCGTACACGGGTGTAGGGCCTAGCTCGAGGAACGTCAGGCCTTTTTCAGGCGCATCAAGGGCCAGGCCGCCGGCAATCAGCAGCGCCGTGTCGTCGGGGTTCTTCTTGCAGCACCAGGTGATCTGCACAAATGGGTCGATTGCACGGGCACCCGGCGGGCGGGCAACTGGCTGGTCGACGCCAACGTCGTAGAGCGTGCGCGCCATAACCACGCGGCCATCGCGGGGGTCCCAGAACACGAGGCTGCCATCGTCGTGTGCCGTCAGCACAAAGGTGCCCGTCGGGTGCCACACAGCCTGCGTCAGACGTGGTTTCCGTTGGATCTGGGGGGTCTCGCCGTTGCCACCGGGTGCGCCTGCGGGCACGACGTATTCAAAGTATTTGACAGCCTCGTTCTGCTTGAACGAGTAGAGCACAGCACCCGTGGAGTAGCCGATCAGCAGCTGGCCGGCGTCGCGCGGGTGCAGCTGCATGGTCACCAAATTCATCGCGGCCGACGCCAGCGTGCCCGTGCCGCCACCCCGGGCCCGCGGATCGCCGCCTGGGCGGCTGCGCCAGAGGTTCTGTATGCGGAACGGGGAGAGACGCTCGCGGTCGAGGTCGTACGCCACAATGTCACCGTTGGTCAGCCCCAGGAACGCCCAGTCCAGCATAGGGTCTGTCACCATACACACGGCTGCGCCGGCCGAGACTGAGCCACCAATGCGGTTACCCGTGTCCAGGTTCCACATGGCCAGCTCGCTTTTGGCGTCCAGACTCACCAGCCTGTTTGCGCTGAACTGGATCTGCCGCAGCGAGGCGCCGCCCTTGGGCCGGATCACCTTGCTGACGCGGCCGCGTCCGTAGACGTAGACGGTGCCGCGACCAAAGCGCGACTGAGTCGTGCCCACGGCCATGAGCGACTGGACCGGGTCGTAGGCCACGCAGCTAGGAGACGCATTAGCACACAATGATGGGAGGAGGGACCATAGGAGGATATAATGGGCGGCATATCATACCTAATCTGGGAATCGACGCCATATCGAGTCTGCTCTTCGGGCGTAAACAAGCCTGGCACGATCCCCGCAGACAGGTCGTTCTGTATGCCTGCTTGCTTTCCCCGGATGAAGCTAGCCATGATGGCGGTTGTGGTGGTAGTGGTAGTGGCAGTTAGGATCGCGCTGTCGAGATTGCGCAGCTAACTCCAGGCGAGAATGCAGTTGATTCGGGGGAAATGGCGAAACTCACCGTTCACCAGAATGTCTGCTCCGGCGAATCCGTCGAATGCGAGCTCGTTTTTGCTCGGTTACGTGGTGAACTTGGCGGAAGCTGTGAAGTGGGTAGTGGGGCGCCGGGCGCGTGGGCTGCGTAATGGCCAAAAACGGGCAACAAACAGGCAGAACCGAGTTGTCCGAGTTCACGTGTTGTGTCACGTGATGCTCAATTACCCTGTTGGCTGGCAGCCGATTTTGATTCTTCTCCATGTAATAGGAGAATTCCGTCTCAATTGCATAATATTCTCCAAGTCAAGGTCTAAAGAGAGTGCATCATCGACACGCTCTCGGATAAACAGCTTGATCCAGAGCGTCATCCAAAAGGATCTGCCATTTCAGAGGTACGCCAACGTCGTCCCCAGTCGGGCCCTGGTCCTCGGGTGGATCGCCAAATAAAATGCGTCGAGCTCCTGCATCACATAGTCTGACATTGAAGACGTCCGCAGGTACAGACGACTCTTCTTCTTTTGATTTTATTATCAAGGATAAGGGAGCGGAAGGAATATCGGCAAACAATATCGTCTTGCTGGACTTGCTCGTATCGAATTGCATTGTTCTCGGAGTATGAGACTGTCGGGGGGCGAGATAGGGATGACCCTGGGCGAGAGCCTTGCAAAACGGCCTACGAGCCAGCGAAATGAAACGAATCTCGGTGATTAACGGAGCCAGCAAGCCTTAGAACCTTTCAACCTGGAGTAAGATACATTTTATCTATGAATATTTCGTTGTTTGCTTTGTGAGGGCTCCCAAGATACACGCGCCTAAGTAGTGCCTTGTAACAGTACCTAGAGTGGAATTACGCTTCAAAAAGAGCGGTGACAGGCGACGAGGAGCGCGTCACGAACCTTATGTCCTTTTTGGACCACATTATTAGAGGCTCTGTGAGCCATGAGACAGGGGGGGAGGGGTGGGACTGACGGAGGACGCGTTTTGTCAAGACTTCCCATATTTCAACAGCAAGCATCCTTGGAACCGTGGCTGGAGAGGGTCGCTTGACATGCACCAGTCGGGGACAAGCGCCACGCTCCCGCCGCGTTTCTGAGCGGGGGTTACCTGCGAACCCGTACAAGTACGGAGTACAAGTACACCGTATTGAGTTTCTGGATCCGCTCAGGATGTGACGGACTCTCTGGTTCTGGGCGATCATCACGGAGCAGAGGTGGCAGACAAATAGGCACCAGGCACCATGGCAGCGCCCCTCTTCTCTCCTCCAGTCTTCAACATCCGTCCCGTGGGGAGCTTGTGTGAAGCTTCTTAGAAGCTCGTTCTTTTTTACAGTCTAGTGGCTCCGCCATCTCCTTTCGTCTCGGGGATTGACCGAGCCCTACAGTCAATACAGACCCGTCGATCTTCAGAGCTTATTTTCTCTCGACATCTCTCTGACTCGAGGAACAAATTACGGGCAAGCTCTCTCACCTCCATGCACAGCGGCACAGTGGAGAGTGTGATAGTCAGAAAAAGGGTGAAAAAAATGACAGACCAGCCACGCTCGCGTTCCGGACACCAGGTTTTCTCTGCTTTTTGTCTTCTTGAGGAAACGCAGCCCCATGTCCAGGCCACCATTCTAACTTCATTGGGAGTACCCCCTGCGCGCACAAACAATTAAGAGTGAAGCGTTGGTCGCGTGTATTCGCTCAACACATCTTGAGGCTCTATCATCTACCCGTACGGATATCCTTCAGTCATGTCTTTTGGGCTTTTTTTCAAAAAAAAAAAAAAAAAAAAAAAGATAAAAAGGCCAGTAAAAAAATTTTTAGAGGGGGTAAAATACAACAGAGGAAAGAGAAATAGCAGGAGAAAGAAAGAAGAAAGAAGACCATGAATAAAGGAACGGATCGTGCTTCGGGCAAATATAAAATGGTCTTGACTCGCCCTTTCTACCATCGGCCTCGTTTCAACACACTTCCAAACATTTCAGAGCCCATCACCATCTAGCAGACATAAATCCCCCTGGAATAATACGCGAAAAAAGTCCCCAACCCAAACGCAGCATCCGACAACATGCCTGAAAGACCGAAATCGTTTATTGAGCCCTCTCCTCTGGAGTCGACCACGTCTATTGAGGTCAGAGCTGGTGATGGCGGTGACTCGTATATTATTCTTTCTTTCTTTTCTCTCCAAAGATATTTTTGATACTGAAGACTCCAACTAACCCAACCGATCTATCTACAATACAGGTTGATCACGTACCACGCGGGCGTCGCGGGCAACATCAGATTCAAGGATGATCGCATATGGCGCAACGATGGCTCCACGACCTTCATTGAGAGAATTTGGTGTAAATCGAACGCCGAGGGACAGGAGGCCAAGAAAGAGCAAGAAAAGACCAGCGGTTCCGGAAAATAGTTCTAGAAGACTTGGTGTGAGGCAGAGGATTATCGTCAACATACCGCGGTGTTGACTGCGCTTTTCCGTACGCAATATTCCCTTCGCGTTGTTTTAAACAGCCGAAGAATTTCTCTGGAGTTGGTCGGCTCTGCAGCTGTCTTCGATTTTTGGATACGTTTCCGACTTTGGATCTTTCCTTCTTTTTTTATCTTCTGTCGTTCTTTCTGTCTTCATTCCGTTCTTCTAGCTTCAACAGCCATAGTTACGAGATACTTCTTCTACTCATTTCGTCTTCGCTTCTAACGCTCTCGATGCTCTCTATGTTCTTCAAGATGGATGTGAGGCGTGAGAAAGCTAAGTACGTGGAGCCCGCCTTCCTTTCCCGACTGTGGCCGGCATTCTTAGCTCCCCTTCACGTCCTTCCACTTGGTTCATCCTTCTTCTTAGCCCTTCCCTCCATGTCCTTGCACGTCCTTCCACGTCCTTCCATCTCGCGTCTACCGCCTCCCTTCCTCTGTCAAAATATTGTGCTCTCTTTCAGACGGTCCCCGCATATCAGTGAGTCAGAGGAAAACAGTTTGTTCATTGCAGATAAACGGTGAGCTAAGTTTGTGGCGGTGTCGCTATCATCTCATGAGAATTTATCGTTGTGGAGGGGGTGGGACAAGGGTAGGAAGGAAGCCGAATGCAAGCTTGCCCCAGGTGTACCGACGCCTCTTCTGCAGCCCCTATGGCACGTAAATAAGCAAAACAAGAACCTGAAATATCCAAAGGGGCCTCGAATATTTCTTGAATGGGGGGTCATTGCATCATTCATCACTCCGTGATAGCAACCTGGCCCGGCCATCCTCACGACCCTACACTTACGTCGCAGCTTTGCCTTTTTTGTTGTCTTTTTTTAGCCATCCCACAAGAAACAAACATCGCTCCGGGTCTGTAACCCGGTTTGAGTTGCTCTCGCGGAGTCGTCCAGAGCCATCCTTCCACCACTTAGCAAAGTAGTATCCCGCACGGCTGTTGTGAGCCCGAGCACCAACAGTCGTATCGGAAATGGATTGGCACACATTTTCTATTCCAAGGGAACGGAAGCAACAAACAGGAAGAGATATGCGGTCGTCAGGTGAAAAATGCGAAATAGTTCATCCGTGTAGGGGCCTCACGTAGAACAAAAAAGTAAGGACTGGAAGCCCAGCAGCAGACCAAGAATGAAAAGAAGAAAGCAGGGGTGTCAAACAGAAAGAAAAAGAAAGAAGAAGAATATCTGAAATAAAAGAGGCTCAGCTCTCCCCCTCCCCCTTCTCCACTGGTCAGGGGGCGCGCAAAAAGCACGGGGCAGGAGCAGAAATGACAGCTCGTGTTGCCAGTTTCCAAAATATGCGCGCCCCAGGTGTACAAGTACTGGTACGGAACAAGCACACTGTTGTCCAAAAGGAAGAGGAACCTAGAAGGCCATTGTCCCTGGCAGCCAATAGGACGGAAGCAATGCTCCGTATTGTTTGATATTTACCTTGTCAAGTGGGTTCGTTCAAAATTGCAGCACAAGCGAGGCCACACAGTATCCCAAAAATAAAAATGGCGACAGACCAGCAACCACAGTCGAAAGATTAATTTTTTTTCCCCATGAAGTGCCAGGAAGGATAAAAAATGACAGGGACAGGAAGAAAAAAAGAAAGCAAAGGAAAGGAAAAAAGGGGGGTAGACAATGCCAGAAGCGAAGTGAAAAGTACGACATAATAGAATGAAAAATAAGAAAAACAATGGTCAAAGAAAACAACGGAAACCTAATGTTACACTTTCAAAGACTTTCCCAGTCGGCCCAATAAAAAAGAAACAAAGAACAGAACCAACAGAAAACTATGCGTCCATCAGAGATAAAAAGTGCACAGACAAAGACCCATAAAACCCCAACCAAGAAAATCCCAAGACGACCCATTGCCGCGAACCTGGTCCTTGTAACCCACCGTAGCGCAGGCCCCCAAAATGTAGTGACATCACATTACTCCATGCAACACCTCTCGTATGCATACGACGTCCCCTTCACGACGGTCGCTGGAATCCACCGCCGGGCGCAGGCGACACGCTCATCGGCACTGGCGATGGAGACGGCATGTGGTGCGGCTGTGGCGTGCCGTTCATCGCAGGCGACGGCTGGCCCTGGGGACGAGGGGATTGTTGCTGCTGCAGGAAGGCTTGCGGTGGTACTGGCGACTGGAACTGCGGCTGCGGTGACGGCTGCGGCTGGTACTGCCCAGGTCGGGGCATATTAGCACCGCCAGCAGGCATGTTTGCGCGTGCTGCAGCCAGCTTCGACATATCCACACCACCGTTCCCCATGCCACCACCACCACCACCACCACCGCCACCAAGCCCGATCCCAGCCAAGCCAGCCACCTGGCCCACGCCACCCTGAGTCATCTTGTCCGCAAATCCCATTGACCGCTCATGCGCCGACGCGCGCGCTCGTGCTTGCTCCATGAGCCGTTGCTGCTGCGGCTGGTCCATCACCGTATGGTAACCAAAAGGACCGGCGCCAACCGCCGGTCCACCAGGCGAACCGCTAAACTGGCGCTGTTGCTGCTGTGCTACTGCGGCTTGGCCAGGAAAAGGTGGCCGCGCCATGAGCTGCTGCTGCTGCCGGATATGCTGCTGCTGTTGTTGCTGTGGCGTTCCCGGCGTCATTGGACCCTGCTGGAATCGCTGCTGCGGGCTGCCAACATGCTGCGGAGGCGGGTGAATAGAGTGCTGCTGAGGAGCAATATGTGCAATGCCATTCGCCGGCGACGGAGGATACGGCATGCTGTGAGAGGCACGACGCTGCTGCTGCTGCAATTGTTGCTGTTGCAGTTGTTGTTGCTGCGGTGTGCCGGGCGTCGGCGCCGGAGGGAGCGGAACTTGCTGCGGGAAGCCTGGTGTACCCGGCGGATAGCGGAATTGCTGAGGGGTTCCTGGCTGCATGGCCGGCGATCCATAGGCGCCCGGCTGCGGCTGGGAGACAACGCGCTGTGGCGACATATGCGGGGGTACCTGCTGGCCAGGTGCAAATCCAGGGCCCGGTGGTAGGTGCTGCATTCCTTGCCGAACCTGCATCTGTTGCTGGGCCTTGGCCATAGGACCGTAGTTTCCGTATCCATTGGGCGCTGGCCGGAAAGGAGGCTGGGCCTGTGCACCAGGTCGGACATGTGGGGGGAGTGCAGCAGCAGGAGTGCCGGCAGCACCGCCCACAGACGCTCTATGCGATGGTCCTGAGCGAGCCGGCGTCTGGTGCTGGCCGGGGTAAAAGGCACCACCTGCCGCCATCGGAGTTCTACTCGGGGTGTTGAACTGCGGCCCGTAATTCTGGTTGGCCGAGACGCTCGCCGACCTATGAGCGGGCGTGCGCTGCGGGGGAATGGCCGCCGCTTGTGCCGCCTGAGCAGCTTGGCGGGCCCGCACAACGGACTCGTCTTCCTCCAGGATACCGCGGTACTCTTCGCCGCGCACCTCGATCTTGGTGCTAATGTTCAGCTCCGCAAGCTTGTCCGAATTTAGGCGTGCTACAGCGTAAGGCGGGAGGGCCTGGATGATAAGAGACAGCTGAGCCTTGAGCGTCTGGTATGTGAGCATCTCCTCTTCGCTAGGCTGTTGGGCAAGCGTGCCATTCCGCAGCATGTCCGCGTTGACAGGGTCGGCAGAGAAGCGGTCCTGGCTGGTTGGCAAGGTGAGATTGCGGTTGCGCTGGTACGATGCGAGCGTAATGACCAGGTCGGAGACTTCCTGCAGCATCTCGTCGACATCTTTGTCAGTGTCTGACTTCTCGCCCATGACCTCCTCGAGAGAGGGATCGACCAGGCTGTCGTCCCAGTCGGCGATCGTCTTCCGGAGCGCCTCCTCGTCGAGCACATCGGCTGAAGCCAAGTCAGCCGGTGTCGAGGCCTCGTCGACATACTGCTCGTCGTCATCCAACTCCTTCTCAACCATGCGCTGGAAAACGCGATGGCCCACACGCTGCCACCACATGCGGCCCACTTGGGTGGCGGACACAATGGCGGCAGAATCGTCCTTGGACGGTGCGAAGCTGGAGAAGGCACCTCGGAAAAGAGACTCCATTTCAGACAGCTCGAGTTCGGTTGCGGATGGCTTCCGGCCGGCCAGGCTCTGTGCCCGTTCGCGTTGGCGGGTCTTGATCTGCGACGACGGCGTGGCATTGCTGTAGTCGAGCCACTGGCCTGTCGTGATTTGCTGGGTAGAGTAAGAACCGGTTCGGTATTTGGATCTCTCGGCCAACTCGGGGTGGTAGAAGCCCAGTGTTGTGGACTTGGTCGTGCTCTTTGGTGCCTTCGGCGGCTGCAATGGGGGTAAATTCCGGGGGGATGGGAACAGTTCGCCAAAGGTCGGGGCACGCGTGTTCTTGTCAGGCGGGGGCGGTGCAAAAACACGTGTGAGTGTCATGTTACCACCAAAGCCGATGTCGATGTCTTCGCGGACAATGTCTTCAATTTCGCCGTCGCCATCGTCGCCGCTGCCATGGGGCTGCCCGTTCACAGCAGGGCCGTGTGACGGCAGACTCGAAAATAGCTGCCGGGGGCCGGGTGCGTTGCCAAACACAGTCAAAACGGGCTCGCCGCGGTTCGAAGACGAAACAGACACGGTGATATCATTACCAATCTTGCCACCAGTCTTGCCATGTAAAGGTCCCGATTTTGGGTACGCGGTTTCCCGGCGGTACAAGTCGTAGGCAGCTTCGCGGAACTTGGTAATGTGCGCAATAGCAGCCCGCTTGGCGCGTTCGTCCTTCTTGTTTGCCGTGTCGGTGTCTACTTCATCGCCAACGTCGGTGTCATCGCGCTTCGCTTCCGCCGCATCGTTCGCGTCTGCTTCCTGTTTAGCTTCATTCGCGCCCTCACTTTCCGTCTTGCCCTCCGAGTCGGCTTGGGTGGAGGGTATTTCGAGTGCAGCCAGCTCGCTGCGAACAATGGCGGCGATATCCAGTACCAGGTCGTCCAGTAACGAGTAGGCATCGTTCTCGACCTTGTCGGAAACGGACTTTGTCGTCTTCGAGGCGGATGGGCTGGCGGAGCCGTCCGGCTTTTGGCGCTTGGCCTGCGGTTCGTCGGATGCAGAAGATTCGGGCAGTGGTCGTGAAAGGATCGGAGGGGTAGACTTGTCGAAACTAGAGCGCATTGTCAGTAAGCTGGGGCATCAATAACGATAAGAGAAAAGCACGTATGAGAAAGGGCGTTAGCATACGTTTGGAGAACGTCAAAGTAGTCGCGGATCAGGCGCTTCTCGTCCCGGTTTCCCGCTGTCGTGGACGTGACAGGGCCCGGCGTCGCGTGGATGCCATTGCTGGCTGCCTCTGTCTTTCCGTTGATCAACTTGGATGAGAAGGCGGGCGATGCAGAGGCAGACGCGGACGCGACCGCCTTGATTTGGTCGATGGCAGTGGCGGGTGGTGCTGTTGCTGTTGTTGCAGCAGGTTGCGGCGCGCCTGTATCAGCCATCACCTCATCGCCATCGCTGCTGGCGTCGCGTTTCCGCTTCGTAGAGGTGGCACCGTTGCCGTTGCTTTCGCTTCCATTGCTGCCACTAGGACTGGTCGGCGCTAAAGGCGTGGAAGACGCGGCAGCAGCATCGCCGGATAGGCCATTCACGTTGGTCGCGGTGGCGGCAGCCATTGTCGACGGATGTCAATGGTTACCAAGATGGGCTTGCCTTGTCCAACAGGCGCGTCGCGATGGACGAAACTAAGCTGTCGAGGGCGAAGGACTAGCTGGCAACAGCTTTCGCGAAACCAATCGGGCGTTGGCCTGGGGAAAAGAAACAGATGGAACGGGGGCAAGGCAAAGGTCGAAAGGACAAGACTCGAAACAGGACCGCGTCGTGCAATGCGATGCAAATGTGTCGTGTCAAATTATGGTGATCGTCGAGTGCAGGCGTTGGTAGGCGTTGGGAGGCGTTGGGACAGCGTCGCTGGCGTGGGCGTGGCCGTTGCTGCAGGTCGTCGCTGGTGGCTCTTTTTTTCGCGCTTTTCGCGTTCGTTCGCGAAAGGAGGGTCGGCGAGAAAAAAATGGCGACGATGCAATATGCAATGGAGATGGGTCGAATGGGTGGGTTTGGAGTAAACGGAATGCAAAATGGGGGATGGACGCGGCTGTAAGAAACAGTACGGAGTAAGGGGAAAAAAACGTTCAGTCGATTCCAGTGGCTCCGTGGCTCGTGTCGCTGGTGTCACTGCTTCACGTTTTCGGAGGGCAGGAGGGGAACAGTAGAAGGCGCGAGGACGGGGAAGGAGCCAAACAGCAACCAAACGCAAAGGAGGCGAGAGACAGAATGCAAATTGGCGCCAACAGAGGAAAGAAGGGAAAAAAGTGGGATACGTGTGTCCCTTGCTCTGCGACTAGACTGCTATCTGATTGGCTGTATGGAGTATCACGTGAGGGCAATGCGAACTAAGTCAGCTCGGCTATTAGCATATCTTCTGACAAAACCACGTTTGTTGGTGAGAAGAGGACAATTACGTGAAGTAGCAATACGAGACACATGTATCGTGATGTTGTGGAGTTATGGAGAAGTAGGTGTCAAAGTCTCAGCGAAGGATTTATATTTAATTTAATTTTTCGTAAATTACGCTCAGCAAAAGCGATGAATAATAGCTGTGTAAGATGAATATAAAAGGTTTCTTTATTTATTTTTTAAGTAAAATCTGTATAGTTTAACGTCTATTTTTTTCTATTTTTTTATTAAAAAAACACGACAATACAGCAAAAAATTATGTAAGACATTTTTTTTTTGGCAAAAACGAAGAAAAGGTAAGGTAGAGTCTGAGGGCGCCCGACATTCCTCCGTCTCTCTCACGGAAGTGTCAAAGATTGGACGAAATTGCAACACCGGTAGGCGGTACGGCACATGCTCACCCACGAGACACTCGTTCGTTGGTTTGACAGCACGAACCTGAAACCTGGTATCAGGCGGATTGCACCTTAGTGCTGTTGTTTACGCTGCTGTAGTTAATAGCTTTTCAGTGACATATATACAGTGTCACTCTCATCACAAGAACGTGCCAGGAAGTATACTTTTCTGATTGAGTAAAGTCTGTATACAATACCAACGGTAACAGCGGTTTGTAAAAAATATCGAGGTAAAAAAAACGATGTTTTCGCGGCGAGGTGTGTGTGTAGACAGATGAAAGGTTTAATGAAAGAAGTACAAATCAACGAGAGGGATACATAACGATGATTGCAATATAAAAAACACATCCCAGGAGGAGAAACAACCGCAATCCATAATATTATTCTCGACTCTGGAAATGCCTCTTCGTCAGGCGTTTGCGGCGGGCAGCAGCCGCGCTTGCGCGACACGAAAAAAGGCGACATTGAAATCGTACAAGACCATGCGTAGGATAGACAACACAAAGACAAAAGAGACACAAAACACAAGAGGGCAAAAGAAGCCGGGTGTTTGCAGAACAGCCAAACGCTCACATGGCTACCGCAGATTGTCCTCCTCTCGGCCTCCTAGTCGGATGATCATTGCTTTAAAATAAGGCGATGGTTGATCGCTTACTTCTTAGCCAGGGCCAGGCCAACAGTGTTGTTATCGACATCGTAGATAGAGTAGTAGCGGCGCAGGAAGGCGTCACCCAGGATGGCCAGCGGGCCGGTCGGCTCGGGGAAGTCCATGCCCATGAAGGTCGAGATGCAGCTGCCTGACACCTCCAGGATGTAGTCCGAGGCGGGCAGACTGAAGTTGTGGCCGCTCAGGGTGAAGGTGACGTCAGGCAGGCTGGACTTCTGGCTGCAATCGATGGAGTACTGGCCGTTGTAGCCCTTCTTGGCACCAATCTGGGTGTTGAGCATCTCAGCAAGGTTGGAGGGGAGAGCAATCAGCGACGTGCCGGTGTCCAGAATCACACCGGTGTTGTCGAGTTCGGCAACGTCGTCGCCAAGAGCGATAGAGTCGAGGTCAACCTCCCAGTAGGCCTTGCGGCGCAGGGGGATGGTGGTGATCTTGCCAGTGTAGTGGTCCTTGTTGACACCACCGAACACGGCCTCGGAGTCGGTGCCGTCCTCAGAGTAGCCCAGGTAGAAGGCAAAGACGCCGGAGTCGATCAGGTCCTGGTTGATCATGTTGTAGAAGGGAGGCACAATTTTGTTGACAGAGATGGTGTCGTAGCCAAGGCCCAGGATGCCGTCGAAGCGGCCAAAGGCAAAGGCCAGGCCGGGCTCCTCAGTGGCCTCCGCAAAGTCCTGCTTAGCGATCTTGAGGTTGCCAATGGAGACGGTGTCCTGGGACACGAAGCCGCTCAGGCTACCAGAGCCGTATTGGATGGCAAACGACGAGCCGTTGGCCTTGTAGCTGGACGAGGCGCTCGAATCGTACTTGGCGTGGAGGTAGCAGGCGATGGAGCCGCACTCGCGCGAGGGAACCCAAAGGTTCGAGCTGCCGGTGTCTAGGACGACCTTGAAGCTCTGGGGCGGGGTGCCTACGGAAATCTCGGCGAAGTCTTCTGAGAGTTAGCGGCTGTTGGTAATTGCGAGGACAAAGACGGGCACTAGCATCGACGTACACTGTGCGTTCATGAAGTTGCTGATGGGCACTGGGTGGTTGGACTCGATGGTGGCAGCCGTGTTCTTAAACATGGCATCGGCATGGGTCTCGGGGCGGCCGCCCATGTACTTCTGGCCAAGGCCGCGCATCTGCACATCAATGGGAATCGACTCCTGTTCGATTGCGATCGATTGTTAGTAAGTTATGCAAGCAATATCGATAACAGCGATGATGGCGATGGCGATGTCATCAAAACAGACACAGGCCCGATCTCGGCCAACCGCAAGTGATCTCGGGATGGACTGGGGGATGAACGAACCAGCTGCTTCGAAAGAGGGACCTTCTTCAGCTTCAACGAGTGGACACCGCCAGCCTGGGCAGAGCCGAGCAGCCCGGCTGCGGCCAACAACAAAGCACTCTTCATTGTGACGGATATCGAGTGATGCGGAAACGAGTGGAATGAGGACGACAAGAGCGAGAGCAGGAGAGAGACGACAACAAAGAGATAAGAAAGAGAATGCGATTGCTAGATCGAGCACGAGACGATGCGCGATCGTAGAATCCAAGGAAAAAGGCGATGGTTTGGAGATGAGTCGCTGTGTTGATGTTTTGTAATCTGAAGAGGAGGAGGAAGAGGAAGAAGACCAGGAAGAGTGGGAAGACGGGAAGAGGAGGAGGAGGTGTATGAGTACGAAGAGGAAAGCGGGCGGCGCAGACGGATGGGGAGGACTAGGCCATCCATCCCATGAGGGGAATGGCTAATAATGGAGCCTGGCTCGCCTGGGCGACTCCTCCGTTTGTTCGCTAGGCCCGAGACAAGCAGGAGGCGACCGCCTGAGCGACCAGGCGCCAGTGACGCTGGCCCCCGGTCTTAACGCCCCCAACCCCTGCCAAAAGCAGCCCAGAGTACGAGCTAAGATACGGAGTATTGCGTCGCAGTCCAGCGCCCAGCGCAACACAGCGTGACGGGTCAACAACACAGCCAAAACACGGCAAGAACTCATTACTCGGAACAGCGGCTCGAGCGGGAAAGAGCATCCCAGGTGTGGGTGGGAGCGTGGCTCGTGGGCGAGAATGGGGAAGGTGCAAAGGACGGAGCTTCTGAAAGCAGGTACGCTCGCTGTCCTATTAGTGGGCCAGGCCGTCTGGCGCAGCGAGTGTCCATCATCAGCCGAACACCGATGACCAAGACCTGCACGACCTGCATGACCTGTTTCCTAGGCGGCGACGGTGCTTTTGCGACAGCACGGAGAATGGTGACGCACACAGGGCGGTGGGCCTTGCCCAACACCAACTGAAAGCGGAGGAAAACTGGGTGGCTGGGAGCTTGTTTCGGTTGTCTGGAGGTGGATCCCGTCGTTATCAGAGTCACATGACCTCTGTTTGGGAAGGTTTTGCAGCAAAACCGAGTGTTACGTAAGGCAAGTTTATCAGTAGCCTGTCCCCAACGCGGCGCCAGTCGAGCCAGTGTGGAATCAGCTGGAGGACGGAGACAACTATGACGGAGTTGCCGAGTGGAGATTCCACCGCATGCGGATGACGCCAGAGGAGACACTGAACGCCGCTCACGCGCTGCTTGGCATACCAGGCAGACAGATATACCTGGGCACGGTGTCTGTATGTGGCAACGAATGAGGCAATGTGAGCAAGGGGCAAGACAGTGTGATTCGCTCGACACCGGCTTGAGACAGGTTTGCTCTTCAGCCTCGTTTTCTTCACTCTGTTGCACAGCAAACCACCATCTGAACACGTGTTTTTGGACCTGTCCCAGAGTGACGGGCTGCAGCCGATATTCAAGATACAGCAGTTAGAATCATTGTGTGCTCCAGGAGTATGACTTTAGGTAGGATGGACGGTAATTCGGATGCAATTGAGTAATATAATGGTTGACAGCGTTTTTATTATCAACTCTCTGTTGCTCTCTCGTTGTAAAACTAACGTTCGAATCAAAGCGCAGCAAGAAGACAAACAATGAAAAGACTGCTTTTATTTACAAAACCTGGTGTTTTGCGGCTCCGCCAATACCCTCGTTTCTGAACTAAGGGGGTTGAGAACGAGACAAGAAGAAGATAGACACAAAGAACAAATACCGAGCGCATAACAAGAGTAGAAATATGGTCTACCCAAATGTATCGATGCGACTGGCCCAGGGCAACAAGATACTGAAAAATGATAGTGGAAATGGCGCCCTGTCGGCGTAAAAATGAGGTATGAAGAGGTTCGTTCCAGGCGAAAGATAGGGGGTTGTAGAAGTGTGAGAGAGTATCCATTGACGCTGTGATTCGTTTGCTGGCTGTAGAGATATTCGAATGATGAGCTTCGCCATATCGGCTGGGGGAGGCGGTACCCACAGTAAGCAAGTAGCATCGAGGATGATAGAATGGCCCGGTAGATGCCACGAGGCAAGAGAAGAATATATGAAGCGCCCAGAGTAAACGTCCGAACAAGAGACGCAGAACGACAGAGGCATGGGAAACAACAGGAAATAGGATTGGGAACCGAGGGGGGGAAAGGGAACAAGGAGTATGTAAATGTAAAATAGAAACTGAATGAAACCCCACGGAACACCGAGATATAAAAGTTACACCAGACTTGCCACACGATGAAAAACAAAAACAAAATCCCCAGGTAAACCATTGTCATGTCCGGAACCACTGCCCCCTCCTAAGCACAAGCGACCAGAAAAAGATACAGCAAAACATTAAAAAACAATAGGACTGACGGCTTAGTGGATACTCTCAGGACTCATGAGTCCGCCCGCGTCGTCCTTGTCGTCGGCGCCTGGGCTGCCTTGGCTGCCGGCATTGTCCCCATCACCGCCGACACCATTCGGAAGGTTCGTACCAGTACCACCACTGCCCGTGTTGCTCGTACCGTAGTTGAGGTTCGGCACGGGAACGCTTGTGGTCGGACTGGTCTTGAGCTTCTTCACTGGTGTGCCCTTTTCGGATGCCGCCGCAGCACCGGCCGCAGTCTGGCTGTTGTTTCCGGCACCGCCTGGCGCTTCTCCTGCTGCCTTTGCGGCTGCCGCCGCCGCTTGCTCCCGCTTCTTCCGCTTCGCCATGGCAATTTGCTCCTTTG
This sequence comes from Sporothrix dimorphospora, assembly GCA_021397985.1. Classification (NCBI taxonomy): domain Eukaryota; kingdom Fungi; phylum Ascomycota; class Sordariomycetes; order Ophiostomatales; family Ophiostomataceae; genus Sporothrix; species Sporothrix dimorphospora. Next base: position 156,770 of record WOUA01000005.1, on the reverse strand, counting down.
GCGGGCGCTTCTGCGGGGATACAATCTTGCCTGTTGCGCCCAGACGCGGGCGTGGGCGGCGTTGTTTGACCGGGAGATCCTCGTCCTCGACAAGAGCTTGGTCGTTATTGGCGTGAAGCTTTGCAAGGAAGAAGTTCTTAACCAGGCCGATCTCCTCGGTTATGCTGGTCGTTGTGACGGCGTCGAGTGGCGTCAAGTCCTCGAAAAGCAGTTCGGATGAGACACCGGTGGGCGCGTCAACGGCGTGCTGATTGCGCACGCGGCTCTGAAGCAGATGCAGAGGAACACTCATGATATCAAGGCCGAATTCGCGGTCTAGGCCCAGGGCCTTGAAGCCGAAGAAGTCCTCGCCTAACTCTTCGGCGAAGTCGCCGCCGACAAACTGGTCGCTTCCGTCGTGGAATGCTTCGGAACCGCCGTCTTGTAGAGCGGGCCGCAGTAGGTCGCTGAGGTGCAACTTCATGCGCTCGTGGATACCGTTGAGCTTGCTGCCTAGGCGCTCGACTTCCTCTCGTGCGTACGAGTCGAGTGAGTCGATGTCGTGGCCGTTCTCGTACAGCGTATGCAAAACGACCTCCTCTGGCGTATACCGTGGTTGGAAGCGGTTGCCCCGGTCGGCCCACGCACCCACGGCCTCCTTTTTTTCCGCTTCATTGTACACGTTGAATGTGCGACACAGCTTCGTGAAATAATCAGCCGCAATGTCCGTTACAGCGTCCATGGCGGACGGCTGCAGCTCCTCAAAACCTGCGTGGAAGAAGATCTTGGCAACAGCACGCTGCATTGCTGCCCGGGACGTCTCGCCAGCAATAAACGGCCCATCACCGCTGATGAAATGCGGCTCAATGTCGGCCTCATGGAACGGCTCGGGATCGTAACGCTGAAATTGGTTTTGGTATATCTGGAAAACGTTAGTTAGATGATATTCTGCAAAAAATTCCAAGAGTTGCTTGGCTAAAAGGTCTTCCTTGTGGTACATACCTGCGTCTGTATCTGCATTTGTTTCACGACACCGATCTTGGAGCAAATCTTTCGTGTCTCCTGGATCTGGCGCATGTTGGACTCCATACGCTTGGACAACTTGCTCGTAGGTGACACAAAATGACCTGCAGGGACAAGACGCAAGAACTCTTCATTTTGGTTCACGACCTGGCCCTCGTCATCGACAACCCACTGTAGACGCAAGGGGATGTCAGGGACGATACTCTCGGGCTCATAGTAGTCGGGGACAACTTTCTCGACGTCGTCTTCCATCTCGGCGAGGGTTGTTTCTGCCGCTTTGGAAGAAGAGGCCACAGGCGCGTCCTTGCCGGTGTCTTCTGTCTGGTGGTGCGATGCAGGACCTAAGATGCCCAGAGCTTCAGCTTGCTTAACGCCTTTGAGGTACCAGCGCATGCCAGCCTTGTTGCGCAGCAGCGCCGGCTCATCGACGTTGAGCTTGTTGCCGCGGAACAGTTCATAGCGCTGTTTTGCGATCAGGGCGCGGTCCTTTTTGGTAACCTGCTTCCAGATCTGGAAGGCTTCGTCTTCGTAGGTCTGCTCGGCAGCCTCATTGAGCGCGCGGTTGAGCGCCGCCATGCCGTTGTTGCCTTGGACAGACGACGAGGCATCAATGTCCATCGCATCAACATTGCTCAGGTGCCCGTTGAGCCCGCTCGGTGTAAGCGATCCTGCACCACCGGCGGCGGCGCCGAGGGGTGTAGAAAACCCATTGCTGCCAGTGTCGCCTCCGCCAAACTCAGAACCCTCGCGGCCAGTTTTGGCAAGAAGGCCGTTGAGTTGCAGGACGGGTTTCTGGTCGACACTCGGTGTCCCCTCTTTTTGATCACCGCCGGCAGCTGTTGTTGACGACATTGTCATGGTTGTTGTGCCGCCGGCACGCGACTTGTTGGCAACACCCTTGGCGCCTGTCTTGCGACCCCGTGAGGACATTATCGGCTCGTCGTCGCTATCGTCGCCACCATCGTCGTCGCCCCCGTTCTGCTTGCGCCGTTCTTCGGCTTCGACCTCGGCGCGCGAGCGAACAACCACGTCAGGAATCAGGGGAATCAGCTTCTCGGCCTCCTTGCGCATGCCTGTGGCCATGCGGCGCAGCGGATGGCCCGCGTCTCGGTTGTACTTTAGACAATTATCCCAGACCAAGTTAAGGTCCGTAACGAAGTCGGCTTTGGACTTGAACTGCAGGCCCTTGAGCTTCTTCGTCATCGTGCCGAGATCCATGGGCTGTTTGACGTATAGGTGGTAGTCGGGAGCTTCGCGCTTGTTGACGCGCTGTAAGAAGGGAGTCGAGTATTCGGTGTGCGCCTTGAGCTCGCTCAGTACCTTCTCGAGGGCCTCGTACAGCTCTTCTTGGCCAACGTTTTCCTCGTTGGCCCACTTACTGCGGTTCTTACGCACTTCGTTGATGAGCGAACGCAGTTCCGCGTCGGTGGCCTTGACCTGGTCGCGCTTGGAGTCGATGCGGGCAATTAGGTGCTTGAGGGTCAAGCTCGACGCGCCAAGGTTAGCACTGCTGAGGGTACCCTGGTTGGGGCTGGACGCGCCATTGGAACCGCTAGAACCGTTTTTCTCCATCTCGGCTTGAATCTGCTTCTCGGACTCCTCGAGCTGCTGCTGCTCTAGCATCGCCGTGCGGTCGTTCTCGAGGGTATGAAAGAGAGTGAAGAAACTGCGTCGGGCAGCCTCTTCGGTGGCATTACGCGCCTCTTCAAGCTCCTTTCGGACATCTTCAGAGGACTTGGTTTGTATCGGTTTCTGGTGTGATTGCAGTTGCGATTGTGATTGTGTGCGGGAAAGGGAGGAAGTTGTGGCGGATAGTGTCAGTGCGTCGTCTCGTAATGTCGTGGGCTTAGCACTGAGCTGTTTATCGGGAGAGCTAATCGAATGGACGGGTGAGCTACCGGTCTTGGACGGCGACAGGAGCTGCTGCGGTGGTTCGGCCCCGATGCCGGATGTCGGCCCGGACCCGGCGCCGGAGGCAATTTTTGTGTCGGGACCGTCGTCGCCTGCCTCATCTTCGTCGTCATCATCACCGTAATCGTCTTCGTCAATGACTCGCTTCGCCTTCTTGAGTGGCGGCTCGCGTATTGGGGCGTGGTCGGTTGTGGGAGGAGGGAGCAGGGGGTGGTGCAGACCGGCGGCTGACTGGGGCGTCGGGCGCATCAACGAGTGAATGGCATCGAAGTCGTAGCCACCGTCATCGGAAAACAGTAGCGCCACGCGGGCTTCAGTTTTGCGATACAGGTCGGCAAACACGGCGCGTCGCGAATCCTCTTCTGCGTCGGTCGCGGTTGTGAAAGTTGATGCCTCAGGCATCGATGCGACGGCCGTGTTGTTGTCGGCGCCGGCAACGGGCGTGTATGTGCGCGCAGGCGCATCATCAAAGACGGACACCATGGTGTAGTCAACGCGGATGCGCACACCGGGGGATTATGGCGATGAAAGGGTGGGTGTTGATGGCGGTCGCTGGGGGGAAGATGCGCGCAAGTGGTGCCGCAGCATCGCCAAAATGCGGCGGGCAAAAAAAAAGGAGCGTGCAATCCGCGTAAAACGGGCTCGCGTCCACAGGGACGCCCAGGTCGGATAGGGCCTCTAAAAGACCACTAGGAGAAAGCGGCTCATTTGCAGAGATGGCAGACGAAATTTGAGGCCGTATGGGGTTGATTTCGACGCGCCTTGATGGTTCGCAAAAGGCTGGTTTTGTCGTGGTTTCTGCGGATGAGGTTAATGGAGACTTTGGCTGCTGCGCGAGGGCGCCAGTTTTCCTGCTTTGCGGCAGTAACCCCCGCTAGTGCCAGGGAGCCGAGTAGGGGTACTTTGGCCTTCGTGAAAGCTTCGACAACGCAGCGATAATTTTCAATAAAAAAACCCTTAAAAATCGTGCAATTGTTCATAATACAGAGTAGATTCGTCAATACTTTTTGTTTAATTTTCATAGTTTTGGTAGAGGTGCTGTAGCATGATAATGGAACATTTTGAAGTACTGATACCTGCAGTTAGCAGTCGACGATTAGGTCACGTGCAGAATCAGGGGCCATTACGATGGCATTTGGGGCCAACGCCCTGAGGAGCGAAAAAGAGACGCGTGGTGGTTCATCCTATGGAAGCACTTGCATCCTATTCCGGAATGCTTCAATGACACATTCTATCGAAGCCAAGACCTTTATTTTCCTTACGAGAAACCTTACGCTGAATATCTTCTAACACCTATACAGGCCTTACTTTGTTCCTATTGTAGCTCTCTCGTAAGTTGTCACAATGGAATAGGATATTCAGAAAGAGGATCGTGTCATGCACTTGTAAAATTGGGACCGCACCCGACGTGTAAGTTGTAATACTTGCAGGGCGATTTTGACTGGCATGGATGGCATTGTTCTCAAATGGGCCGAGGTTTTGCACGCATACATGAATATCTGTATATCCACAATATTCTTATATACATGTTGCGTAGCGAGCTAGCTTGGAGCACTCCCATTGCACAGTGCGCATGACGCAACCCGACCGTCTGACTGACTGTGGTACTCATAATCGTCAGTTTCGCTCACACGCACCCCAAAGCAGGCAAGCAGCTTCTGGCGGTCCCCTCCCCAACCTCTTCCAGCTGCTCCCACCTTCCTCAACGTACATTTGAGCATCCGACGACAGACGACGACAGCCGGCGACGACGAGCCGTCCTTTTACGTCTCAATCGACAGTTTCGCGACCTTGTCCACTGCAGTCTCGCACTTTCCCAACCAGCCGATTCTTCCTCTCGCTAGGGTCGCATTACCCACAAGGCAGCTGCGCCTGAAGCACCTGAAGCTCTTCTGAAGCTCCTCCGAGCACGAGCACCACCGGATAGAAGACCACCACCACAACTGCAGCCATGAGAATACGACTGCCCTTTGCAGGTGTGTGAGAACTATGGCGGGTCGTTTTTGGTGCAGAGCAAAAAAAGCATGCATATGAGGGCCGCCGACTAATATCTCGCAGGCATCTTTTTCCTGCTGCTGCTGCTCGCCGGCTATGCCGGTCTCAGCTCGCTGCAGCTCGGCGACATTGTCAACGACAAAATTCTGCACTTTGTGACATTCTTCCTCTTGACCGTCGCCTTCTACTGGATCGTCGATACCAGCCGCCGACGCACACTCAACATGGCGCTCGCAGTGTGCACGGGCGGCTTGGGTGTCGGGTCCGAGGTGCTGCAGGCGCTGCTGCCCGACAACGGCCGCGTCTTTGACGGCATGGACATTGTAGCCAACGTGCTGGGCAGCCTCGCAGCGCTGGGTCTGTGCTCATGGTACCACAAGCGGATGCTGGAGCGCAAGCGGCACCGCAAATACGCGGCGGTGCCGGGTGAAGAGGGCCACGACGAAGAGGGCCTGGCGGACACGTCGGTCGTCGACATTGAGCTCGGGGAAGGCGTGGCCAGCCAATCGACGATCCTTCATGACGGAGGCGACGGCGAGGTGGTGGGCACATATGCGCCTGCCAAGCCTTCGGCACCACCCGCCGCTGTGATGACGACACCGACGGCTGGTGTCGCGGCAACTTCTTCCGCGGCGGCCCGGGGCACAACACTTGAGGAAGAGCTCGACAACTGGGATGAAAACGCCGAGGACAACTGGGACGACGACACGGGCGATATTGGCGAGGGCAGCGGGCCGGCGAAAAAACGGACAGATTAAGGTGGCGTGGGTTTACATCGCACTGCTTATGTTACTGTCCCTTTTTGCTGTGAAATGTATGTCGCGTTGATGATTGGCGCCACCCTTTTTTTTACTCAAAATCTCTTTGCACTTTTTACGCTTCTCATGTTACTGGATGTCCTGTATTTTGAAACCAACTCGGAAACACGGCGTTCGTCTGGTCACATTCTGTTTTCACGTATTATGGCGCCAAGGTTAAGAATGATGTATTTGAATGAAGTATGCATTTCATTTATATCCCCTCAACTTGAGGGAACAAGAGAAACCATCTATTAATGTTACCGCCCAAGGTACTTGTGAGTCAATGTGGAAAGTACGTCCTAGCATTACGTTTACCAACCGAATGATTCATTGTGCCACCACACCGACCGGCCCCGATGCACCCAGGTAGCTACCGCTGCCCGGAGATCCTGTACCAAGGCCGCCGGCCCACACACCAACACGGCAACACGCTCTTCGCTGCCATGGCGGAACACATCGTCAACGATCTGATGGAAATCAGGCCGCTGTCGGTTTGATCCCCCGGGCGGAACAAACCGGCTGTGTGGGGAGGGAGGCGGGCGACGGTCACGGGGAGATGTTGCCTGCTGGTCCCGGCGAAGCGTGGTCAACTCGACAGCCGCTTCGGCGGCGCTGCCCGTTGCTCCTATCCCTGGTCCTGCCCCGCCTGTCAAGAAGATGTGCACATTGCGGTCCTGCAGCAAGCTGCGACCACTCCCGTCCTGGCCCGATACGACGGCCCAGGTAGCGTCGCCCGCACCGCGAACAGACCAAACAAGATCGACCTTGAGACTGCCGCCATTTGCGGTCGCAGCGGCCTCGTCGATGATGGATCGGTAAAGCGGGACGACAAAGGTGGCGCCAACGCCACCAGTGACCAGCAGAATACGATCAAAGTTGTGAGGTGTCAGTTCGGGAAAGTAGGCCGACGAACCGTATGGCCCCTCAAGGTTGACGGGGATGGTAGCGGCTCCGGTGCTCGCCGAGGTGTCTAATTCACGGCGTGAGATTGTGGGAATGGCCGGGGCCGTTTCGTCGCCACTGTCCTCCTCGGCTTCATCGCCTCCATCTTTGGGGAGTTGAACAGGGCGAGCGTGCCGAGAGAGTGCCGCCGACATCGGGCCCTTACGAGCGCGAACCACAAGGGTCAAGTCGCTTGTCTGCTCGTTGACGGCGGCAATGGTAAAGGGGTTGAAGAGAAACTCAAAGAGAATGTACGTCGGGGACAGCAGATTTGTCGACGGCCGCGCCGCGCCAGGGAGGCTCATGTACACATGACTACCAGGGTGCTTGCGAAACGTCTCCAGCTTGGAGAACGGAATGGGTGCCGTTAGTCTGACAAGTTGTGTACCCGGGATTGTCTCGATGCGTGCTTCTGTCGTCACCGTGTGGACCTTGCGCAGAGTCAGGTCGGCGATAAGCAACAGCAGCGCAGCGGCAACGTAGTTGCTGGCATGTCTTGCGTGGAACAGGACCAGGACGGGGAGCACGAAGGCGACGGCAATGTGCGTGATAAAGAACACGCGGTACGACCAGCGGCGTACAAAGGAAAGTGCGGTCGTGGTGAGCAGCGTCATGCTAAAAATAGCGGCCAGACCCAAAGCGACAACGGGCCGCAGGAGGCGCGGCCAGAAGTTGCCCATATAGGCAAAGAAGTTGAGGTAAAAGACAGCATGCAGAAGCAGCAGGGTGTAGACGATGGCGCCCAACACGCGGTGCCAGCGGTTGACCTGCTCGTGAGAGGTGCCGAAGATGGCCAGCACCGGGCTGACATGGCGCAGAACCAGGATGTACTGCAAAGGCAACTGCGAGATACCGACAATACCAAAGCGTTTTGTGAGATGCATGTAGTCTGGGTGTGTTAGTATTGAGCTTCAAGGATATCCGACAAAATGAGTGACACAAGAGGCACACCTACCTCGTCCAGTCCCGACAATACACAGCACCAACAAGACGGTCATCCACAAGCCGCCGCCCACCCATAGGTCACGCTGTCCGAGGCCCTGCCCAAAGACCACGACGTCGTCCGACATCCACCACTTGGCACGGCGATACCACGTCTCCCAGCTGCCACGGGCCGTCAGCCGGCGCGACTTGAGCGAGGGCGAGTCGGGGATGACGTCGTAGCGGGCATTGGACGACGACGATCCTGCCGAGCCCGCAGAGGAGCCACTGCGGCTTTGGGCATAGCGCGTCCGGACAAAGGCCACAGTCCACAGGGCGATGCGCACGAGCAGCATCACGACCATCGGCGATGCGGAAAACAGCGCGCCGTAGTGGCCATAGCGGTCGAGGACCAGGCGACGGGCCTGGCGCTCCTCGTGGCTCAGTTCCAGGAACTCCCACGGCCACGCCATGCCTGTTGACGTTGTGAGACGGGAGAAACGATGCGGGGTGGGAGAGGCGAAGCGATGCGGGATAGGCGTTGCGAGGGAAGGAAAGCAAGATAATCTGTCAGCCGCTCACAGCAACACCATGATAAGATGAGGATTGTTGCTTTTGCGCTGTGCCTGCTTTTGTTGTCGCTGCTGTGTTTTCTTTCGGTATTTTCTGTCTTTTGAACCCGTTCTTGTTTTGAGTCAACTTTTTGAACCGTTTTCACTTGTCTCGGGTTCAATTGACGGCAGCCTGAGTGTGCAAAGCTGTTGATAGCTGCCCTCCTGGAAAAGATGCCATCTTGCAACAAGATCCGAGCGGCTGGCAGTGGCTGTCTTTGGTCTCTTAGCTGGGACGGAGCTCGGTGCTTTCGCGGGTCGCTCCTACCGCCAAAAATCGTCGAGATTGCGTGCGCCAAATCGGCCATTTCCAGGGGAGCTGGCGTAGAAACTGCTGCTGATTGGCTGCTCTGGTCGCCAACGTCCTATCGCACAAGACCTGTCCAGTTTACGGGCGGGCAGGAGCCGCCTGCGCGGCTCGCATGTGCCGCTGGAGGCCAGCGGAGTGCTAATTACCTGCCCCTGATTTGTAACGTAATAGACGTCGGTGTCCGACTCGGGCCAACTGGGAAAGAGCTCTGGGTCTCTCTTGACGACTTTCCACATTAGGAAAGCACACAGAGCTCTCCTATCATCGGAGCGCAGGGCCCAAAAATACAAGACGCATCGATTTTGTCCATCTTCCGTCCCGAAGCACAGAAAAAACGAAACACCCAGTCTTGCCACAAACGAAGAATGCAAGCGCATGCCGTAGAACAGAGCGATGCTTCTCGCGGGCCCACTGTCGGCTGCGGATAAGCCGCGCGCTCTCGCTGTGCGCCGCCATGGCGTAGCACTGCATAAAAGAGATTCAATAGACTTTTCTTCTCGCCATCCCCTCGGCAGCTTCATCCAACTTCTTTTACTCTCACTTCTCGTCCATTCTACAAGTATTCTACAGTTGCTCTCTCGTCCACCACCGCCCGCCAAAATGCCATCCAAAGAAGTTGTCCTCACGGGCAATGCGCCGGCCCCCCTGCCTATCCTCTCGCAGGCCATCAAGTCGAATGGCATGGTCTACTGCTCTGGCCAGGTCGGCACCGATCCCAAGACCGGCCAGATGGCGGAGGGCACTGTCCAGGACCGGACGGTGCGTCAAATTGTGGCGAGAGCGCGAACGGGACAGACATGGCAGACGTGAGGGACAAGTAGAAGCTAACAGGCAGCAGAGACAAGTCTTGAGAAACCTCAGTGCCGTCCTCGAGGCTGCCGGCACGAGCCTGGACAACGTTGTCAAGGTCAACATCTTCCTTGTGTCGATGGCCGACTTTGCCGCTGTCAACGAGGTCTACGCGGAGTTCTTCAGCTCAGACCCGAAGCCGGTGCGTTGTTGTTGTGCACATTCTTTATCTTTTGACCAGCGCTGTCCATGTTGCTAACAATGCCGCCGCTCAGTGCCGAACATGTGTTGCTGTGCACCAATTGCCCCGCGGAACGGACGTTGAGATCGAGTGCACTGCAGCTTTGTAGAGAAGAGTACAGCTTTGTAGAGACTGTCTTCTCTTAGTTTGGAGTGTTCTGCTACGACCAGGTTTCTGTTTAAGAGATACTGGCACGCATCACCTCGCAGCTTCGATATTCTGCTGCCAATCTGAAGTATATTTCTAAACAGTCCATGGCCAATTTTATGGGTCTTTGATTGCCCACCATGCGTGCTGTATCTTACGAAAGAGTTCAAGCCCGAGATCGTGCAAATATCATTAAATCACCAAAATATCTGCTAAACACACTATACAAGGCAGGCCACGGAAGCCCCTCAAAAGCAAGCAGTTGTCTGTGAAAGTTGTTGCGGAGAATATAGAAATGAAATCTTCTTTACGTTAGAGCGCATCCATACATCGCTACACTTGACGATGAACACCAATTGTGCATACAAATATCTCTCCGTATCGTATTGCTGATATCTGCAAATATGTTACGTGGTACACTAACACGTCCCTTGAAGCGTTAAAGGTGACGCCCAAGACACCCTGACGTAAGAACGCGCTTACCCGCTTTATTCTACCCCAGACGGTTTTTTTTTAGCTTTTTTATTTGCTCCTGTCCAGGCACCCAAAAAATTATTACAGCGTCGTCCTTCTGTCCTCTTTCATCTCCAACATCTTCGAGGACGAGACCAAGCCTCGGCCCACGACCATCGACTCCCATATCTCCCCAACAGGTGATGCCATGACACCCGCAACGCAATTGTGCGCTGCTCGCGCCTCCATGCCCTTCCCCATCGGCAATGGCCGCACACTCGCGACCGCCGCCTCCGGCAAGCCGTTGGGCTTCATGCGCTCTGTAGTGGCCGCCTACAGCAGCAGCTACCACAACAGCGCCCGGCCGCTCTCAACGCGCACTACGCCCACGACGCCGATGGCGACCACGCACACACGCACGCGATGCACACCGGCGTCCCTGTTTGCGGCCCCTCTCTCTCGCCCTGCGTCTACCTCCCCGACCTCCCACTCCGACTCCAGCGCCGCCGTCGCCGTCACAGCCTCCTCCCTCACGCCCTCCGCGGCCAACCCTCCACACACCACGCGCCCGCCGCCGCTGACGCTGCCCGAACGGAAGCCCGATGCATCGACGTTTAGCTACCTGCTAGCCACCGGCAAGGCCTACCTCGCCTTCTACAAGACGGGGCTGCGGTATCTGTTTGCCAACACGAAGCTGGTGCGTGCCATGGACGCCAACAGCGACACCGCCGACGCTGTCAAAGCAGGGCACGCGACCCGGTCCGACCTGTTGCTGCGCCGCCGCTGGGGCCACGACATGCGCCGCCTGCCGCTGTTTGGCCTGCTGCTGCTGATCTGCGGCGAGTTCACGCCGTTTGTCGTGCTGGTGTTCCCGCACGTGGTGCCGTACCCGTGCCGGATCCCCAAGCAGGTCGAGCAGCTGCGGCGCAAGGTCGAGGTGCGGCGGCAGGACGCCTTCAAGGCGTACGAGGAGACAGCGGCGGCAGCGGTGTCGGAGACTCCTGCACTGGACCCACGCGCAAAGGCTGCCACAGACGTCCTCATCAGCCGCAGCCTGGGCCTGGTGGCGCCCTTCTGGGACCGCATTGGCCTTCTCAGCGCCGCGCCGGGTCTCGCCCACCGGGCTGTCGAGCGCCGTCTCGCCTTCTTGATCGAAGACGACACACTGCTCCGCCAGGCCGGCGGCGTGCCTGCACTGGAGCCCGAAGAGGTGCTCCTGGCCGGCGCCGACCGTGGCCTCGACGTGCTTGGCCAAGACGAGGGCCGGCTGCGGGAGGAGCTGGTGCGGTGGCTGCAGCTAACACGGCTGCAGAGCACCGACGGTGAAAATGCCCACGTCCACCAGCAGATGCTGACCCTGCTGACGAAGCGACCGGAGGCGTGGCCGCTGAAGTAGGGGCAGCACATGGTAGATTCTTGCCGCATTAGCATGTGGCACGTTTCTTGTATTATATTCCTACACCGCGATGTATTGTTGTTATCCTGCATTTATACAACAAAGAGGCATAAAAATCTGGAGGAGGCCGAGGGAGCATCTCTGGATGGACAGAGAGGCAGCACGGATATGGGGCAACTTACAGCACGCATTATTACACCGGCATGCAATGGGATTTAAAAAGCACCTCCCTGGGAGATACATATACGGAACGGGGTTTGCGTCACTCACTTCATATTTCTTATTGTTTTCTTTTCATATTTTTAGAAACCCTTTTATTTCCATTCCACTACATTCAATCATTTACTACATTGATCCGCGTGCTGAGAGGTATTATTTAGATTTTGTCCCAACGTATCTATCGATCTCCGCATCAACTGCAATCGGATCAGATAGTCTCACTGCCGGGACTTGGCAAAATAGGCCATGATAGCCTGAACAGACTGCTCGTCGGCCCCCTGGGGCGCGGCCGGTTGGTACGCGGCCGCTGCAGGGTACACTGCAGGCACACCTGCGGCATAGGGAGCAGACGTTGACCCATAGGCAGGCGGTGCAGAGGGGGCCGGTGCAGCTCCCGCACCGAGAGTGCTTAACAGGGCCGCGAGCTGAGCTTGCTGTGCAGCATTGGCAGGTGCCGCATACTGAGCAGCCGGAGGGGGCTGTCCATAACTCGCGGGAGGAGGGACGGTAGCAGGGGCGGCTTGCGGTACTTGCATTGCACCAAGGAGCTGGGCTAGTGTGGCATTGTCAAGCTGGCCAACCAGTGAAGCCAAGTCAATACCATTACTGGGTACGACTGCGGCAGCCGGAGGAGCAGAGGAATATCCTGCAGCTGGCGGAGGTGCATATTGCTGACCATAGCTAAGTGGGCCTTGGTGGCCCTGTGAGTAAGGCGGTTGGTGTGGCGGATATTGCTGGGGTTGTTGGGCCACAGCGGCAGACTTGGCTCTGAGAACAACATCGGCGGCGACTGATGGAGCGAGGTCTTGATACCCGTCAAACCGCACGTTGCTAACGCCGGCTGAACGGTTGAAAACCTGTACAGGGATTTTGCCATTGGCCTGTGCCTTACGGTCCAGATCAACAACGGCAAAGACACCCTCTAGGACGTGTACTTGTATGATGGAGTCGCGCGGCGGTGTGTGCGGCGTCAAGAGTATGACATCCGTCCTCAGACCGCGCTCAATAAACGGGGCCTGTGCCCACTTTATGAAATCGCGGTCCAGCCCTTGTGCAACAAGGAATTGAACGTCGGGCACATCCCCGCCATACCGGGTCTTCAGAGCATCCAGGCTGCCGCGGCCACTATCGTTCCTACTCCGGCCATATGGACTTGGCGAGCGACGAGAACGGTAGCCTTTGCTGCCATCTTCATGACTACCATGTCGATTCGGCGATCGCGAGCGGTCTCGGGATCGGTGGCTATAGTCGTCGTGGCCACCCCGATTCCGGCCGTACGAGTCGTTCTGGTCACGATCTTGGCGGGGAGACATGCCATGTCCGTCGTGTGAGCCTGCATAGTGGTCGTCTTTCGGGCGACGGCCGTTACCCTGGCCGCGACCATCATAGCGGTCTCCTTCCCGGTCCCGGCCACCTCGGGTCCTCGTCCGCTCAGGTGAACGATCTTTGCCGCCGCGCGCGCGGTCCCGCTCACGGCCACCTTGTTCACTATCCCGTTCGCGACCTTTCTCTTTCTTTTGAAGTTTCGATATCTCCAAATCTGTGCTAGTATTAGCAATCCGCATTCAGAATTACAAGGAAAGGGATGGGAGGGGGGGCGGGGGCTATTACGTACGGATCTTTCGTCCCCGGATCTCAGTGCCTTCAAGCTCCCTCATCGCAGCCGAAGCCTCGGCCACCGAATGATACTGAACAAATCCATACGCAGACTTAATAGCAATCTGTGCAAGGCGCCCATAGCGGTGAAACTGCTCGAAGACGTCCCGTTTGCTGACTCTCTCCTGCGACAAATTACCTGTACGCAAGTTAGATGTCTCCTCGAGAATGGCAGGGAGTATAATAAAGTCCCAGTAACATACCAACAAACATGCGCGAGCCTTCAGGGAACGCTTCCCATTTGCCCTCCGCAACGTGTATTTTCTCCTCGTTAAGAAACGCTTGGTAGGCCCGGTCTACAGCGGCCTTATCACGTGTGTTGTTCGCTTGGCGAGGAGCAGTCGGGGGCTGGCCCTGGGCAACTCGAGCAGCCTGCCCGCGTCGGCCACCAGCAGCCGCTGGGAAAAGCGGAGGGGAGCCGAGAGGAACGGCGCTGCCCATGGTCCCAGGTGGGCCAGCCGCAGGTGCGTTAGGAAGGGTAGAGTTGTTTGCATATCTCCCAGTCATACGCGCAGGACCGGTGGGTGGCCGCGAGAAGGGGTTGGAAGGGCCTTTGGGTGCTCCAATGGGGGCCTGGGACGCCGCAACTGGCGGCTGAGCAGCATCGGCTGAAATGGCATCGATCATCTTGTCAAAATCAATCCCCGGGCCTTTGTCATTTGCCGTGGAACGGGCCCTTTCGTCTGCATCCACAGAAGTTGCCGAAGTGGCCTGGGCCTGGATAGAAGACGTGAACGACGATTCCGTAGGGGCATTGGGTTGGATTTCACCTGGCTCTCCGGTGTCAAGCATAGCGATGTCATCAATGTAGGGAAGAGGGGATGCGGTACTGGCAGCGGCTGGGGCCGATGCAGGAGAATCCTCGGCATCATCATCAACATCAGCAGTGGGGAGATAAGCATCATGAGCATCTTCGACATCTTCGACGTCGTCGGCATCATTTGACGGAAGTGCCGCGACAGTCTCCGATCCAGCCGCGGCCGAGGCGGGCGGTGATGATGCATCAGCAGGAACATCAGAGGCTTCTGAAGGCTCATCGGCGGTGGTAACAACACTTCCTTGGTCTGCGTGAGGCTCGGGCTCTTCCTTTGCAGCTTGTACAGTGACCTCTGCGGATTCTGCATCGGGCGCAGCTTCGTCCGTCGACGGTGGCGGTAATTCTGGCGAGTCTTCTCTGACTTCAGCCTTGCCTTCATCGACACCATCGGCAGCGCCAACGTCATCGGCATTGCCATCGCTGCCAGCATCGAGGGCACTACTAGCAGAGGCCCCGTCACTTTCATCGACACCGTCGGCATCGGCTTCATCCGTCGCGTCATTCACTTCGTTTGATTCGTCTTCTTCGGCCACGACGACGGCGGATTCGGCCTTGGACGAGACTTCACCTTCGCTATACAGATCGGCATTGTCATCTTCTGGGATTTCCCCGTCGTCAAGAGCACCATCGACGTCGGCCGGGGCATCATTGAAGACAGCATCGGGAGCTCGCCCGGCCTCGTCGGGAAGCGCTTCGGGTGTTGTGGACATCGTGGAAGAGAGGAGTGTGCGACGATGTAGGTGAAAAGATAAAGAATACGATGAGGGTCGGATGACTTCTCCAATAGACTCAAAGACAGAAGAATTGCGGCAGGGGAGCCGCTTGCGAGGGAGCGCCAAAACAGGGCTGGTGTGCTGCAGACAACACAAAGGCGATGAAAAAGTGAGGCGAGGCAATATCTTGGGATGCGCGGGCGCTGACTGCACTGCACAGAGGCAGGTCTTACGACGGAAGGGCGTTTGGTGCTTGTGGATTTGCAGGACAGGCGATTCACAAGGAAGAAAGAGCAATGGGCGTGAGATGGGCAGAAGGAGCAAGACGACGCGGGTCTTTGTGTTACGCAAAGAACAAGGAAACAGCGGGTCTAAGTAGGAGGCGGGCCAGGAGAGGCAGGAGCGATTGCAGCTTCGTTTGCGAACAAGGAAGGCGCGATGATGCGTGCGCGAGGATGCGCGAGACAGACGGCGAGAGGAAAAGAGCGACTTGCGCAAATTACGTATTATGTGGAAAGAGACAAGAAACGTTCGCGAGACGAGAATCGAAGGAAGAGGAAAGAAAAGGCGCGATGGCGACGACGTTGGCGATGCTCCGTGAATTGGGTGGCAGCAGAAACGGACGTGTCGGGCGGACAGATGGGCAGTTTGGGTTGTATTGGGAAGGAAGCCGAGAGAAAATGGAAAGAGGGGAGAAGCATTGAGATGGGCTGAAGAAAGCTATGGAAAAAAGAGCCAGCCACTCGCAACTAACGCCGATCAGCATCAATTAGCCGACAGCCGCACTAATAGGCACCAAGCGCTGCCTGTAGCACTCTGCAACAGTCCAGCATTAATATTCCTCAACAGCATTCCGTGACCATAATGAAAAATTCACTTTTTCAAAACTCAACTGGCAAACCAACAATCATGCATTTTTATCTAAATATCTTGCTCCTAAAACGGCTACCATGCTCAAGCATATGTCATCACAAACCGCTGAATTGCACCTACACGGGCACTGCCGCCGCCGCCGCCAGTGCCGTCTCGAAACACGCCCGCAATGCGCCCTCCTCCTCCAACCCGACGCTGACCCGGATCAGGTCCGGGTCGACACCCAGGCCGGCACACCAGTCCAGCTCCTGGTAGTGCGCTAGAACGACATAGGGCGATGTCAGCGTGAAATTTGTGCCCAGCGAGGGGCCCTTGGCCGTCTCGACAGCGTCGTAAAAGGCGATGGCCTGGGCCTGGGTTTGGAAGCTAAACGACAGCAGGCCGCCGTAGCCGCCGATGCGGTGGGCCCCGCTGGCGGTGGCGGGGCCATCCAACGTGGCACCGATGCGGCAGGCCTCGTAGTTGGCACGCGAGGGGCTGTACTTGGGGTAGTTGAGCTGCTTGACAACGGGGCTCGCGAGCAGGACGTCGCAGATGGTCTGGGCGTTGGCATTGATGCGATCGACGCGCGTGGCGAAGTCGCGGCTGTTGCGCTCCATGAAGATGGCATCCTCGGGCCAGTAGGAGTCCGGGTCGTACTCGGCGGTAGCAGCCTCCTTGAGCTTGGCGTACAGCGTCTTCTGCTGGCGGTTCAGCACCAGGCTGCCGCCCATGACGTTGCAGTCGCCGGAGAAGATTTTGGTCAGACTGCTGACGACGATGTCGGCAAAGGGCAGCACATTGACATTGGCAAAAGTGCCGATGGTCTCGTCGACTACCACAGCAAAGTCGTACTCGTCGGCCAGCTTGCGAATGCGGCCTAGGTTGGGGCACGTCAGCAGCGGGTTGCCCGGGAACTCGCAGAAGAGGCCGAGGAAGCGCTCGCCCTCCTTGAGGCGCTTCTCGAGGTCATCCAGGTCGGCTTCCGACGCGTGGCCGTAGAACAGGCAGCCGGCGCCAAACTTTTGTAGGATCTTAAGCGTGTCGACGTAGGGGAAACCGAAGTTGATGCTCTGGAGGTTGGCGCGATCCGGACGCGCGCGCAGCAGGAACCGGTGGGCATTGAAGATAGCGTTCATGCCACATGGCACCAGGTACACATCGTCCTGTTGGACGTCCGCAACGCCACGGAAGTTCGCGTCGATAGTGGTTGAAGCCGGCGGGCTGTGTTCGAGGTCCACATCGTTGTCGGCCGTCATGGCGCCAGTGATTCGCCGCAGGATGGCAGACTTGGCGCGGCGCATAAACGACAGGTCGAGGTTACGGCCAAAGCGCTCCTCCAGGAATCGTGCCGTCTCGTCCTCATCTTCGTCGCCAGCGCCGCCGTTTGGCGAAGCAGGACGGCCGTTGCTATGGCCGTTGCTGTGTCCATTGGTGGCCGGGGTAGAGGCGGTTGTGCTCGATGACACGGCGGGTGCTGCCACATTCTCACCCTGGGACATGGGCCGGCGATACCGTTTGGGGCCACGGAACGGCTTCATGCCAGCCAAGGCCGGGGGTGTTGGGCTCGGGGTAGAAGCAGGGGCCACCGCAGCTGGAGTGGCAGCACTGGGACCCGTGCCGTCGTCTTCCACGCGCACCAACAGTCCCTCGCTGAACAGCTTATGGCAGTATTCAGCACGACGGCTTGACACACCATCACCGGAATGTTGCCAGTATTGCTTGCCCAAGGCGAACGCGTCCGGGTGCATGATAACAGCCGAGATGGTCGGCGCCAGAGTCCGAAGCGCCGCGCTCTCCGGTTTGGACGCGTCCAGAGCCAGGTGGACAACGGAGAGCCCCTCTAGAGACGATGGCTCCGTGGCATAGTTCTCGATGAAGGCCCGACACCGCGATGCGGCGGCACGGCTGGGGAAAAGAATGGCTGTCTGGCCGGGCTGGCCAAACCGCTCAGTGACGCTCGCGGCAAACGCCTTGATGAGATTGTGAATGAAGAATCTGTGCAGTGTTAGCGATTTTTTGGCTGCTGTCAAAACGAGTGTTCCAAGGGACATTGCTTTACGCCGTGCAGCGATACATACCTTGGGTAGCCGGTGACCATCTTTGAGAGAACCCATGACTCGCCCTCCTCGTAGCCAACATTTGACTTCCAGGTCGGTAGAGACACGCTCACGGCCTTGTGCAATAAAGTCAGCAATGTGTTCCATGCCCCACGATGATCTATCACATCATTGCGTATGAAGAGTAAAACTTACATGAGCCGTGTCGGGCGGAATGGACTCGCCCAGCCCAATGGAAGGCATGTTTGAGTCAGATGTGAGGGTGTGAATATGGCGTGCGTATAAGACAGAAGATGGGATGAAAGGGGTCCCAGCGGCACAGGGTCTCGGTTTGAATTCGGCGGTGCCCAAACTTTTCTGATCGGTGCTCTCCGATACGGACGAATTGAGCTGTGTGAAAGAGGTAGCCAAGTTGTCTGAGACAGGCGAGAGAAGTTGGTCACTGGCAAGAAGCAAAACAGTGAGTAGACGTGGGGGAGGAAGCAGATGGGAAAATGGGGTTGCGCCAGAGGTTGCTATCCACAAAGAGGGCCAGCGTCGATAAAGAAAAAAAAGTAGTGCCGGACCCAAAAGGAGACGAAGCTGTTTGGAGGAGACGGGGGGCGGATCGCACGGGGGGTAGTTGGAGTGTTGGTCATGTGAGTCAACGCTTGCTGTTCCAATGCGGGTATTCTTGCGGTGCAAATGCGACCGGTCGCTCTTTCTCATCACCCTCTACATTGCAACCGATGATGCACCATGACGCTGCGGTGTGTCCGTTGCACCCGTTGTTGCTGAGCTGTCAGGCGTTGCACTCTTTTATTTTCTTGTTGGGATACACGAGCTACGGTCCAATGTTTTTTACTATTTATTTTGCAGTATTCTACCCTTTTTTTATCCTATTTCCCCTCGCACTCTCCCCTGTTGCCCGTTTTCTGCCCCTTCTCAGGGAGGACGACGGAAGGCGGCTAAGAAAAAATTAGCTCCTCTGCCGGCCATCGGAGGCGACATCCTTAACCACCTCCCGTTTTGCTGAATATCGCTGTAACCTATTATTTCCTGTCCTGTCTATTGGTATCACTCCAAAAAAGGCCACAAAGCCGGTACCAGGTTGATTATTCTACATGTCCTTGTGTTCGTGTCCTATTTTGGTGTCGCTATGCTGTGATAACAGAACGCATCTCACGAATGACGATGGCTTCGCATCCTGGTTGCTGTGCCTGTCTGCGCGCTTACCCAGTCAGCACCATCAGCCACGCCGGAGGATCTCACCATCTTATGTGCCTGATATGATTGCGGGAGCACTTCCCTCGGCTTTCGTCAAGCCGGCTTATTATATTTACTTTTACTTCATCTACCCCACGCTGGAAGACACCTTAAGCGCCCGTCAGCACACGCGCGGGATGCGCGTGCGGGATGCCAAAAAAAAACGTCAAAACACGGGGAGTACGAAAATTCCCTGCGTGCGGGGACAAGGCGCCATCATCCAGCCTGCTCAAGGCACATCATAGCACACAGGAGCAATAGCCACAAAAGGAATGCAGTGTAAACGATCGTGTCTCATTGTAACGAAGCAAATAGCACAAGCGGCCAAGATCCAATGAAGATGGTTGCCGCAGTTCGTTTCCTGTGCTGGAAGGATGGCAGCCGTCCAACCGCTCCAAAGTGTTTGTCATGTCGATACAGATTGCTCTGTTTAAAATGTAAAGTAATACAGCCAAAGAAAAAAAATAATAAGAAGAAAAGCGTCTCTCGTTCTCTTCTCACCCATCAAAGTATGTAGGTGCGGTATGTTCGTGCGCGAAAGGAAAGAGAAAGGGAAGAAAATCCAAATCGTGATCATGAAAAGTAAGATCCAAAATAAGCTCCAAATATGGCCCAATGAACCAATGGCTCCCAAATGCCAAACTAAACGAGAGTGATACCGAAGGCATAGTAGCCTGCACCCAAAAACAAAACAAAAAAGTCCCAATATGCCTACCCAAAAGTAAAAACACTTATAAAAACATTAACAGAGTCAAAGGGTCTGGCAAGCAGAGGCCCCGACATATAAAGTAATAAAACAAGCCGGCGAGCAGCTTAGCGGTGGTGCCGCCGACTGCGGCTGCGGCTGCCCACACAGCTGATGCTGTCACTTGGTGCAACGCTGTCGTTATCTTCGTCATCGTACAAAAAGCGGTTGTCGTCGGCAAATCGATCATCCTCTTCCCAGTGCGCAAAGCTGCTACCAGCGCCGCTCGCAGGCAGGGGTACATTGCGCGCCGACATGTAACTGCCGGAGCGGCTGATGCCCTGCCGCACCGGAGCACTGCGGCTCGCGTTGGGTGGCGCCGGTGGCAGCCGGCTGCCCCCAGTGCCACTTCCGCGGACGGTACGATGGCTGCGGGCACCGGAGACATAACTGTCTCGTTCACCGCGGTCCACGGGCTCGGCAACATGGTAGTCGTAGGTGGAGCCGCGGCGGGAAGAGGAAAGAGCGTGTGGGGGAAGACCTGACGGCCCGTGCCGAGAGGAAATGTAGCTGCCGCCACCGCGAATCTCACCGTCTGAGATCATAAGGGGTGAGCGGTCATACGCGGCTTCGCTGCGGGCCCGCGAACCGGAGCCGCTAACCGACCCACCACTAGGCCGGTACTGGCGGGACGAAGCGAGCCGACCGCGGCTGCCGTCGTATTCATACACGTCTTCAACTTCACGGGTCTCCTTCTGAGACCGTCCGCGCATGCCGCCGTCGTGGCCGCCGTACCGGCTTCCTGAGTATTCCTGGTACGAGTCTGGGAAGGTGGACCGCCGCTGAAACGAGGGGACGGCTGTGGCATCGTCGTACTCGTGGCCACGCGAGGAACTGCTGCGCGAACGGGAACTGCTGCGCATGACAGAATAGGTAATGGCAGCGCCGGCGGCGGCGCCGACAGCGGCCATGCCGAGCATGCCAGCAGCGCTCATGCCCTTGAACGACTCGCGCGATGAGTAGCGGGACGAGGACGGCACCTCGTACGAGGCTGCCGATGTGGAGGTGGCACTCCGGCGCAGAGTGGCCGTGCGGCCGCTGCCGCCGTGGTAGCGGCTAGAAGAGGAGGGCGGAGCGGCATCGTGGTAGCTGTATTCGTAAGAGCTCGGCATCTCGCGATACCGGGACCCGCTGCCAGAGCGGGTACTGAAGAGCTCGGTAGAGGGCGTGTCGTATGAATAATACAAGACCCGATTGGAGTCGTAGTCGTAGTCGTGTGCTGAGCGGTGCCTAGAAGGCGATGATCCGCCGTGATAAGACGGATAGCTGTAGGATGCCGGTAAATAGGCAACCTCCATGGTATTGCCGTCGAAATCCGTGACACGGGCGCAGATGTCGCTCAGTTCAAGAGGTGCAGCGGTGGCGGCGGCAGCTCCAATGGTAGTGGCAGAATCGCTCTCGAGACTGGCTCGGGTTCCAATGACGGCTGCAGACCGGGGAAAGGCCGTCAGAGCAGCTGCATGGAAGTCGTTGACGGCGTCGAGAGAATCGGCGGCGAGAACAAGGTGTGATGTTCGCAGCGGCTTGTCTTGTGTCGGGGCGACCTGGCGAATCTGGAAAAAGGCCTCTTTGGAGTCAACAGAACCATATGTGAGTGCTGGCTGTGCTATCGAGAGGGCGGTGGAGCGGTTCGGTTCTAGTTTTAAAGAAAACAATGACGGTGTTGACGGTGTTGACGAAATTTGAGGAAGACCAGGCAGCGACGCGAGGTAGTGAATATTCAAGGGCTGGGAGATTGCGGAGTAAAAGGACGAAGCCGAAGACAGACGGCTAACCTCGAGAACGGGCAACATGGGAATGACGAGGAGGAGGTCTCAAGATATGTAAGTGCGTTTTAGGGGAATGAGTGACAAGAAGGAAACCAGAGCTACCGTCTTCTGACCAAGCGCTGGGGATCGACCGGGGGGGTGTGGGTGTGCAACCTTGGTGTGGTAGCGGAAAGGGGAAGGGGGGCAGGCCGGATTCTCAGCGGCAAAAGTGATAATACCGCGTATGGATTATCAGTGAGGTAAAAGGGTGGTGTGGGCAAGGGGGAGTGGATCGGCCTTGGCTAGGCCAGGTTCAGGAAGGAAAAGCGAAGGGCAACAGCAGCTCAAACACGCGGTCTTCCAGCGGTGGCCAGCAGGCACCAGGGAAGAGAAGGGCAGAAAGAGGGCAACGGCGGGCAAAAGAAACGGGGCTGTTGCGGGTGAGCTGAGGCGAGAGGGCTGTGCAGGTTGTTCGCTGGGGCGGCCCTGTGGCGACTGGATGGGGGTCGTTTTGATTGTGCTGTTGAGGATGTTTTAGTGCTCTTTGCGATGTTAATGCCTCTTTCGGGTTTGGTCGTGCTGTTTCTCGAAAGAGAGAAAGAGAGTGCGAGAGTGTGACGGACGGCGATGGCACGGCAGGGGTGAAGGACGAGAGTATGTGATGAGACGCCCGTGAAGTCACAGGGCGGTTGTGCAACGCTCTGGTCTGGGTGCCGTGCGAGTCCGAATGTGTTTGAATGTCTTCGGTGCGGGTTCAAGTGCAGCTGCGTTTCTGCGACTGTCTTTTGACTTTTCTCCTTCTGCCTTTCTCGCTGGCTTATTGTTCTTTCTCGTCTTCTTGTTATGTTCACCTCTGTCTCTCTCACCAGCAGATGCCCTTCTCTTTATCTGCCTTTGTCCAACCTGTGTCCTCTCCAGACCGCAACTTCTGGCGGGTCTGGCTGCCAGCGCATTGCATTGTTGTGGTGGCTCCTGAGCATTCGCGCATGCCCAACTGTCTCGTCTCGGCGGCCGTGACTGGCCTTGTTTCCTTTGGGCCTTTCTGTCTCGAGGCCCGTCCAAGTGCCATACGGAGTACGTCGGGTCGATATTGTGTCGTCCAGAGCGGTACGGAATCGACAGGTTGGTGTGATGTGACGGCCTCTGACTCCTTGCTGCGTCGCTGGTTCGCCTCAGCACAGTCAATGCAGCCCTGCCTGAGTCGAATGGCGATAAAAAGAAAAGAAAAGAAAACAAAAGAAATC
Organism: Sporothrix dimorphospora; assembly: GCA_021397985.1. Taxonomy (NCBI): domain Eukaryota; kingdom Fungi; phylum Ascomycota; class Sordariomycetes; order Ophiostomatales; family Ophiostomataceae; genus Sporothrix; species Sporothrix dimorphospora. The sequence goes on along the minus strand of WOUA01000005.1, from coordinate 133,953 downwards.
ATCGGCCGAGGCATTCGATCGCAATGCGCCGCTGTGCCCCTCTGCGCATCGCCCACGCCGCCCGGCCGCTCGCCATGCGCCAGACATCCAGCCGTGCGGTTTCTGGGCGGCCAATGCGAACGATTCCGATTGTTTCCATCGCTCTTTCATCCGTGACATCCAGCTTCTTCCCCAAATGTTTTTCTTGCCCTTGTTCGACTCTTGCAGATTCGGCAGGGGTGCAGTAGCGCAGGCGGATTGAACGAAAGGATGGAAAAGACACAGGAGACGCACTGGAAATAGAGGGTGGGTGGGCGTAACCGGTTTTCGTATGGGTGTGCAGCCTCTTCGACAGATGCAAAAACAACCGCGAGAAAGGCGAGAAAGATGCGATAAGGTGCCAGGAATGCGGCAAAAGCGACTGGCGAGTAAAACATCAGGACCGACACACAACGGACGCTCTTTCTCTTTTCGGCCCAGTGTGGTTTGGTATCTTACGCTTCAATGTTCCAAAGCCTTCCACGCTCCTTCCGTTTCTTCGCGCCACATGTAAGACGCAGCCCTCGTATCCCACCAGAACGTGAGCAACAGCACTCCAATATCTGGCATCTCACAGCAGGGCAAGAGCGGTGCACACGCCCGCACGCAATCGCACGCGCAGCCTTTCAGCCAGCCAGTGACCAAAAGTAGCCGCCTTCGGAGGGGAGGGAATGTTAACAAGATGTCCAATGTCGCGCACGCTTCGTAACTCGCGCCTGCCGTATCTTATTCCAGAACCTGCATGCGCACGCGTCGCTTTGCCCATGCCTGTCTCACACGACACTGTTCAACGACCACCTGATCCTGCGTCTTTTCCCCTTTCCCTGTTTGGCGGTGCAGGATGCCAGGCACAAGGGCCGAGCACAGGACCAAGTAAGATACGGAGTGCATGAGAGAGAAAAGTCTCGTGTTTTGCTTTTGATTCTCGATTTCGTGACAGACACAAGAGAGCGCTGGGAACTCGCTGCCCATGTGCAGCCAAGCCAGGCCAGGCAGGTACGTCACGACGCGGGGATGCCTGGTCGCTCCTGCCTCAGCGTTTTGAGAGCTTGCAGCCACCTCTGTGAGGAATCGCACCTTCCTGATTCTGGCGACGATAACACTCCGTGTTCAACGACATACGACGTATCTTACAACATACATGTGTTCCTTTTGCCGGTCACCCTTTTAACCTCCATGAACACGCAACCGTTCCTCAAACGTATCTTACCCTTTAGCACCGTCTGTTAGTCCCGCCGTTGCCGATCAGGTATGAAAGAAAGCGGCAATAGCGACAGACCAACAGAAGGGCAGGGAAAGGGAGCTAGGCCGTTAACACAGCGGGCCGCCCAGCAAAGCGACACTAGCTTCAGACTCCAGAGCACGGGAATCACACGCTTCTGTTGAAACAGACAGACCAGATGGAAATGGTCTTTGCCCCCCGCACGCATCCTTCCCGTCCAGTGCGAATCTTCGGCGACCCTGACCCCCCCGGCTACTACCACGGGGCAAACAAAGTATTACAAGTAAAGTATCTAACAGAGCGCTCGGTAGGGGCAACAGGGGCAACCGAGAGGCAAAAAGGGAAGAAATTTACAGGACATGGCCTAGGCCCAGCCAGGCCCAGCCAGTGGCAGCCAGTGGCAGCCAGTGGGAGCCGGGGGGGGCAAAAAGAAGGACGTAATTAACCACCTTCCCGCCTCGTTCCCATCTTCCAGGCAGTGGCCGTGTCGGTCAAGTGTAAGACGTTGCACGCTGTAATCATCAGCCCGAAGGAGGCAGGAGGCAGGAGGCAGGAGACAGAAGGTAGACAGGAGGAAGGAACGAATGCGGGCACGGCACTCCCTCATTGATGACACGACCGGAGCTGCAGCGACGATATTCTTGTTCTCCATGTTGAGACCCAGTGCAGCTGGACCTCTGTGGCGGAGGGCTCAGCTGGCGAGGCGTGCTGAGAAGAGCCGAATGCAAAGGGCCAACCTGGGGCTGGTCGGCTATCATCTCAGTGGAGTGGTCGTCAGGCTGGGCCTGGCCTGACAAGATCAGGGCATGCTGATTAGAGATGCCGGGCCTCTTTGGGAGACCTGGCTTTGGGAGACCTAGCTATTGCAGCACCCGAGGGCAGGAGACAGCAGCACACGAGTCGACTACCCGAAACAGGCCTCATCTGACGAAAAGAGAAAGCGGGGCAGTGGCTGCCGAGAGGGAAGGACAAGAGGGAAGGAGGGGGACGAGGGGACATCTGGATCACATACAAACGCCCCTCGACCAATCAAAACGCCAAAGTGCAGTCCTGCCCAGAGTCCTGCCCCTCGCTCTGACCTCTCTTTCCCTCTCTGACCAGTGGCCACACTGCACTGCAAGCATGTGTCTTCCCACATGGTTGGCCAACAATCGGCGAGAAAAAACGACATGCGACAGAACAAAAGGAACGAAAATGACAGAAAATGACAGTAAAAGACAGAAAAGGACAGAAAAGAACAGGAAACTGAGAGAGCGGGCACCCGCCGGTCTAGCCAACCAGAGCATACACTCTTCATGCCAGCCAACGTGGCTTTTCGTGTCCTCTTGTCAGGCTTGTTTAGGTTGAAGATTTGCAACTTTGCTGCTGAATTTGCTTGCTTCTCGTGCATTTTGCCCTGCTGAGCTTGGCAGGATGAGCTCGGCGAGCTGTGACAGGTTCATGCTTGATGTGCACTTCCCACTAGGGCGGGCGGGCGTGTGCGAGAGGCCGCCATGGAACTAGTGGGCAACGACAGCTGGAGTGGAATGGGTCATGGAGACGCCAATATGGAAGAAAGAGACAGACAGTCGAGCCAGCGAGACAGCCTAAAGAGCTCCAATGACCTTGGCCAACACGACGATCGAAAAGAGGGCCGGCCACCGCTGAAGGGCCAAGAAAGAACGAACAGAGGAGACCAGCTCGACCAGCTCTCCTCATTCACGGCCGATCAAAAATGGGCCGTTGGCGAATGGCAACACGACGACCAGAATGACTGCGTTTGTGAGTTGACGAATGCCCCCGCCTGGGTATTTGTGCCCGGATTGTTGCCTCTCACCACGGCCCACGGTGCAGCGTATCATTGACCACATGGAGGGGCAGCGACATCGCTGGTGACGAGAAACAACCGCCGTGCATGCAAGCATCTCCTTTCTGAGATGTTCGTTCCTCTGCATTGGTTGCCCTGTTCAGAACTGCCAGACACCCACTCGTCTCTACATCTGCCATCCGTGTGCAGGATGTTCACGCAGGGAAGACGCCGCAGCTCCGCGATTGGGCCGCAAGTACGACGTAAGATACTGGTGAAGGCAAGACGGGATATGCACAGCGAAACACGGGCCTGTTTTCGTGTTTGCTCCGTACCCGCATGCGGTGCTGGCGGAACAAACCAGACAAACAAGGGGGGTTTCTTAGGCCGCTCATAGGCCGGCCCTGGCCAGAGCCCCAACCCGGTCACTTGTCTGGCAAGTGGTCACCGTAACTTTCACAGATTGCAGATTGACAACAAACCGCAAGCTGCACCTACAACGAATGCCAGCCAAGACAACCAACAAAGGCGACCGACGTGGCAGGGCGGCCATGGCCCAACCCGCAGGCCCCAACAACGGCGAACATGCAAAAGGCAAAACAAACCACATCCACATCTGGCCCCAGCTCCGGTCCACAACTCTCCACAGAGGTTGACACTGTCCCCTGCATGAAGCTTTGGAAACACACGCAATGGACGCAGTGCGGAGTAGCATGCCGCAGGCCGCGATAATGAGCCCGTTCCCATTCCTGATATCTCGCTTCTACACTTTATCTCGTCAAGCCCTGCACGAAGCACAAGCTTGGTGGGTATCACTCGTCTGCGCTCGACGTCCACCAGAAAGGACATGGCAAGGACGGACAAAGGAGAGAAAGGAGCATCCAGGGCGAAAAGGAGCAGAGCCAAGGAAGGAGTGCATAAGGGGAAACTAAACAGACTTCGAGTAGAACATGCTCGTTCTTGTTCCCTTTCCGTCGCCCTGCATGCCCTATCCATTATCGTAGGCTGTTTTCGACGGCAACCGCGCGGAGTAGCGTAAAGAATCATCCTCTTGTCAAAGAGAGCGAGATGTGTGGAGACAAGCAAGAACAGTCCAAGTAAGACCATCCCAGCCAGGAGGATCATGACAGCCAGTCAATAAAGCCAGCCCCCTTTTTCAGCACATTTGGAGCTGCAGCTACGCTAGACAAAAAGCTTCTTGTCAAGGCGTTGGATCGGGGGCCATGGGAAAGCGGCCGTCATCCTTCAGCGCTGCATTAGTCGGGCAACAGAGAAGAGGAGCTCAAGCGGAGCGCTAAAAAGATGGGGAAGGGCGTATTGTGGCTCATCTCGCCCTGCATTATGCAGGCAAAAATAGAACCAATACTCTCACCAGACAGCCAAATAATAAATATTGCTGTTTTGTCCAACACATATTTGCCTGCCTCAACCTTAGAACACAAGAACGTCAGACTGGGTAATGTGTAGACGGAGAAAAGTGCATTGCCCTGTTGTGAATGATTCGACATAGTTACGCACGACTTTGGCTGTCCTCCCATTTCATCAATTATGTGGTTGTGATAGTATTTTTTTGTTATTGTTTTGAAAGTATGACATTATTTTGTTGCGCTCATATGGTTCATTTTTTTATATGTTGAGTGACTAATTTAATTACTTCGTTATTTATGTTTCTCTTCTTGTCATTGACAATTATCCACCTCCGAATACTGTTCTTCAACCACCAACCAAAGCCGTTCCCATTCCCGGCTTCTTGTCCAGCCCTGAACTGTCGTCTGCCGGACGGTAACAGTCGCCCTGCCCAACTCTCACGTAGAGCGTCGTTGTGGGCGAATGAGCCGTGTAGTGGCCAGAAGGGCTGCTTGTCGTTTGTCGTGTTCGTCGCGGTTCGATAACATCAACACTCGTTCCCTAGGCTCGTCGTGTGAACACTCCTCCGTATATCTCCGACTGAATCCCCTGGATCCTTTCCCTCCCCACATACCAGAGCTCTCGCCCGCCCCGTACCATTTGTACCATAATTTCCCTTCATCTCTTTCTCTTCTTGGTCGTCTTCTCCCCCGGCTATCTTGTTAGTGATACATAGGGCAACGGTAGGTGGTGCCAAAGAAGCAGCCGAAAAGTGCCGGGTGCCTAGACGACGGACAAGTCCTAGTAAGAAAAGAAAAGCTGCCCAAAAAGGAACAACACAAGAAAAGAAATATGGAACAAGTTGAAGTGTTCCACGATAAAGAACCCCCTCTAAATAGAGCGGCTTCCTTGGATCCGGTGTTGAACGCCCCATGTTTTGGTTGCAAAAACAGCAGACAGCGCAAAGCACAGATATCGACCCAGACACGCCAGGCAAGACCGCCAACCCAGGCAAAGTTGCTGCGATGTTGTATCACAAAACCCCGCCCAGCACGGTCAAGCTGTCGTAACACAAACAGACGCACGTAGAAAAAAATAAAAATAAAAAGAGCCGGGGAGAGAGAGTGGGGGGCAAAAAGCAGCGCCGCAGGAAGGGGGCCGCCGACCACGGCTTGCCTCGCTTGTGTCCCCCATCATTGTGTGTTTTGTGGTTGCTTCTCTCTCCAGAGTGTCTTTATTTCTGTCGTCGTCCGCAAGCCCAACCCCCCCGTATCATCCCTCCTTTTGTCAACCTCTTTGTGAGAGGCGCTGATCGTGAAATAAAAAGATCAAGGGATAGAATAACTTGGCGGGCTTATAGGATACCCCACGAGTCCTCGGCAGCATGGCAGAACTTGCTGCATGCGACACTCGCGGAGAGACTGTAGTTGCTGATGGAAATCTTGTCGTCCACGTAGGCGTCGGCGAAGTTGTCGGGGCCCTTGGCCATGGCACCGACAAACACGCAAATGCTCTCCTTTGCGTCCAGGCTGTCAATGTAGCTCCGAACGGGCTGCACTTCGGCGTCAAAGCTCAGCGTCACCTTCCGGCAGTTGGGTGGGAGATGGTCTGTGATGGGGTTCTTAATGACACGGAGGAGCTTTTCCTGCGAGTTAGTAGATCGGATGGAAAGCCGGTGGAGCAGTTGCACCATCAGACCAGCGAAGCGCTTGAATGTCCGCGGAATCCGGACGGTCGGCGAGACCTCAATCAGGACATCCTTCGCCGTCAGGATGTAGATCTGGAGTTTGCCGGCTTTGTTGATCGGCGAGTCAAGGAGGGTCAGGAGGCACTGTGTCCAGTCTCAGTACACGTCGATGCCTATACACTAGTTGGGGATACGCCGGTGGCACGCGTCCTGGCGATAAAAGAGGAATAGTAGCAAACCTGGTGAGTGATGTCGGGCCGTGCGTCACTGATGTCCCGGTTCATCTTCCGCATGACGCCGATGTGCTCGTCGCTGTTCAGGAGCGAGTACTTCTCGTCCCGGTGCGCGGCGCCCATCCGGTTAGCCGAGCCTCCCTGAGACGCGGCGCGGTAGGTTTCGAGGCTCGCATTAGCAAGCACAACAATCAGCCTCCTTGTGTCCTTGTCAGACGAGGCGACGGGGTGGTGCTGCTCGGCGACGAGCTGGGGTAGGGCCGGAGGCGGAAGAGACTGGGTTCCTGTCATTGTGGGTGGTAGTTGTCAGGAGCTTGGTTCGTGAAAATGTGTGGCGGAAGCAGAGAACGACCGCGTGTGTTTAACAGAGCAAAAAGGATCTGTCTTCAATGTGGTTCTTTTGCAGAAGGTCTCGTGACTGGTTGTTCTGTTGTTCAGACAACCCCTCTGTCTGCCATGGCCATGCCCTTCCAGCACAAAGACATCCTCAAAGAAGCCAACGACACAGAACCGACCAACAAACACGGCGGTGCGCGGTCAAAGAAAGCGCTCGAGCCACAAATTATTTGTCAAGGGGTTTTCCACTTACTCTGTCTCTTGCCCGCGCGGTGCTCCGGAGACGACATTGTGGATGAATATGAAGGTAAATGGGTGTCAAAAGTGTACAAAAAATAGAATCAATGACCAAAAAATCGGAAGAATGACAATCAAGAGGAGAATCCAAAAAGGACAAAGAGATGGGGATGGAGAGAAAATAAGAGAGGACGGAGAGGGGAGGAGAGTAACGGGCTCGACGGGGTAGTAAGGGAAGGCGGGCGGACTGGAAAAATTCGTTGAGGATTCCCGATTCTACATTGTTAAGTGTGTCACGTGGGCCACTAGTCCGGCATCGCAGTTCGTTGGGGCATTTTACGGCCTTTTTACATGTGGCCATGTCCCTATTTTGATTGTATCCCCTTGGCTCCAGGACCGACGCCGTAGTAGCCTATGAGCCGTTTGTGAAATGAGCTTATGTTCTCAAAGCAGTAGCAGAGGATTTCGAGACTTCTCGGCTGCGAAGTGGTCATGGTCCCCGTTCTTCATTTCCGTCACGTAGAAGTGCACGTGACCTCAACACGGCCTCTTTTCATCCGCCTTTCCTGCGCTACGCTCGAAGGAGTACATACGGAGTATATCCGCTACTGTGTGCTTTTTGGCTCGCATCTTCGAATTGGATCGCTGTTGTGCGCTTGCTATCTGTCGCAACATTGCGGATAGCCAAAGAAGGGCCAATTGCGAGCGCGATCTGCGTGTCTTCACGAAATCAGGCACGCTCGCTCGTTTTGCAGGTTATCCAAGTCCCCTAAGAAGCTCTGCACAGGTGGCGGTGCGTGTCGGATGAGTAATCGTTGTGGCGTTAGCTATGACTATGCAGTACGTCCGTACTTGCGCGCTGCATATGCGCTGTATGCTCGGGCCAGGTACCCAACCCATCCGAAGCGACACGGAACCAGCGATCCTCCAGCCAATCAGGTACTGCCCCCTAGTACGTTTTCTTGTTTTTATTACCTCGCTGAGCTCCACAGCATCCTTAATTCCCTACTTTCGGCTTGCTGTGGCCTTTTGCTCGGCAACAAGTCTTCTGTATTTTTTTTTCGTCATCCATCTTTCCTGCTTCGTCCGAACGAACCGTCGACTTCTGTCCTTCTGTGTTTCTTTATCCTCGTAACCCTCAACGGTCTTTTCAACGGCTTTGTTTTCTGCTTCTGCTGCAGCTGCCAATTCAACTTCTGCCTCCATTGCTCCTCGTGTTTCACGTTTTCCTCCCTCGTTTTGTTGTCCACCTCCCCCTTTCTCAGCTCTTCACCATGCTGTCGAGACGATTCCTCCTGGCCGCCCGGTCTGCCGCGCTGTGTCGGCCACAGCCGTCGCTGCGCCATGCGCAGTTGCCGCTCATGTTCCAGCATGTGCGCACCTACGCGGATCTGGTGGTCAAGGTGCCCGTGATGGCCGAGTCCATCTCGGAGGGCACGCTCAAGCAGTTCTCTAAACAGATCGGCGAGCGCGTCGAGCAGGACGAGGAGATTGCGACTATTGAGACCGACAAGGTACGTTTGGGGGACTGTGAGCGCGTTTAATGTTTCGTTTCCATTGGTGCGCGAATCCGATTGCTAACGAAGCCCATCTCACTTTCCAGATCGACGTGGCCGTCAACGCCCCGGAAGCCGGCGTCCTGCGTGAGTTCTTCGCCAACGAGGAGGACACCGTCAACGTTGGCCAGGACCTTGTCCGCATAGAGGTCGGCGCGGAGGGCGAGGCCCCGGCCGAGAAGCCTGCCGCGTCCGAGGCACCCAAGGAGGAGGCAAAGCCTGCCGCCGCCGAGTCAAAACCGGAAGCGGCCAAGCCGGCTGAGCCGGCCGAGCCGTCAAAACCTGCGCCTACCCCGGAGAAGAAGAGCACGCCCGCACCGCCAAAACAGTCCAGCTCAGAGCCCGCCACCCCCTCGCCGCTCGGTAGCCGTGAGGAGCGCAGAGTAGGTCTACGGACGGCATTACACTGATTGAAGAAAGTTGGTTGTTTTGCAGCGCCATTTTACTGACACAAGCGTCCTCTACCATAGGTCAAGATGAACCGCATGCGCCTCCGAATCGCCGAGCGTCTCAAGCAGTCGCAGAACACCGCCGCCTCCCTGACGACTTTCAACGAGGTCGACATGTCCTCGCTCGTCGAGTTCCGCAAGTTGTACAAGGACGATGTGCTGAAGAAGACGGGCGTCAAGCTGGGCTTCATGAGCGCCTTCACGCGTGCGAGCGTGCTGGCCATGAAGGACCTGCCCGCCGTCAACGCGTCCATTGAGGGCCCCAACGGCGGTGACACCATTGTCTACCGCGACTACGTGGACGTCAGTGTGGCCGTGGCGACGGAGAAGGGCCTGGTGACACCGGTTGTTCGCAACGCCGAGGGCATGGACCTGGTCACCATCGAGAAGTCGATTGCCGACCTGGGCCACAAGGTGCGTCGTTACCTGCTTTTTTCTGTCATATGTTCCGCATTTGGCAGCCCGTTCCGTTTAGAAGATACAACGTGCATGTACTAACGAGAACCTCTCATTCTAGGCCCGCGACGGCAAGCTGACCATTGAGGACATGGCCGGCGGCACATTCACAATCAGCAACGGCGGCGTGTTCGGCTCACTGATGGGCACGCCCATCATCAACCTGCCGCAGGCGGCCGTGCTCGGCCTCCACGCCATCAAGGAGCGCCCCGTTGCCGTCAACGGCAAGATCGAGATCCGCCCGATGATGTACCTGGCGCTGACCTACGACCACCGTCTGTTAGATGGACGTGAGGCTGTGCAGTTCCTGGTGAAGGTGAAGGAGTACATCGAGGACCCGAGACGCATGCTGCTGTAAAGCCTCGATCCTCGATCGTAGGTCGGAGGTCGTGTTCGGATGGTGTCTGGACTGTAATCTATCTGTAGATTTGTATTTTGGCCTATTTCGTTTTTTCTTGCCTTTTTCTGGCCCGCTTCTGCTTGTCATGCTCCTGTGTCCTTGTATGGATCTAGGACGAGCTGTGCATATTGTCTTGTTCTACCCCCCAGCATATCTTGTCTGCTGCTTGTAATCCCATTTTGTTGTTGTTTCTTTTCCTTGTTCCCTCGTTTTCCTCTTCCTTTCCCTTGTTGTAATACTATTTGTTTAGCTTCAAACGGTGTCGAGGAGTCTTATCCCAACCTCAGCACGATACATTCCCTTCAATGAGACGGGCGGGCCATGGCGGTTGGATCATAGATAACATCAATACCGATAACAACCAGCGGCTGTCTGCCGTACCACACACAGGTGGGAGAGAGGCAGAGACAACGTGTGTCATTCCGACTACTCGGACCTGTCGCATTGGATCGCGATGGCAGCGTCAGCATCAAACCTCTTTACAACTTCAACGCAAAGAAGAATCCGCAAGTGAGCGCCCATCTCATCTTCAGCGGGGAGTGCAGACGGCGCGTCCCACATGGTCTGAAAGGAGTCACCCTGGTCCTTTAAGCACGCTGCTCGGTGTGACAATGCCTTGAAATCGATGCCAAGACGAATTAACTTCTCCGACTTCCGCCCCCCGAGTCTCGTTCCCTGCGTGCAGAATCCACCCTGCGTTTCATCCGGACCCCGTAAAGCTGTCATTCTATGCTTCTTCCTAACTTTGTGCTCTGCTGTGGTTTTTATCGCGCCGAACTGTTTTGTCATAACTCGAGGTGTCAGTTGGCTGGCGCGCTTTCACTCCAAACCCAAATATCCAAGGTCGTATTGCGGTTATTCTAGACAGGGGCCTCGAACACTGCCGTTTTGATCGACGTTTCGGCGTAGTTTGAAGGCCCAAATGCACAGAAGTACCCGACCATGTCTACCGTGCGCCGCTGTCTCCCTGTGTCTTTTTCATCCCGAACTGCAGGCCGTCGCCACTCTGAATAGTGACAGTTCTCATATTGGATGCCCTTTACTTCAACCGCCCGGTGCACATATATGACGCTGCCAGCGGGAACCAACTCAGTAATACGTCGTAATGGGTACGCCAATACGACCGCCATCAATGTAGCGTTAGAATTTGCGCTCTGGCTGTTACAGAAAAGAAGTACCTGCGCTGGCTGCTTATTTCTTTACAAAAAGTCCACCAGCCGCCCACATACTTACATTACCTTAGAAGGGAAGGTCAGGGGCGTGTAAACTGCCAATACGAACGCTATTCAGTCTGCGCTTCTTGCCACTGTTGCTAGTATTCATGTCCTTGCGAGTGCTTCTCGATCCAAACAACGGCTTGAAGATGGCCTCCCCACACTGTATTACGAAACACCATCCATGTTCTACACCTACTCAAGCTAAAGAAGGATAAAGAAAAGAAGGAAGAAGAAACGGGGAAAAAAATCAGACCACTTTCACCGGGACTATAGTCTCTCCGGAGTCCTTCTCCCCTTCGATGAACTTTAAGGTTGAGCTGGACAGAGGCTTGACGGGATGAGCTTCTTGTCTACCCCGTCTGACTAGAGGATAGAGGCATGAGGCCGACCGTTCTTCACATTGCGGCGCCCCCCACAGACATGAGAAAAGCGCCGCAAGAGGGAAGAACTAGTCGCCGAGAGGCATGAGTTTTAACTTGACAAGGAAGGGAGTCAGACGGCGACGTAGAGAATTGATCAAGCTTCTTCCAGGGTCCTGGGTCTGATGACAGAGTGGGAAGCAGCGTTCCGTACAAAATGCTGTCCAACACAAACCCTGGTCGGTCAAACTTATGGTTGAATTCAAACGACAGGAAGATACTCGGACATCGGATAGTTTTCAACGGCAACAAAGGAGGCCGATGCCAGGTTCAAAAGGATGGCGTCTCGAGATAAACGAATGAGATACGTCGACTTCGGGATGAATGAATGGCCGTGGTGGCCCTTTTTTCATCCCAACACAGACCGATATTATGCTCATCTTGACAATGTGGCACAGGGACAGGAAGAACCGCAGGAAAAAGAAGAAGAAAGTGCTCTAGGAAGGTTACACGCTGACCGAGGACGTGGTCTGCAAATAACGAACGACAAGAAGGAGTAAGGAAACATAAATAGGCGCCGAGGGAATATCGACAAATCCATCTCGCCGGCCGTGTTACCAGGACTCAGGGATTGGTGGATGTTGAGATACAGGCTATTCTAGGGATTTTCAGTGCTGTGCAGGCACCCAAACTTCCCGAGTGGACGAGCAGTGAAGGCATCAAAGATCAGGCCAAACAGTTCGTCTTGGCCTGAAATAATGGGAAGAGGAGCCTGAAAAAGCGTAGATATGCATCGCACAGGGAGGAGCGCAGTCGGTAAGACCACGCGGCCAGAGGAGGTATTGTGAGATGCGTTGTAAGACACAACGGAATATGACACCGTATTTCTATCGTCCCATTTCTCATGAGCAACGACACAAATCAAAAAAAGAAAAAAAAAGAAAAAAAAGAAAAGGAAGTGCCCCAAGAGAACAGATGCGAATGTAAGATGAGAAGAATGTGCTGTCCGACGTCAAAGCAGACTGACAAGAACCCACCGAGCTATGTCGAGGTGACATGCCAACAACCGCTTGCCGGAGACGACAGATCCCTTTGTTTCTTGAAAGTTTCGCCAAGGGGATTGACGCCGGGGGAGTGATTACCACCCAAACTGCAGCTTTTTTTTCTTTAAACCTGCCAGGCAGACTATTCCACCTTCTTCGTGACAGGCATTTCAAGATTTTGTTAGAGATTGTTCCATTCGTTTTCTCCAACGCCTGCGTCTGCCGGTCCAGGTCACTCTGTGAAAGTGGCCCTCCGTACTCCGTATTGCGCAAATAGTGGCCGGGGGCCAGCGAAACAAGCTTCTTTCTCGTCAACAATGGGGCGGCCAAGTCAGCATCAAAACTAATATCGTGGAGAAAGATGCTCTTGAGTGCCGATACCCGTCGGTCATCGCAGTCGCCGCGCGCTGTCTCGTACCAGCAGAGTATCTTTGCCAGTAGGCGGCGCCAGCCAACCGCGTGCTGTACCTACACGGTGTCGCTGGCGATCTGGTAGGGAGACGCCCGCCCGCCAAGCGCCCATCATGTTCACGCAAGCTCAGAGATGGCTTTGCACGTCGTACTATGCGCATCTGCCAAGGAGGCTGCGCATCAAAGATAGAGTGCCGTCAGTGCCGAGCCCCGTGACGATGCGATGTGGCCCTGGCCCTCGACTCCTTTCTAGAAACCCAGCGTCAAAGGCACCCCGTCGCAGCTAGCCATGGCCGGAGGAGGCGGCGGCTGGTCCTGGTCTTCCCATCTGGCATCTATGGTTGGTTTGGGTTGGCGTCGCTCTCGTTGCAGGTCTCTAACAGAATCTGTTTCGTGACGCCATTGATGTCCTCTTATTGGCCGCACGCGACGCTCATTGGCAGGGCTCGCAGGGGTACTTTGTTTCTACCGCGATCAAAGCGGGTACAACTAGGTACCTCCATCGAGGTATTTACCACCTTCCCTCCCTAGCCAGGGGCTCCAGGGTCAGTGCCTTCCCTCTGAATTTGTAGGGAGAGGTTCTTTTTGTTAGCGTGTTCAGGTGCGCCTTCCTCCGCCAAGACGGACGGCACCTAATTGCGCCAATGCAGAGCCTCTAAAACGAAAAAAACCCAACGGTGCACTAAACGACAACGACGTCGTATATTGACTCCTGTCCAGTCACTTCTGCCTCAATTCAGGGTGCGAGAATCACAAAAGACACAACCCGTTCAACGGCCAGCCCGCTAGCCAAGAGGCCCTTACTAGGGCGCCCGGTGCCCGAGTAAGCTATGTGTGCGCTCTCCCACCATCCACTGGGAAGAAAGTCGTCCTCAGTGCTCAATGCAGCTCAAATAGAAGGCAGGCATTAGAAAAGAGAGTTGTCTAAAAATGCTACTCAATTCCCAAGACACAGATGCCGCAGCGTCGTCAACTGGTCTCTCTCATCTGAACCAGCCATCCGAGGTCGCACAATGGCAGGACGCGTGGACGGCGCCGTGCTCGAGACGACATGAGGCAGGTTGACAAGTTGGTGGTTGAAGGGGCTGTTCGGCTGCGCGAACTCCCATCTTTATCCAACTGCGTCGAGGAAAGATGAAAGGTGCCGTCCCTTTACGGGACTCTCTCCTGCCACATTCTTCTCTTCCTGCACTCGATATGCTCGGAGCACAGCTCACCCCAGTCACTTAACCTTACATTTGGCATTTCGCCGCTGAGCCTGTGCGTCTGTTCTTGCCAGGGTGGAGGAGGAGGGGGACGAGGGTCGAAGAAAAGGTCGAACAAGGTGTCGAGAAAAGGCCCTCCCTCCAAAAGGGCTGGAAAAGGCTCTACTCGCCCTTCCGTCCTGTCTTGGCCCTGCGACAGGCACTTCCTCATATGCGGTTTCAACCTCCCAATGCGGCAGCGGGATCTACATTTCCTATGCCCTGGGCTCGCTGTCAACCTTCTCGTCCTCGACGATCCTTCACCTACGCTTTTGCCTGCCCCTGTCCCGAGTCTCTCAGTCTCTCCCCCCCTCTCAAACTCATTTCCCCTTGCAATTGCAGGCCGCAGAGAAACCCAGGGGGGGTGCGAGACAGAGGCTCTGTGCCCGTCTTGGAGATCCCCACGGCCATCATGCCTCTGATGCCGTTTGCCAAGAGAGATAAGTAGTCCGCCGTGGCCACCTTTTGACAAGCCAAGCCTTCTCTCGTTTCTTTCTTCTTCTTCATTCCCTTTTGATATAAGTCTTTCCATCCTCAGAGTGCGGTCTTTTGCTGGCTCTCTTTTTTCTTTCTTTTCTTTCTTTCTTGTCTCTGTCCTCTCTTTATCTGCTTCTTGTTCAGCCTTGCCAGTCAAGAGAAGATCACGTTGACCGTGGATCTGATTTCACTTACATTCTTTTTACGAGGACAGTTTTAATTCTTTTTTTTTTGGGACAGGACAGGTTGCCGCTCCTTTTCTTATATCTCCCTCTTTCACTTCTTTCTTTATATCAAAAATCTACGTCAGACAAGATGGTTTCTGCGAAGCTAGTCTATGCGGCAACGCTGCTCTCTCTGGCCCTTGCGGCTCAGAACGACAACAACAACAACGCAAAGGGTGCTGTTGCCAACGCCGGCGCTCAGGCCAACGCCAAGCAGGGCCAGCAGAACAACAACGGCGGTGCCAACGCCAATGCCAACGCCAATGCCAACAACGGTGCCAACAACGGTGCCAATGCCAATGCCAACAACGGTGCTAACGCCAATGCCAACAACGGTGCCAACACTGCCAACGCTGCCAACGCTGCCAACGCCGCCAACGCCGCGAAGCAGGGCCAGAACAACAACGCCGGTGCCAACGCCAACAACGGAGCCAAGGCAAACGCCGGCAACGCCGGCAACGCCAATGCGAACACGGCCACCGCTGCTGCCAAAGGCACCGCCACCGCTGCCACGGACGCAAACGCGAGCACCGCCTCTGCAAGTGCGGCCGCCAATGCGAACAACAACAACAACAACAATGCCAACAATGCGGCCACCAACACGAACAACAACGCTGCCGACAGCACTACCCTGGAGCCTAACGCCATCCAGTCGGGCTCGTTCTTCGACGGCCAGTCTGGCCTAGGTGCGGAGACTGGCCAGGCTTCGTCGACCACCTCGCAGAACAACTTCATCAACTTCTGCTCTGGCCAGACTCTGACCAACGGTCTTCAGATCACCACTGGCTCTTGCAATGGCATTGGTATGTTTTCTGTTTTTCGTCGAAGATTGTTCAAACGTCAAAACGCGACACATTCTAACAAGCATGAACAGTTATGGGCCAGATCCCCAACAAGAACCAGATGATCTCGACCGTCATTACGTTTCCCCAGAATGGCCAGACCATCCAGGCAGGCCAGGACTTCAACATCACCCTGCAGGTTAACAACTTGCAGGCCGGTGCCTTCACCAACGCTGATGCCACCTACTACGCTGCTCCTCAGCAACTGCAGGGCGGTCTTGTCATTGGCCACACCCACGTCACTGTCCAGGATCTCGGAAACAGCCTGAATCCCTCGACGCCGCCTGACCCGACCCAGTTTGCTTTCTTCAAGGGTATCAACGATGCCGGCAACGGCAAGGGTGGCCTAGCCGCTGCCGTCGCCGGCGGTCTGCCCGCTGGCAACTTTCGTCTCTGCACCCTGACGTCGTCAGCAAACCACCAGCCTGTGATCATGCCTGTTGCCCAGCGCGGTTCCCAGGATGACTGCACCAAGTTCACTGTTACTGGAAACGGCGGCAGCACCAACGTGGCTGCCAACAACGGTGACAAGGGCCAGGCTGCTGCCGCTCTTGCCCAGTCAGCTGTCGACCTTGGTGCCGGTGCCCTGACCGCTACTGCAGCCGCTGCCAAGGGTAGTGCCACTGCCGCCGCTGCCAACAACAACAACAACAACAACAACAATGCCAACGGTGCCAAGCAGGGCCAGAACAACAATGCCGGAAACGGCGGCAAGAAGGCTCAGCGCCTGGCTCGCTTCGCCCGCCGGACATTTGTCGCCTAAAGCAAGAAACACAAGAGAAGAGGAAGCGGAATCCGACCACAGTTTACGATCATGTAAACTTTGCACATGACTAAAGGTCTTGTTTTCTTCCCGCCCTTTTTTCTTTTGTCTCTTTTTTTAGATGCCTATAAGGCGGTTTATGGCTTTTCTCATGAGTGAGGAATAGTATTTAAAAGGGTCTTTGTTCTTTTTTTCTTTTACTAAATCTTAAATGTTGTCTACTTTTTTATTATATCTACCCTCTCCCAGTGGCTTCGTCTTGTTATTTTTTGTTGCATTTTTAGTGCAGCAGCTCTACTTACGGCAGTTTTAGTTGGGAGGAAGGGTGTTGGTTCTTGCAGCGAAAATTTGACTTTATTTTTCATACTTACGACTACACTAAGTTTCTTAGAAAACACCTGCCATTGGATCTCACTTTTGTCCCTTGCACGTATTGGCAATAAGAGACGAGGACCACCTGACAGCAATGGACGGGACGAGGGGTGATGGGTCCGTGGTTCCTAGACGACGAACAAAAAAATCGAAAAGAAAAAACCGCAATATATCCTTCTCGGCCTACTTCCATGACAAGACGACACAGCCACTATCGGTCGCATGTCAGAGGTTGGGAAGTCGCAAGGCTATGATATGGGATTTATTCTTGCGGATATCACAAATTCGAGCAAGTTTTGACGAGACGTTTGATCTTCCGTCGTCTGAAACATGTTTGTCCTTCAGTGTTTCCTTGGGAATATCGGTGGATGAGGTCGGGTGACTTCTTAGCCGGGCTCCAGGCGGCACATGACATGGGCGGATAGTAGTATACAAGTATTTGTTATTCCCTGTCACCGTGTTTCTACAAAATAATGCCGCTCGAAACAAACAGCGTCATGTGTTCCTATTGAATCGATCGTGTATCTGAACCCTGTCCTTTCTTGCAGGGATATTAGTAGCGATACGCCGAGAACAGTCGCAAGTGCATATGATTGTCTCGTGCCAGATTAGACAGCTTCCTAAATTTGTTGCTTGGTCTCCTCATGTACGAATACCAATAACATGACTAGGCTTTACGAGACGATCTATTTTTATTGAAGCTGCTTAACTAGAACGTTTTTTTTTTTTTTTTTTTATAATGTTCATCCTTTCAATTTGAAGTACAAACCCATTAAAACCTCAGCCTCATTTTCTATGTTAGAATAGAATATTTCAATAATATAGTAGCAATTAAAGAAAGAGGCCACATGCTAGACTCAATTGAAACGAGACTGCATTGTTCATCTTGAGTTCGGGGTAATGTGCCGCGTTGAGATGTTAGTCGTGGTACAAGTGGAGTTGCACTCAATTGGCCAATGGCAGAACCCGAAAGAGCCACACTTTGGTGACTTTTCACTAGTAGTCGGCTTATCTAATCCGGCTTGGGGAGATTTTTTCCTCGTGCTCAAATGATCACCAACTATGAAAGTTCCTCGTCGCGTGCAACCGGCAACCGGCTTTCGGCAGCAACGACGACGAAACGACGACGATAGCCCCAGTATTTCAAACGAAGACGATCTGTGCCCTTGTTAACCTTTCCACCCACACAACATGGCGACCCACCTCGTCGCTGCCGCCCAGCGGACATTCCGCGAGCTACACGGCGTTGTCGTGTCGGCCGGGCTGATGCAGAAGACGGTCAAGGTCCGTGTCGGCGGCCAAGAGTGGAATAAGCGGGTGCAAAAGGTACGTAATCGACGCCGCGAATTGGATTTCCCCCTCCCTTGCCCGCTGTTCAGAGCCCTAACAGAATAAACCCTAGTTCTTCAATAAGCCTCAATCGTACCTCGTCCACGACCCTAACGACAGCCTCCGCACCGGCGACGTGGTCGCCATCTCACCCGGCTGGCGCATGTCCAAGAACAAGCGCCACGTCGTCAAGCGCATCATCGCCCCCGCACAAGTCCCGATCGAGGAACGCCCACCGGTGCCAACCGAGGAGGAGCGGTGGGACGTAGCACTAACGAAGCGCGCGGCAAAGGACGAGCGGCGGTCACTCATTAAGGCTGCCCAGGAGGCAAGGGAGGAGGAAGAAACCACATCCCGGCGGGCACTACGCAAGCTGGCAAAAAAGAAGGCGAAAGCTGCGGCGGCCGAGCACGCTGAGACAGTACAGCAGGCGGAAGCCGAGCTGCGGGGAGAAGCATCACCATAAGGGGCTATGGGGCAGGCAGCCGCCGATGATGACGGACGCCGGAGAGGATTAAGCGAATCGTTGTAACAACACATTGCATGGGGACGGATATCGAAAGGGTTTGGATAACCGGTTACCAATAAACAAAGTGGAAACGTCTGGCCGAGAGGGACGATACCACGACCTTGATTTTTATGTACAAATATTTCTTTCTACCACTAAGGCCGTATATTTCCCAATGGTACCAAACACGCAACTTACTGCGAACAAAGATGTTCCCACAAGGGTTGCCATGAGAGGATGCGCGTAACTGCAATGACACTACAATAAACAAAATCCAAGGATGGCTTATTGCACCGGAACGTAAAAAATAAGAAAAAAATAACAGAATAAAAAAGACAGAAGGCGAAAGGATAACCCGGAAAAGAAACACACAGAGATACCAAGCGAATGTATGTATGTATGTGCGTGTGCATGGAATTACAAAGTGCGCATAGATAGGCCGCCTCAGCCACCCCGCTCACCGTATTCCTGCGCCCAGTCTTCGTACTCCTTGAGGCCCGACTTGCTGACACTTGGACGGATGGTCACCAGGCTCGACACAAAATCGGCCAGCTCGATGCCTCGGATCTCGTCCATTTTCGTCAAAAGAAGCGCCTCGCCCAGAGAGCGCAGTGGGCCCATGGCGGCATCTTTGGCCAGAGCCGTGATATCAGAGCCAGAGAAGCCTACATAAAATAATTAGCAATGTTCGTTCGTGGACAACAGTACGGACTGACCATGTCAAGAAACCTACCATCTGTTAACTTGACAAGTTGCTGGATATCCTGCTCTGTCAAGCTGTGCTTTTGTTGGCCTAGAAGTGTCCGGAGGTGTACCGCCCTAGTCTCGATTTCAGGGAGCGGAATGTACTGCCGCCGCACAAATCGTCGTCGAGCCGCCTCGTCGATGGCCCACGGCAAGTTGGTCGCCGCCAGTACAAGGACACGGCTGGCGTCCCCCTTGCGACTGTCTTTATCGGACCCGTCCTTGTCCTCCCGCCCGGCGGCAGCGCGCTGGAGGTCGCTCCATTGGATCAAGAACTCGGTTTTTATGCGCCGCGTAGCCTCGTGCTCGCCTGAACCAGATCGTTGAGAGAGGATGCTGTCAATCTCGTCGACGAAAATGATGCTCGGCGCCAGCATCTTGGCTAGGGAGAATAGCGCGCGCACAAGTTTCTCGGACTCGCCGAGATACTTGCTGGTAAGGCTACTCGCCGAGATGGAGAAGAACGTCGACCGGGACTCGGTTGCTACGGCACGTGCCAGCATGGTTTTGCCCGTGCCGGGAGGCCCAAAGAGAAGCATGCCGGTGGCAGGCTCGCGAAGGCCCATGAACAGATCTGGCCGTAAGAAGGGGTACACAACGACCTCCCGCAACGCCTTTTTCGCTGGCTCCAGGCCCGCAATATCACTCCAGTGGACAACGTCTCCCTGCACGACAATCTCGTTGAGAATCTGCTTGGCAGCTTCGTCGTCGACGCCGGACGGAAGGCTCTTCAAGACGGCCTGTTTACGCTTTTTCCAAGGCATTTTTGCCAGATCCTCCTCGCTGTCTTTGTCGGTCTTATCGTTCTCGTCCAGCTTGTCTGAGTCCTCGCTCGACGACGGCTCAAGGTGCACATCAGCAAGAAGGTGGGAGACCTCCTGCGATTGTCTTGCAGGTGCCTTATCTTTCCTTGTTGCGGGCTTTCTGGACGAGGATGGCGGTGCTGTGGCTACTGCCGCGCTTCTATCAAGCGAGGGCGATGACGAGGATGCGGCAACATTGGCAGCGTAGCTCGAATGCACGTTTCGTCTGATCTCAATTCTGTTTCCTAATGCCGAGTGGTTTGTCGTGCCGCCCGAGCCAGGGAAGCGCGTGTGGCCCGTCGACTTGGGGCGCGCAGAAAGATCGCTAACTCGTTCCAAGCTAGGGGATGCCGCAGCTGCGGCAGAAGGCCGCTGGTTGGACGCAGATCGATTGAGTCGGCCGGGCCGGCTACCTTCAGTAGGTGTCTGCATCGACCGACCCAAGGCACTAGCCGCGGCGTTCAACGAGAGGGACTGCGGTTTTGACGAGCCGGTGTACTCCCCAGACCGTCGACTATCGCCGGATAGAGATATGAGGTCAGCACTGCTGTGGCTGGGGGACACGTTTGATGGTTCAGGGACAGCACGTTGAGGAACAAGGCGCCGAGAGTTGCTGTCCCACTGCAGTGCCGGCTGAGAGCCGGGAGAGGTCTCGCGCACGGGTTTGCGACTGGGCATCTGTAAGGACGAAGATGGCATGGATTGTGATTTAGGTGCTGAAGCGTCGGCGGGGGTGGAGGACGATTTGCGAGAGCTTTCTGACTTTCCATACGAAGAGAGTCCAAGGGCAGTCCACGCCAAAGTAGCCGCTTTGCTGGCTCCCTGCCGTTCCACTGATGACTTGGGTGCGGACGACCGGGCCAATCGAGGCGTCCGCGAGCTCTTTGGTTGCGTTTCACTCGGCGTAGACCGAAGGGTCGGCCGCAAGGTATGCTGCCTGTCCTTATTTGGAGATCGAGATGAGCGCTTTGACAGCATTTGCCGGCCTGTCTGAGACGACTCTGCGTCGTAATGGGCGTCTGCGGCCGTAAGTGAGTCCAACGAGGGCTGCGTGCCATTCCAGCTGCTGCTGCCAACGTCGTCCTGTTGGGAGGAGATAACGGGAGCCTTCGCTGGCCCTCTCCCTGAGTCATTTGCCATTGTCCGTGAATTCGATGCTGATATCCGTGGTGGTACCGGAGGAGGAGCGCGAGACAGCTCTGGCCGGGACAACTCGCCATAGGTGATAGCAGGGATCGTGCCGCCCCCGATATAACCGCTGTTGGGTGACGGGGAAGAATGACTTGGCCCTTCACCGTACGCGCCGTATCCACCGTAGCCACCGTAGCCATTGTTGCCGTTGTTACCGCTGTTGCCGTTGTACCCGCTGCTATAGCTGCCGCTGGGGTTGTCGGAGTACGCACTTGGTGGATCCTGGAAAGGGTCTGCTACTCGCGATTCTTTCAGCGCTTGTAGCAAGTCAATCCGTTCCTGGGCCTGATACTCCAGCTCGCGGAGGCTGTCTGACAATGCCTTTTCTGTCTCTGTCAACGCTGCATATTCGGGGATGTTGCCGTCGGCGTGCTGGTGCTGGATTTGCTGGACAGCGGTCTTCCAGCACCGCATGGCCTCTTCTTCGTTTCCCTGGAAGCGTCAGCAAGCAGCACAACAGAAGACATAGCAGCAGTTAAGGCAATAAAATGGGCACGTACCTGTCCTTCATAGTAGACCGCAGTCGAGCATGTCAAGTAGCCTTCCTCGTAGATCTTCTGCAGGCTGGACGCTGCGGTCCCGCTCTGCAGCATCTTGCTGCTCGGGCTGCCCCTAAAAGCATGCGACGTCGCCAGAATGTCGAAACGATGCCGCCAGGACGAAAATGGAGCCGCGGGAGATGGCTGACGGGTGCCGGGATGTATCGCGTGCCGCAAGTCGAAGGCCTCGAAATACGAGACTGGTGAGGCCACTGAAAATTGTGACGGGTTGGACCGATGGAATGCCAGCAAAACGACACAGATGGCAATCGAAAAAGCGCAGATGCAATGGCAAGCAGGACGTCTCAGAGCCTTTTCGGTGCGGCTGAGATGCGAAATTGGCGGAAATGGAGAGAAGGCAGTTTGCAGATGAATTGTAGAAGGGCCTGGCCTGGCCATGTGAAGTTGGGCAAGGTCACATTTGCCCGTGTGCAGTGGTGAACTGCGGCTGGAAAGAGGGCACGCCCGTAGGCACGTCCGCCCACTGTACCAGTACTCTGTATTACAGCGCTAACGCACACAAAGAGAGCGCTGGGCGAGGCTGGCTGAGTGTTGTATTGTGGTGTGGGCCGGCGCCTAGCGAGGGAGGGCGGGGCATCAGTGACGTATTGTCTCTAATGGCAGGCTTTACCATCGGTAAGCAACTCGGATACTAGCATAAATATGTATATAGGCGGTACTTTTGGGAGGTGATCGACCTCTAGGCAGACAAGAGTCGGCCAAGTCGTGTTCCAGCGCCGGTTTTGGTTCGAATTGGCGATTCCGATTGCGAGCATGATTCGCCACGTAAAGAATTGAGCTGTTTTAGCTGCCATTGGCCCTTTCTATTTATTTTGGTATTTTTGTATCTACCCAAACATTATGGAGTACATGGCCTCGATGCCTTCACATCACGACAACAACACACGTATCTCGACCGTTGTCCGCGGAAACAGGCCGCGCAGCGTCGTGTCGGGATCCCTGTCCTCACTTTCATCGAACAACATTTGGTCGGCGGCGTCGAGGATCGCTTCCGCGTGTTCAAAGTTGACGCAGAACTTTTCGGCCGCTTCTTCGGTCAGCTGTCGGGCTAGCCTAGGGTCCTGGAGCGGCTTGAGATTCTCAACGGCATCCATCAGCGCAGACGGCAAGAAGTCATCGAGGCGCTGGCTGGCCAGGGCGAGCGCCTGAGGCTGCAACAGGTCGAGTTTGAGAGCCTTCTGCAGATCGGCTTTGCTGTCTGAAGAGAGCGGTGTCAGGGCACTAAATAGGGCCTCCACCCCCGACTGCTCGCAGAAGAATCCGTACTGGTTGTCGGCGAGGGCGGCCGCTTTGTCGTCGATGGCGGACTGTAGCTCGGCAACACGGCTTGTGGTGAAGTCATAGGCAGACAGCGTCTCGCGGGAGGCCGTCAGGCAGTTGATCATGAAGATCAAGCTGTCTACTTGGGAGGTTGCCTTCTTCGCCATCTCCTCGCAGCCGGCCAGGAAAGGGTCTAGGGCCTCCGTAAGAATGGGTGCGAAGCCTGACTCGCGGCTGTCGGGGGACGCCAGGGACGTATCATAGGTTTTCATAACGGCGACAAGCTGCTCGAGGCCGTCCTGAAGGAAATCGGGCTGAGCCGAATCGGACGGGGCGTGTGCGAAATCGCCATGAAGCGTTGCCACGTGGTCGCGGACAAGCGAGCGGAAGTGGCGCAAAGCCTCCGTTTCAAGACCATTCAGGGTCTCAACAAGACTGGACTCGATGCCGCCGTTGTCCTTGCTGCCTAGCCCGTTGGCATTGGCATTGCCATTGGCGCTGCTTCCGCCATTCTTGCTGAGGAGCTTGGCAAAGGTGAGTCGGTAGAAGTTCAGTAGATTGGCGAGCTTGAATGCCAAGATCGTATCTTCGTTGGTCTGGATAACTTGTTGCGTGCGCTGCCGTAGGAGACGTGCGACGCCCGCCAGGTCGCAGTCGACGAGCTCATTGAGAGCTTTGACCGGATCGAAGACGTCCGTGTCCTCGTCACCCTCTTCGTCCGCTAGACGCCACACCTCGTTCTCGCGCCCCTCCTTGAGGCCACGTGCCAGCTCGCCGTCGGCTACAAACAGTGACTCAAGTGCTTCACGTTCGCTAACCGTGGCCGAGTGTGTCCAAGCCAACATGTCACCCGCGTACCGCAGAGGATCGTGTGCCGCCATCTCAATCGGCTTCACGCCATGGTGCCGACTGTTTCCCCCGCTCTTGATACCCGCCTCGTCGCTTCCGGTAAGCGCGACGTAAAAGGCATCTGACAGGATGCTCTCACGTGCCTCAGAAAATGCGTTGAGGCAGCTCTGGAATAGTGATGGGCGCTCGGCGAGCACACGCAAAGCCCGGCTCATGGCGGAGCCAATCTGTGGATTCTCGAGATTGAGATTCTTGAATTCGCGCTGCACCCACTTGTAGAGCTTCTGGTAGCCGTGGTTGATGTTCTTGGACGTCTGCCCCATGATCTCGGAACCGAGCGACTGGTTGTCCTCGAAACCGAGCAGCACCTCGCAGTCCTTAAGGATCTTTTTGGCCTTTTTGAGCACGGCAAAGAAACGGTCATCGACAGGCTCAACATTCTGTGTCAGTACAGCAATCTCGTCTTCGCTGAGCACAAAGTGGCCAACGAAGGCAGTAAGTAGCCGACGCCGTGTCTCGACGTTGCGCCGCTGATCGATGAGGGTGGACGCTTCCTCTAGGACGGGATCCGTCGCGCTGTGTGCAGTAGTAATCTCCGCCTTCATAGCTTCGTAGGACTTGTTCAACTTGTCGATGGTGCCACCTATGCGACGGAGTTGCTGTTTGATTGTTAGATTCTTTGCATCCCACAGCGGAAAACGGAGGCTGCAAAACAACAAAAACAACCCACCTCGGCCACGCGGCCAAACTCGGCAATCACCTCGCCATTGCTGTCAATGACTTCTTTCTGGACGTCGAGTCGCAGGCGTCGCCGCGTTTCGGCGTTGTTGTGGACATTCCTCTCGTCGAGCAACGCTAAAGAGTCGCGAAAATCTGCGTCTGTATAAGACGCTGACAGAACGCTGGTGACCTTGGATGTGAGGGGGTTATTGAGCCCTTTGAGACCGGAGGCGGAGGACGGTATGCGTGGTGAAAAAAGGGCTGCGGAGGGCGACCCTGGCGAGTCTGTCCTGGCCGGGGCACGCAGGCTGTCTGAGGAGCTCGGCTCCAGCGGATGAGGCGATTCCGAGGCCATATTCATGAAAAGGGGACGACGTATGGCGCACTCATGTCTGCAAGTCTGGATGTCTGGATGAGCGAGGGGGTAAAGGAGGTAATGCCGCAGAATCACGGTGTAAGGAAGCCCTTTTGTATATTCCTCTGCTTCGACTGTGCGTTTCGTCCCGAGGCTGCCTCTCCAACCTACTCCTGTGAAGGTCGTGATGATTTAAAGTGCTCCTTGGCAGTTGTGCGATGCTGACGACCCTTGTGCGCCGCGCTGTATTGTGTAATGAGTAGTGGCGCGAAGAGCCTCCTATATAGCTGTCCCGGCCTGTCACAGGAGCGGGTAAGGTCCCCTCACCGCCTGCCGCAAAGAGGGTTTGCTGGCACCCAACGTCATTCCTCAAAAACATGATTACGTAATCTGCCGGCACGCCACGCCACGCCGGCGCAGGAACATAGCTAGAGCACGAGCCCTGTGTCACGGCCACTAGGTAGCTCAGCCTACAGGTCACTTGCTCCCTCGCAAACCCTCACAAGGCAGCACAGCTTATCTACGCGCATGACCAGCTGTTTTCCCCTGTCCCTTTTCATATTGGAATTCATCAAGACGATATCCCACCTACGAGCCTCTTTATCGACCAAGAAGCACCTCCGACGCCTTCGCCTTGCCCTTCTACCCCCTAGTCTATGACATTCGAGCATGCAGGCAACGACTCCATCTAGCATCGGATGAGCTCGTCCTTGCCGACAGCTGTCCACGATACCCTAATATTTATCTGTCCTCCCACGATCATAGTCTAGCTTTGCACCCCTTTTGAGCGCTGTTCTTTGCAAACAGCGTTGCGCCGCAATGTCGTCCAATATCTTTTCTCGGTTCTACCCGACCGCTGGCCGAAGCGGACGCTCATTCTACGAGGACCTCCGATCTGGCGAGGGCGGTAGCCATAACGAACCCGATGGAGAAGGCTACGACGTCGAGGAGCGTGCGGGGCTGGCGGTTGATGAGGAGAACTTGAACGAACAATTTCACGATTACGACCTAGAACACGCAGACGGCCTTGGCATCGATGCAAGCCGGGTGACGATTGAGAGCGCAGCACCTGGAACGATAGCTGGCGGGGCAGCGACATCGGCAGCGGCGGCGGCGGCGGCATCGTCGGCAGCAAGAGCAGGTAAACCGCCTGCAGCGAGCAGGGGACGGCGCAGCCACAGGAACACCTCGGACTCGCGCTGGGGTGACGATGACGGCGACAACGACGACGTTCCAGGCTCTCTGCTGGTCGAACCGCAAGGCCACGGGACCGAACCCTTCCCGCCCATGCTCAAAGCAACGCCCCTCCGATCAAATCCGTCTGACCGCCGGTCTCGTGGGCCGGGCGGAGCCATCCCTGGCCCTGCCACAAAGAAGAACCGCGCGCAGTGGGAGACCATACAGAAGCAGCAGCGGCTGCATGGAAACGAAATGAGCGGTGCTGATGGCAGTTCAAGGAGGGGTTATGGCGAACCGCCCGGTCCCGTAAGCGGGAGGATCGCGTCTGCTGCTGGCAGCCAACCGGGCCACGCTCTGCTGTCGTACTTTTTCACATCCGGCGGCGGACACCAAAAAAGCACGGCCTACGATCGAGCCATGTGGAGATGGGTCAACGTTTCCAATCTCGACAACTTTATACGGGACGTTTACGACTATTACCGCGACAGTGGTATTAGGTACATTCTCCTTGCACGATTGTTGCATCTTGTGTACGTATTTAGCGAGTCTAAATCCTGGCGTCTGATATACGCTTCCCCGTTCTCTTATCACTAACAGCCTTCTAGAAACGCTGCATTTGTGGCTGTTTTTCTCACGTTCCTAACGCAGTGCGTGGACTTCGCAAAAATTCGCGGCAGCACAAAAATGGACCAGATCTTGATACCGCAATGCACAAAAAATATGTCCTGGATCTGGAATGTCGGTCTGTGGCTGTTCGCTTTCTACTTCATTTGGAAGACGATGCAGTTTTTTATCTTTGATGTCCGGCGGTTGCTGAACCTACGCGACTTCTTTGTGCACCTGCTCCAGATTCCTGAGCACGACATGCAAACCGTATCCTGGCAGGATGTCGTGGTCAAGGTGATGGCGCTGCGGGACCAGAACCCCAAAACGGCGACGAACATGACGCGACTGCAGCGCGAGTGGATTGGTAGCCAGTCCAAGGAGCGACTCGACGCTCATGACATTGCGAACCGGCTGATGCGTCGTGAGAACTACTTAATTGCCCTCTTCAACAAAGACATTCTCGACCTGTCTGTCCCGCTCCCGTTCCTTCGCAACAAGCAGCTCCTGACACGCACGCTCGAATGGACGTTGTGGTTTGGCGTTCTCGACTTTGTCTTTGACGAGCGCGGCCAGGTCAACCAGGAATTCCTCAAATCCAGCCGCCGCAGTCAGTTGAGCATGATGCTGAAATCGCGGTTTTTGTTTGCCGGCTTCATGAACCTCCTCTTGGCGCCTTTTGTCGCCTGCTACCTCGTGGTGGTTTACTTTCTTACTTACTACAATGTGCGTTGTGTGTATCAAAAATCGAATTGCGGCCCCCAACCCCCCGCCCTTTCTCTGTCCGACATGCAGGCTGGTTTTCGTCCGTTGACATGTACTGACTCGATGCTGTGTAGGAGTATCAAAAGAACCCATCGGCCCTCGGCGCACGTGCGTATACGCCACTAGCAGAATGGAAGTTTCGAGAGTTCAACGAACTCGACCACCTTTTCGAGGAGAGGCTAAACATGTCGTACCCCTTTGCGACGCGGTATCTGGACCAGTTTCCTAAGAGAAAGACGGAACAGGTGGCCAAGACCGTGGCCTTCATCGCAGGGTCGGTGATGACGGTTCTAGCCATTGCCTCGCTAGTTGACCCGGAGCTGTTTCTGGGCTTCGAAATCACACACGACCGCACTGTCCTCTTCTACGTGGGTATTTTTGCCACAGTATGGGCGACAGCCCGGGGCATGATCACCGAAGACAACAGCGTGTTCGACCCGGAGTATGCGCTGCGCAACGTCATCGAATATACACACTACGAGCCGGACCATTGGAAAGGAAGGCTGCACAGCTTTGACGTGAAGGTTGAGTTCGCCGAACTGTACCAGATCAAAATCAAGATCTTCTTGGAGGAGATTTTGAGCATCTTTTTCACGCCGCTCATTTTGTTCACGAGCCTGCCTCGGTCCAGCGACCAGATCATTGACTTTTTCCGCGAGTTCACGATCCATGTCGATGGGCTGGGATACGTCTGCTCGTTTGCAGTGTTTGATTTCAACAAAGGCGTTGGTGCTACGAGCAACCCCAAGCGCCAAGAGCAGCAGTCGCTGCAACCGGACCCTCTGGGTGCAGGAGGCGGGGACGTGCGAGACGACTACTACTCCACCAAACATGGCAAGATGGCGGCTTCGTACTACGGTTTCTTGGACAATTACGTGATCAACCCGAAAACGGGTATCCCAGGACACCATCCCCCTAGTGGCGTGCGCCACCACCACACCCAGTTTCACCCGCCTCCCGCATTCCCTGGACTGAACTCGCCCACGTTGGCCGCCGACATGCAGAACTCGCGTATCCGCCATCGGGGGACAGGTGGAACAGGAGCTGCCGGTGGTGGAGCTGGCGCTATGCAGGCATCACTCATACGCACGCCGCGCTTCGGGCCGTCGTCCATGGCCCAGCCGTCTCCGATGGCATCCATCTTGCTGGATCCACATCATCAGCCGTCAACCATTTCGTATGCGAACCGCAGCATGCACCGGCCGAGGATGCCTGGCGGCGGTGGTGGTCGCTATGGTGCAGGCGGGGCCGGCGAGAGCTTCATTGTGGAAGAGCCTGCAATGGAAGACAGCCGTGTGGCGGCAGGCGGCGGGGCGGCCGGCGACGGTGGCGCCGGGGGCCTTCGAGACGATGGATACCGCGATGATGAGCTTCTCCAGCCAACCCAGCAAGCGCAGACGAGCAGCGGGGAATTCCCAGGCGGCCCAGGGATGCTGGATGAGTCGACGTGGCAAACATCGCCACCTACAGGGCTGTCGCGAGAAAACAGCGGCGTTGGCGAGGATGCCGATGTGGGCGTCTTGGGGCTCATGTATCAGTTCCAGCAGGCGCACCAGAACCACCGCATTCGATAGTCGGGCGGGGCTGGTCAGGCGTATGTGTGCTCTAGACCCAATTGCATGTGCCCGAGTTGCTTTCGTATTGGCTTATAACTGCATTATCCTTTTGGTTAATATCCATAGCATTTCAGCTCCGGCATTGTTACGCCCACACTGGCTGGCGTTACTCGATGTGAAAGAATTGAGAAGTGCATTCTACTTTGCTTTTTTTTTTTAATTCCACGGTTTCTTATGCAGTGAAGCGTGCCGGGGCAACGACGTGCATCGGAGATGGTGGTGGTGCAATGCGAGGCTGTGAACTGCAGATTGGAGCGGCAGCCTTGTGCTTGAACAAATAAGCATATCCGCAGCGCATGTGACTAAAAGTGTTGGACTGGGCCTGCTGGACTGGACCGGCTGGTCAGAGGTAGGAGCCCAAGTCGTAGAGCATTGCTGGCGGTATTGTCACCGCATGACGAAGAGGAAGGTACGTCTCCGGGGCGGCTCTGCTGGAAATGAATGCACGTTGTACGGAGTAATTATGTCGTGCTCCGTAATACTGCTCCAGGAAGGCACAACCGGGAAAGCTTCAGCCCCTGTAATCCCGCCTGTTGGTTTGGTGCTGGTGGGGCGTTCCTTCCTCGTCTTGTCGCTGCCCTGGCGCGTCCCAGGGCCTGGGCCTCCATAGCCTCGCCTACGACGTGTTTCTCGGCATGCGATTCTCCGCGACTGGACGGGCCTGGCGCTGAAGCAAACACGGTCGCCCCCGAACGAGAGCTTGCCAGCCAATCGCGCAAGCTGCGTCAAGTCCCCTGGGGCGCGCTGGCCAGCTAGCGTGACGTGCAGCCCCAGCGGGCCACGCCCCCAGAGTGCCTCTCCCACCACTCGAAAAGCCGCTCTTTGAACTTTTCTCCGCCGCGCCTGCCTGTCCTGGCCTGCCGACCTGTCACTGCCTTTCCTGTTCGAAACGAGCCCACCGTTCCTTCCTTCTGTTTTGGTAAAATGGGTCTTGCTGCATGCAGGTGTGTCGTCTCTCGTCTTCACCGATTCCTCGGATCCTCCTCTCTCGCAAGCACCCAACCAAAAAAATTGCTGCCCTTTCTTTTTTTTTCTTTCTTTTTCTTTTGTAGTGACATTCCCCTCGCAACCTTTTCTTATTTGTCTAGTCCACGACCCGGTTCACGTTCGTTTCCGCCAACTGTGTTTTTCTTGCATCCGTTCTTTTGCGCTCCTCAAACCCCCCTCGTCCCCAACGCGCAGGAGGCATCCAGCAGAGCGAGTCACCTCGGTTCCAGTGTCTATTTTCGATTCTCTTTTGACGACCCCTCGCGAGAACCGCCTCCCGCCCCCCCTCGACAAATCGATCTCCCTCCTTCTACCTCCCCTCGTCACAGCCCTCCCTCCGAGCCGACCCTCGCCGCTGTGCCCACAGGGCTCAACGGTGCCGCAAGCAGCGAGCGAGCAAGCGAACTTGGCCGGCACAGTGCGACACGCAGAGAGAACGAAAGAACGCCCGCTGGATCGACAACAGCCCGGCTGTTGTCCCACGTCTTTCCGAAGCAGCAATGGCGGACCACTTCGGCAACGGCGGCGCTGAACCCGCCACCGCCAGCGCCGCCGTGGACGAGCCCGAGGAGGTGCTGCTGCCCAAGATCACCAGCGCCCTCGAGCTGATCTACAACCCGCAGTCCACCAACCAAGCTCGCCAGGAGGCCCAAAAGTACCTCGAAGTCGTTAAGGAGGCCGTGCAGGCGCCGTCCGTCGGCTTCACGCTCGCTGCCAACCCCTCCAACTCCTCTGTCGTCCGGCATTTCGGCTTGTCGATGCTCGAGCACTCCATTAAACATAAGTGGGCCCTCTTTTCGAGCGACCAGGCCACCTGGATTCGCCGGTGGGTGCTGCAGCTCGCCGAGAACGTGTCTCGCGCCGATGCTTCGTACCTGCGCAACAAGATCGGCCTGCTGTGGGTCGAAGTGGCCAAGCGGTGCTGGGCGGGCGACTGGATGGACATGGACACGCAGCTGCTGAGCCTCTGGCAGGCTGCCCAGGGAGGCGACAATGTCCACAAAGAGCTCGTCCTTTATATCCTGGAGACGCTATCCGACGAAGTGTTCAACGGCGACGATGCCGTCGTAGCCCTGCGCGAGGGTGTGCTGAGCAAATCCTGCGTCGACATCTTCACGCCTGCCGCCGTCCTCAACGAGTGCTTCCCAAACCGCGCCACCACTCCGAATGTCCGCGCCGGTGACGAGGGCTGGCTGCTGCGCGTTACAGACTTGTTGCGCGTCTGCAACTCTGCCGATGTCCAGTCCAACGACGACGCCCGCACCTGTGCTGTTCGTGCCCTCGCTGTCCTAACGTCTCTCCTGCCCTGGGCAATCCCCAAGGCTGTCATCGCCTGCCAGTGTGTGCCGACACTGTGCGAGAGCTTAGCCGCACCACACGTTGCCGTCCAAAAGGCCGCCCTCGAGGCATTGCATGCGCTTTACTCTCGGAACCACTTCACTGAAGAGGAGTTTGTCGCTCTGGTGGTGCCAATGTACGACAGCAAGTATGTCGACCTTTACCACCGGTTGTTCGAGTGGTCCAAGGTCGATGTCGACGACATCGACGATGATAAGTACCAGTTCGCGAAAAAGTTCTCCGAGGTACGCAGTCTCGATTCACCTCGCGTTTATACATACGTCCGTAGTTTGCCCTGCTAACCATCCGGTTTTAGATGCTCTCATGCCTTGGAAACTACCTAGATCGTCGTTTCCACAATCTGCCGGCAGGTGTGGACGTTCAGCGGTTTGTTGAGTTCCTCCTTGAAGTCGTCCAGAGCCAGAGCCTCGTGGTCTCCATCCCCGTGCTGGTAACATGGACGCGTCTACTTGCCCACCGCAATATTGGGCCTCTTATAGCAAACACTTCCCTCATCGGCCCTCTTCTAGAGGTCTGCAGCTCACGACTCATTCGCTACGAGAGCCTACCGGAGGACACACAAGACCCTTCCTATCTATTTCTCCTTGAAGACACGGACACCATTCCCGAGCGCCATGCCTTTCTCGGTAACTACCGGCGTTACAGCTCTCAGATTATCGAGGCCATTGTGCAGCTGAAACTGGTAGACGCATTTCACCACATCTTCGCACAGGCTGAGAATGTCCTGCATCATTTGTACGAAGATGGTCAGGAGTTTAAAGGTATGTGGTGCAGTATGTTGCTTTAGGTGTCTGAGGACGGGCGGTATTTTCAAGCAAGGCCATTTTCTAATCCTACTTGCAGTCGCCGATTACAACAAGAATGCGATGCCGGTGCTGCGCGTTGATGCCCATTTCACCGTGGTCGAGGCAGCTCTGAAGGGCTATATGAAGTGGAGATCATCAACGCATTCGAGAGATGATCCATCCGAGGTAAGATCTGACGTAAAGACGAACTGTGCCATATTGCCTTTTCTAGATGCTAACCAAAATTCACAGAAGCAACAGCAGCGGGCGGCTCTCGAGGCCGAGTTTGAGGCCTGGTGCAACCGTGTAGCAGACCTGAAGATTGAGGATCCGTGCATCCGGAAGCGCATATTGCAGCTCCTCGTGGCCTTCTCCATTACGGCTCTCGACCGCTACCCCAGTTTTATGCTGAAGGTCCTCGAGCACATCCTTCTAACATGGCCCAGCCCGAAGGAGCCAGAGCACCGCGCTTTCAACGATGCCATCAAGGAACTCCAGTCCGAAAGCATGGTGGAACTGCAGCGCCTAGCCACTAAGCAGCCCGACCACCTGCTAAGCGTATACGACCAGCTCGAGAGCAAAGTCAAGGAGCTAATCGCCTCTGGAACTCTCGACGAGAAACGGCAGGTTGCGTATCAGAGCTTTCTATTCCTCATCATCCACCGCACCAGTCAAATCGACCAAAGCACGCGTGTGCAAAGGCTTCAGGGCTTTTTGGAGCCTGTGAAAGCACAGTGGCAGACGCCGGAACTGGAACGTGCCTTGTCATCATTCAGCAATTTTGCTGAACTCGTCGGACTCGATAAAGCGCAACTGTACATTGCGCGCAACCGAGTTGACCAGGTGGCCGACTGGGGCTCGATCGAACTAGACGCTGAGGGACTGGCGCTCCAAGCAGATCTCGAAGTGCGGCAAACTCTCTTACCACTTCGATCCACCAAGACGTTTCTGAATGCCTCTGTGGAGCGGATTGACCGGCACTCGGAGGCATTTCAAGCATCGATCGTGTTGTGGCAGGACGCTGTGCCGCTCATTCTCACGAGGCTTCTGGAATTCCTGGATTACGGTCATGCATCACACAACTACAGTAGCTGGACGTTGCTACCAGAAGAGATGCGGTCATCTGTTGGACGTCTGCTCACGGACAGGTTTTGGCAGTCTGGCATCTCCGAGGGGAGCAAAGACGACTTCTACGCGCGTGTTATGGAGAGAAAGGGCACAATGGAAGGCCTCGCGTCTTCGATTCGATCGACAGTCCGATACGTGCGAGAAACGGCATACTCGATTCTCTGCAGTCTAAGCCGGTTCAGCGTTCAGTTCTACAGCTTCGAAGGCCTTCCAGAGCCGCTTTCGCGGTCACTATTTGGCAACGCGCTGTTTTTGCCGCCTCACCAGATCATTGGGCTGTTGAACCTTGTGCGATTTCTGGTAGACAACTGCCCTGTGGAGTTCCGAGAGCAGTTTCTACCGCCGTTGATTTCCTTGTGTTTCCAGCAGACGTCGTCGAAGCTCGTGCAAGAATGGGGCCGGATCGACCAGCAGCAAGAAATCAAGACCGACGGAGACGGGCTCACGGAAGAGATGAAGGCCGAGAGCATTTTGCGGCAGTTTGGCTACTGTGCCGTGATCATGATGGCTGATTTCTTAGATCCTACGAGAAACAACGGTAAGCAAAGCAGGATCTTCCTAGTGACACGCGAGGAGCTTAATGGAGACTAACTTTTGATTCAGTCTTGCTGCAGCAAGATTCGTCGCAGCAAACAGCGAACACGCAAGCCAAATACCCAACTCTGCGGCGATTCTGCCTCATGAACACGAGCCTCGTTGAGCCTCTGTTGGTATTCTGCAATCACGCTATCCGCATCCACGATGGCCGTTGCTGCAGTATCGTACTTCGCGTACTGCGGACCATCATCAGCGAGTTTGTCGTGGTAGACCCAGCTTCACTCGAGTCCCTCCCTCCGCCTGCGCTTCCTACGGCGCCAACATCAGGAGATGAAGACACGAACGGCAGTCGGAACCGAGCAGATTCAACGACGGGAGCGCGGGCACCTGACCCGTTCCCCGTCCCAGCAGAGACGTCGGCAGCAGTGCGCGAGTATTTGTCGTCTGAGGTTCTGAAGAGCTGCATCCTGTCGTTGCACGAACCGTATTTTGTGGACCAACACCGAGAGCTCGGCTCTCTTATCGCATCGATCTTG
Source organism: Sporothrix dimorphospora (assembly GCA_021397985.1). Classification (NCBI taxonomy): domain Eukaryota; kingdom Fungi; phylum Ascomycota; class Sordariomycetes; order Ophiostomatales; family Ophiostomataceae; genus Sporothrix; species Sporothrix dimorphospora. Next base: position 99,460 of record WOUA01000005.1, on the reverse strand, counting down.
TGCCACTATTGCCCGATCACAGCAACGCCGCGGCAGGTTCTGCTGTCGCTCCCAAACATGAAGGCGGACGACGTGGACTTTGCCATTGAGCAGATTTGCCGAGCGGGGATGCAATCGCGCCAACAGCGTGCACTGGTACTGGACCTGCTCAAGGATCTCAAGGGTGTGAGCGTAGCTGAAATGGGCAAGCTCAGCAAGACGGGCGGTCTGAAGCGCGACTCGTTCCGGCCAGCGGCGAAGAAGACAAGCCAGCGCAGCAAGATGGCGCAAGAGTTCATGACGGCTCCCACGACAACTAGCGGCGGTGTTGGCGGCTCAGCAGCAGGCGCGACTTCTAACAACGACGGCGGCTCACGAATGGGTGATGGTGGTCGTGGCAGTCCTGACCTCGAAGGGATCGCGGGCCTCTTCAATGTGGCGGAATAAATGAACACTCACGGCGTCTCCCCGGTCGTAATCAACTTACATTTCATACGATACGTTTTTTTTACTTTCTTGTTATTTTCTTATGTCTTTTCTTTCTCCCTGTCTCACCATCTTGGTTTGGTTTCTATTCGGAGTTGCTTCTCTTTATTTTCTTTATGATTTTGATTTTTGCTATTTCATGTACCCCACATATGATTCCCCAGGAATTTGAAGGAGGTGTAGAGGCATCAGGCGAAGGGGGAGAACACCGATATGAAAAAGGGGCTACTCAAAGCGAGGACGTTTTCAATACTTTTACGACGGGGCTTATTTTGTACGTACGCAAACGCGATGGCAAGACATATAGGGCAAATGATAACGACCGGGGAAAGGTGGCATGGAGTGAGAAATATTATAATCACCAAAAGCACGGACAAGGAACAAAGTGACAAAGTGACATGCGAATGATCTCCTGCAGGAGAAGCTTTTCGTGCCATGTCCACTCTACTGTACTCCGTACATCGTGCGTCCTACGGTTTAACTCCTTTCCCCTTCACTTAACTCAAGGAGCAAAAGAACGACCATTCACAGAGGGTGATCACATCACATCGTGCGTCACATTGTGCATCACATCCCAGGACCAAACTCACGAAAACGAGCTCTCACCAGGATCAGAAACCATTCGTGACTGGGACAGGGAAGCTGGAGAGAGAACAAACAAGGGCAATTTTGGCATCAGGCAGGTAGTAGACGAAGAACTGGTAAAAGCGTTCAGCATGAAGGAAAAACAACTTGTGTAAATTCAAGATGCGGGAAACGACACTCAATCGCACAGACATCACCGGCAGTAAACACCCTGCGCCATTGTGACCAACCTGCGCGCCTCGCCGTCGGTGTCATGATGTGCATTTGAGTTTACGACGCATCTCCTGTCTCTTTTTGCACTGCCTCTGTATCACGTCCCGAAGGCTTTTTCGTCTTGGGTTTCAAGGGTTACGGAGCATGGGTGACAAAAAGACAAAATACGATCGACAAGAAAATGAAAAGAAGAATGAAGGATAGAGAACAAAAGAAAAGAAGGAAATGGTCCCGCAGCTGACATTGTTCTTCGTCGTACGACGTACCTCGTAGGGATTTGCAGGGTGCGTGCACTCCATCCACACGGCATAAGTCCTGATTACCGAGCAGGCTGCACATTAGGTACGACGCTCGACCATGACCCTCGACCGTGATGTGGCGCTCGACCATACGTCGTAGTCCGTAGGCGCTCGACTCGGCCGACGAGGCTCCATCCCACGGCCTTGTGCCCCGAACCCAGCGTCGCAGCCAGAAAAAGCTAAATTATGTTTCCATCCCCTAGCCGCTGCAGACAGCGATGCCCTTCCTCGTCGATGTGTATGACCTTTCTTGCATGGGCACGCCACAGCGTTGCAACTTGGTGTTTCCCCTTTATTTTGGCGTTTTTTTTTGTTTACAGATACGAATACGCGACTTTACAAGTGCCGTGCGCTTTTGTTGTCAAGAGTGTTCCTCAAAGAAACGAAGGAAGAAGACGAAGAAAACGAATACCTTTGTCTGTCTTTTCTTTTCTACTCTTCTCTTTCTTTCTTCCCTCCTCTAACTATTGTCCGTTTTCACCCTTCTAGTTCCCTCTACCCTACCCGTGCAACACAAGATGCCCCATTCTATTGACCTTTGCTTCGTATTGCTCCGTACACGTATGTCGTACTCCGTATGTTTTCCTCTCTTGAGACTTTCTTATTCTTTGTCCTGCACTGATCCGCGCCTACCTATTGCACTCCACCTCTCCAGCAAAGGGCCAAGGCTAGGCCCAAAGGCATTTCATGCATAAGAACTCCAAACAGGTCTCAGTATCTTAACGCGTTCCATACGCTCTCAGATTCCGCGCCTCTGGCAACCGCAATGTCCTCCTGTCCTCCCTTTTCTCCTGCCTGGCGGCGTCATTCCGGCATCGACGGCGGCTTGACCAGGGAACGGACAGACCGACAGCACGGAGTGAACTACAGATACTTCGTCAGCGCACAACGGCACGATCGGTGGAGCATCTGAGATTGACGACAGCGGCACATAGAGACGGCCACCTAGTCGATGTACTCAATTCATTATTCTATCTACTTTTTACGCCTGTACCGGGAGCTACTCGTACCTGTGCCTTTTAGGATGCAAACTGCGCCAAGCACCGCCAAATACCGCCAAATACGCACGCTGTAACTGGCGGGCCCTGTGTCGGCCTTCTGGATGCCGCGCGCGCAAAACGCCGTGGCAGTGCTGTAGCCACAGCGTTTCAGACGATCTTCTGACCCTCTTTCACTGACCCTCATTTTCTGCTTTTCTGTCTTCTTGTTTTATGGCTTTGTGTACAAATATACGGAGTATGTATTCTGAGATACGTGTTTCTCTCTCCGGGCATCCCATCGCTCCTTCCCTTTCACCCTGCTTCCTCTCCCCCCTTCTCTGCCCATTTCGTTCTTTCCATTCCTAGCCTGCTCACATGTGTTCCTTCCCTCGACAGCCCTCGACAACCCTCGACAACCCTCGACAACCCTCGACAACCCTCGACATCCCTCGACCCGCGACCTCGCTTCAACCTACTCTTTCCTCGTCTTTCCCTCAGTTGCATTCGCCCCCCTCCTCTTCCCCGACCATAGGACTTGGCTTACAGCACCTGATTCAGCACCCGGTCCAACGTCTTCGACAGACTCGTCCCTGGCTCAATACCTGGCTCCCCTACGGCACCGAACCAAGATACCGTTCGGTGCATCTCTTCGACTTGCCAACACACTGCCATCCCGTAGCGCGCATCGTCCTCTCGATACATCCGCTCCCGCCCACAACCACATTCACATCCCACAACCCAAAGCACACCGGTAGAGCCTAAAACCCACTAGGTCCGCTGCTACACATCCCCCATTCTGTCGGCGCCAGCGGCGGCGAGCTAGTCGCACCTTCCCCCGAAAGTCTCCACCCCTCCTTTCGCTTGCTCCTTCCACCACCTGTGCTCCGTATTACTTCGTAATTACTTACCTACGCTCTGATCGCCAGCCAGAACACCCCGGCAAGGCTAGGCCAGGTGTTGGTGAAAGCCTCCTCGGCCTCCTTCCCAGCAGTTGACGGCGGAGCATCCTCGTGCCTGCAGATAGCTTCCCTGCCGCGATCCCAATCCAATTTGGCCCCCTCCCATACTCTGGACTCCATACTACTTCGTAAGATACGTTCTAGACGGAGTACGAAGTACGACATCTCGGGAAGCAGCGATCTATTTCCGCTGCCAACTGACCAAGCATCAAATCATCGTCTGCCATCTTGTCCTTGTACTTAAACTTTCAACCTGCTCCCCCCCCCCTTTCCTTCATCAACCCATCCACCAGCCCGCCCACCCAATCGCAACACAAGCCATCACCGTGGGGCGTACCGTTGTTCCTCCATTCACCTACCAGCCAACTCGAAGCGCATCCACAACGCAATTGACGCCTTCTCGTTACCCTCGTAAACCTCGCCAGGATGGTCTTCTCGGGAAAGCCGTCGACCGGCTGCCAGATGTGCCGGACGCGACGGATCAAGGTGAGAGTTCTGCTGCAGTCCTGTTTCTGTTGAGGACGACCCACGATACCTGCTTGTTTTTATTTTCATTGTCCCTTCTCGATTCGTCTCTTATTCGCGCTCGCACGTTGTGGGGGTGCGTCTGTTACGACTGCCATGGCATGCCTTCCTACACAGCGAGTTGCCGTGCACCGATGGTACAGCTCGTCACTTGATCCCTCGGTACCGCGCTGCACAACACCTCTTTCTATCGTCCTTTTGATCCCACCGTGCATTGGCATGCGTTTGATTGTCTTTCCGCCCACCCAACGCCTCTCCACTTTCAGGACCACGCTCTCTAACCTCGTAAACAAACGCAGTGCGACGAGGCAAAGCCCGCTTGCAACCAATGCGTCCGCACCGGCCGCACCTGTCCGGGCTACAAGAGCAAGCTTGATTTGCTCTTCCGGAACGAAACCGGGGCCAGTGCCGCCGAGAAGCGAGCGCGTACCACTGCCCGGAAAAAGGCAGCCGTCACCCTCCGCAGCCACCACGCAGGACGCGCCATCCAGAAGACGGCGGAGCAGTCCGGACACGGTGGCTCGGTCACCTCGCCCGCCCATATCGCCGCCAGTCGCTCCAGAAGCACAGACAATGACAGCCCGGACGATAGCCTGACAAAGGTGTCCTTTCGCTATGTCGCCTCGCGCGGTCGCCACGGCAGCGGAAGTGGCTACCGCAACGAGTTCGGAAGCAGCCAGGGCGGCAACACCAGTGATAGCAGTAGCAGCTACTCGTCCGGAAGCAGCCGCTATTACTATGGATCCATCGTGCCGGCCCTTCCCGTGCCGCCGGACCAGCTGGCCGTCTGCCACTTCTTTTCCAATTTTGTGCTGGTCCCGTTTCAGGGCACCGGCCGTGGCTACATGGACTTCCTTGTGCCTTTGATGAAGACCGCCGAGAGCCCGACGTCGTTGTATGCATCCGTTGGGACAAAGGAAGTTGCAACCCTCCGCGGTGGCGCCGACGGAGCTGGCTCTACGCCGGGGACTGTTTCTTCTCCGAACACGGAAGCCCGCGCCGCCCTGTCGATTGCCTTTCGCGCCTGTGCGCTGGCGTCGATGGGCACGCGCGTCGCCTCCAATGGTTTTGCATTTGCCGACAAAGCGCTATCGGCCTACACGCGGGCGCTGGCTGCTACGCACCTCGCACTACGTGACCCGACACTGTCGCGCGCAGACAACACCCTCGGCGCCGTCTTACTGCTGAGCTTATTCGAGGTGAGCACTCCCACGTCATCTTTTCCTCCATCTTTCTCCGTTTATATATTAATTTAGGCAGAGCATCACTGCCAAGCACATGGGCCTCTTCGCATGGGGCTCCCATATTGAAGGTGCCGTCGAGATCGTCAAGGCACGGAGCTTGGAACAACGCAAAACTCGGTCAGGTCTATCGCTGTTCATTGCTGTCCGAACGCAAATGGTAAGCGACCACGAAGATGAACCGCACGGGCACCAACAAAAAATATATATTCTAACCCATTCTAGATCATCCACTGCCTTGCCTCCGGCAAGGCCCCTGATATGGATATTGACTGGTGGATGACCGATGCCGTCGCCGACTCCGCGGCCGCCGCCTGCCAGCGCCTCAGCATCCGTACCGCCTCATTGCGGGCCCTGGCCGCCGACTGCATGGCCACCACCTCCGATCGCTCCCCCGAGAACGTCGCTCGCGTCATGGCCCTCGCGCAACAGGCATACAGCCTTGACCGCGACTGTGTTGCCTGGGAAGCCAACGTCCCCGTCGAGTGGCGGTTCCACACCGTTGCGTGGCAAGACAAGCTCCCCGAGAGCGGCGACTATGGACGCGCCCAGGTGTTCCCCGGGAAAATCGACGTCTATCGCGACATTTACATTGCCAGTGTATGGAATATGGTGCGCGCAACACGTCTGTGCCTGGCCTCGATCGGCGTGCGCTGCGCTGCGTGGGCCTGTGCACCGTCGGACTACCGCACGACGTCCCAGTACGCAGCTGCAGCACGCACGTGCAGCGACATTATCACGGATATTATCGCATCGGTGCCGTTTTATTTGGGCTGGCACCAAGGCCATGGCCGCCGTCCAGGATCGGATTCAGCGGACCACACCCGCCGCACCAAAGGATCCCCCAGCGCTAACCAGCAGACGGACGGCGATGCAGAGGGAGACTCCGAGAATGAGCGTACCCCATCCCTTGGCTTTGTCTGTGGTGACGAGTCAGGGCTCAAGGGCCTTGCCGGCTACTTTTTGGCTTGGCCATTGACCAATATCAACAGCCAGGACTACACGACGGACAGCCAACGCGCTTGGGTCATAGGGCGGCTGAAGTACATCAGCAACGAACTCGGCGTGCGCTACGCAGGATTCTTGGCCGAGGTAGGCTCTACATGCGCGTGCACACACCCACACATATAAACACTTGTGAAATAAAGTGCTGACTATTTTTTTTTTCTTCATTTCTTTTCTGCCAGCTCAAATTCCGCGTCCCGTCAATGCTGATCCGCCGTGATCAGCTCGTGTCGCAACAACAACATCTAGCATCGTTGCACAACATGCAGGCCTTTTTGTCGGCATCGTCGGCCATCTCGCCGCCAGGTGCATCGATAGCGTCAGTTGCAGCTTCTGTGTCTTTGTCAAGCCCTGGGTCAGACACAAGCTCTGCGGCTATCCCACGGGTGGTCCCAACTACAGGACCCTCCACAACCACTCAACCGCTGAACCCGCTCCAGCAGTGGGAAGCTCTTCAGAAGCAATCGCTGGACGCAGATCGAAAAGAGCTAGTCGCAAAGGCATCCGGCGGAGCGGGCCCATACGGCACGTATGTGGCCCATAACGTGTTGCACGTATAAGAGAAGGAATGTGAACCAGCCTCGCCAGCTTCTCTAGGGCCTTTATATCGGGAGGGGTAAGGGATATAGACACCAAATGAGATATCGGATAGGATACGAGATAGAACGCAATACAGGATACAACCATAATTGCACAATAATAATGCGAAAATAGATAATAAAAAGGGCACGTAGGATGCAGCCGTCCGTTATAGATCGTCGAGAGCCTATCGCAAAAAAAAAAAAAAAAAAAAAAAAAATAAAGACACGAAAAATAACCGTACCAACTACCCATTCACGCACGAAGGCGGATCCGAACCCAGTTGTAAAGATATGAAAGACGCCTCTCCGGTAGGGCCACAAATCGGCCATTGCCATCGCCCCGACAAGACCCTACGCTATGATAGCCTCTCTTGACGACCGCTCGCTGCCATCGCCCACTGCCATTCGGCGCAGGCTTCCATGTGTTTGTGCATCTCGAGATGTGTGTCGTCAACGGCGGCATGTCACGGGTTGTGTGCTCCCCTTGTCGCAGCCCCGTGTCGCCGTAATTATCGAGTCGCCTATTTTGATTTCGAGTTGTGTCTACCAAGTCAGCCAACGCGCCCATGCATTGCAAAAGCGGGAAGTGGGAAATGGGAAGGGAGAAGGGGGAGGGGGTGGCTGCCAAGTACATACCTCTTGCGCTGCTCGTCCAGACCGATGTTGGTCGCGTGCTGGTTCCACACGTCCACGAAGACTTTCTGCGTCGCATCGACGTACTTCTCGTTCTTCACCTCCTTAACGTTGACGCGCATGCCATCTTTGGTGAAGGTGATGTTCTTGTTGCCAATGTTCTTGGTCGCCTGCGCCTGGATCTTGTTCACGCCGAGGTAGATCTGGTAGCCGACAAAGGCGAGGCCGCCGATGACGATGAAGAGGACAATTAGGGGAACAAGTTGCCTGGGACGAGGGCGGGTTAGCAGTCTGATCACCACAAACACAACAAACCCCAAAAAAGAACAAAAAAGGAACCAAAAAAAACGCAAATGCGGGCGATCAGATGCGGGCGATCAGCTGCGGGTGTCGGAATGCAAGAGGGCCTTGCATGCGCAAGCGAATACCGCCATTGTGCCTTACCCGATCAATGAGCGGCCAGCCATGGTGTCTGTCTGTCGTCTTGTGGGGGAAAGAAAAAAGAAGATCAGGAGCGCCGGGGCGAAGGATGGAGGCGAGATGGAGGGCCGTCGTGCGAGTGTCGCGAGAACGAGAGAAAAGAAGAAAAGAAGAAAAAAAAAAAGAAGAAAAAAGAAAGAAAAGGTTGAAAGGAGACAGTGCACGAGAGAAAATAAAGAGGCTGAGCCGAGAAAAAGGGTCCTTGGCACAAAACGAGGAAGGCCACGCTGCAACACAGACTGCACTTTGCGACGAAAGGAAGGAAAGAGGCCACAAGAGAAGGCGCTCGAAGACGCAGGAAGGAGCGAGACGAAAGAAATAAGCTGCGGGCGATCGCTGTCGAAAAGCACGCCTAAACGCCTCTGGTAACGAAACGGTCTCGGAGGCCTTTTTTCGATCTACTCCGTATCTTACTTGGTCCTCTCCAACATCTCTTCCCGACTACTGAGTATTACGAGCAAACTCGGCATAGTCGTGAGCCCCATCTGCTGGGCCTTGTTACGCAATGAGCTTCCAAGAAACATACGTAAGTAGCTCCCAGATAGGCCCAGTTAGACCCTGCGGCGAGCAGGGCTAGCGCAGGGAGCGATAGGTGCCGTCCGTCCAAGCCCGGCTGAACAGCTGCGCTAAAACGACAGGATTTGGTGACAAAGAGTGGCGGCTGAGAAGAGCCCAGGGGCCGCCCTTTCAGCTCCCGCGGCGGACTGCCCTGCTTGTCTCTTACGGAGTACGACGTACTCCGTAGGTCGTAATCAGAACCCAGCAGATACCGCTGGTCCAGGCAATCACAAGCTTCTCACCTTGAATGAGGGGCAGTTTCCAGTTTTGTTTGGGGCCGTTTGTTTCCCATGGAGCCATGTTCCTGCTAGGGGGCAAGGGGGGCAGGGGGGTGGCGGTTCTTCCACTAGGGGCAGACCTGAAATTAGAAGTTTCAGGGGCTAGCTTGAGGGGGCAAAGGACACAGAAATACAGGAGTCCATTCGCAATATTTGCACCGCCACGAATGCACCGCCACATGTATCTTCAGACATCATCACGTGGCAGGTCACGACAGAGGAGGGGCTGTGGAGCTACCAGAGCAGGCGCACAGCAACGAGTGGGTTCATAATTTAGTGCACAGGCCACTCGAGAGGACAGGTGGTGGCCCGCCTGGCGTGGCCGCACAATGATGCAAATCCATAGAATCGGTTGTCGCTGCCGTCCTTTGCCTCGCCTCCTCTCCTTGCCATCCCCCCCCACGTCGTCCGCCCGCCACACAGCCTGCAACATTTGTCACCTGGCGACACCAACCCTTCCATCGCCGCTTTCCGGTGTCGACCTAACTCAGTTCGAAAGGCCACCTTTTGTATTTTGAGCTGCATTGGCTTCTGCCTGAGCTTCCTTTTCAATCCCTGCCATCATCCGTTGGCAGCATCCTCTCTCTCCCTCTCGCCTCCTCTTCTCGACAACGTTGTGAGCTTCAGCAAGCTCCTACCCATCTCGAGCCCGCTTGATATTCCGTCCTATCGACATTTTTCCTCGTCTCCCGCCTTCCCACTGACGCCTCATTGACGCCTCGAAACCCCATCTTCCCCACACCGCCCCCTGCCATGTCTGCCCCCTACGGCCAGCAGTACGGCGGTCAGCCATCGCCGTACGGCGACCCGCAGAGCTTCCAGGACCAACAGCAGCAACAACCTGAGGGCCAGGCCCCGCCACCGGCCAGTGCGCAGATCCCCGAGACCGGCAAGAAGAAGAAGAGAGCGTACGCGGCCGACGCCTTCAACGTCGGCTCCGCCGGCAACGTTACCGGCGGCCAGGTGCCAGCGCCCGGCCAGTACGGCGCACCCGTCCAGCCTGCCGGCACCCCTGCGTATGGCGGCTACGGTGCCGAGTCGGCCCCCGACGTCCAGGATGCCCAGTACGGTCACCCCCAACAGCCTGGCGCCGGTGTGCCAGGCGGTGCTCCTGCGGCCGCTGGCTACGGGTACCCCGACTACGCCTACCCCGGCGCAAACACAGGCGCGCCTGGTGTTGGCGGTGTCGATGCGGTGACGGCCGGCGTTGCCAACATGGGCTTCACAGGTGCCGGTCAGCCGGCCCCTCAGCATCAGCAGCCGCACCAACAGGTACCGCCGCAGCAGGGCCAACCGCCGCGCACCGGCCCCCTCAACCAGCTGTATCCGACCGACCTCATGAGCCAGCCCTTCAATGTGTCTGAGCTAGACCTTCCGCCTCCGCCCATCATGCTTCCCCCAAACGTGAGTGCTCTTTCCGCACCTTGTGTGTTCCTCGTGAATGTGTTCTTGAAATTGGCCCCCGCAGTCACCATACTAACCGCCCCCCCCCCCCCTCCGCCAGAGCAGCGTTACCCCCTCGCCGAGCGCCAACTGTCCACCCAAGTATGTCCGGTCCACTATCAACGCCGTGCCCACAAACCACTCGCTCCTGAAAAGGTCCAAGCTGCCGTTCGCTCTCATCATTCAGCCGTATGCGTCTTTGCACGACCTCGACGACGACGTCCCTGTCGTCCAGGACCAGGTCATCTCGCGCTGCCGGAGATGTCGCTCGTATATCAACCCCTTTGTGACATTTGTCGACCACGGTCATCGCTGGCGCTGCAACATGTGCAACCTGACCAACGACGTGCCCCAGGCCTTTGACTGGGATGCCGCGTCGCAGAAGAGTGTTGACCGCTGGCAGCGCCATGAGCTAAACCATGCCGTTGTGGAGTTTGTCGCGCCGCAAGAGTACATGGTGCGCCCGCCTCAACCCCTAGTCTACCTATTCCTCTTTGATGTCAGCTATGCCGCTGTGTCGACGGGTCTCCTTGCCACCAGCGCCCGCACCATTCTCGACAGCCTCAACAGAATACCGAATGCCGATGGCCGTACGCGCCTTGGCTTTATTGCCGTCGACTCCTCCCTGCATTACTTTGCCATCCCGCGCGATTCGAAGCCCGCCGCCAAGGAAGAGGGCCAGGAGGATGAGGGCGCCAACGATAACGACGACGGCGACGAGAACAGCGGTGCCGGCGAGACAAGCATGCTCGTGGTCAGCGACTTGGACGAACCGTTCATGCCTGTTCCCCAGGAGCTGCTGGTGCCGCTGACCAGCTCGCGCCAGAGCATCGAGCTGTTCCTCACAAAGCTGCCGGGCATGTTTGCCAACAACCAGAACAACGGATCGTGCATGGGCTCGGCCCTGCGCGCAGGCCACAAGCTCATCTCGCCCCTGGGCGGAAAGATGGTTGTCCTCAGCTCGTCTCTGCCGAACATGGGCACCGGCAAACTGGAAATGCGCGAGGACAAGAAGGTCCTGGGCACTTCCAAGGAGGGTGCACTTCTGCAGACAGCCAACAGTTTCTACAAGAGCTTTGCTGTGGAGTGCTCCAAGAACCAGGTTTCGGTCGATATGTTCCTCTTCTCGTCACAGTACCAGGACGTGGCGTCGCTCAGCAATTTGCCGCGCTATACGGGTGGCCAGACGTGGTTCTACCCAGGCTGGAACGCCGGGCGGCCTGAGGATGCCATCAAGTTTGCTACGGAGTTTAGCGACTACCTGTCGTCGGAGATTGGCCTCGAGGCCGTGCTGCGTGTTCGCGCGACCACGGGCCTCCGCATGAGCTCCTTTTACGGCAACTTTTTCAACCGCAGCTCCGACCTGTGCGCCTTCCCCGCGTTTCCGCGCGATCAGTGCTACGTGGTCGAGGTTGCCATTGACGAAACACTGCAGAAGAACGTCGTGTGCCTCCAGACAGCTGTGCTGCACACGACGTGCAACGGTGAGCGTCGCATCCGTGTCTTGACGCTGGCACTTCCCACGACGCTCAGCCTAGCCGACGTGTATGGATCGGCCGATCAAGCAGCAGTGACGGCGTACTTCAGCCACAAGGCTGTCGAGCGCGCACTGGATGGCGGCCTGGACGCCGCCCGTGACAGCCTGCAGAACAAGCTGACCGAGCTATTGCAGACGTTCCGCAAGGAGCTGGCGGGCGGCAGCATGGGTGGCGGCCTGCAATTCCCGGCCAACCTGCGGGGGCTGCCGGCATTGTTCCTGGGCCTGATCAAGAACGTCGGCCTGCGCAAGTCGGCTCAAATCCCGTCGGATCTGCGCTCGGCGGCGCTGTGCCAGCTGTCGACGCTACCAGTGCCGTTGTTGCTGCAGTTTATCTACCCCCGCCTCTACTCGCTGCACGACATGCCGGACAACGCCGGTGTGCCAGACCCCGAGACCAGCCAGATCGTGCTGCCGCCGCCACTCAACCTTTCCTCGGAGCGGTTCGTTCCGTACGGCCTGTACCTGATCGACGATGGGCAGACGCAGTTTTTGTGGGTGGGCCGCGACACAGTGCCGCAGCTTCTGGTGGACGTGTTCGGCGTGACAGACCGGACGCAGCTTCATGTGGGCAAGACGTCGCTGCCAGAGCTGGACAACGACTTTAACGAGCGGGTGCGGGCGGTGGTGCAGAAGAGCCGGGATTTCAAGTCGCGGGGTGTCGGCAGCATCACGGTGCCGCACCTGTACGTGGTCCGCGAGGACGGTGAGCCGAGTCTGAAGCTGTGGGCGCAGACACTGCTGGTGGAGGACCGGGCAGACCACAGCATGAGCTTCCAGCAATGGATGGGCAACTTGCGGGAGAAGGTGAGTAGCTAGCGCAAGCACGAGTTGTATTTATGCGGTTCGTTGTGTTTCCGGTGCGGGCAAGCTAACATCTCGCGTGTAGGTCGTTCAGTAATTACGAGGCCGACATACTGTCGGGTCGTACGGTAGCTGTTGTCGTTCCCTTTTGTTTATTTACTTCTTTTTGCTGCTGCATTTATGTCTCTTTGCTTCGTCTCTCTCCCGCTCTTTCTCTCTGGCTTTCTCTCTCTCTTTCTCCCTCTCTTTCTCTCTCTCTCTATACGTATATTTTAAAACAAGTCGAATTTGGAGCGGATTTGTATGCAGACACGTACCAGGGGGTAAAATGACGAGCACCACAGGCGAAGGCAACATGCAAATAAAACAAAAGCCGGGGCTTCAGGAGCATTGCGGGAGTGTACGGGCTGTCTGGACAGGCGATGTAGAAACACGCAGATTTTTGAAAACAAGCTTTCTTTTCCCATTTCCCATATATATTTTTCGCGCGGAAGAAATGCAATTGCCAACTATCGAAACGACGCACAAGGAGACAGCCGCAATACCAGGTGCCACAACGGCTCTGTCGATAGCGGTCCTGGCCATACTTGGGGGGATTAAGTAATGACCAGGTACGAGCAGATGATACATACACCAGGTCCGAAGAGCCACGTACTGCAGCCCTCTTACCGATCGACCCTTGTCTTCATCTCCCGGATCGCGGAGACTGCCTCGTTCCGTGAACGGCTGCTTCTGCCGAGCTGGCGCCCTGGCAAGCCACAGCCGGCCAGGCCTGGTAAGATCTGGGCCATGCATGAACTGGACGCGCCCGTATTTGGAATTCGAGCGTAGTCCAGATGGGAAAATGGGCCAAGTGGTCGAAACAGCAAGTCAATTTTGCCATCCCACGAAAGTGTCGGCGGCAAACGCCCTGCCCTGGCTTCACAGTCGAATCCCAACTTGGCCACTCGTTCATATATACAGGGGTTCGCAGCAACGAACGAGCGCAGAGAGGACAGCAAAACGAAGGTCGTCGTCTCACCTGTTCAACGCCAATCCGCCATGCAGCGAGTCCTCCTCTGTCCTCACGATGACCAAGATCCTCTTCGCTCGGGTCCTATTTTAATCTACTTCTTTCGTCCCTCCTTTTTTTTTCAATTTGTCTGCGCTCCAAGCGCCGCAGCCAGTCATGAAACGGCATTTGGGCTGCTTGGGATGTGATTGAAACACACGCGCCGGGCGCCTCAAGACGAGCCGCGATTGGCCGGTATTGGCAGCAGTGGGATGTTGTGGGTTGCTGTGCGCAGATACGAGTAGTGGCCCGCGCAGGGCGTTTCTGCGTCGTCTTTGCTTCTCCTTTTTATCTGTTTTTTTGTCGTTCCTTTTCGTCTTGGTGCAGTCCTACATTCCACGACTGGCAAATCGACCGCCCTGACAGGCCAGCCCCTTTCGCTGCGGCCCCGTTATTATTGGCTGCTCTGGTGTGACGAGCGAGGGGCAAGAGATCCCTCCTCGCCTGGCACCCCCCTCCTTCCCTTTGCTCTTCTCTGTTCCTCGCTGTCTCCCCCTTTCGTCTTCCCCCCGTCGCTCTTTCCCTCTTCTCGGCACGCAGTTTCGAACCTTCCCTCAGTGGGCCTCTGTGCGTGGGGCCACCACTCCGTGCCTGTTACGGATCGACCATTCAAACCACAGAACCGTCTTTTGTCTGTTCCTTCCCGGCCTCACATGTACGAGCAACAATCAAAGGTCAAAGTATTTTACTTTGTCAAGCGGTAATTGCTCTCTGTACTCCGTATACTCGAGAGACTGCCGGGTTCACGTTGTCCTGTCACGACTTAGTCGCACCACCTTATTTATTTAGACATGCTTGGTTGGCGCGGCGCGAATAGGATAGTTGATATCGCGTACAAGTACTGCACTCTTGCCTATTCTAGGCGTAATTGGCTGGACCCCCTGCTGCTCGTGGAATAGTATCTCACTTTCGTCCTCTATCACATTCGTTCCTTCCCGTCTACGTCGTAGTAATAAGTCGTACTTTGTTGCTCTTTCCTCTCCTACCGGCCTCCTGTCTTCCCATCCACATCTTCCCTTTGCCATTCTCTTCTTTTTCATTTCGTCTTCGTTTTCGATCGTCTCGTGAACACCGCCGTGCTCTTTTTAGCTCGGTCCCCCCGAAACAAACACGTTCAGGCACCTTTTAGCTCTCCCGCACTGCCGCTTTCGACCAAACCCTCCAACAACTTTGCTCCAGCTCTAAACTTAGACCAGCCCACAAAACGGTGGATAGCAAGCGCTCTCGTGTGCCCAACGCTCCGACGCACAGCCCAGCATCCAAAACAGCAGCGCGGGGCAACTCCTGTCACAAAAACCAGAGAGGTCCGCCACACAAATTGCGCCTCACCTGTCGTCGTCCTGTCACGTTTCCACTGCCTGCAGCAGCTCCTGTTCCCTCCGTGGCGCTTCCTCCACCCGCCGTTCTCCGCCCTCTCGTCTTCTCCGTTCTCCATTTGCTCCTCTTCCTCTCTTCTCCTGGAAACGCACATCGCGTCCACATCTACTCCGTACATCCCTTTGTCTCTCTAGCAACTCTCTACGGCCAGCCACCGCCGACACTACAACAGGTTAAACAACGCACGGGTGAGTAACAGAAGCGGCTTCCATACTTCTTGATTTTGCATCTACGAATACATCCTTTCTGCTTTTGCCTCCCCATCTCTGCTTTTCCTTGCCTCGCATCTACCCTCTTTGTCCTCTCTGCCCAACGACAGACCGCCGCCGCCGCCGCCGCCGCCGTCGCTCAGCTCCCCCCCTTTCCCCCCTTCTCCCACGTTCACAGCTCCCGAAACCGCCCCTTCATCGTTGAAGATCATACAGGTACCCGTTCCTGTCGTGCAGACAGAAAGAGAGACATTGTTCCACCAGCTTTACCCTCTCTACCACTCTTGACCAGTTCTATTCCTGTCCTACGGCACCACGGTCTTTTCCCCTTGCTTTACTGGCCTTACCCGATTCCCTTCTTCCCCATCTTAACCCTGCATTTCAGAGAGACACTTGCGACACCCGCTCCATGTTCCTCAGCTTCCCATACCCCTGGTATCTTACAACTACTACCCACGCACCGCTCACCCTGCCCCTCACCTTGGCCCTCACTGTTCATAGCTCAACGTCACTTTCTATGCGCGATCCACTGGTGATATTCCTGAGCGGCGTCTGACATCCTGCTCCAGGGGGTTTCGCATACCGACTGGTTCGCACGAGAACACTTGATCTACGTTGTCCCATGTCTTCTGGAAGCCTTCTCCCGCCTTGACAAGAACAATCCGTCGTAGAGCGGTCCCGGGATAGCATCCTGTTCTCTCTTTTCCCGTGCGCCTCTTCCACTGCACTTCACGTTGCTTTACCTTCCCCGGCCTATTTCTTGTGTTTGCGCCTCTCCCGGCCTTTTGCGATTCTCTTTGTCTATCTATGCCTGCTTCCATTCGTCCCATCTCCGTGTCGTATCTACCTTCCTTTCATCTCATCTGTTTTCTGTTCACCGTCTCGTCCTTCTTTCCCCTTCCACAACCCCCCCCCCCCCCGTTTCCTCTGCAATCTACTCCGTACCTTCTCACCATCTCACCGACCGCAGGCCGGGCGGATCGTCTCAGACTCGTCTTTTCTAACACCGTGTCTAACAGCTCTCCGTTTCTCACCATCCATTCACAACAGTCTTGCACTGTCCACCCGCTTTTGTTTGCATTTTCTCTCGCGCCCAAAGACCTAGCGACGCTGAGAATCTCACGGCGAAACAAGGCCACCGACAACGCCAATTTTGTGTTACTCGTCTGCTGTTTTCTTCTTTACATTTTTCTACACTTTCGCGCCGGACCGCCTGTTCCCCTCATCTTTTGTCCGTCGTTTCGTATCTAAACGGGGCCAGAGTGCAACGTGTGGGTGCTTGGACACTTTGGATACAGACCTCCTGAGCACACCGGTTAGTCAAGTGGATCCGTCTCTCCTTCCTTTTCCTACCCCCAGCTTTGTCTTCCTTTCTTGTCGCTCCAACGATACAAAACCCCCGGCCTGGGCAAATCTCCTCTCTCTCTTCCATTTCCACGATTTTCGACTACATCCTCGCGAACTTTCTTGCGAACTTTAACCCCAAAGTTCGCTGCCCTGTTTTCTATCTCCTCGTCCACAGCGACGGTCTCTGCCTGCGAAGACGGTTTCTGTGCTCCCCGCATTGTGCCGTCAGCCAGCCCGCTGGTCCTGCAGCAAGGCGACATTGAGCGCCCCTGTTCCCCTCCTGTCACTTTTCACCCCTCCCCCTCCATTATATGTCTATTGCTATAACAGCATTCATATATAGTGTCTACCCACGCCCTCGCACACACACATTATATGTTTTCACCGCCGACTGATTTGCCTTGTGTCGCTCTTTTTCTTCGTCTTTTTACTCACCGAGCGCAGCAATCCAGGACGGCCATTTTTAACAACCCTCCCTTAGTTGATTCGATCTCAACCAGCCATCCTAGTCCGTCATGTCGCGGTCCAATCCCCCGAACCCGGCGGGTTCCCGCAAAATTTCCTTCAATGTCAGCGAGCAGTACGATATCCAAGATGTTGTCGGCGAAGGAGCATACGGCGTTGTTTGGTACGTTCATCTGATCGATCGGCATAGCAGGACAATACAAGCATCTTAACTAACACGGCCCTCTACCTGCCCTGTACAGCTCTGCCATACACAAGCCCTCAGGCCAGAAAGTCGCCATCAAGAAGATTACTCCATTCGACCACTCAATGTTCTGCCTACGGACGCTCCGTGAGATGAAGCTGTTGCGGTACTTCAACCACGAGAATATCATCTCTATTCTCGACATCCAAAAGCCTCGCAGCTACGAGACTTTCAACGAGGTGTACCTGATCCAGGTATGCTCTGCTTGACTTTCCAGACAGACTAGTTTATAAAATCCTACCACGGAGCTGTGACTAACAAGGTTTATCTGTCTACTCTCTAGGAACTCATGGAGACCGACATGCATCGCGTGATTCGCACGCAAGACCTCTCTGACGACCACTGCCAGTACTTTATTTACCAGACCCTGCGTGCCCTCAAGGCGATGCACTCTGCAAATGTTCTCCACCGCGATCTCAAGCCGTCGAACCTGCTTTTGAATGCCAACTGTGATCTCAAGGTCTGCGACTTTGGTCTGGCACGGTCAGCGGCGTCACAAGAGGACAACTCAGGCTTCATGACGGAATACGTTGCCACTCGTTGGTATCGTGCGCCCGAAATCATGTTGACTTTCAAGGAGTATACCAAGGCCATCGACGTGTGGTCCGTGGGGTGCATTTTGGCCGAGATGCTTAGCGGAAAGCCCCTGTTCCCTGGAAAGGACTGTGAGTTATATCTGGAACATCCACCTTGAGCACGTCCAGTTGCCATATCCCCGTCCTTCTCACTAACACACCTTTCAGACCACCACCAGTTGACGCTCATTTTGGACGTTCTCGGCACGCCGACGATGGAGGACTACTACGGCATCAAGTCACGGCGCGCACGGGAGTACATCCGTTCTCTTCCATTCAAGAAAAAGGTCCAATTCCGGACACTCTTTCCCAAGACCTCAGACCTCGCCCTAGACCTCCTCGAAAAGCTCCTCGCCTTCAACCCTGTGAAGCGCATCACGGTCGAAGAGGCTCTCAAGCATCCGTACCTGGAGCCCTACCACGACCCTGATGATGAACCGACGGCACCACCAATCCCAGAGGAGTTCTTTGACTTTGACAAGCACAAGGACAACCTGAGCAAAGAACAGCTCAAGCAGCTGATCTACCAGGAGATTATGCGGTGATTCTTCTCTATCTGGGATTTTTTTTCCCTGCATCTAGTCAATGCTGCGTACTGTTGGCGAGCAAATCGGAGTCAACAGGGTGAGTGAGGGGGAGTATCCTGGTCGGCCAGTTGTGTTTTGTTTCTGCTTGTCAACATGGGTTTTGAAGCGCAGACACGCACAGAGGGAAAATACCAAATGCAAACGCTAGGAGTGTATGAGGGAGGGAACTACAACTGGCTGGCCCAGGGCAAGGAATTCGAATGGGACGGCGGGAGAAACCCAAGGACCCTGGAACGATGAACGAGGACGTCATCGTCGAACTTAGCGGTGGGGCGGTATGGTTGTAGGTGGTGGTGGAAAATCTGATGATCATCTTGTCTTTATTTACTGTCCATCTGTCGGTTTTATATGCTATTTCTCTACCCCTTTCCAGTTTCTATTTTATTTTTTATTAACGCATGCTTTCCTATACTTTCGTCTCTTTCGTCCAGCACTTACAATACACAAAGTATCAATTTACATTGCCGATTCATTCTTAGATTTCATTATAATAACCTCATTCTTTTCGTGCACCGGTTTATCGAGAAACCCCCGCGTGAAAAAGTAAGAAAGAAACGCCGTCTATGTAATACAGTTTGTGGCCACGCACCCACCCCCTTTTTCCCCACAGAGAAAGAAAGATTATGAAGGAAAACGAGGAGGACACGCAAAAAAGCAAGACCACGAAATAATGCTCTGCAATTATTCCCGGGCTGCGGCCCTCACCTCCGCGACCCAATCACCCACACCTCGACACCTAAGACGCCAAACTTTTCGCCCTCGTCGCTCAGCGGCTGGTTCCCAAAGGTCAGGCACGTCGCGCTTATGCCTTTGTCTAAACTGTCGTTGAGCCACAGCCCATACTTTCCATCGCCGCCACCCACGCTCAGACTGTGAGGTTCGCAGTAGATGAAATACTCGTTGACACCACTGTAAGGAAA
Source organism: Sporothrix dimorphospora (assembly GCA_021397985.1). NCBI lineage: Eukaryota > Fungi > Ascomycota > Sordariomycetes > Ophiostomatales > Ophiostomataceae > Sporothrix > Sporothrix dimorphospora. The sequence goes on along the minus strand of WOUA01000005.1, from coordinate 80,099 downwards.
CGCACTGAAGCGGATCGAAGGGCTGGAAGGTGGGTGCACAGGTGATGACGACTTTGGCGGTTGTGTCGACAGCCCTGGGGTGAGGAGGTCTAGGTCGGATGACTGGCCTGCGCCGCCGAGTGTGGGTTGTGTTGGGGAGGCCGCAATGGTCGTGCTTCGTGTCGTAAGATGGGAGGTGTCCGCAGAGGGCGGCGGCGGCAATGGGTTCAGGAGGGATGCCCTCCATAGAAAGCATTCGCCCGTGCCGAAGTAGTGGGGTGACGGGTGCGGGCGCTCGGTGAGGTAGGCGCCAAATATCTGTGTACAGAGGAAAAGAAAGAGTCAGTCCAAAAAATTCACACAAAAAAAAGGACAGCGGGTGGGTTCAAAGCTCGGTGGTTGTTGCAGTCTGCATGCGTGACGTACACCCCCTTCTTGGTCTTTGACGACCAACACGAAACCAATGCGATGTTCGTCGTGGTTGTAGGTCTTCTCGTATAAGGTGGCCAAGCTGGCACCGTCTTGATCTAAGCTGTAGACAAGCTTCCAGTCCTCTTCTATGCGCAGGCGCTCGGGCACCATGATACGAATTTCCTCCGCGATGGACGGCGTCAGCAAGCGAGCCGACTCGGGCGTATCTGGAGAAAAGCCCTTTAGGACCAGCGGCTCAAGTGGCGGGGGCCGGAGAGGTGACGCAGAGCGGGCGATCGGAGGTGTATAGACGCCATCAATGCCGTTGCTGCTGGCACCGAAGGAGGCGGATGTTGGAGAGTGGAGGAAGTGGCTACCGCCGCGACCGAGGTCATGATGCGGATTGGGTGCGGGGAAGGTGGCCGCATGATCGATGGACCGGCTGCCATCGGCCAGGTGTGGTTGTAAATGGCCTGCCGGGTCGGACGACAAGCGGCGCATGATGCCGCCAAATGCGTTATAGAAGGAGTTGGAGAGGAAAGACGAAGAGCCAGCAGACGTCGAGGTCGGCGTGGCGGCACCGGACGAGCTCGGCGGCGAGTGGGAGGAGGTCGAGTCGGCCAGGTAATGTGCATGGTCCGAGGACGGACGTCCACCGCCGTGGTGGCTCATGGCAGTCCGTATGCGCGGTGTTGTTGGTGACGTTGGTGTTGTTGGAGATGTTGGAGATGGTCGGTCGGCGACGCCAGGATGCCCAGCACAGTTGGGGAGCATACAGTCTTTCGCAATGGCCAGTGGAGCTATGGCCAAAGTACAGCAATGGCCAAAGTCGAATATGGAGAAGCGTAAAAAAGCAGCAGTGCGGAAGGACTGGGTTGCGAGTCGAGGAGACAAGTCGAGGAGAAGGTCGATGAGAGAGAGCGCCTGGGCCGGGAACAACGTAAGATTGGGATGAAGGCAAGATACGTCGTACGGAAACGGATAGAGCGTTCGAGGCGACAACTCGGCAACTTGGCAGGTGTGGTGCTCCTGCTGTAAGGCGCCTCAAGCGCGTTTGGGCGCAACTCCAGCAGGTGCAGGCTGTTTTGGGGTTAGGCACAGCGCTAGCGGACCTCTGGCGGGCCTCTGGCTGGCGGCGGCGTGGCGACGAAGCACTGGAACGAAGAAGAAACAGGACTCCCGAATGTGAAAGAAACAGCCACTCGAAGCAAGGCTGCTGGCAAAAACGCGGGGCAAGGCCCAGGCAAACGGCGTCGGTGGTTTTGTAAGGCTGACTGAGCGGCTGCAGGTGGCTGCTATTCATTTTCATACGTTGACGCACATTTAGTGCTTTACGCCAGAACGCGATGAGAGCGGATTTTTCGTATTATGATGAAAAACTAAACAGGTAGTTCACGCCGCGAATGCTAGAGATAATTTACCAAGCATTACTCCGTACAAATATTCATACATACACCATGCATGCATACGGCGTTGCGCAAAGCCACTTCTGCATCACACGTATCTGCCTTTCCTACCGTGCCCATAAAGACTATGTGCACCGTCGCACATCCTGTCGACTGAATCCATCCGGATTCACTTGGCGGCGCGAGCAGCCATAAACTGCGAGATACCGCGCAGGATGCCCTGGGGGGTCGGCTCGTCCGCGCAAACGTCCGGATCGAAGCCAAACGTGTCTTGCAGGTAGGCGCGCGTGGTCGGGCCGATCGTGGCCACTAAAACGGAGCGTGGCCGGCCAGCGAGCTCCCTCGCTCTGCCCGTGCCCGGGTCAAGGAGGTCCAGTGCCGCCAGCATGCTGTCGCAGCCTGTGGGCGAGAAGACAACAACCCAGCGTACTTTGCGGTCCTGCGTTGCGTCGAGCACGCGCTGAAAGTCGTCCGCAAAGGAAGGCATGACGCCTGTGCCGTAGACCACAATCTCGTCGACCTGGATGCGCGGGGCCGCCGCATCTGCCTTGCCGCTCATCAACACCTTGGGGATGATGTCGCGCCGCTTTTCGCCGACCACGAACAGCAGAGCAGGCAGAGGCGGCGGGGCTGTTGTGAAGTTTGTGCAGTTTGTGGAGGTTGTGCCCGTCGGCGGTTCAACGGCCTGCGTCTGCGGCCGTTTCCAGCCCGCATAGTGCTCTCGAATGTAGTAGGCCAGGTCTTCGCCATTGCCAGTATGCTCGCCAAACACCTGCAACGGTGGCTGTTGGGACACAGCACCCAGTGCGCGCGTGGTTGCGGGCCCGACACTGTAGACAGGCACCTCTTGGAGATGCGGCCAGGCGATCCCGCTGCCGTCTTGGGAAGCGCCGTCGCCGTCCGAGACAACCTTGCTGAACGCCTCCACTGCGCGCTGCGATGTGAAGATCAGGCCGCCATAGCGGCTGCTCACCGTGCTTCCCGACTGCGGCCAGTCGTTTGTAATGTGACGATGCACCAGCAGGTCCTTCAATCGCACAACGCCTTTGTCGTCAAAGCGATGCTCGAGCACCGGCACGAAGCTGGGCTCAAAGCGGCCGGCAATTGTCGTCGTCGCGGCTGCGAACAGCTCTTCGTAGGCGTCGGTTGGCGAGGACCTGGTCTTCAGCAGAAACACCGGTATGGGTGGTGGTGGCGTTGCTGTGGCCATCGGCGGCAAAACGGACGGGTGAGTTTCATTGTCGAACGGGAGGCAATTCTGGGTCGAAAATCCATGGGATCTCTAGCATTGGCTTTCGGCTTTTGGCTTTTGGCTTTGGCTTTGGCCTTTGGCCTTTGGCGACGGCGGGCCTTCAACGGGCTGGGCCTGCGGAGCTCCCTAAGATATTAAGATACTTACATTACGATAATTAAGTGGGCCGCTGGCCAGGCTTTCCTCAGCGGCTTGTTGTGGCAATGGGCGGCTTTTTTTCCGGAGCCTTCTCTGGTCGTGCCTTCCCTGGCCCTCTTCCTAGCTTATAAATTCGAGGGCTTCCAATGCTACGGCGTATCACAACATTACGATACGGCAACACAGCGAATCTCGTGAGATCGGAACGTCTGGTGGGACTTGACGTCTGAGCAATCACAAAGCCTCTCTCTCTCTCACGAAACGTCGACTTCCGTCACGGCACACGCAATGTCCGCCGACACACGGCAGCCGGAGCAGCCGGCAACCGGGGCAGAAGCGCCCAAGAGAATTCCAAAGGGCGTTGTGCTTGGCAAGGATGGCAAGCCGTGCCGGTCTTGCACTTCCTTTGCGTCGTGGGCCAACCAGACCAAGTCGTCGTTGAAGACACCCTCATCGTCCGGCTCGGCAGGGACGGCGGCGGCGGCAGCCATGGCAGCGACAACAGCGACAACAGCGACAACAGCGGCAGCCGCGCGGGGCCCGCCAGCCGACTGCCCGGCCGATGTCGAGACATTGGGGCGTGGCACCTGGACGCTGCTGCACACGATCGCGGCGCAATATCCCACACAACCCACACCCAGCCAGCAGGCCGATGTCAAAGGCTTTGTCGGAACACTGTCGCGGCTGTACCCTTGCTGGGTGTGCGCCGAGGACTTCCAGGTCTTCCTGTCCAAGTCGCCCGTGCGCACAGCGTCGCGTGATGATTTTGGCCGCTGGCTGTGTGCTGCGCACAACGAAGTCAACGACAAGCTGGGCAAGCCACAGTTCAACTGCAACCTGTGGGAGCAGCGGTGGCGGACGGGCTGGAAAGACGGGCGTTGCGACTGAGCGGCGAGGCGAAACTGGCGAATCGGACAGGCCTGGGCCTGGGACATGTTACGATATGAATGATATGAAAACGATCGCGGATCACGGGCACTTTTAAAAGCTGGCTTGTACATTAGACGGCGCAAACGGATTGGAAACGATAGACAATCGCCAATATCAGCATCTCATCTCTCGTGTCTCATGTCTTATGTCGCGAAGTCCGGCGCATTCCGAAGGTAATCTTACGTCTCCGTGGCTAGACACAAAAGGCGCCCTGGGTCTCGCCATTCACAGCCGATAAACATTGGAACTGTGGGTGGCAAAGGCTGCAGTGCAACACGATCTAGATGGGAAAGCGGCAGAGGCTCGTGAGGTTGGTGAAAAAGAGAGGCAGAGGGAGAAAGAGAGAGAGAGAGAATTTGACGATCCGCGCGCTATTGGGCGATCGCCGTTGCATCGCATGGGCCGTGTCGCGCCGTTACGAGCATTCACGACCAACACATACCGCTACTGGGAACGACAGCGACCGAAAACAAAACGCTCGAGGGCGAAAGCGATCTCGCCTCTTCGTAAGATACAAGTATGTTCCAGTGTGCGCGGGGGGGACGTGGGTGTCCTTTGTAAACGGCCCGGCTGCGGCTGACAGCACCTGCCTGCAGGGCGCTGAGGAGTGGCCTGACGCCTGACGCTAGCCACGCCTGCCCGCCCTGGCAAGACAATGACGCCCATCACACCACAAAACCACAGCAGACAAAGGATGAATACAGCTGCCCCGTTCCTGTTATCACTCGACTGCCGTATCGGCCAAGCAGGGCAGTCGCGATTGTAAAGCGACGAGTGACGGCGCCATCAGTCGAAGCTGCCAGTGGACCCGCTGGACCCGCTGGACCCGCTCACTCAGTACACCCGGACGACCTGGAAAAAAGAAAATTGCCCCCCCCCCCCCCCGACCTACAAGTAGAAGTGGGACCGGTGTGGTCTGCGGCGGCATTCATCAACGTCATCTCTGCCACCCGCCCGAGCTCCCGTATCTCTCATATTTAATATTGTCCTCCCCGTCTACCCGCGAGAGCTCTGTTCCAGCCTGTTCTGGACTTGTCCTCGTTGACATCCTCTTCAATTGAGTTGCAAAAGCTCGTGTCTCTTCTTTTTCTTATCGGCAATAAGCTCGCCGTGCCATCGAAACGCTCGTTTGGAGCTGCATACAGTCTTACATGGTTCTTGGCACTTCCCACGCCACAATTGCCTCCACTATCACCATGTCTGGCACCCAGACCCCCGACATCCGCACCCAGGCGCTCTCGACGCCAGTTGATGTGGCTGAGTACCTTTTCACACGGCTGCATCAGTTTGGCGTTCGCTCCGTTCACGGTGTTCCCGGCGACTACAACCTGGTTGCCCTCGACTACATCCCCAAGTGCGACCTCAAATGGGTTGGCAGCGTTAATGAGCTCAATGCTGCCTACGCCGCCGACGGCTACGCCCGAGTCAAGGGTGTCTCGGCCCTGGTCACGACTTTTGGCGTCGGGGAACTGTCGGCCCTGAACGGCGTTGCTGGCGCCTACGCCGAGCAAGTCCCCGTCGTCCACATTGTTGGCTGCCCCTCCACCATCGCCCAGCGCCACGGCATGCTGCTGCACCACACGCTGGGCAACGGCGATTTCAATGTCTTCGCCGACATGAGCAAGCACATCAGCTGCGAGCTGTCCAAGCTAGTGAACCCCAGCGAAATTGCCGACCAGATCGACCACACCCTGCGCCAATGCTGGCTTCACAGCCGGCCCGTCTACATCATGCTGCCCACTGACATGGTCCAGAAGAAGATCGAGGGCGACCGCCTGCGCACCCCGATTCGTCTCGAAGATCACAAGAACGAACCAGAGAGTGAGGACTATGTCGTCGATGTTGTGCTCAAATACCTGCATGCGGCCAAGGATCCTGTCATCCTGGTGGACGCGTGTGCCATACGCCACCGCGTGCTCGATGAGGTCCACGAACTCATCGAAAAGACCAAGCTGCCAGTGTTCGTCACGCCCATGGGCAAGGGCGCCGTCAACGAAGAACACCCAACCTACGGCGGCGTGTACGCTGGCATCAGCTCCCACGCCGACGTCATCAAGCGTGTTGAGGGGTCCGATTTGATCCTTACCATCGGCTCCCTCAAGAGCGATTTCAACACCTCGGGATTCTCCTACCGCACATCGCAGCTCCGGACGATTGATTTCCACAGCACCTACACTGCCGTGCGTTATTCGCACTACCCGGGCGTCGGCATGCGCGGCGTGCTCCGCAAGGTAATTGCACAAGTCGACCTGGGCAAGCTGCACGTCCAACCCATTGAGCACAAGCAAGCCATCTTGGAGAAGCCGGACGCATCCGGCGCTATCACGCAGTCCTGGTTCTGGCCGAGAATTAGCAACTTCCTCAAAGAGAATGACGTCATTGTCACCGAGACGGGCACAGCCAATTTTGGCATCTGGGACACCATGTATCCCAAGGGCGTCACTGCCCTCAGCCGTACGTACTTGCTAGTTTGCGGAGAAGGGATCAGAGAATGAGGCCAGGCTTGTTTGGGGGGGGGAATCCTATTGCCTTATGCTAACATGTGTCGCAGAGGTTCTTTGGGGTAGCATCGGATGGTCCGTCGGTGCCACCCAGGGTGCAGCCCTCGCAGTGAAGGATATGGATGCCAACCGTCGTACAATTCTCTTTGTTGGAGACGGGTCCTTCCAGCTGGGCGCCCAGGAGTTGAGCACAATGATCCGTAGTGGGCTCAACCCGATCATGTAAGTCGAGTCCCTAGCGCCCTGTTGACGTTTGTCCCCTGGCTCTTTACTTGCAGTACGCGACTAACAACTGTCCCCTGCCCCTCCAGTTTCCTTATTTGCAACGATGGATTCACCATTGAGAGGTTTATCCACGGCATGGACGCCGATTACAACGACATTTCGGCGTGGAAATTCAAGGATTTGGTCACCGTCTTTGGCGGCACCGAGGAAAAGACCGCCAAGTTCCAGGTCAAATCCGTCGCCGAGCTTGACCGCCTCCTGGCAGACAAGGACTTTATCGCCGCAAAACGTCTCCAGTTCGTGGAGCTGTACATGCCCAAGGAAGATGCACCGAAATCTCTTGTCTTGACGGCAGAGGCCAGCGCAAAGACAAACTCCAAGACGGAGTGAACGGGTCTAGGTGCAAGGACTGGCTTGAACGGTACTTTTTTTTGTTGCGTATATTCCTTTCTTTTACTGGGATCTTCATACTCTGTTTTTATTTTATCTTATTTTATTATTTTTAGTCGTTAATTCCTCATAATTTTCGGTCTTCCTATGTGTTCTATTTTAATAAGCGTCTAATGTTAAGTCTACGCAACATATTCAAAATCGTAGGGAAATATACTGCTCTGTACAGATAGAGGGATCCAGTAGATTATCCCAGGTTGCAACTTGTTGTTGATATCTGAAAGTTGTGTAAATGAGAGGATTTGTACGACGTAGTGTTGAATGGAATATGAGCTCTGGCCCCGTTCGGAGTGCAATAGCGCTAAAGATTTAGGCGCCACACGTGACCCCATCTTCGCCGTTTTGTTGTCTTCTTGTTTCTACTCCATAGGTCGTTGCTCAATCAGGGATCCTAGACCGGTTATTTTTTCACCTCACTGCAAGCTCCAACGTTCATATCCAACACACGCCCCCAGTTTCATCCCTCGCGTCATTATCGCCATTTGAATGCGTGAAAACTGTGTGCTTCTGCGCCTCTACTTTCTGGACTCTGCTTCCGTTCTTTCCAATGTCTGAGACAACCAAGAGAAAGAGCCCGCCAAACGCGGCCCCGAATGCTAAGAGAAAGAAGGTTAGTTGTTCATGGGGATTGTAAGAAACGTCTGCCCATACCACGAGCACCCACTTACATCATTTCTAGGGCGGCAACAATGGCAAGTGGGCGACTCCGCACCAAAAGGTCAAGACCCTCCACGTAGAGCGTGGCTCTGTCGAGCCCGGCGACGTGGGTATCTGGGTGACCTGTGCTCGCAGCATGGAGGGCCGGGCTGCCCGTGAGATGATGGAATTGTTTGATAAGGTACGAGCAATGGCGCAGGATCGGCCCAGAAAAGGCGCAAAGCTGGCAGCACCCCTCCGAGTGATGTCCTGCTTTTGGCCCCGTATTGTTCATCGTACGTTTGACACAAGCTGACTGGTTTTTCTCTTTTCCACTGTTCTTCGGGCGCCTTGATTACAGTACGCTAAGAAAATGTATGGCATTCCAATTCCGGGCGAAGAGGGTGACGAGGCTGGTGCAGAGGCAGGTGAGGATGCCATCAATGGCAATGGCGACACGAAGACCGCGGGCGCGGACGAAATCGAAGACCTTGTCCAGAGGGAGATCGCTTCATTGAAGGCTCCCTTGAAGAACAAGAGTCGCTACTTCACCCGAATTCGCCTCAATGTCGAATGCCTTCTGTTCTCGAAAACGTTCCCGCCCATTGATCCGGTTGCTATGGCCCACCAGATCAGCGTCGACGTGAAGCGGGACGCAGAGATGGCCGCAGTGGCCACGGACGAGGCAATCGAAAACGGGTCGGCCGTGCCAATAACGCGTTCGTTCCGTTATCTGAACCGTTTGACGCCCATCGCGGCCAGCGGGCGGGCCACCGAGAAAGGCGTTCGGGAGGTGGCCCACAAGGTATTGTCCCCTTGGTTTATGCTTGCGCCGCAGCCGACAGCCACTCTTGACGGTAAGGATAGTGGCGAGGACAACACTGCTACCGCTGATGCCCCGCCTCAGAAGGAGGAGGGCTCGACTGAAGAAAAACCCGCTTACACGGTGAGTTTGCACAAATTTAGTCTTTTCTTCTTCTTCTTTTCGAGGCTCCCTCATCCCACATTGAAGTATTACAAGGTGCATCATGGCCGTGATTCTAACGACTGGGTTCTCTTTCCTCATCTCTGCCGACAGTTTGCCATTCGCCCGTCTTTTCGACACCACCACGAACTCGAGCGCCGAAATGTGATTGATCTTGTTGCAGCATTGATTGACCAAAATCGCCACAAAGTTGACCTTGTGAATCCGGACAAGGTCATATTGATCGAAATTTTCCGGGTACCGTTATATCTCGCTGGCTTTTTTTTTTTTTTTTTTTGGCTACGAGCGGTGAGATTTTTAATACTGACAATCACAAGTATACCTGCGGCATGAGTGTTGTCGACGGAGACTGGAACGATCTGCGAAAGTTCAATCTCTCGGAACTTTACAACCTCCAGTTCAAGAACGAACAGCCCCAGAACCCGGCCGAGGCGACTGAGGCGATCACCATAGCCGACAAGGGAAAAGGCGCAGACATTGTTGATGTGAAGGATGATGAGAAATGAGTTGGAGACAAAGCGCCATGCAGCCAGAGACGAGACGTCACGGACGGTGATATCGACGCCTGCACTTGGGAATTCTCGGGCGCTGAACAAGCCGCTTGGCGGGTCTGACGTGGGGTGCAACAGAGGGCCTCTCTGGTGTTGCTAAGCGTAAGTCGCACAGCTTGGAAGCGAGCTGCTTGTTTTGGAGATGCCGGCATTGCTGATAGCTGCCATGCTTGTGCATCTTGCAACGAGACAGACAGAGTCGGCCACTATTGTACGAGATCCGTGTGGTACAGCTTCCGAGAGACCATATCGGTGTGTGCTGCTATATCTTACGAAAACCGGGAGAGCGAATCGTATGCGCATTGTTCTGTTCCATGGTCTCTACGGCGCCTGTCTTGCTTCTCCTGTGAACGTAATGTCTGTTATGTTACCAAGACTGACATTGACAGGGCCAGTGACAGGTTGGTGTCGGACAAGATCAGTTTCGGGCAATATGTGCGAAGCATGGTACCATGAACACATGCAACGAAAGCATGACCGCGGCCTTGGAGCTAATGGAACATTACTGCGTAGCAGACATAAGTGAGACGGCAGGATTAATCATGGACGGCGACATGGTGATGATAGCGATATGGCGAGTGCCTTTTCCCAGCCAGCAATTAAGCAGACTATGGGGCATGCATCTGTCCCAGGAGAGCAGAGGGGCAGATTGCACGGGACACACCGGAACATCTGGCCTTGACCTGGCGCAAAGAAAAAGAAGACGACATTCCGACGTAATTACCCCGTGCAGAGATGCTGCGAGGCGGGATGGGGTCTTGTTGCTGGAAGGTTAATATTTCCCTGCTCATCCCCGTTCCACTACTATTTCTAGGCTTTAGTACATACGACGTACAAGTCGAGTATTCTTCTGTAGCGCGTGTTCCACATCTTACACCGTCGTGAGGATAGGGACAGGGAATGCAGGGAATGGACCTTGCAATACTTGTACTCCGTCTTCCGGACTTCGTCCAGGAACCATGTCCAAGGACTGCAGCACGCTCCAAGCTGGGTCCCGCCCGGCCTGCTGTCGTCGCAAAAGAAGCACACTAGTCGCATTCTTTGTGGGGAGCTTCAGGCGCTAAGCCCTATTGCGATAAATTTGACGAGCCGCAGGCGGCTGTGACCCAACCTGTCCGAGCGGTTGGCACGTCTTCGTAAGTCGTATTACACGGTGCAATACGTCGTACGGGGCAAGATACGGAATACGGCGTCCGACGGACAGGTATCTGACGGAGTGTTTGCACGCGATAGTGCAGGCACGCCCTGCTACGATGTAAGTTACTCATAGCAGTGCAGCGCAGCATTGCTGTGATGGAAATGCCAGACCGGGCAGGTGACAAAAAGGGCAGGCACGATGTGTGGATCTTATGCACCTTTTTCGACCGGCATGATAAGTTGGAAGTGCTTCGTAATGAGCAACCCCATCTCGCGGGAAGGACTGTTCGTCGCAAAGGAGGGCAAAGGACACTACCACGCTTCCAAGCCTGCTCGTACAGACAAAGTCGCTTGGCCAGCAGGCCGGATTCGATTACCCCTTTCTTGGCCGTGTTTATCTGCACAGGAACTGCGTACCGGCAAACAGGACGCCGTTGTATGTCTAAGTTCCCGTTCTCAACACGATGCAAGATGCGCATGCGGAATATCCATCTCGTCGCCAGTTTGAAACTTTTTTTTGGTATGATGCCTTTCCTCATTCTTCATGGCTTGCAAAACTTGCATCAAACTTGCCATGATGTCACTGGCTAAGAGCTACCTCCGGCCGGACATCTCGCTAAAGGCCAGCCAATCACAGGCAACCTCTCTCGCTTGCCCCTGCTCATCCCACCAGATGCACCTGCCCGAAATACATTGGTCAACAACACCACACATACGAAATAATACGCCCCTTGTCACTCTTTGTAACGTGGATTTTTACAGGGCACCGAGCACGGAGGCTCCATCACTCGCTCTCTTCATGTCCTGCCTCATGCCGTTGCTTCTCCCTTTCTCTACGCCATACGACGTATGTATTTTTCTTGGGTCTTTATTTGCTTCTCTTAACCCCTGATATTGCCGTCTGCGGAGCTTGTTTGGGGAGTCTGAATCTTGCACACTCGCATTGTGCGGTTTCCCGTTTTGGTAATTTCACTCATTTCCACCCAATAGGCTTGTTGCTTCTGTTGCTCTGTCTCCATTTTTTGTTCCTCGGCTCTTTCTCTTCCCTCATCATTTTTGTCCGTTTTCAAGTAAGTAGGGAGTACTACCAAAGTACGGAGTACTCCGTACTGTTGCTACGACATATGAACGCCGTCCCATATTCTTCGTCGTGCTCGTTATTTACGGCTCAACACCCGCGCCTCACGTCGTTTATTAAGTCGCCTACGTGCCAGCGTGCCACCACCATGGAATAAGAGTGGCTCTCACTTCTCGCTTGGCGGAGACCAATAATCGTGCCTGTTGTCTTGTTCCCTTTTTACTAGATTTCCTGTTTATGTTCGCGTTGCTCCTCCCGTTCTGAGCCATTGGCCATGATGCGAGTTGCTCCTACCCGCTGGAGGGCTTGCTCTTTCCATGCCATGAATGCATGCACCGATGAGCTACACCTGTGCCGCCACTTGGTAGCTGACACAACTACGTCGTAGCTTCCCTCATCTTTTCTCTGATTTTCCACTGTGCAATACGTTGCCGTATCGTGTTTGCGGTGCACGTGGGACACCGGTCCTTCGCATACCTTGGTATTCATGGAGCATGGCGTGTCTGCGAGTGTTCCATAGTTCCTTTCCGGCTTCCTACATCTTTGCTATTCTATTCCATCTATGGGCGTGGAAGCCGACGTGTTAGATGCCTCTGTTCTTACCCCTGACGAATACCCGCATGCTATCGCCACTCCCCACCACTTCCTTGCTCGTTCGCTCCTTCTTCGTGTTAGTCAATGTGTTAGTTTGCGTCGACTGTCGTCCCCCACCCAGAGGGCCCTAAGCTTACAGTCGTGGCTGCCTCTTCTGTCCGTGCCTGCCTCTGCCTCCTGCCTCTCGCTGCTTTCCCCCATGGATTTCCACTTTCAAACAGGACAAGCATTTTGCCCCTCTTGCAAGTCTCCGGTAACTCCTGCCGCTTTACAACAGACACCAGGCAGTGCATCGGAACATGCTACTCTAAACGGGCGACTAGCCCGTCCTGGACCACGCCTCGCCTGTCTCTCGCTACTTGTAACACCCCTCGCCAGGGCCAGGCCGACCTTGTCTCCCTCCGCGCCGCAATCTCACAATTGGCGAGCTCACCTCGCGCCAGATGCCAGGACGCCCTCACACATCCTACTCAGGGTGCCAGCAACAGGGCACCCCATACAGAATGTGGACTAAACACGCCTTGCTTGCGCACCCTGACACCATCTTACTTCTTTCTCCACTCACTCCCATTGTCCCTGGTCGCGCCTCGCTACGCTGACGACTTGCCAGTTCGCTCGCTTGCACCTGTGCCTCATCTTCCAGCACTTGCCCTACTCGCAAGCTCGCTTGCTAGGTCGCGTCCTAAGTCGCGTCTCTTGTCATTCGGTTGCAAATACCTCGACAAAAGGAGTCCCTTCTAGGACAGCTCCCGGCACGTTGGCAGCACGCCGCCAACGTATAAACACAGAGTGGCCAGACACAAGAAGACACAAATGGCACGCTGCTGTGGTCTTGGGGCCGCTACACTTAGGCCCGCCGTCAAACTGCACCGACACTCCATCGCCAGACTGGACAGGCGAGACAGGCGAGACAGGGGAGAGATAGGTACAGAGCACGAAGTAGAGAACCGTCTACTGAGCAGCAGCGAAACACCACTGTACTACATGCTTACATCCTTGACAGCCACCCTTCCGCCTCTGAGAGCTCTTGCCTATCTTATGCCTACTGCCAGCATTTCTTTCCATTCTCATCCTCTTGTCTCCTGAGCTGTTTTCTTTCTTTCCTCCTCTCTCTTTTCCTCTCCAATCTGCAACTGCATCCAGCTTTCGGCCATATCCCGTCCCATAAATCCCGTGCTCTACGCACCGGCAAACTTACATTGTGTCCCAGACGGGAAAGCACACTACAGAGGCAGGTGCATGTCAGGCAGCAGTAGCAAGAACGCTGCATAGCTCTGCAGCAGGCGCATGCCGAATAGCAGCAGGTTCCTTCCATCTCGAAGACTACCTTGAAGTCATCAGCGGCCGGAGTCGAATGCGACCCCGACCAACCAGCGACCGAGCACCCACATGAGCTGATATCACCGTCCTGCAATCCTCTCTCGTCACATCAGAAGTTTTTTCTTCTTTATGATTTTCTACTTTCTCGCTTCTCTCTTCCTCTTCCAGCCATCCCGGACTGCTCTATGGAACATACAAGGCGGCCCGGCATCCACATATCCAGGGTGCTGACAAACAGAGACTTGGTTGGGAGGGATCCCTTCACATCCTTCTGGATTCACTGCCTCGCCTCTCTCTCTCTAATTTTCTACGATCCCTAGCCCTCCGCTGTTACGTTTCTATCTCTGTTTCTCCTGACAGTCCACTGCCCATCCCACCCCACTGTTTCTTCTGGCGTGTTTCCGGCTATTTTCTGTCTTTTCTGTCTTTCTGTGCGTTTTTACGTGGCAAGAGATCTAGACAGCCGGGCATCACAGCACTGCGCTGCTGCTGCTACTCTTTCTTGTTGTCTGGCTTTTCTACGCCCGGTGCCGATATCCGGCATCACTGCAGGAAACCATCCAAACGACAGAAACGACAACGAGGCCCCGAAATCAAACGGGTGAGCAGGAATAGCAACACGCTGGATGCATTAATCCAAGACAAACGGGACATTGAAAAAAAGTACACAGCGAGCATTGGCCGCTTCTCACCCCCTGGTGGCCCCTATTAACGACCTAGCCCCTTAAATGGGTAAATACGAGGCTTCTCTACCCGTACCTTTTCTCTGGACATTCTCGCCCACCTCCCCTCTCCCACCTTCTCCATCAAATACTATAAAACTTTGGGTCTCGCTTTCATTTCTCTTTTCCTTCGATACCCTCTTATTTTGTTCCCCTGGAAGCGAATAGACCATGCAACAGAAAGAGATACTACTCGACCGGAGGTTTCTGGAGGACCTGGATTCCACCCACGGACATCACCGCGACCGTCTCAGCATTTTTGCTCACTCCGCTTTCCGGCACTGTCAACAGCAGCCCCCTCACGACCTGCACTATTTTCAGGCGCATTCTCACTGCCGGTTACGCACCACGTATAGCTCCTTCATCCGGTCTTATCGATATCAACACATTGCGAGGCTGCCGGCCAAGCTCGCCACCCCGATCGTGTATCCGTCGTGCATATCTGTCTCCTCCTCCCTGACGTCCGTCACGTCTCACACAACTCTCCATTCTCGCGCGTCTCGCAACACCGTTGCACCAGACCAGCTCGCTCTGCAACGTCCCACAAAGTCGAGAACCCGAAACCGCGGGTGTAGGGTCGTCTCTGTCAGACTCAGACCTCCCCGCTTACCGTGGCCGTCGTTGCCTTCAATGCAGCAAACATCCTCGCCGACTGATCGGTCTGCTCAGGACATACGGGCCATCGTCTCAAACATTGTCCCACCGCACGCAGCCATCAGCTCGGTACAGCTGCTGCCCCATAATAGGCTGCAGCAAGTATACGAAGTCAAGCTGTCCGACATGACAACTCTTCTCGTGGTCCTGCCACCACTTCCTGTCGTACGATTGCTACGCTCCGAGCTAAACATGACAAAATCAGAAGCTGCGGTTGTCCGGTGGCTTCGAGATGAGTTGATAGAGACACGGCCTGCAAAAGAGCTTTCTACCTTGGGCCCATGCTGTACAGAACAGCCTCCAGCCGAGTCAATAGTGACAAGAGATTCCATTCTGGCGGGCCGGCAGACCCAAAAGGCCCGCTCCGGCTCGACCGGTATTTCCGTGACGCTACGAGCTGACCTTCTCCAATGCCTCCCCTGCCAGCTCTCGCTGACTCCGCAGTCACAACTGTCTAGCCCTGTGGATATGTCCAACTTCGCGTCATCGTCGTCATCGTCACCTTCATCTCTGTCCTCATCTACCTCGATCCCGCCATCCTCATTGGTGTTCAACGTGTTCCAGCCACCACCGGGAATACCCATTGCTTCCCTTTCGTCGCCATTGACGGAAGCAGAGCGGATGTCCATTGATTACCAGGCCGGCAAACTGCTCGGCCGCCTGTCTCGAGTCACGTCCAAGTCCGGTAATTTTGGCCCGGCTCTGGCCGTCTTAGCACCACAGTCAATGCTTGGAATCCCTCAAGTCGGCGAACTTGCCATCGGCATGAGCTCTTGGTCCGTGGCCTTCCATTCTATACTCGAAAGCATCCTGCGGGACGGGGAGGACGTCGCAGTGGCTCTGGCGTATCCCACCATTAGGAAACACTTTCGGCGGCTGGGTCATCTTCTTGACTCCGTCACCACACCCTCTCTTGTCGTTGTTGATGCAATGGACGATGCAAACCTTCTCGTACAGCGGTCGCTAGGTATACACCACTCTCCTGGCGCATCTTTAGGCATCGCGACGGGCGCCGGCTCAGATGCGACAACACCAACGCATCCCAAGCGGAGAAGTGTGTCTCCTACTTCGCCCACGGCCCAAGAAGGATCGTTGACAGGCAACTCACACAGCAAAACAAGTCCACCTTTCTGGGGGGTCCGATCATCATCTTTGCCCCTTTCCGCGATACCTTCTGCGGATATTGTCGTCACAGGCCTTCGTGACTGGAGCCACTGTATATTCGGAGACCCATTGTTTGCATCGGTCTTCTGCGACCGCCCCAGCACACCCTTCCTTGGTGGCTTCAACAGTGTGGACAGCGATGGCGAACTAACCCCTCATGACTCCTTTACCAGTCAAGAGGAAGGAGAGAACAGGGCAACCCGAGTTCTGTTGTACCAGTGCTACCACGCTGTCGTACAGATTGTCAGGGGCTTTTATCGTCCTGGGAGAGACCAGACCATGCACGAGTTTGCCGCCAGAAAACGGTTGACGGAGATCTTGGCAAAGCTGGAAGCCGTCGATGAAGATCCGAAACGTCGGTTTCGACACCGGCGGCCGAGCGGGGAGATGTCGCCAGCAAAGAAGCCAAAATCTACAAGCGGTGACGAGGTCCCTAGGCGCTGAGCTGTCTGCTGAACCTGGGTTTATAGATGCAAGACAAGGACTGGCCGGACAGGGGAGCGTACGTAGACATAGCAACGCCCTTATCACGTGTGTTGTATATATGCGAAATAGACCTAGCTTCATGTATCACTTTCATATCGGACTAGAGGTTATTTATCTTGATTCTATGTTCAATTTTATTTTTCCAAATGCTGCCAAAAGTAGCCGTAGCTGGAACGGCTCAGCAGCGACTATTCCTAAGATTGCTACGTACGGTCGTGATATGTTTTAATTGTCCTTGGAGTCGTTATCGTCATCACGGGGCAAAGCCAATCCTAGCATACTTAAAATGTTGCCGGCGGGTCCGGACATGCCTTCCTGACCCCTGAAGCTCTCGAGGAGATTCTTTGCCAGGTTGAAGTCCACGTCCACGTCTCCTTCATCGTCGCTTTCCGAGTTGGCATCCAGGACACGGTCGTTGGGCTCACCACCCGCTGTAAGATCCTCAGTTGCCGGTGATCCGGTGGGCTTGCTACTCTTAGGTAGATTGAGTCTTAAAGCGCCGTAGCCTTTTAGTTCGGCCTCGAACTGGGCAGCGAGTTTGAGAATATCCTCTTCGTCCTCGTCCACGCCACGCCCATCGTCTGCAGGTAAAATGCGGGATATGGCAGCTGCTTCGTCTCTGCTGCTCGTGTGTGCCCCGCCTGTATCTCTTTTTGAGGCTGTATCCTTTGCCATGGCAGTGTTGGATGGTGGAAGGCCCATCATCTCCCTCATAAGGCGTGAAAATTCCTCCTCATTGAAGGCGACTCCGTCGTCTTCTCCCTCGCTGCTTTCGCCGTTTCTGTTGTCGTTGTCATTACTGTCGTCGGCGGCGTCGTCGTCCACATCCATTCCGTCCAAATCCGTGCCGTCAATGCCTGCACCAGTGTCGTTCAAAAAAGAATGAAATTTGGAGACGATCCTTCGGAGATCGGTCTGCAACTCGGCATCCCCGAATCCAGAACCAAGGTTGCCTCCTTCTCCTTCATCGGTCGCATCTCGTGTTAATGTAGGCGAGACCCGTCGCTCCTGGCCACGGCCATCCAACTCTCGCCCAAAATCTTCAAAGTTTATATTGAGCCACGCGTCGTCGCTCTCGCGGTCGGCGTCCCTCCAGGCTCGAATTTCCTCGTCACTTGGAAGAACGACTCGGTCTTCATCATCCGCGGCAAGATCTTCGAGAACAAGTCCAACCTCGCGCACAATTCGGCTGTTGCTGGTTTCGGCTGTCAAAGCCATTATCTCGAATCCAAAGGTGAGTTTCATGCTCAGCTCCGTAATGACTTCTAACTTTTCGAGCGACGCGGCATCCTCTTTGCCAATGATGGTGCTGCTTTTTGGCTGCCACGCTGCTTCAGCGAGTGAAGTAAACAACGTAGGCCAGCCCTTTGGCGATGTAAAGCGCTGTCCTCTCAACTGAGCGTACATTACTCTTGTAAATCTGACGCTGACAACGACGAGATCAGCGGGGGGAAACTGCAAAAGCGTTTCCGAACGGGCCGAGTCCAGTACTCGATTGGTTGTAAGCGGGTCCCGAGAGACGAAAGCCTCGATGG
Source organism: Sporothrix dimorphospora (assembly GCA_021397985.1). Lineage (NCBI taxonomy): Eukaryota > Fungi > Ascomycota > Sordariomycetes > Ophiostomatales > Ophiostomataceae > Sporothrix > Sporothrix dimorphospora. Next base: position 61,945 of record WOUA01000005.1, on the reverse strand, counting down.
CCGGGGCAACGGCTCGCGGCCGGTCATGCAAGATGTATGCGATTTTGCGGGGGAGAACGAGACGCGCATAGTGGACGGAGGTCGTAAGGTGGTCGGGATATTTCCGCAACCGGTGAAAGACCTCGTCTTCAAGAGCTTGCGAATGAATCAGGGTATCTGGTGCGCTTTTGATGATAGAGACCGCCTCCTCTAACGAAAGGGGCAGCTGCTCGGAAGAGCCTGCAGCGGCCTTCCTCGTGGCCCGTGTGCCGTCCAGGGGAATGATCTTGAGCATTCCATTATGGATCCAAACACGATTTGCATCGATCTCCGGGTTGAGCCATGAGGGGACAGCTGTGGCGCCCTCGATGAGTAAGAACTCGCCATCGTTGTCGCATACCCGTGCCCAGGCACCGGAGAACGACTTGGTGAGCTCCCGCAGAATATACACGATAAACCACTCATCTTCGACACAGTCGCCGTAGCTTGTCCGCCCATTTAGGTACAGCAGGCCTTGAAACAATGCGTTAGCGTGTGTGGCTGTCAAGATCAGGCGAGGGCGCGCTACTAAGGTGCCCAGAAAAGCTGTTCAGAAATGCTGCTCAGTAAAAACAAATGCGTACCTTTGCGACTCACGACCTGAAGGTCAAACCCGTCTCGCTGCCAGATATAGTCCTTGGTCAAGGGGTCGGATAATCGAAGCGCAGCTTTACGAAGCTGGTTTAGTCTTGCCAGCGGCTTCGAAGCGGCGACAGCGGTCCCCTCCTGTCCACCGTTGAACACGAAAAGCATGTAATCCGCAGTGTCGTTGTCTAAAGTGCCGTCAAACAAAGGGGGCAGAGCGTTGCCGCCGTCTCCTTCCTCGCTTTCATCCATTCTGTGTCGTTAATTCAAGGGAAGAACATGGCTTGATTGATGCCAATGATTCCGGTGCCAATTGTCGTAGGAAGAAGATGAATGTCAAACGAAAAGCAGTTTATGTCGGATATAAAGGTATAAAGATAGCCCATCTCGGTTTCTAGTGCGGCTTCTAGGACCCTATTAAGTCAAAGGGTGAAAATAGCGCTGAATTGGCTGGCTATGATCACCTAGATAGATGTAATTGGCGATTACAAACGCCGAAATGGAGGAGACGCCATTTGTAATTTTTAAAAAGTTTAGAAAATAAACTTGTTAAAGGAATAAGTCGTAGTATATGTAGAAGAAATGAATGCAGTCGTCTCCCCTCATTCAGTGTTGGATCTGGCTTAATCATCAGGATGTCCAGGAAGTGAACGTGCCAATTCTGCCCCACAGGCAGGTACGACCTACTAGCGCGCAATTAACAGACGCGTGCTTGCCCTCTTTGTCGCGTCAGGCTCATGATTTATCCCCACTGCAAGTTCGGGGGCGACTTTCCTCGAGTAAAAACACACACCCAACAACACGGCTCCATATTCTGTGCTGAATCTATATGACAAGGGGACAGCATTTGCTTTCCACCAACGGGGCGCCCATCAAGCTTGCTTCTTAATCGCCATCTTACACGTTCTCGATCTGCCCTGCCCGACTCACACGACGCCCAAGATGCCTGGCCTGATGAGCGCTTCAAAACATGGGGCTGAACGTTCGCAGCTGAAACGGTCACGCCACGATTTGGAGGACGATGCGCCTACATCTGACACTGAGCTCGAGGTTGTCGATGTGGCCGAGTCAAGCTCATCTCTGCAGCATGTTGTGGTAAGCCCAAGCTCTTGCATTGCGCTGTTCTCTGGAGGATCTGTCTTGTTAACACAGAACCACTATAAACAGAGAGCGAAGCGGGTACGGATCTCCGATGTCAAGGAGTCGTTGCCTCGCCACCGATCACTTTCAGAAGACACTGCCTCGGAAGGTAGTCCTGCGCCCGACAACCGCGACGACGAACAAAATGGCGACGACGATACCCACTCCGTGGGAAGCGATGCCTCCGAAGAAGGCGAGGGCCCTTCGCAGTACGAGTTAATGCGGGACATGGGCTTCGAGCATCTGCAATATGAGGATGGAGACGACATGGTCGCCACGCAGCGATTGGAGCAGCGCGCTCTTCGTAGTGCTACCATGGCCGACGACGTTAGTGGCGAAAACCGGAGAGCAATGAATGGCATCATCGAACGTGTCACTTGCGTGAACTTCATGTGCCACACCAGGCTTGAGTGCGAACTTGGTCCGTTGCTGAACTTCATTGTCGGCGAGAATGGCAGCGGCAAAAGCGCGATTCTGACGGCAATCACCTTGTGCTTGGGCGCAAAGGCAAGCACCACAAACCGCGGAGGTAGCTTGAAAAACTTTATCAAACAGGGCGAGGAGCGTGGCTTTTTAGCTGTGTGGATCAAGAACTGCGGAGACGATGCCTACGAGCACGATGTCTACGGCGACTCCATCATCGTGGAGCGGCACTTCTCCAAATCCGGCACCAGCAGCTTCAAGCTCAAGTCCTCAACCCAGCGACTCATCTCGACAAAACGGGCAGACGTGGACGACATTGTCGAGTATTTCTACCTGCAAGTGGACAACCCTCTTAACGTACTGTCCCAGGACAACGCGCGACAGTTCTTGAACAGCTCATCCCCTGCCCACAAGTACAAGTTCTTTGTTCAGGGCGTTCAACTCGAACAACTCGACAAAGACTACGAGCTGGTGAAGCAATTTCTCGACGCCCATACCGAACGGATTCCACAGCTCGATGCACGTGTTGCGCAGCTTACGGAAAACTACGAGGAGGCGGAAAGAGTGCACAAGGTCATAGAAGGAAACAAAGAAATGCGCCAAAAGAAACGCGAATACATGAACCAGTTAGCCTGGTCGCAAGTTGCAGAGCAGGAGCTCATTTTGCAAAACCACGACAAAGCTGTTTCCGAGGCTATGAACAACATTGCAGATGCTGAGCAGCTAAAGGACGCCGCAACGCAGAAGCTGGAGATTGAGGACGACAAGCTCCGCCGTGCGAAAGAGAACATGGCAGCGCTCAGGGCTGAAGAAGACAGTTATAGGGAAGCCGTGGAGAAGGCTGCGGAGGAATTCAATGCAGCTTCTACTGAGTTACGGTCTCTACATGCGGATGAGCGCGACATTCACAGTCGTTTAAAGGGATTCGCAGATCGGGCCAGGGAGCTTGAGGACAAGATCCGAAACGAAAGACAGCGACTGGAGGACACAAGTGGCGACTCGCGCCGCGAGACTCAAGCCCGCCTCGATGCAGCCAAAGTGAAGCTGCAAGAAGTGAACCAAGACATCAGTCGCGAAGATGAACGGCGCCCCACTCTTGACGAACAAGTTGCTGTGGCGCGAGCAGAGACGTACAGAATGGGCGCCGAAGTTGAACGCAAAATGGAGGACGTCAGAGCTCGCGAGGTGCGCATCCGCAGTCTCCAGCAAAGCCGTGGATCCTCGTCGCCATACGATGCTTATGACAGCCGCATGCCACAACTACTTGCCCTTATTGAGCGAGACGGCCGCTTCTCCCAAAAGCCAATCGGCCCCCTCGGGGCCAAAATCCGAGTCCAAAAACCCGTCTGGGCGCCTATCCTGGAAAAGACGTTTGGTGCCTCACTCAACGGGTTTATTGTGACGACCCACAGCGACCAGCAACACCTCAGTGCGCTCATCAAGCGTTTGGGCATGAACAATGTCCCCGTTCTGATTGCCAATACTCGACCAATCAACACAGAAGGAAGAGAGCCCGACCCTCAGTTCGATACAATTCTCCGCATTCTCGAATTCGACGACCCCCTGATCCGAGACCAACTCATTATCAACAGCTACATTGAACAAGTCATTCTCATTGAGGACCGGAAACGCGCGGAACAAATCATGTTCAATGGGCCAGCGCCTCAGAACGTCAATGCCTGCCTAGCGCTGCACGATAAAAAGCGTGGGGAGGGTCTTCGCCTAGCAACCCGCGGCGGTAGCAACGTGAGCACGACTCCCGTGGTGCCCAATCTATCGCAAAAGCCACGGATGAAGACAGATGTCGGCAGTCAAATCAACATCCAGAACGAGATCCTGGCACAAAGCCAACAAGAGCTGGGCTCGTTACGGGCAGAGCTCGATAGCCTGAGACGAGAGGAACAGCGCCGCGGCAATGACATTAACACGCACATGCGACGCTTGGATGTGCTGCGGAAGACAGCGCGAAGCATGGGCGTGACAATCCGCCAGATTGAAGAAGAACTTGACGTTTTTGACGGCGCAGACGGTCGCTTAAATCTTTATGAACAAGAGCTGGCTGTCGCCAAAGAGAAGAAAGAGCAATTTGGCGGGCAGTATGGTGACGTTAACGTGCGGAAAACCCAGCAAAACAAAAAGGTGGAGGAAGCCAAGAGGCTCTTGGATGCGGAAAAAGCCACGAAGCTGGACTTTGAGGCCAGGCTTGAGAAGACAAACCGTTCCAAAGACAAACGTGAAGACTTGCGCAGCCTGGCCTTGGTAGCCAAAAACGACGCCTTCAACAACCTTGCAAACCAACAAGAACTCAAGGCGGCGGCCGAGCGAGAGCGCGACGACCAGGCTTCAGTTGTGGAGGAGTTTATGCAGCATGCGGCTGCTGTGTGGCCGCGGCGTGTGGACATTCCAGAGGGCGAGACACACGCCAGCATTGAGAAGAAAATGGAATCTCTTGTGGCACAACTGGACAAGCGGCGAAGGAATTTGGGCATGACGGACGAGGAGGCCAATAACCGCCTAATCGATGCAAAAGCGGCACTCGACAAGATGAAAACCGTGTGCGAAGTCAGCAAAAAGCACATCGAGGCTATCGAGACAGCGCTGTGCGAGCGACTATCCAAGTGGCGGCTCTTCCAGCGCCGCATTTCGGCCAACTCGCGCACCAACTTCATCTACCTACTGTCGGAGCGTGGATACCGTGGCAAGCTGCTTCTCGATCACAAACGCAAGAGGTTGCGCGTGCAGGTGGAGCCTGACGAGACGCGTCGGAAAGTGACGGGTCGCGATACGCGGACCTTGTCGGGCGGTGAGAAGTCGTTTTCGTCCATCTGCTTGCTTCTGGCCATTTGGGAGGCGATGGGCTCGCCACTGCGGTGCCTGGACGAATTTGACGTGTTCATGGACAACGTCAACCGCGACGTGAGCACAAACATGCTGGTATGTCACCCTTTCCCACTCTCTTGGCTGCTTTTTCTTTCTCTTTTTCTTTTCACAAGTTAACAATAACAGGTTGATGCTGCGCGTCGGTCTGTGGGACGGCAGTATATCTTCATCACTCCCAATGCTATCCAAGGCAATGCCCGGTATGCGCCTGATGTCAAGATCATTCGGTTAACGGACCCGAGACAGAGGACACTGGACGGGATGCAGTAGGAAAGGGCGAGTGTTAGTTTGGCGTGTTTTTGTTTTGGGGCGCATGTATTAGGATCTTTGGTAGGTGTTGTTTAGATTACGGACGTGTACAAACTGGACGGGCGGCGCTTTTGGTGGTGTTTTATTTTTGTCTTGTCTTGTCCTGTAATACATAGTGAATGCAAGCAGTGTATACGTACATGAAGCCCAGCCGTTGTCTCCTGCACAATGGCGTAAGAGCGGGAGCAAGCGCCGGTAAGAATCGGCTGGTAGGGAAGGTTGCTTTCATCAAGGTCTATCTATTGAAATATGACGTCTGGCTATTCATACAGGGGCTTCTCTTTACTTCAATTTTTTCCCCCGTGGTTTTGATTTTATACAGAGTACGGGGGCACGGGAGGGAATTGCTTCTTTGCTCGACGATGTGGCGAGCTTGCTGAGCCTAGACATTCACTCCTTTGCTCCGAAGCACGTTCACGCCGGCACTCGCGGCAAAGCTCACCCACTCGCCAACGGACCGGACGTAGCCGCCAAGGTCTTGTGACTCACGGAAGCGGCGCTCGAGGAATTCGCGTGTTGCCGGGAACTCAGGGCCGGAGCCGTCGGTCGTCATGAATAGCTCGCTCGAAGCATAGATGGCTGAGACAGCGGCGCGCTTTGTGTACCACGACGGGTCCACGGCCTTGTCACCAGCAAGCGCCCAGATCTCGTCAGCCAGGAGGGCCAACTCCCGCAGCGAGGCAGGAACGTAGCTGGGCTGGGCCATGATGGCAAGGGCCTAGACAGAAAGAAAATGGTTAGTAATAGGCATACAGGCACAGTATTGCTCGCCTTGTTGGTTGCTTCTCACCTCTTGCCAGCGTCCCACGACGTCCGTGTTGCCCAGGAGCCGTTCCCAGATAATGCGCTCGGCCCGGCTGGCCACCTCAGCGGGGGCCAACACAGTGTCGTCCAGGGGTGCCTCGCCCAAGAACTGGTGACTGCGGGTAGCAAGACCGGTCCGTTGGCTCACCAGGTGCCAGCGCACGAGGCTAAACACGCCGTCCGGCAAAATGTTTGTGCTGATGGTGGGGTAGCCGGCATCGTAGGCACCGAGAGCGATGGTGCGCTCTGTGAAGCCATGTGTCGAGATATGCCGAGCCGCGGCTGTCAGGATGGTCTGCTCGGCGTCGCTGAAGCTGTCTTGTGGGGGCGGTTCGTTGGGGTGGTCGAAGGAGTGGAAGTAGCGGCCGCCGGCAGAGGGGGCGGTGAGGCCGGACCGGGCAAGGTGGGGCCGCTGGGCGCAAGGGCGCAGCGTCGCCGAGGAGGTGGAGGACAGTGCGCGGTTCTGGCCCTTGGCTGCCGAGCGCGACGTCCGCTGGGCGCACGGCGGTATGTGGGCCAGCCTCCGGGCGGCGGCGGCGGCGGCGGCGGCGGCGGCGGCGGGTGACAGAGCCGGTGGTGGCATGTTGGGATGACGGCTGCAAGAAGTCGTGGCCGGTGTGGAGCGATGGAGTATGCGTCGAATATACGCCGTGCTGTTGCGATGCGGCGAGAGCTAGATGCACACGCGAGAAAAAGCTCGCTCCCGATTTCGATCCCTTTGTTTGGTCGGGCTTGTGTCCTGAGCTTAAGCTTTTCGCTAGGCCAGGTCCGGGCTGTCCAGCAGTTTCCGTATCAACGTATGGGACGCCTGGGCCCTCTTATTACAGGGGGCCACAGGTTGTCTGCCGTTGGATTTGCTGACGATCAATACCGGCGGTGGGGCGTCGCCTTGTGCAGGCTTCGCCGGAGAAATTTTAGTGCGGTTCTACGCTAGATGCATATATTTACTTGTAAGAAACGAATACACAACAGCTCAGAGCCTTTCGGTGGTCGGTGCTAGCAATGTCTGGAGCTGGTCAGTGGAGTGAGTATTAATTACTCCGTATCTTACATAGCTCTGCTTGCCTTGTTGCACGCAGCCTGCACGCGTCTTGCAGTGGTTTCTCTGTTGTGCCAGCACTCTGCGGCAACAGTGGCCAGAAATGGCCAGAGCGGCGGTCGTCTCTTTTCTCACCGGTGGGAAGGCACCGGTCTGGTTGGTCCAGAAGGCTGCAGGCTGCAGACTGGAGGCTGCAGGCAGGCTCTTCGATGGGCAGGGATGCGAAGGCGAGGAAGGGTCGTTTCTTCTTCGCAAGCAGTCCTCCATCTCCAGTTGGAGTTAGAATATATTTACGACGTATCCTGCTCCGTATATTCTATCGTCAGGACTCTTTCATTGCACAACACAATCCAGCACAACCAATACTTTGCGGTGAAGGAGCGGTACGAGGGGGGTCGGAGAGCGCGATTTGTCGGGAGCGCAGGGTTCAGGACAGAGTTGCATCTGTGCAGAGTTTTCATGCTGCATCTTCTCCTGTGGTGTGCGGTTTGTGCGGGTGGGGGAAGCCTTTCTCCTGCAGCAAGCCCAGCAGAGGACAGGAGAAGGCTGAGAGTGTTGCAGAGGGTAATTACGACGCAAAATACGAGTACTTGTACGGTGGAAGATGCGTCGTATCTTACGTCGTCGTGGGCACGTCGGGATTGTCGACCAGCCATCAAGCTAGGCCGCCTAGCCTGGAGTGAGCAGCGCGTCGTAATGCGCATCGGATTTGGAACTCAAGCCTGGGCGGAGGGCGCTGGGGTGGCCTGGCTGGACGATCTCTCTCTCTCTCTCTCCCTCTCTCTCTGGCTTGCACGCACTTGCGCACATGCGCTGGCACCTCGGGGTTGGCAGCCTGCCGTCCCGTCCCTCTCTCTAGTCTGAGCGGCTCGCCGTGGCCTCACAGGCGAGGCAGCTGCCTCCTCTTTTGCCGGACCCAATCACCACGCGCGGAAGCCATATCCTGCAGGTTGTGTCTCGCCTCTGTGTGTCGAGACTGCCGCATGCGGTGGGACTCGGTGCGTGCTATACGACGGAAGGCATGTTGTCGTGCAGACCACACGCGTTTCGAGAAAGACGTCCAGATGCACCCTGCACACGGAGTATATGTCTCGCTTAAGGTCACGGTATAGACGCCGTATTTTTGTATCTTACTTGTAAGATATGACGCTTGTCGACTGTTGTACTTATCATGCTCCGTGCAAGCATTTTACGTCGTTCTCCTTTCTCGTTCGGGGCACCTATGGCGTGACAGGGGCCAACCGGTCCCAGAGCTGCTGCATCCCCCAGGGGCGCATCGGGTGGGGGGGGAATTAGTCGACGTCGCCGGTAGAGATGCTGAAGGACGCACAGAGGACATTGGATGGGCTTGACGGGGTGACAGTTGACGAGGCTCGCAAGTGCGGGTGGTGTGATTGTCGTCAAATAAGGGGGGTGGGGGAGAACGAGAAAGAAAAAAGAAGAAAAAGAAGAAAAAGAGAAAGAAAACAGAAAGAAAAAAGAAAAGAAAAGAGAGCCCCCAGAAAACTACCGAAAACAACACCTTCACCGGGGCCTCGTCAGATATGCCAAATCCGCTGCGTAGTCGACGCGAGCCTCACCATGCATGCTCTCGGTAGAGCAGCAGAGCGCGGATGATGCCTCTGCCCCTGCACGCTGCTGCTCTTGCTGCTGCTCCACGGAATATGGAGTATTTTTGCCTCGTGCCTGGGGACAGGACCTCAAGGACCCAGACACGGAGGAGTTGGAGGAGTTGGAGGACGCCTAACGGGCCCTAAGCTGCAAACTGCATGTTGAATCCTGGGCGACCCCATTCGTCACACCCGGATGGAGTGATGGCAAGTCCGCTAGGTCGCTCGAGCATCCACGGAGGCAGGGCGGAACTCAGGTGAGCAGCCCAGCCCAGCCCAGCCCTAGCCGTAGTCGGCGTCAGACGAGGGCCCTGATGGCTGCTAGCCAGTACGAGAAGAGGGAGAAGCTGCCGAGACACGGGAGGGGACATGCAGGTAGAGGATCTTGCCAATATTCGCGGGAGTACGAACTTCGACGCAAGTTCTTGTACATGTACTCCGTACTTCTAGTCCCACATGCGTCGTATTGCAGAGCTTCGAAGCTGCACAGCTGCAGAGCCTGCCCGGCCCACTTACGCGCTCTGCTACCTGCATGAGCTCGTCAGCGCGGCCTCTGATTCGCCCACCTCCAGCACCTCCAGCACCCCCAGCACCTCCAGCACCCCCAGCACCTCCAGCACCCCCAGCACCCCCAGCACCTTCAGCGGCCTCGATCGTACCTGCCTTGCTGCCTGACGTGTCTGCGGGCACCAGGCTTTGCTCTCCTCGAGCACCTGCATCGACGAGGAAACACGCACAAGCGGTGCACAAACCCCTCACCAGTCCCTCACAAGCCCTGTTTTTGCTCTCGTCGCCGTGCCCGCTCTCCAAGCCCGGCGTTCCCTTTCGTCAGCCAGCCACCAATCTCCCGTCAACTCCCACCAACTCCCACCAGCATTGCCGACCGTGTGCTCGCCTGCTTTCTCAACCCCCCAAACGCGCAAACGAGACAATCGCGACCGACGCCCAAAAGACCCGAGAAGCAAAGAGAGCTCCAACGCCCTCCAAGCTTCCCCAAGAGCAACGGAAACACCGCACGCAGCCTACTGCCCGCAGCCTGCAGCCCACCGTTTTACGAGACAGCTGCAACCAGCCACGGCTGGGCACAAGTTCCTCACGTCCTTCCCGCCAACGGTGCAGCCCCCTCTCTTTCCTCCTCATTCCTCGCGTTTCGCGAAGAGCAGCTCTCCACACACACATTAATTCGTCCCCTCTCCTCCTCTCCTCCGTACCTTTGTCGCTCGTTGCGCGTTTTCTCGTTTTCTCGTTTTCTGCCTTATATCCTGCCCTGAACCACCCCTGCATCGCTTCTCCCCCATCCCTCTCCCGTTTTATGACTCTCGCACACGAGCCTCTCGTTCACCTCTCCTCCTCTTCTCTCTCTCTCTCTCTCTCGCGCGCGCCGCGGGGCATTCATTGCAAGCAAGATACGACGTACATTGATATCTTTTGCATACGCTACGACGCACCAAGCTCCCCTGCACGGAGTATTGCCTCGGATTTGAACCACTAGAGGCTTGCACAAGTCAGTACTGTCGTACCCCATACCCAGTCGTACCTATCTCCGCTAGTCGTGCCTCAACCCCAAAAGACTTTCGACTCCTCTGACCTGTCTGGCCAGGCTTGCTCCGTCCCACCCCCCAAAATTCTCATCTGGCCAACCAACAGACCTCCCTCCTCCACCCTCCTGCAAAAGCTATCTCCCTCTCTCCCTCTTTCCCTCTCCCTCTCTCTCTCTCCCTCTCTCCCTCTCTCCCTCTCTCCCACCCCCTTCCGCTCTTCCACACCACTTGCTCACACCATCATCCATCCATCCAACACCCACGAGCCACCCCCCCCCCCCCAAAAACGCCCGTCCACGCCATTCGCAGCGCCCACGCCGTCATACGGTCATACCCTTTGAGCCTTTCAGTTTCTTGCGCGCCCCTGCTCCTCCAGCTCCTCATCGCCCTGGTGCCACCGCGCCCTCATCGCCTCCTCTCCCGTCACAGCGAGTACAAACAGCAACCGCCATCCCCTTGTTCCCTTGCCAGCGCGGTTGTGCTTGCAGGACTCAACCTCAACTTCCATCCGCCTTACAGAGCACACCGTTTCGTACACGGCTAAGTTTGCCCCCTCTCCGCTGCACTCGGCTGTCTGCGCAATTATATCACCATGGGTAAGCTCGTGTGTCTTTCTTGTCTTTTGTCTTTTGTCTTTTGTCTTTTGTCTTCTGTCTTCTGTCTTCGCTGGTCTGCCTGCTGTCTGCCTACTTTTGCGTCCGTCTCTCTGCATGCACGCCTGCTTCAACTTCTCGTCTTCCTCCCTCCCCTCCCCGTGCCTGCCCGTCAGTCCGTCCTCCGTACTCGCCCGCTCCATCTCCGTTACCGTGGGTCATCCATTTTCCTTCCTGTCCGTCTTGCGTCGTTGTCATTCTGATCGCCCGTTGCTCGTCGTCCGATGCTCGTCGTCCGATGCTCGTCGTCCGATGCTCATCAACGATGGCACGCTGTCCCCTCTACCCCTACCATCTTGTCACTTTCCACACAGATGTATGTCGGTGGTTTTGTTGCTTCTCGTCTCTCTTAGCTCCTTTGCTTGACCTTCCCTTCTCGACACCTGAGCTTAGCAGTGCGGCTCGCCGCTCGCCTTGCACCTCGTCGCTTTCCCTCGCTCGCATCCAGACCATACCATGCGTACATGGCACACTCTGTCACTTGGCGCTTGTGCCTCATGTCCGTTTCCATTGGCACGGAGCTCGCAGCTCACAGGTTACAAAAACACCGTGTTTCACGCGGTACCACAACTTGCAACTGTGCTGTCTGTTGCCCGTCCCTACGTTCCTTCTCCGCGCCTACGCCTTGCAGTTGTGTCTCTTCCCCTCCCCCCTTTCCTCCCGCCACCTCTGCATAACATGCTCCCTCTGTCGTACCCTCCCGGTGATATTCTTGACGCCATGATCGATTCCTAGCGGCTGCCGCTGCTCCTGTCTGTCCCCCCTTGTTCCCCCAACCTCGATCAGTACGACGTAGATACAGAGCTCGTTCCCTCCCTTGTGTCGCTGTTCAATGTTCCCTGTCTCTCAAAAACGGGTGCATCTCTCCACGACCGGGCTTACCCTCAATGGCCGTCATTGAGACAGCCATTGAAACAAACGCCAGCCGAAGGTTGTGGCTGCGCCGTGACAGAAAAATCACGAATAGGACGCTGATTCCAGTCAATACACAATACGCCCTCTAAACCATACAAAACACAAGAGGCACACAAACATACGTGCGCGTCCGCGCGCATACACACTCACACTCACACACACACACACACACGCATATGCGCCCACAGCCTTCTTTACGCCCCTCTTTAGACTTCGGTATCCCACCTCGCATCCCACTTCGCATCCCACCTGCAGATTTCCCTCTTTACAAGCCCTCCCCATATAACTATCTGCCGTTTCTCCTCCGTCTGTTCTCTTCTATTGTTTTTGGCAGATCCTTCATTTATTTGCTCGCCATCATTCTGCGTTTTTATGTCCAGTTGCCCTTACTTGTTTACATCGTCATTGGACTACTCGGCCCATCCTTGAATTCCAAGAATTGCTAACCACTGTTCCCCACAACACAGCCGACTCAGGAGACACATACAGACCGGTACGTATTAGGAAACAAACCAGGCTTCCGTATAGACATCGTGCACTGGTGGATGACGCTACGCTCCCGCTTTCGACTACAACACAGGCACCGTGTTTGTCAATGGGCCGTCAACGGAGTGAAGGCGATGACCTTGGGAGTAAAGCTAACCGTGTATGGCAGCGTGAACGGTCTCGCTCACCCCACCGTGGTCGATCCCGCAGCCCTGGTCGTGCCACAGGTGGCCAACGTCGATCGTTCTCACCGCGTAGCAACCGCTCTCGTAGCCCAGATCATCGCCGGGCCTCAAGACGATCTCGCTCGCCCATGGCCGGACAAGCACCGCCTTCTGGAGCACCGCCTGCCGCGAACTACGGCAGCGGAGGCGCTCCTCACCGATCACACGACGATCGCTCAACGGCAAGAGACCAAATGTTGTCCAACGTTCGCGATAGCTCTCAACAGGACCGCCGGGTTTACGTCGGCAACCTTTCCTACGATGTCAAATGGCATCATCTGAAGGACTTTATGCGGCAGGGTTCGTTTTCTTTCTTTTTTCTTCTTTCCTTTTCTTTCATCCTTTTTTTTCGGGCGTTGATATCGGACTTCTTTCAACGCTGGAATTGGTCCATGGCTTACTGTTGCTAACTGCCCATCAAAAATAAATAGCCGGTGAGGTCATTTTCGCGGATGTCCTATTACTCCCGAACGGAATGTCGAAGGTGGGCGACTACAATAAGTAGTCTTGGCTGGGCTACTTTTCTTCTTTTTTTTCCCCTATGGCTTCTCCTTTTCCCCTCCCTCCTTCCCTTAGTTGTGCCGATTGTTTATGATGGGAATTTGTTGGATTGACGGGTTGGAACGCTGTTCCTTGGGTTACTGTAGGGATGCGGGTAAGTTGGTTAAGCTCACTTGTCTTTTTTGGCATACATTTGCATCTAGGTTTTGATCTTGTCACTGACCATATTACCAGAATTGTGGAATATGCGACCAGGGAGCAGGCGCAGAACGCCGTTGCGACGCTCAGCAACCAGAACCTGATGGGTCGACTCGTTTACGTCCGCGAGGTATGTCGGCACTGAAGCAAAGCTTGTATTTCGGGCAGCCAAAACAAGATATCCCGACTGCTAACGGTTGTAGGACCGCGAGGCTGAGCCACGCTTCAACCAATCCTCTGGCCCTAGGGGGGGCTATGGTGGTCCGATGGGGCCCCCAGGCTATGGTGGCGGTCAGATGAATTTCAACGCCGGCGGCGGTGGAAGCAGACAAATTTACGTTGCCAATGTTCGTCGATGTTCTAGAGAAGTCCCCTCTCTATCCGACTTATTTATATTACTTTCTTCTCTAACCACAAGTATTACAGCTCCCTTTCACCGTCGGATGGCAAGATTTAAAGGATCTCTTCCGCCAGGCTGGTAAGTCGAAAATCTTTTGAAAGTGCATTCACAATTTCTCCGCCAACTAACCATATTCTCTGACACAGCCCGGATCGCGGGTGTCGCCCGAGCTGACATCAACATTGGCCCCGATGGCAGATCCAAAGGATCTGGCATTGTCGTATTTGAAAGCCCCGATGATGCCCGCAATGCCATCCAGCAGTTCAACGGATTCGATTGGCAGGGCCGTATTCTGGAGGTGCGCGAAGATCGATTTGCAAACTCCGGTGGTTTCCCTGGCCGTGGTGGTTTTGGCCGCGGGGGATTCGGTGGAGGCTTTGGCGGCCGCGGTGGCTTTGGTGGTCGCGGCGGGTTTGGCGGGTTCGGTGGTCGTGGGGGGTACGGTGGTACCGGCGGCGGCTTTGATGCTGGCGCTGGTAATTCCGGGAGCGGTGGACATGGTGGTGGTCCTGCTCCGGCCCCTAACCCTTTTACCGACTACGCCACGTCCGGCACCGAACGCGGCGAGATCATTTTTGTCCGAAACGTAAGCAAGCGATTTTATCGCCAAACCGCGTTTGACTTCCATCTTTTCATTGCGATACTGACGTTTTTTCGCTACTTGACAGCTCCCTTGGTCTACAAGCAATGAAGACTTAGTAGAGCTTTTCACCACAATTGGCAAGGTCGAGCAGGCTGAGATCCAGTATGAGCCCAGTGGCCGCTCGCGTGGTTCCGGTGTTGTCCGATTCGATACTGTTGAAACAGCAGAGACCGCCATTGCGAAGTTCCAGGGATACCAATACGGCGGTCGACCGCTTGGCCTGGGTTTCGTCAAATATTTAACCCCGGGAATACCCAGCGACAACATGGACACAGACCCCCATGGGGGACTGACCCAGGATCAAATCATGTGAAGCTCGCCGCTCTCACATTGCCAATCGGCATCGACCGCTCACTACAAGTCTTTTGCCGGGTTGCCAACCCTGCTTTGCAGCCTCTTTTGGCGATCCCCTGCAGTGTCTTCGATTTGTTCCATTTTTCCGTCCAACCATCGGTCGTCTTGTCTTTTTTTACTTTACTTTTCTTTTCCTCTTGTTACCTACTTTATTGCGTTTTGTTGCACATCCCCGCTATTCTTTCCTTTCTATGTTTGGCCACTACGCCAATTCGTTGCCTGTGGCTTGTGTCGGGCCAGAAGCCTACCCAAAGGTCTCGGGTTCTATGCTTGCTAAACGAACTATACTTGTGTCTGTCTTATGGCTGTTTATTGCGCAATTTGTGACATTGATATTTGTGCATTCGGGTAATACATGGATCCAATCCATAAGTGCCGTGGGTTTTCTGCCCGCATGCACTTAACAAACTGGGCTATCTACTGGCTGGTATTTCAAGGGGGAACACGGTTATCAAAAGTCTATCTGCTCTGTCTTGTTTTGTCTTATTACTAGGGGAGTGGTTTTTTGTGGTGCTGTCGTTGCCTCTCCCAGTATGGTCTTTGAGCGAGAGTTGTGCAAAGCCGAAACAGTTCCCCAGAACCTTTTTTAAGAATAGTATGCGGCTTTCCGATGAGGCGGCGTTTGGTTAAAAGGGACAAGGCGTCTTATGGCATGGTCAATTGCGTATTATTCGAGTGGTGCTTTACTAATCTGAGGATTCTTGTCTTCACATCTTCGTGATTTTGCCTACGAGATCGGCTGGTCAGATCAATGTCTCATGAGAATATGTCGAACATACGGAACAAAAATGGCCTGTGGCCTACGGTTCTAGCATGCCCAGGTGTACCTGTGCTTTGCTCCTGGTATACGAATGAACTAGCACAAATATTTCTCGGAAAATTATTCGTTCGTGGCTAAAGAAGATACGTATGAGAAGGCACCTGTGTCAACGAAAAAGAGGTGTCGTAGCTAACGTTAAGTATTGTGTAGCGACACGTGGCGGTGTCCTGCAAACACACGAATAACCGCTAATAATTAACCGTTTCGAACTCTCTCGCCGGTGGCCTTGCACACATGTTTTCTTCCCTGTGGCGATGCGTGTCCAGGCCGCTTATCAAATCGTCCGCAGGGTCCATCTGGTCAAACGCCGACGAGGCCTCCCCTCTCATGCCTGCGACATTTCGTGGCCGTGGATCGGACAAGCCCACAGCATGTAGTTGTATGTACCGTAAGATCTGCTGGCGCACGATCATGGTCCCGACGTCGTTGTCGCAGCCTTCTTCTTCTTTGCCTTGGCCTTCTTCTTGCTTTTGTCGCGCGGTTTTAAAAGCGTCATCCCGGCCTTGCATGTCTCTGCGTAGCGCGCATAGAAGGCCTCCAGTGAATCTGGGGCCACTGTTGTCGTTAACCGAATCTTATCCTTTCGGTGTTTCTTGGATTTGCCGTTGGTCGCGCGAATGATGAGTGGTTGTGGCTCCAAAGCCTCGAAGTCTAAGCTGCCATCTGGCTCGGTTCCTGAGGCGCCCTTCTCTCCGCGGGCCACTATTGGGGAAGAACCATTAGCAATTCGATAGGTTTATATCTGAGCGGCATTATGGGATGTCCACCCACGTCGTCGCTGGCTCAGGTAAATTGCGCCATGGTCTCTGCCCTTTTGTGTGTGGAAAAGTTCGGCGAGCCGAGAGAAAAACTGCATGCCGCTCTAGTTAGCACCTGCGTAAATAGGAGCCGCCCAAAAATACAATCCCATGGAGATATACCTCGTCGTTGTCAAGATAACCCATGACTAGGAGAGCTGCGAGACAAAGTGCTGTCGAGTGTAGTTGTAGGTTGTGAAGTGGATTCTGACAATTTGTTATTTCGGTGTGCCCCGCGCTCGACGATCCGCCAAAGTAGTATGATTAGTCATTTGGACAAGGCTGCACTCAAGGCTGCGGATATGGGTCCTTGTGGACGGCTTTAGGCTGTTCAAAAACTATTTTTTCACCCCAGACATAAAAAAAAAAAAACACATGACCCTTTGCACCCGTTCTTTATTTTTACTTCTCGACAAAACCCAACAATCCATCATGGTATAAACACTTCCTACCAAAATACACGACAATATTTGAGCTAGAAGAACGCAGCCGGTGTTTTATAGAACACCGCACGTTATGGCACCTTCTAGAAGTGCCGGCCCGTCCTTATCAGCCGGTCTCCTAAAACACCTCGGCGTACACGCGCAAGATTCACCGGGGCGCGGCCGACGAAACACCACACGCGCAAGGCAATGGAAGGGCACGGGGGCAGATTCACTGCAAACTCGCGGGCCAAACCAGACACCACATACATCTCAACGTCCGGTGCCATCTCCGCGGCAACAAACCATCAACATTGACAAGGCGCCTCCCAGCAAGGCGAAGAACAAACCCGGCCAGGTGCGGCTCGTCAATCCAGAGCTAGAAGACGATTCAGTAGACGAAGGCGATTTTGATGATTTCGATGTATCCGAAAATGAGGACCTTCTTGACAACGGGGTATCCGGAGAGGAGAGCGATAGCGGCGATGGATCTTCTGACTCGGGCACTGCCGCCCCAACAAAGGTCTCCAGGCGCATGCGCGAAAAATTGGAGCAGGACGATGCTGAAATTGCAGAGCTTGAGCGCAAGCTGGGCTTGAAGGGGCGGAAAAATTTACCGCAGACTTTCAAAGAGGATGGCTTGGGAGCTTTGCTGGAGTCGCTCGGCGAGGCTGGAGGCAAAAATGCAGAGGCTGTGCTACAAAAAAAGCGGAAAAACGAGGCAGAAGAATGGCTTTATGCAAAACGACAAAAGGCTATGGGGCTGAAGAATGGCGATACCCATGATAATAGCAGCAACGAGGACGACAACGACGAGAGCGAGGACGACGACAACGACGAGGACGACGACATTTTCAGCATCTCGGATGAAGGATCAGGAGATTCTAAAGTTTTCGAGCCAGAAAGAGAAGAAGATTCAAAAAGACAGCCGCCAAAGCGGGTTCGAGAAAATCCTTATGTTGCGCCCGTAGCAACATCGTCTTCGTCTCAGAAATACGTCCCGCCAGCCCTTCGAAAAGCTCAGCAAGCGACGGACTCCGAATCTGAAGCCGTCACACGAGTGCGGCGACAGGCGCATCATTTAATTGCACGTCTATCGGATGCCAATCTGCTGACAATTCTTGGTGACGTCGAGAAACTTTACCTCGACAACCCGCGGCAATTCGTCACCGATGCTGTAACCGACAAGCTCCTCGAGCAAATTCACACCGAAGGAGCGTTGTCCAACAACGTCACCGTCCTAATTGCCGGATTTGCCGCAGCTGTTTACATGGTCAAGGGGCCTGATTTTGGAGCAAATTTCATCCAGCAAAATGCGACGCTCTTCAAGCAGCACTACGACGCTTTAGTCACAACAGTCACGAGCAACGCACCAGATAGCCGGCAACACTCGCGGGCCCCGTCGTCCAAGATGGCCCTCAACTTGTTTGCTCTCATGGCGGAGCTCTACAACTTTCGTATGATCGGACCAAACCTTATGTACGACTACATTCGGATGTTGCTTGGGAACCTCACTGAAACCAATGCGGAGCTACTGCTGCGGGTCTTCGAAATAAGCGGCCAACGTCTTCACCAAGACGACCCAAGAGCACTCAAGGACATTGTGGCTCTCATCCAGCCTGCGGTTGTGCGTGCTGGAGGCGAAAGAAACCTTTCCGTCCGGACGAGACATATGATCGACAGGATAAGCGACATCAAGAAGAGCGACAAAAAGAAACAGCGCGATGCCGAAAGCAGTGGCTTTGGCCACGCCGAACGGATACGGAAGGTGTTGGGTACCCTGCCCACATCAAGAAAACTAGAGGCAGCCGGGCCCCTTCGCGTCAGCTTAGCCGACATTGAGCATGCCGACAAACGCGGCAAGTGGTGGCTGGTCGGGGCAAGCTGGGCCGGCCGTGACGAGCGACCTGGAGGACAGGACACGGGAGGCACTGAAGCGCCGAGTGCCAACGATGAGCTGGCGGCAAGACAAGGCACCCGCCAGCCCGCCCCTACAAAGCCTGGCGAGGATGACGTCTTGGGCTCGTGGGGCGATGGCATTGCGGATTTAGAGGAGCTTGATTTGTTGGCGAGAGAGCAGGGCATGAACACCGACGCGCGACGATCCATCTTTGTCACCCTTCTCTCGGCAGCCGACAGCAAAGATGCGCATGCCAGGCTGCTGAGGCTCGGCCTGAACAAGTTCGAGAAGAGAGAGGTTGCCAACGTGCTCATCCGTTGCGTCGGTTCCGAACAACACTACAATCGCTACTACGCACTCGTCGCACGACAGGTGTGCAGCGCCGACCGGAGGATGGCATGGGTATTCCAGGCAAGCGTCTGGAAGCTGTTTCGGCGGATGGGCGAACCCATGTTCGGCGAGGTGCCTGAAGACGACGAGGCAGACGAGGAGGACGAGGCGACGGGCATGCGGCGAATCGTCAATACGGCGAAACTGTGCGGTTACCTGATTGCATGCGGATGCCTCGCCTTGGACATTTTGAAATGCCTCAGCTTGGTCCGGCTGCAGGCGAAGACCCGGGTGTTTGTTGAGGTGATGCTGCTCTCTTTCTTTGAGGAGGCTCACACGGCGAGCAAGGCTAGTAAGGCTAGGGCCAACAGCAGCAACAGCAGTGCCCTCATCCGCAAGCGGTTTCAGTCCGCCAGTGACAAGGACGACCTGCGCCGCGGGCTGCAGTACTTCATCGACAAGGTGGTCCGGAGGTCAAAGCTCGTGGAGAAACACCAAGCGAGCCGCATCACCAAGGCGTGTGACCGGGCACAGAAGGCGTTGCGGGATCCTCAGACCTCATAGGGGTGGTATCTCGCCCTCTTGAATAGTAATCAGGATGGTTCCGAAAGCGCAAAAGAAGACAAAAACAAAAGTAACAATGCCCGATGATCTCTCCGACGTACGTTGTGCTCCGTACTCGCACTTGTCTCTTAAATACCCCGTGACCTGTATTACTGTGGTTGGCGCCTTTGCGGAAAGAGTGAAGTCTCCCAGCGGCTGCAACACTCCGCTGTGCTACAGCGGTGGGCCGGCACAGAGCGCTCCGTATCAAAGAATAGTGAGAAAATACCGTAGCCCGCCGCCTTATGAAATAGTGCACAGCATCAGGTGACGAGGAGCGCACGGTTATCATCGCTTTAACGATAGCCAGGGGCCGTTCCCCTGTGCGCCTCACATTTCAGGCACCAGGCACTACAAGGCGGGCACGAAAGACGCGCCCCCAGCAGCGCCGGGTCAACAAAAAGCGAAACCAAAGGAAACCCCCAAGGAAAAACCAGACCTGCTGTCCGGAGCATTGGTCAAGAGGCGAAAAAAAGTCACAAAATAGCTCTGTTTTGTTACCCGTTATCCGAAAGCTCCCGCAAACCGTCATCATCACCAACAACTTGTTCCTTCCCCCATCAACGCAAATTGTGTCAATTGCACACAGAATCGCGTCTACCGCCTCTTTGTTTCCGATTGATTCACCCTACTTTGTCCTCCTCCCCCTTACTTTCTCCCATCCGATATTCTCCCTCCCCCCCCCCCGGATCGAAGATGATGTCGTCTCGTTTAATATCGCGGACTGCTGTCCGTTCCGCTTTCCGAAAACAGTCACCGTGAGTTTGTTCTACCTCTGGCGCATCCTCTGCCTCGTTGCGTTGCCGCAATGGCACCCATCCCCTGCTAACGGCGTGTTCTTTTCGCTACTTCATAGCTTCCCTACCATTGTTGCATCGATGTCGCCTGTTTCCCGATGGAGCCGCGGCTTCGCTTCTGAGGCTGGCGAGGAGAAGGACCTCGTCATCATCGGCGGTGGCGTGGCTGGCTACGTTGCTGCCATCAAGGCCGGCCAGGAAGGTTTTAAGGTGGCTTGCATCGAGAAGCGCGGATCCCTCGGCGGTACCTGCCTGAACGTCGGCTGCATCCCGTCAAAATCGCTGCTCAACAACTCCCACCTCTATCACCAGATCCTCCACGACAGCAAGAACCGCGGCATTGAGGTCGGCGATGTCAAGCTGAATCTGCCCCAGTTGATGAAGGCCAAGGACCAGTCCGTGTCGGGCCTCACCAAGGGCATCGAGTTCCTCTTCAAGAAGAATGGTGTCGAATACGTCAAGGGCAGCGGCTCGTTTGTCGACGAACACACGGTCAAGGTTGACCTCAACGACGGCGGCGAGACGACGCTGAAGGGCAAGAACATCATTATCGCCACGGGCAGCGAGGCCACACCCTTCCCCGGTCTGGAGATTGACGAGAAGCGCGTCGTCACCAGCACAGGTGCACTGTCGCTGGAGAAGGTGCCTGAGTCTCTGGTCGTGATTGGTGGTGGCATCATCGGTCTGGAGATGGCCTCGGTGTGGTCGCGCCTGGGTGCCAAGGTGACGGTGGTCGAGTTCCTCGGCCAGATCGGCGGCCCTGGCATGGACACGGAGATTTCCAAGACGGCGCAGAAGATTCTGAAGAAGCAGGGCATCGAGTTCAAGCTCAACACGAAGGTTGTCAGTGGCGAGACCAGCGGCGAGAAGGTCAAGCTGGAGGTCGATGCTGCCAAGGGTGGCAAGCCCGAGACGGTACGTTACTTTGTGCATTCTTCTGTCTTATTTCTTTGCCACACATGCTAATACGATCGCTGGATTTCTTATAGCTCGAGGGCGAGGTTGTCCTGGTCGCCATCGGACGTCGTCCCTACACCAAGGGTCTGGGACTCGAGAACATCGGTCTTGATGTGGACGAGCGCGGACGCGTCGTCATTGACTCGGAATACCGCACGAAGCACCCGCACATCCGGAGCGTGGGTGATGTGACCTTCGGTCCCATGCTTGCGCACAAGGCTGAGGACGAGGGCCTTGCTGTCGTGGAGTACCTCAAGAAGGGCTACGGCCACGTCAACTACGGCTGCATCCCTGCGGTGATGTACACGCACCCCGAGGTAGCGTGGGTGGGCCAGACGGAGCAGGACCTGAAGGCAGAGAACGTTGCGTACAAGGTCGGCACGTTCCCGTTCTCTGCCAACTCGCGCGCCAAGACCAACGCCGATTCTGAGGGCATTGTGAAGGTGATTGCGGACGCGGAGACGGACCGGCTGCTGGGTGTCCACATTGTGGGCCCCGGCGCCGGCGAGATGATTGCCGAGGGCACGTTGGCGCTGGAGTATGGCGCCTCGAGCGAGGACATTGCGCGTACGACCCACGCACACCCCACGCTTGCAGAGGCGCTCAAGGAGGCGGCCATGGCCACCTACAACCGCGCCATCCACTTCTAGATGGCGTTGTAGGTGACCACACGGCGATTGGCGATTGACAATGGCCAGGTGTGTTTGGTGTCCCAGTTTCGACCGTTGCGATGATCCAGAAAAGGCACACTGCATCAGCTGATGTTGTCCCCGTGGCGGGTTGTAATCTGTATGTGTGATGACGAGAGGCGAGAAGCGAGAGGCGAGAGGCGAGAGGATGTGCAGAGCGGACAAAGCATAGCGCAGAGCTGCAAACAGCAGCTGCATCGACAACCGTGGCAACGGCTGCAACAACAGCGATATGGCGGTATGGCTGGTATGGGCAGTCTTGGACCTCTCTGCTTGGTGTATACTTTTTGTTTTTTCTTTAATTTAGCTTGGTTCGTTGTAAATAGATTCCGGATGGCCTCCTTATTTTCTCTTGCATCGCACGAGCTGCGTAGATGGTTCGCTTCGCCACCAACTCAACGTCGCCAGGGGTTTTGGGACGGGGCCCATCCTCAAGAAATTGTGTCGACTCCTCTCCCCGCATTTAGCTATCGATGGGTGCCCATCTATGGAGTCATTGCAAATACAACGTACAGCTGTAGCTATCAGTCCGCATTCCAAGGCTGTCTCATCGCGGCAGGCGCCGGTCACAGGGAACTAGGTGCGGTCCACGCTCCATTGGTGCATGTGCGCTCATGGTTACGTTTTCGTTTTTCGTTTTTCTCTTCTCTCTCATTTTCCCCTTTTCTTCTCGTGCACGGGGTGCACAGGGTGCACAGGGCCTGCTTGTTTTTTTTTTGTTTTTTTTTTTGTATTTTGTATTTTTCGGCCGGCACTTCACACCCACACCATAATATTACTACGCTTTGTTCGTTGATCTGATAATTATCTGCACCAACGTCGCAACCTCGGCGACAACACCCTGTCCCCGTGTTCACGTAGCGTACCTATGGAGTATGCAGGTCGGGGTTTAAGTCGAGCTCGGATTAAGCGTGCTGCCCGTGAACACATTGTAGCGACGCAAGATTAGATGAGCGTTGGCCTGACACGGGGCACATCTGCCCTCGTAATAATAGGCTCGTCCCTTTAGCCACAGGGGAAGACAGGCATGCTCTCCGTAACTGCTGGCACGGCGTGTCTTCTTACAGGCCAGCCAGCCTATCGGACATACGAACGGAGGTTTCGCGTATAAGCGCGGGAAATGCGGCGACCGACAACCGGCGAGCAAAGTTCCTGAGCTCTCCGGCGAGCACAAGTCCGAATGGTCCTGTAGCAATCTTGCAACTGGGCAGAGAAGAGCCCTTGGGCTGGGGTGGACCGAGGTGGCCTGTCAGCACGAAGGACGAAAAAGGGCGAAGAACTGGGCCGCCGGAGCGCAGGTTCGCAGGAGGATACAACGGATACGGAGAGGCGAGCGGCCTGGAGCCTGGGAACCTGGGCCGTGGCTCGTGAGGCGATAAGATAGCTAATGTACTACGTATTTGCGACGTATGTCGTGCTATGTACAAAGTACTGGATCTGACGCTGCGGAGAATGCGCGTTTCCCGTTTGATGGCTTGTTTCCGTTCCAGGTGGGCGGCAGCTGGATAAGTCACTTACAACGGTAGCGGGCAGGTGCGATCAACAGCACCGTCGCAGCGCCGCCGAGGAAATTACGATGTCGAAACACTCTACACGGGGGGGGGCCATGAGAGGCAATGCCATGGTCTGGTCTGTTGTCCTGCAGGAAGAAGGGACACGAGAAGAAGGGCAAAAGGCACCAGTCATCCCGCACTCGGCGCCTTCCCGGAATAGCCCCGACGTCGACGGGCGCCTCACTGAGGTAAGCTTTGCTCTCCAAATCCCGTCCGAGACGACCGCCCCCCCCCCCCCCAAGACCACCAAGAAGACGAGGAAGACTTACCAGTGAACAAGGGAAGCCGCTGACCACAGGGACGGGCAACAGTTTGCCCTTTCCACGCGGTATCTTCCTCTTTCACGCGCATGGCCATCGCTGCAGCATCGCAGTTCGGACAGTGGGGTGCCTGTTTGAGCCGAGCCACAGAGGCTAATTCCCCTCCAAAATCTGCTCCATTTTTTTCGGCCAGGTCTTCGTTGTGGTGAGTAACTCCGCGACGCCGTTTCCTTTTTACTCCGTATTCTTCTTCCTTTTTTTTTTTTTTTCGCCTTAGCTCTATTTAGCCCAGGCCTGGTCTTCCCAGCTCTGCCGACTACGCAGCCAGCATCACAAAAAATTTCCAGCCACCACATCTAGGCAAAGTTTCCACTGTGGACAAAAAGCCAAGCGGCGACGAGCGGGAGAAAAAAAAAAAAGAGACCTAAAAGACCAGACCACACACACACAGAGAGAGAGAGTGTGTGTGTGAGTGAGAGAGAGAGAAAAGAAAAAGCCGACAAGCTCTCCCCTCGGCCTTTTGGCACCTTGGCCCTCACATTTTGTATCCCAACATTTTGTGTTTTTTTCTTTTTTTAATTCTGCGGCTGCCAATTCGATCTTTTCTTCGATTCTCTTTGCCTCTTCGAGAAGATCTTGCTCCCTTCGCCATTTTCTTCCAATTGCTTTCATCCTCCTCATCGCTTTGTCTTTCGCATCGTATCTCCTCGCACCTCGTCGTCCGAACAGCCACCAACCTCTTGAGCTCTTCCGAACCTTGCCACAGTGTCTCGCTGCTTCACTGCCATTGTCCCAATCCGTCACCGGCCGCAGCTGCATACGTAGGGCTCACCGACTCTCGAGTAGATCCGATATCCGCTCCTTCGCACACCGACTCGCCTATTTCGCCATCTCGCCCACCATTCTCACGCATCCAGGGCTCCACGATCCGATTCGCTAGCGAGGACGACGCATTCACCGAGGCGCGAGCGCGGTTGCGAAATCAGAGCGCCAGCCACGCCACAAAACTCGCGGCGAGACGGAGCACCCAGGCCGCCATCGGCGCACATATCCCGAGCGATCCTCACCCAATCCCATCCGAGCCGCTCGCCTCTGACGGCCGACGACACCACGAACGTGCTCCGACACTGACACGCCGCACGCCGAACGCCGAACGCCGCACCCCCGCACCCGCCAACACCCGCAGAACAGAAGCCGGGGAACCGAAGCAAGGATATAGACCTCCGGAAAAGACGATTCTTCACGCTCGTCTATTCTTCGCTCCCCGCCACCCCCTCCTCCGGAACGATCGCCACACTGGCTCTTCAAGACAAGACCCTGGGCGGCGCATCTGCTGCTGTGGCCCAGATGGCCCAGCCAAGTGCCGAGCCTCTGGAGGATGTCGATGATTACGAGTGCGTCTGCCCTATGTTGTTGGCAACGCCAACAAGTATCCCTGCGCAGACCGCACCGTGCGCGTTGCCTCCGCGTTGCCTTCGCGTTGCCGTTCCGCCTGCTAACGTCCTTCCTTCGAACCTTGCAGCTATGAATCCCTACCGCCCAACTTTTCTCTCGTGCAGAACATGGCTGCGGGAGCGTTTGCCGGCATTGCCGTGAGTAGCACCCGAGCTGGACCGCCACGGACCGCCGCGCTGGACCGTACCCCCGCACATCTTCCGGCCTCTGGATGCTGACTGGTAGCAACAGGAACACACCGTTATGTACCCAATTGATGCCATCAAGGTAAGTCTACAGTGCCTAGTGTCCTACGTCACCCATGTCTTTGCTTCTCCTTTGCACGAAACACCCCTCCGGCTAACCGTTCTCTTCTCCCTCTCTCTCCTTTTCTCCCTACCGAGTAGACGCGCATGCAGATTCTGAGTCCCAGCGGTGGCCCCGCATACACCAGCTTGATACAGGGCACGTACCGCATGGCCGTCGGTGAGGGCATTTCGAGCTTATGGCGAGGCATGTCCAGCGTGGTCGTCGGCGCCGGTCCCGCCCACGCCGTCTATTTCGCCACATACGAGGCTGTCAAGCATGTGATGGGCGGTAACAAAGTCGGCACACACCACCCTCTAGCTGCTGGTTAGTGCACCATTTCCTTCGCGCCTGCTCCTGTCTTTTACCATGCGTGCCGTTACAGTCACATAGCCATGCGAGCTGTGAGTTGTGCCCCGGTGAGGCGAAGACCCGAAGCTGACTTTAATTGCTACACCAGCAACGAGCGGAGCATGTGCGACTATTGCCAGCGATGCTTTGATGAACCCGTTCGATGGTAAGTCCACCCGGTTGCTACCCCTTGCCGCCTCTAGCCTACCATACGCAGGCATGTCGCGAAGCGGCCTTTGACTCATTGCTAATACACGGTATCGCAGTCATCAAGCAGCGCATGCAAATAGAAGGGTCAGGCAAGATGTACCGTTCAATGCTAGATTGTGCAAAGTACGTCTACCGGAACGAAGGCGTTGCCGCCTTCTACGTCTCCTACCCTACGACCCTCTCCATGACCGTTCCGTTTACCGCCCTTCAATTTCTCGCCTATGAGTCGATTTCCACCGTCATGAATCCAACGAAGAAGTACGACCCAGTGACACACTGCTTTGCAGGCGCGATTGCTGGTGGTGTTGCAGCTGGTCTCACAACGCCAATGGATGTGATAAAGACGATGCTACAAACTCGCGGCAGCGCCGGCGATGCGGAGCTACGGAGCGTGAACAGTTTCATGGCTGGCTGCCGCCTTCTCCACGCGCGGGAAGGCTTCCGTGGATTTTTCAAGGGTATCCGACCTAGAGTCGTGACCACCATGCCGAGCACAGCCATCTGCTGGTCCGCGTACGAAGCGTCAAAGTATGTCATGTTCACCCTGCCGCTGTGTCTGCCTTGTTTGCTGCTTGCCTGCTCGTTTGTATTACAAGCACTCTGGCACGAGCACAATATTTGAGGCCGTTGATTCGCTAACCCGTTTACCAGGGCTTATTTTATTCGCAGAAATGATTCCGGGCGGTAGAAGACACGTAGTCTGACCCCCACCCCTCCTTCTCATACTTCACGGACACCTGTGATCCCCTTTTCATCATTTCGGGGAAGGAAGGCAGCAATCTTCGGACAATGTCCACCATCTATACGTGCATTGCTTCGATTTCCCTTTTACGAATTTCCCCTGCCAAAATAAAGAAAGGCCCACGATCTGGGCCCACACCCTCTAAAAAAATATCCGTGTATATATAGACGTTGTGGTAAACGGTGGCGATTTCCTGTTCCTGTTCCTTTTCTATTTTCTTTTTCACGACCTTGGTATGGTGAAGCGGCGTGCCAGCGTGAGCCGGCGGGTAGCACTGGGCAATATCAGGCGGCGTACGAAACTACGGGGAGGGCAGAGAGCGGCGGAGAAAGCAAGGAGAGAAGAGCAAGATGCACCGGGAGTATATGGCCATGTCTGTAACTGCTCCAGTCACATTACGTGCCTACGATTATGGGGTTTCGGTGCGGGATATAAGCGGCGTCTAAATTTATTTCTTGTATTATGTATGGATTCTGGTTTACTGGCAAAATAAGGCTATTGACTTTGCGAGGGCAGCAATTGCATTAATTCGGGATGTAGCCATTTTGTATTGTTGTTATTCTTGCACATCTCAATTGAGCGCCGTTCAACCTATCTACATATTAACCACGGGGACCTTGTTGCGCCAGGCCTTATCTTTTGCTTTCCGGCTCCGACACCAAACTTCAGTGTAAATGACAAGAATAAGAACGAAGAATGAATAATGAAAAAAAAAAGAAACCGAGATCGAGTCCAAGTCCAGCAAAGTGTCCAGTATGTAAGGGGGACGCACACCGGTTGGGCCTTAAAAGAAAACATAAGATAAATAAATTCCAAAAAATAAATAAAAATACATGAACGCCGAGAAATAGAAGACCACTCAATCTGGCCAGTTTATCTCCCAAAGGGAAAGCCGCCGCCGCCGCCGCCTCCAGAACCGAACTGGAATTTAAACTGCTGGCCACCACCCTGCTGGAACATAAACTGCTGGCCACCAAAGGGGCTGCCCTGGAACGGGTTCTGCTGCCCCTTAGAATTCGGGTCGTCCCCTCGGTCGAACCTCGCACGAAGCTCAGGGTCGCTCAACACCTCGTACGCCTCGTTAATCTCTGCCATTTTCTTCTCCGCCGCTTCTTTCGCCAATCCTTGTTTGGCTGCCTTATCAGGGTGGTGCAGCTTGGATAGCTTGCGGTAGGCCGACTTGATCTGCCGTTCATCGGCATCGCGTGGCACACCTATGACTTTGTAATAGTCTTTGATCTTGCTCCGCCTCAGTAGAACGTCCGCTTCGTTGATTAACGTGTTGATATGATCGGATTGGTCGCCGTGTGCCTCTTTTGCCTTCTTAAGCGTCTCAATGGCTGCCTCAAACTGTTCAGCATCCAGCTGCATCTTGTGTTGGTGCAGCAGGCCATAGAGAGAATGCTCATCAAGCCGGAGAGCATCCTCGCACCAGGAAGCGGCTTTCTTGCTTTTCATCTACCCTGCATCAGTTCCTGTCATAAACGAGATGGCAATCGGGATCCCTTAATCCAGGCAGGAGGGGTCACAAAACACGCAGAGAAATACAAAAGAAACAGAGACATAGAGACCCGGGGGGGGAGAGGGGGGGGAGATAGGAGAGGAGAGAGCGTACCTTATAGTAACCTTCGCAGGTCATGCTTGTCAGCTTGGAAACAAGGCGGCTGGGTGCCGCGGCAGGAAGAATGCCCTGCTCGCGCAGGATGGACATTTGCTCCTTGACTTCCTGGAGAAGCCCGGGATTGTCGCCAGTTGGAATTAGCTGCATTGTCCCTGTCGAAGGCTGGTCCTTCGAGAAAGCCTTTTCAACCTTGGCCAATGTCTTTTCAGCCGCCTTCTCCTGCCGCAGCAGTGCTCTACAGGGTTTGGAGTCCGGGTCAGACTGCAAGCACTTGCGCACATGCGACATGCCTTTCTCGAGGTCGCCGAGGGCGTAAAAGTTGATGGCCGAGATAACAAGGAATGGCGACACGTCGCCCGGCTTCAGATGAAGTACATGCTGTAAATCGCCAACACCCTCCTCAACCTCACCACGGGCGAAACGGCAGCGAGCACGCATGTGTCGTAAAGATGCGGCTCTAGTCGCCACCATGATGGCCACGCTGGCTTGGTTGACACACTCCTCCCAGTCGCTGTTGGCCTCCGCTACCTCAGCCGCCTTCGCAGCTTTCTCTGCTTCACCCACAGCGGCCAATAGGTCCTGAGCATCAGATGCGCCTTTGGCCAGCCGCAGCTGGTCACGGGCACCATTCCAGTCCGCCACCCGCTGTTTTATTTTCCCCAGTTGGACATGAGCAGCCTCAAACCCAGGCCGCAAAGACAGCACCGTGTTGAAGTCGTCGGTGGCCTGTGATGCGCGGCCAAGGCTAAGGTAGGTAGTCGCCCGCTTGAAGTACGTGAGGTAGTCGGTCGGGTCGCGCACAATGGCGGCATCGTAGTAGACAAGCGCTTCGCCCGTCTCGCCTCGGGATAGGTGACCCTGGGCGGATGCAAGAAGTGAAGACACAGGCGTATCGACCGGGATATCCTCTGCCGTCAGTGCTGAGACAGCACGCACCGCGAGGGCTATTGCGGAGATCTTGAAGAGCATGGTGGCGGTTGGGTCGGCGGCTGGCGCTGCTTGTTTGCGAGAAGAAAGATACCGCCGGAAGGTATGGAAGAAAACAGCCAACTACTCTGGGTCGGGCACAGGTGTCGGACGGTAGGTTTTAGATGAGGAGGGGTGCCAGGATGGTATTGTCGGACAGGTGTGTCGAAATAGAATCTGGGAAGTGCCTTGAGAAACGGCCGCTCCTGTTGTCGTTTCAAGCCGGTTCCGTGGACGGAGGTACTCAGGGAGTAATGTAGGGGCGCGACAGACGTCTTGCTGGCATCATCTCTCCATTCGTCGTTGCGCGCCGTCCAAGTCGGGTGGGGAGCCTTGCTCCTCGCCTGTTGTACTTGCATTGGGTGGCAAGCTGGCCTCTTCGAGCTAGAAACGGCCCCGAACTATTAGTATTGGGAAACTAGCCAATAGCCGTGGCTGATACACAATTTAAAAAAAAAAAAAAAAGCGGAACCAGTGTCTTTCCACGCTGAGGTCGGCTGCAATTGTTCCGTCATAAACACGCTGCGCGACGCGCGCCTCTTCTTTGTAGCGGGGCGCGGCTAGGGTGTCCTCTACACGGAGTATGGTTAAGTGCGACGTACAATGTGTAGATAATGCTAATGCATCTGTCGGGATGCCATTTTCGAGTACGACAAACTATTGAAATACGCAATCTGGACAAGAATTATTTGGGCTTTGGTCTTGTTCTCACTCCGATACCAATCATACTAGCAGCATACACCACCAAATCCGCAGCGAACCCGGACATATTTACTACGAAGTACTCAGAGCGCGCTCTTGACATTACCAAACTACTCCATATATCGAGATCCGAGCACCATGGCACACATCCCCGCATCTGCTGCCATATTCTCCCCGTCCGTCGCCCGTTTAGCCTCCTCTGCAGCAAAAGACTGGAATTATGTAGACAGTTGGCTCTCGTCCAAGTTTCCCAACCGCTCGCCTCCCCCCTTTGAGCGCAATCCTGAAACGTTGAAGGTACTCGTCGCTCTCGCTACGTTGAATGAGAGCGTCGACGAAGACCATGGCCTCATCTCGAGCGTCGAAACATCGGCATTGCAGACTCTACCCAACGCCGAAGATGGTGAGGAGAGCGGATCAAATGCCTTGCTTGCATCCCCGGTGGCCGTGGCAGAGAGCATCATGGCAGCCATTGAAAGCGACCTCTCGCGTGAGGGGCACTCTGCGTTTGACTCGCTGGCTACCACGTCCGTCGAACTCGGAATTGCCTTCCCGGCGCCAGAAGCGATGGGACGCAAGGTTGCAGACCTACACATGTGCCTGTTCCAGCTCAAGCGGGCCCTGTCTCGGACGGATGTGCTTCGTGAGCACGTCGATGATCAGTCCTCGAAGCTACAGAGTCGTTTTGAGGAGCAGGAACGTGATGGGTATCGTCCTTCGACATCCTTGGCGAGACTCAACTTAGAGCTACAGCGCAAAATCAAAATGGGGGCTTCTCGCCTTCAAGACACAAAGGAGAAGTTCACTAGTGCCCCGGGCCAGCTTCCAGAGCCTGCAGTCCAACAGCTTGAGGACGACGAAGCGGTACTTCTAGGACTTCTAGAATACGACAAAGTCCTTGGCAAGCAAATCAAGTACTTCCAGGATCTCCCCCCTGATACGGAGCTTGCCAAGCAACAGCTTGAGGCGCTCCGCATGGAGCTTCACTCTGCCACGCAAAAACGCGACATTGTGTTTGAAGGCTTGGTTGAGAGACCTACGCCGAAACGTTCAAGATAAAAGCCAGTTGCATGTGGCTTTGGGTGCTAATGCGGGAGAGTTAATGCCCACAAAACGAGCAACGGACGAGCAACGAGACAGGTGGACATCGATGACACCCACCATCGTTCTGTGACGGGGTTTTGCTTTGTTGCACTACCGGAGCGCTAGGTTGTCGTGTTGCCATTTTCTTCCTTCATCCCATATTACACCACTTACTATTTACAAAGAAGACCGGGCCCATGCTGCAGATTTACCTAGTGACCCCGCTTTACTCTCCCTGATACGGCACCGCCAAACCTCCCAAGCTGCTTCCCCAGGCTTGATTTTGCCTTTGTCTGAGGTATCGGCTGTACAGAGGCATCCTTGGCAGGAACGGGAGGGCCACCGGCGGCAGTCCGTGCCGTTGTACCAGCATCTCGAGGATTTCTGTGCTCCAAGGCACCAACGCTATCACTAACACGAAAATCGGACCCCAGCCCAAAAGGCAAGCTATCCTCCATAAAGTCCCCTGTGTTGCCAGCCATCGTTCTCTGCGACCGGCGTGCACGTTCTTGGACACTCCGAAATTTTTCCAGAAGCTCCCCCCAACGGATGATGCCATCTTCTCTTCCTTTGAGTCTGTTGGGCCGGTCAAAGTTTGGCCCAGTAGCGGATGTGCTGTTTCTAAGCAGCGTGGTACATATTAGTCTATGGCTACCGTGAGCAATTCGCAAGATATTCATAAAACATATAAGAAAACGTACGCTCTTGGGGCAGTGTGCAGGTAGCCTATGGAGCTAACACTGTTGAGCCTATTTCGAAGGGCGGCAAAGGCAGACGATTGAGGCAGCAGCATCAATAAGCCATAAAGGCACTTGTACAGGTGCGGGAATCTGTCCGGCTCGAGTAACTGGAGCCTAAGGTCTATAGAGGATGGTCGAAGAGGCGGGTCAGAAACTTGGTCAAGAGGAGAGTTGTTTGCAAGATGTCCGCCATGGTATTATATTATAGACTTACACGTGAAAACGGGTGACTCCAGCAGCTGCACTAATTTATCGATCTGAATAAGGATGTTTACGGTCATTTCCAGTTCGGCACTATGGTGCAGCGCGTTAGCTCTTCTGACTATAGAGGCTCATAAACAATGCACCCAATGCGGCATAAAGGGGGAGAGAGAGGGGGGTCTGTATGGGCGGGGATTGCCGTTGGTGGGCACAAACAAGATTTGGAGGAGATTATAGGCTTGCTCGTAGGCTTGGGCAAGGAGGCACAGTGAAAACGTGGCCACGGCATTGTAGCACCAGGAGCGGAAAAGGGCGACGAAAAATGTCTGCCCGTCCTTCGTTTCCAGGTTTCGCAAACGCTTGCGGAGATCGGCCAGCTCTGGTGCTGTTAACAGGTTGTTGTTGAGGTTTTGAACCATGATACTCGCAAATTCAACGTCCTCCTCCTTCTCTATGCAGTTGGCAAGGGTTCGGTAAATCCTTTCAGGGCTGAGGCTGACGCAAAGCTGGCGAATGATGAGATTTCCTCGCGTCTCTAGCAGCTTTCGGTCCGTAGAAAACAGCTGCAGAAGATTCACCATGAAGTTCGAAAAGTAATCGTCCTCGCTGTTTCGAGATATTTGTGACAGCAGCTGCAAATCTTTGGTCACCACGGCCTCTGCCGGGTCCGACAGAGTTTTGAGCAGGGCCGGAAAAGTGCCATCATTAAAGGCCAAGACTTTCCTCGGCGCCTTGCGATGCAGCATGATCAGCCATGTGAGGGCCGCAACGCGGGTTGCTTCGTGGTCGTTTAGGAAAAGCAGAGTAAGTGAGCTCACGGCGGCTGCGTAATCCAGCTCCGGCTGTTGAGGGAGGCTGGCAGGCATCTTGGTTGGGGCGGTTGCCGGCGTTGGTGATCTCCGAGCAGCAGATGCCGCCGTCGCTGCGGCCGACGCGGCCCTCGTAGGCAAAAGAGAGGACGATGCTGGGCTCGATCCGTCAAGGTCTCTAGAGCTGGACAGAGAAGCTCGGGTGCTGCTCGCATCCTGGCGGTCAGCATTCGGGGCGGAGGTAGAATTAGCCGCTCGGTGCGGCAGCATCGAGGTTAAACCAGCCTCCTGGTCGACGGGGAGTGACACGACATAGTTGATAAGCGAGTTGTTGACACGGACGGCAGCCTGCCGAATGGATTCGATCCCGCTTGCCATTGCCGGAAGCAAATGGGCAAGAATTTTGGGAGTAAACGGCAGCACTTCTTCGGGGCAAATGTCTAGAAACTCGACAATCCAGCGGAGCGACTCCAAGAGGCCGTCTTCTCCTATTTTATTGGGAGAGGGTCAGTTAGCACAACCAGATCTTGAAGGGAAGGGGGGGGTGGTTGCACGGCGAGGCTATCCAACATACCCTGAGGTGAGTCCAGCGTGTCAGTCAGAATATCCAAGATGGCAGCGTAATGTATGTGGACATCCTGGCCTGGCACCCAGTCGTCTTCGCTGTCGCCATCATCGTCATCGTCATCATTGTTGTTGCCGTCGTCGTCGTCGTCGTCCTCATCATAGGCATTGTCGTCGTCGGCACCGACGCCGCCGTCACTGTCCTCACTGCCAGCGCCGCCGTTCCGGTCAGCCGAGGCATGAGCGTTGGCGGCAATGGTCGATGAGTCAGAACCGTCACGAAGGCCTCTGGCTGGGGCCGCATCGCGGCCGGGGACACTTCCAAGCGACCCAGCTCGGGCACGCTTGCGCTTCGCATCGTCCTGCGTCTTAGACTTCCTGCTGTCGACAATGCCTTTCTTGATGCGAGCAATCCTCCGGATCTCGCTCAGAAACTTGTCCAAGCAGTTTTGCGTGGCAATATGGACGTCGCGGTTTGTGTCGCTCAAGAAGGTGAGCAGACCGCTGAGAAATTCGGGCAGGTATGCCACCAGTTCCAGATCAGGGATGGAGTCCAGGAGTACAATCCAGCCGACGAGGAAGGTCCGCGTGAAAGGGTTGAGAACGAAAATGCGGTCTTTCAGGAGCGGCATGAAACGTTTTAGGGAGAAGGCAGTGGGCAAGTCGATGTCATCCTGGTCAAAGTCCTTGTCACCACTACCGAAATCGGGGGTGGCAAGGACGGAGACGTAGGTGGCAGCCGACTCGGAAACAATGTCCTTGACCAGGCGGTCAAGCAGCTCGGCACCATTCTTGACGGACAGTTCGGAGTCGGCACCCAACTGGGGGTAGAAAGCTGTATTAGTAGAGTAAGAGGAACCAAGGGGATGGGGCAGACAGGAAGCTAACGTACCTTGCAGAGGGCATCGAAGATGTGGTTAAAATAGATTAGGATCTCGCCCTTGGCCACCTTTGCAATGTTGTACATAGCTTCGCAGGCGTAATAGCGCACGCGAGCATCTTGGTCGACAAAGCAGGCCAGCACGGGCGGGACGATGGTTTCCAGGTACCGCGGGAGTTCCTAGGGCAGCGGTCCAACGCTGGTCAGACGCTGTTGGGGCAAGAAGGGATGGCGCCACAGGCACGGCAGACGGCGTATGATGGGAGGAGGGGAGGAGGGTAAACACGCACCGGGCCGAGGGCAATGGCGGCAGCGGCCAGTCCGATAAGGCCGCCGTTGCGCGAGTGCTGGTGGACGGCATACGCATATTCGTTGCAGAGTTGGTCGAGTATGGCTTCCACAGCCGCGGTGTCCTTGGTAGCAACGAGCTCACGGATGGAACGTTCGAGCCTGGCGGAAAGCGCACAAAGTCAGCTGGACGGGAGCAACACAGGACGCAGCACAGGGAGCAGCACACGGCCGCCAGCAAGGCGAGATAGAAGGAGAAGAAGGCGAAGGTGGGAGACACGGCAAAAGATGTACGTACTCGAGCGCGCCAATCTTGCGCTTCTCGTACAGCTTCTCGTTAAGAGCGCGCTGGACGCTCGGGTCCATGGCGGTGGCAGCGGGCGTGGGAAAGGGCGTGACACAGCGTGCGCTGAGAGATGCGATCGGGCCGCCTTCGGATCGGGTTCACAGTGCGCCAGCCGCGGGCAGCCACGCGTAGGTACGTTGGGTGCGTTGGACGAATTCAAGGGGAAGATGGATATTGACGTGGGAGGGACGAGACGGTGTGGGAGGCGGCGGTGTCAAGCCTTGGTCGTTGTCGGCGGCGGCGTTAGGACTTGGCACCAAGTAAGGTCGTATCGACGAGAAGGGGCGGGACGGTGCGTTGTTGGATGGCCTATGGTTGTTGTGAGCTTCGATCGGTCAGAGTTTCGCGCAGAATCTAGCGATTCAGATGCAGTGCGGGAACAGAAAGATAAGATACGACGGTTAGTTACCTCCTATACCTACTCCGTACAACGTAATATTACGTGCTGTGTACGTCGTAGTCCGTACGAACTACGGAGTAATACAGGTAGACAGCTGTTGAGGCAAGTGCGACAAACAGCGGGCAAAGCTGCTGTGTATATGTACTAGTACATATGTTTACCGCAAATACATTATGCAACTGCACGTATAGATACCCAGAACCTGCAAACGGTTTTTTAAATAGGGCTCTTGTTCTGGCCAAGTTGAGTCTAGCCTACACAGGTGCGCAGCGCGTCGTGTCAACGCACCCCAAGGACAGCACCTACGACGTAAATACGGAGTACCCACACCAATAGCACCAGCTCGATGCGTATTTGGCGGTTATGCCACAGCACGCATTATGTCAACACTCAGTGTGCTGACGCCCGATTCTTGTCTGTTCTCTCCTTCATCAATTTCACTCGTTACTCTTTACTCTGCCGGCCGCCTTGACCAGGCCTCTCTCCTTGGCCGCCAGCTGTCTTTTTGCGCTTCTCCACAGGCAGGCCCTGTTGCTAGCCAGCCCGGTTCGCAAGGCGCACCAAGCCGCCCTGCGTGCAGTTCGCTTATCGAGCTCTAATAGCAGCTCGCTCAATCCCACGGACGGCCTCGTCTATTGTCCGTCTAGCGTTATTCTATCTTCCATGGCACAGCCCATCGTCTTCAGGGCCTGGCACAGCGAGCACCAACGAAGCCGTGCGCTTCTATTTATTTGTTTTATTTGTTGGGTCAAAAGGCAGGGACTCGGGATATCAATTGGAAATCAAGAATATGTACACTGAAAAGACAAAAGGAAAGCACGACGTACGCCTGCCGCTCTCTCACACATGTCTCTGCGCCCTCTAAAACATAGCACCAGGAAGAAAAGCACCCCGGCCGGCCCATTCACAGCTTCAAAGCAGCTGTCTGTCGTCGCCGGCTGCCCTCCTCCCCTCGATCTCGGCACGCATACTAACACGCTACAGAATCCTCGTATGTCGTGCTCCGGACAATGTCAGCAAATTCACACTTACTCTCACTTTCCGCTGCTGCACCCCTGCTGGCGCGCTTGCCCTGTGTACTTGACGGCTTGCTGGCTGCCCTTGCTTGATCCTGCGTCCTTGTTTGCCAGCGCTGCGATTTGGGCTCGGCGTGCAAACTCATCCTTGCGTTCCAGCCCAACGTCAGCTGGATTGTGTTTTGGGAAAGGCAGAGGTAGTCTTTTCTTCCAGCATGAAAAGGGGAAGGAGGGGGGGGCAATATCTAATTCACGCCCGTACCTTATCACCTCTGGCTTTTCGGATTCTTGCAGCCGCGGCCTCGTCCATTTTACCTCTCCCCATCACGCCGAAGGCAGAGAGCAAACAAGAGACAAACAAGGCTGTATCGTTAGAGGGCGGGAAGGAAATTGGTGTGTGCCCAGACTTGAAGTATCAAGAACAAAAGATGGATGCCCGGTGCTGGAGAGTTGTGCTTGTCTAAACAACAGGGGAGCGGGCGCAAGGACGTGCTCAAGCACAGCCGGGGGGGTGACCAGGGCGACCGTCTGACCGTCTTAAGACTGAAAGGAAGAGTGAGTATGGGTGACCGGGCGCTCGGGGGGGAGGGGCCGTCGGTACCGTTGTCACGGGCTGGAGATGTGTGTGAAGGTGAGAATGAAGATGGGTAGAAGAAGCGCAGAAAAGAGGTGGCCCTCGTGGGCTTTCCATGCCCTTAATATACACGCCGGTTTGCGCCTACCCTTGTATTCGGCGACCGATCTACAACATTAGAGTGCGACGGAGTGCGAATTTACGGCGTACGGAGTACACCAGCCAGGACATGGACGTCTGCACAGGGTACCGGTGTGTCTGCGGTTGCGTTCAAGTGCGCGGCGGGTCCAGCAAGCCTCGTTCTACGATATATCTTACTCCGAATTCGTACAAAAACAGCGCATTCCCACCGTCCAGGTATCCTGCGTCTTGTGTATCTTGCAGTTTCGTCTGGAGTACAAGAGACCTGTATCTTATGGGAGTATCATCCCTGTGACCTGTACGACGCATGAGGGCTTGCTCTGCCTCCCAGCAGATGCACACTGCAGACTGCAGGCCGGGGGCCGGCGAAGAGGATGAGAAAGGGTGTGTGGGCGGCAGCAGGGGGGGGGGAGGGGGGGGGGTTGGAAAGGGGGAGGGGGAAAGGGAGGGTGCCGGGCCGCTCAGGGAACTAGAAAAAGGATGGCTGCTAAGCTGGCTCGCCTAGGTCCTGGATCAGTTTCCTGGTCAAGCACGCCAGGCATCCGACGAGACTCCCTGGCCGAAAGATGCGCTCTTCATTTGGTCAATAGGAGCACGTGTGTCCATCAGGCCTCCCACACCGCCTTGAATCAGGTAGGTGCGAAGACAGGGGGGAGGGAGGGAGGTGTATCGTCGCATGGGTCAACACAAAAGCCATCTTTCTAGGAGTCGTCCGTCGGTCTCTGGAAGGGGCCGCCGAACGACTATCTGTCGAGGTGTTTCCGGAGAGACGCCGCGTTGGGGGTCGCAGGCCAAGGACAGGCCACTGAGGTACTCTTCGCCTGCATGTCTCGTCCCTAGTGAAAGGAACGACTGCTTGTGCAAGTACGGAGTAGGGGCATTCGATCCACGGTGGTAATATGCTTGCTGCCCAAGGGACAAGGACGACAGGGCAATGTACAAAGGCTGCCCTGGCGTGCCGCAAAGCAGGACGAGAAACTGCAAACAAAACAAACAAGAAAAAATTCCCCGTACAAGTACGCCGTACTCCGTATCCTTCAAGTACTCGTGGTGTACGGAGTAGACCGCCGAGACCGCGTACGGAGCGCTCAACCAACTTTGTGCAAGTTCCTGGCGGCACCATCCGAGGCAGGGGGGGCCCCAGGCGGTACAACTTGCGGAGTATTGCTAGCTCAGCCACGAGCCTGGACCCGAGAGAAGGGAGCCGAGCTCGCACAAGGATGGGGGGGGACAGACAAAGAGCGGGAAAGGGGGGACTGCATGGACCACCGACCCACCAGTACATAATACGAGTACGTCGTACTTGACTTGTACATTACCGGGCACTCCGTATCTCACCAAGTACTTGTACTCAGTACTTTGTATGGGCGTGGGATGTTCATGGCTGCCCAGCTCCACAGAACCACAGAACTGGCTCGTCCAAGGGTGCCCACACCCAACCGCCATGCCTGCCAGCCTGTTACCGACCCAGGCCGCTGGTTAGGCCTCTCGCATCCACCTGGGTGGGGTGCCACGGATACTCGTCAAGATACGCGGTATCTCACGTCGTGCGGCATGCCTTGAAAGAACGGAGTACTTGTGATACACTTACAGCAAACAGCAAGCTTGTTAGATGCCTTTCTTTACCAGTACTTATGAGAACTTGTACGGTGGGAAGAAGCAGCATCGGAAGGCGCGTGTGCTCCCCGCACAGGCTAACCGCTTGGGCGCTTGGCCTTGCCTGAGACGAATATACGTCGTCTCGGCAGGTCGTCACCACTCACCGCTCGGCGATGGGAGGAAAATTCGAATTAGAATGGGCCGGTCGTGAACAGCGAATGGGCGACGCGGTGGGAGTGGGCTGCAAGGGGGTGGGGAGCAGGGCCCAATGCTGCAGTGGTGTAATGCATGAAAAGCAGAGCTGTGCTCGGGGAGCTGAGTTGTCAACAATTTCCGTACTTGTACGACATATAGAGGTTGCTTGTAAGATGCGTTGTATGATGCCGAGTAAACGGCGATCGATGGATGGCTGCGTCGGTCGACTCCAGGCACAGCTGCCGCAACACAGGGTGGCGGCGGTGCTAGGCGTATCTTACAAGTAAAATACAAGTAAGAGATAGCGAGCCGGCGACCAGCCCTTGTTGGCATCTGCTTTGCATCCGCTGTCTTCGCGACAGTGCGGGAGTTCTGAGGGCGGGAGGGGTTCAAGTCTTCTAAACAGGACCCACCCGAGAAGAGAAAAGAAAAAACAGGCAAGGGATCAAACGCAAATGAAGGGAGGCTACGGAGTACGAGTCCTCCCAGTAATAGCCCCACCTTCGAAACAACGTTCAGTTGCAGAATCGCCCGGGAACTCTGCAAGATAAGTACTCGTACTTGGATACCTGCCCGCAACGCGGCGCACTACGACATACTCCGTACAAGTGCATCTAATCCTGCAAGAAAGAATATTACAAGGTGCTCCCAAAGAAACACGGATGCTCGCTCATGCAGCCACAAAATTAAGGGAACAAATTGTGGGGCCACTGCCATTGGCGTTTCCGGTGCCGAGGGGTGCCTGGTGCCTTCTCCAAACCCGGCGCTATGGCTCGGGGGCTAAGGTTGGGGGCAAGGCCGAGGGGTTGGGGCTAGCACCTAGGATCCAGGCTCCCAGGTTCGGAAGACAAAACGGCGTAACTATTTGTAAATTACGATGTGCTCGTATCGCGGAGGCTGGCACGGCTAACAACAGTTTCGCCTCGTCGTGTCGTTTGCTATCAGGAGGGGGAAGAAACACGATCAGAGCTAGACGGGACGGGCTCAACACACTCGCGCAATTGCAACACACATAGGCCGCTGCACGGGGGCATTGTCAGTTCCAGCGTGGCGGTCCCATTGCATTTGCATGAGTGACCACTGTGACGCCATCCCAATGTCACGGTGGTAGGGTTACGCCAGGAGAAACGAAGGCCATGCATGCAGCCTCTTGAAGCGAGCCAGTCTGTCGGTGTATGCCATATGGAGAGGGGGCCTGGGGAAGTACTCACCATCCAGTACGCTGGCGAAAGCTCTCCGTTCGGTCACCATCCCTGTCGAGTCGAAGCCAAAAGAAGTGGGAAGAAAAGGAGAAGAAAAAACGAAAAACAAGAAGAAGCCGGGGTCAACAGCCCGTCCCTCGAACCCGTCCATCAAACTCATACTTGTAAATTTATATGACGCAGCCCCCCTCGTGTCTGGACAGCAAATGGCAAGCACCGCGGTAAGACACAGCATGTAAAAGATTCCTACGGCCCGGGCGTGGGTGTGGACTGCCATCTCCATGGACCGTGGTTAACTTCATTGGCTTGTTCGGTTTTTTTCTTGTTCCCTCTTTTTTTGGCAATATACGGGGTAATACCTTGCTTGTGCGGAGTATCTTACAACACAAAGTAGCATCCAGCGCTGCCAAAATATACACCAACCTCCCCGAGACGGGCCAAGCCGAAAAAAACCGAAGAAGAAAATCCCACAGTCGGCCAGCGATCGAGCCACATCGCGATACCGGCGGGGTGTTGTTGGGCTACTAATACTCCGTACCACGAACGCGTGTTGTTTCCCAGTGCGTGCCCTAACTCGGCCCTTGCCGCGTGCCGCTCTTTGCCCCCATTGACCGACAACCTAGTTTCCATCGTCACCCTCGTCTCCCGTCCCCGGCCTCCGTTCCGTGTTCTCTTTTTTTCCATCTTACGTTTGTTCAGGCCATGCCCGCGGCGATCGCCTTCTGGCACTGTGCTAAAATGGCAGCCTGCTTTGACACGTCCGCCAGTCGCCCAATCACCTCCTTGTTGCCGTCCACAAACCCGTACAGCGCGTAGGGGATCCCGACCTCGTTGCAGAAGTCCTGCACCATTTTCTGCGCCGACCTCAAGTTGTGCCGCGGCATGCGTGGGTACAGGTGGTGGATGGCCTGGAATTGTAGGCCGCCGTGGAAGAAGTCGAGCCACTGAGGGCAGTCCACATCCATCGTCGTCCGCAGCATCCGTTGTGGGAACGACTCGTGCGGTCCGAGGTCTGCAGTGCTCATGGCAAAGTGAGACAGCGTAATCTGCAAGTGCAGCGGCATCGTCACGACATGGCTAACCATGACAAAAACAAAACGACCCCAGTTGGAATCGATGCTCTTGTACACAATACCGTACCCGAACCACGCCCAGA
The DNA here is from genome assembly GCA_021397985.1 of Sporothrix dimorphospora. Lineage (NCBI taxonomy): Eukaryota > Fungi > Ascomycota > Sordariomycetes > Ophiostomatales > Ophiostomataceae > Sporothrix > Sporothrix dimorphospora. The sequence continues at coordinate 20,568 of WOUA01000005.1, read as the reverse complement.
AGAAGACCTGCCCGGCAGCCTCGAGCCACCTGTGCCACCATGCCGGGCCTTTCCGCGGTCCGAGGCCGAGGATGATATACTGCCACGATAGCCGGTATAGGTTGAAGCGACCAAAGCACAGGATCAAATAGTACGAGTACGCTTGGATCGACAAAAAGAATCGAGCCGCCGCATCGTACTCCATGACCTTGTCATAGTACGTCGAACGCAGAGAGTGCAGAAAACGATGAGACACGGCAAGAAAGGGCATGTGCTCGATGTCAGGGTCGTGCTCGGGCGAATTAGTCACAATGTGGTGCACATTGTGGTTGTCTTTCCACCAGCAGATCGAGAGACCGCCGAGGAAGTCGGCAATGATAATGCCGATCACCGTGTCGCCGTGGAAACTGTGCGTAATCCCCATGTGGCCGGCATCATGTGCCGTAAAAACCAATTGGTGCCAAAAGGCGCCCAGGCAGGCCGCACTAACCGCGTACCACCGCATCCGTAGAAACACAATCATCGACACGAAAAGCAGGATGTAGCGCGAGACCTCCCATGCATACGCTATGTAGTTGGAGTCGAAGAGGCCCGCTGCCCGGATCTTCTCGTGCAGCTCGCGGTATTTGCGTACGACCTTCTGTTGCGTCTGGGTGTCAAGAGAGGGGTATTTGTTGAGATCGAGACGGATTTCCTCCTTCGTCTTCGCATCCAGAAAAGAGGTGGCTGTACTGTGCGGGCCCTTTTCCTCGTCTCCCCTGCTGTCGTCGCAGCCTTCACTCTGGGAAGCGGACGATGACGCAACGGTACAGGGCGATGGCGACCGGTGCCCCGGCCGTCGCCGCACCGCATTTGATAGGGACGCGCAGTCGTCGGCAGATGCGCTGGCGTCCTCGTCGTCAAAAACGGGCGGCGGGGATGTGGACCGAGAGCTCGATTCACTGCCGGAACACGCGGCCGTTGAAGCCGTTGAAGCCGTCGAAACCGTCGAAACCGTAGGCCGGGCCAAACCTGAGGCGGGTTTCCCAATGTGGTCCTGGAAGACGCCACCCTGGATGGGCGGGATGAAATTCTTCCAGATGCCTTCTATCCGTCCGATCCGATATCTGTCCATGTTTTGGCGAGCTTCGTCGGAGTGGAGACTATGCCAGGATACGAGGGTTAGCAGCTGTCCGCTGTAAAAACAAAGACTCCCCTCACCAGCGTCGATAAACGCGCGGGTGGGCAACGAACCAATTCACTTCATCCGTCGCATCCCTACCAACCATATGCATGATAGACTTTGATCCGCCTGGGTGATAGGGTAGCCAGGCATCCACCTTCAAGACATGTTGGTTGACGATGATGAGCTTTCGACCCTGTGCAATCATGGCCTCAATCTCCTCCCGAGACATGAGCGGGTATGTCTTTTCGGGGCGGTCGGAACGGCCGGCACGGCCGGGTGGTTTTTGGGAAGCCATTGCCAGAGCTTGGGGTGTCGGCGTAGGGAGTCGTGGCATAAACGACCCGGGTACAGAGAGTAGCCAGTCGCGAGGTGATGAAGCGGAAGATGTGAACCCGCAGCAGCGTTGTTTCGTGCCCGGGGAGGTGTCGAGCTTGTTTTTCTGCGTTCACTACGATGCCAGATTGCCAATGAACGTTGGGTGGGCGGCGAGGCGGACACGGCAATTGTATTCACCGCAATTTTTAAGGCGTTCGGTACGTGCGTCGTGCGTTGTGCGTCTTGCGTCGTTTCTTGCTTGTTTTTCTTCGTGTTTGCGGTGGTCTGTACAAAGAAACGTGTATCTTACGGGGTACGGATATCACATATTTATCTGTTCCATAAGAGACGACGAAAATGTAAGACGGTGTGTTAATTGTGGGCCGTGCCAGGTTAAACACAGCCTCGACAGCGTGGTCGGTGTGGGGCAGGTTGGTTAGGCCAGGGACAAAACAGGCCAGTCGGTGAGGAATACACGCGTCTGGTGACGAGCGGTCAAAGAACTTCCCCAGGCTCCGAGCACGTTGCACTTGTCACATTTCCGCGTCGTAAATGCATACGGGATACAGAACAGGATACAGAAATATACACGTGCAAACACTCAAATCTACGGCGACACGCGGATAGCGCAGCCGGCGAACAGCCAGTCGTGTCTTGCTCCATCCGTACGGGGTACGCAGCACGTCGGACTACAAGTACTCCTTGCCCCTAGCTCTACTCCACCCCTCCTGCCCTGCTCTGCTCCCCTACTCCGTTCCTCTGCTCTGTCACATTGTCCCAGTATGTATGCGTACTTGTACGGACCACGGGCAAGATACTTGTAAAAAACGAGCATCCATGCAGCTTTTCCGCGTGATGTGGTTGGTAGAACCTTGTTTAGGGAGTTGGGGAAAGGGCCAGCCTTGATTCAGGTAATGTTACCCCATAATGCGAGACTGGGCAGACACGGCCTCTTGAATCAGGCTCTGTACTAAGGGTGCACACATATATATATACAGTGTACGACGTACGTGGTGTGAGTACTTCTACTTCACGGGTGGGGATGGGGTCGGCAGGCGTACGTCGCGGCGGAGGGCGGGTATCGTCAATTGGTTCACATTGGGCAATGGCACGGAAGCCGGGCTTTGGCACGGACCATCGCCGTAGGAACGTTGCCGGTTTCGTAATCCGCCCGGCCTAGCGGTGCCATTGTAAAACCCCGGGCATCCCTGCCAGGGCTGCATCATACTCCGATTGATTGCAGCCCCTCTGCGTAGTCCAGCCGGGCAAAGACGTCGCTTGAACTGAAAAGTGATGCCCGAAGGCCCCACGGGTTGACCGCGCCAATACCCAGGTAGGTATATGCGTCTTCCCGACCAGATGTCGCGCTCGTTGTCAGCAATTGGGCAGTCGTCGGTCAGTCGGGGCCTGCCACCAGAACTGGTGTTTGGGGGGCACTCACCGCATTTGTAGTATAGACTTGCTCCCCCCTGCCGTCGTACGAGTCCTAGTGTCTCGAGCCGCAGCAGGACGCGGCCAATGTCAGCTGTGTCCCGAAAGTCCGATGTGTAGACACAGATTAGGCGGCTCCGCCGTGTATCACCTCGAGCCTCGGCCGTTGGATCCTTGGGCACGGTCTTGGCCGCGATGCCCAGCTTGCCCTGGTACGTCGCTAGGGCCACGGCCTTCCAGGCGTCTTCCACCTGCTCTGGGCGGACGAAGAGCATCCACTAAATGCATGTCAGTCTTTAGGCTGCCGTCGTAGGTATTTAACCACTCGTCTCCCGGTAGCCTTGCGGTGCCCTCGGGTGCCCTCATGCCCTCACCTTGCCACACGTCACACCGAGGTGGCCGGCCAGTCCCAGCACGTCCCTGGCGGCAGCCTGTCTCGCGGATTCTGCGTCTCGTGACACGGCGGCTTGTGACAAGCCCGTCTTCTTTATGCCACCCAGGAACCCGGCGAGAATGTCGAGTCTCTCTCTAGCCCCTTCGGCGAAGAGGGTTGTGTGCGCGCCGTCCTCTGCTTCCGGCCCTTCATCGCCACAGCCTGGGATGAGTTGGCTCCCTGAGTCCGCTTTCTTCTTCCTCTTGGCATGCGGGTTGCATATGTAGATGCACGGCGTGTGTAGGCTTGTTTCTGTGGTGGCGGGCGGGAGGCGGAGCATAAATTCTTCTACACTCTCGCCGAGCTGCCATGCATATGGTACGCCTGCAAAGGGGTTCTGAAGCCGTTGCTCGATATGCGGACGTCCTACCACGGCTGGTGTGTGGCGGGCCGCGCCCTCCATAGCCGCCTTGTAATGTTTTGCCTGCGGCAGCCGAGCCCGCCGCTTCAACGTTGCGACGGTCTTTGCCTGGCCTTTGTGTGTCAGTGGGGTCCATATTGCCGTACGCTGCGTCTCCTGCCTGGCAGGGCCAACGGACTCACCGTAGAAGTCGGAATCAGACCCGGAGTCGGATTTGTAGACGCTGCCCATGGTGGCAGCTAATGCGATAACTGGTTTGTTTGCGCTGGTGAGCCGAGTTTTCGTTGGAAATGGGGATTCTGCGCGGTTTGACATGCGATTACGTGTTTGAGAAAGGTGTGGGGTTCTGGGGGCGGTTGACAGGGGTGTTGAGCGAACTGTCGATAATTTACATCGCGTGGTGCTGATGGACGGCGATGGACAAACAAGGCCTCTTCAAATATCATTTGCGATCCTTGTTATTACGGAGTATTTCCGCCTTTTCCCTTTTTCTATACCTTTTTCCCTTTTTTTTTTTTTTTTTTTTTTGCCTTTTTTGGAACGACTTTTCTTTCCCTCTATTTTCTATGCCTTTTTTTTTCCTTTCTCACTCTCTTTTCTTTCCCTCTATTTTATATGCCTTTTTTTTTCCTTTCTCACTTTCTTTTCTTTCCCTCACAAATGTCATCGATTACACAGAGGGGTGGGGATAACAACAAACTACTCGTTTTTTTTGAGGGTGAGTCCCTTACCGGTTGGTGGTTGCCTTTTTTGGCGTTTATGAAAAAAAGGGGGAAGGTGCCTTGTTGTGTTTTTGTTGAGGGTGTGTCCCCTCCCTCACCAGTTGGTGGTTGTTGCCTTTTTGACGCATACAAAAAAGGGGGAAACTTTATTAGAACACAGAAACTTTCGAATATCGATACAGGGAAAGACCCAGCCAGCCCAGACAGGCGGCACGAAGCGAGAACAAAACACCAACAAGGCTGTGCCCGCCCCACCCCGGTATCCGAAAAGGACTGGCGCCACGGCCGTGTCATAAAAAATCACCTACGAGACACCGTGCAACGAAATAAACGCACATCAAACGACAAATAAACCACAACCATGGCCGATTCGTTAGCATCTATCCAGTCGCTGACGCTCGACCTCCCGCCGAGTTGCATAGAATTCTGCCCGGAACACACCGACTACTTCTGCGTCGGCACATACAGCCTCGTGGAGGACGAGGCACGGGCCCTGGGCGACTCATCGCGGCCCCAGAGCCGCCATGGCAGCATCGTGGTTTTCAGACTGGAGGGCACAACAATGTAAGGTGACCCCCTTCCTTCTCCAGCCCCACAGAACCCAACATGCAGCAGCAACCCTGCCCATTCACTGACCACAAGGACGGCCGCATGAACGGCTGCCTGCCGTACAAATATTAGTCGCCGCATAGAAACCATTGCGCAACCATCGGCAATCCTAGACCTGCACTTCCAACAGTCAAAAGGTAGACAGGATGTGTTCGCTGTAGCTTCTAGCACGGCATCCCTGTCTGTTTTCCGCCTGACACCACCGGCCTCCACTGGACGTACCGTGGAGCGTATTAACGTAGCCAGGGTCGACGGTGTCGGAGAGGACATCTTATTCCTGGCATGCGCCTGGCACCCAAGTATACCTGATCTTGTTGCTGTTTCAACCTCATCCGGGGACGTCTACGTCATGGCCATCAACGAGGACCAACGATCAACCGTTGTCTCCAAGACCGCTGCCCTGACACACGACCTAGAAACATGGACGGTTGCGTTCTCCCCGCCCACGTGGGAGGTAGCTTCCCAAGTGCCAGCAGGCGACGACAATGAAAGAAGCGGTGGGAAAGGTAGCTTTTCCACCACGCTGTACTCCGGAAGCGACGATTCTTCCCTGAAGTACACGTCATGCGTGATGAGCGCACACCCAGCAGACGGCAGTGAGGTTCTGCCTAGTTTTCCTTTTGGTACGTGCAGGCTGACCGGCCACAACGCCGGTGTGACTGCGATTTTACCTACATCCACCAAAGGCCCCGACGGCGGCCGTATCGTGGTGACGGGAAGTTACGACGACCACATACGCGTGTACTCGATCTTCGACCCTGTTGACACTGGCGGTGTTCGTCGAGCCACGCGCCTAGCAGAGCAGGACCTAGGTGGAGGTGTTTGGAGATTGAAGTTGATATCCCAGACTGCGGACGACGAAGGTCACCGATGGAGTGTACGTGTGCTAGCATCCTGCATGCACGCAGGCGCCCGGGTGATTGACATCGACGGCGATGCACTCGGCGGCTGTCAAATAACGGTTGCGGCCCGGTTTGAGGAACACAAGAGCATGAACTATGGCAGCGACGTCCAGCAGCGTGAATCGTTATTGTGCGTCTCTACGAGCTTCTACGACAAGCTACTCTGCTTGTGGGAGGTTAAAGGCCGCTAGGATTGAGGTTTGGATGACGCAGACTCACATTCTGGCCAATGCCAACGACTCCGTGCCACAAGTACATATGAAATATGAAGCTATTAACCGGAGCGCACTCCACACACCAGGCCACCCCACCATGGCCACGAGAAGCGAGCCAAAAAGTAGCGTAGCTCTGACGGGATAACAAAATTTGAGGTGATAATACATAACCACCACGCATATGCGGGTAGCCCATGCGGCGTGCTGTGAGAGAACGTGATTAAAGACCCCGCCCCTTCGGGCTGGGTGTTATCGGGCCCAGGGGATGCCGTCAAGAGTCACCCCCCAGACACGATGTAATATTATGGCGTCCGCACACCGGGATGTGACGCGATACAAGGCTAGCGCTGGCATGGCCACGCGGTACCCTCGAGAGGCTGGCTTACGCTCGACGGTTAGCAGCCCGCACGGGCACACACAACCCACTGCTAGGCTATACATACTGGCACCGCATCATCTGTCTTCGTCTTCCAGAGCAAGATCCAAAGCAGAATCGGGATCGATAGACCTCAAAGGGAGCACCAAGCGGTATGCACTGTTGCCGTTGAGATAGTATCGGTGGAGTTTCTTCGAGCGGAAAAAGCCGAGCCTCTCGTACAGGCGAATGGCAGGGGCATTCGACTCTTCGGTTTCTAACACCACCTCATCCGCATCCCGTTCCGCCATAGCGTCGATGGCCCTCCTGACAAGAGACGTGGCCACGCCATAGCCTCGATGTGCAGCGGAAACGGCCAGCATGGCAATGTAGCCCCTCCGTGTGGGAGGACCGTTCGATGCATGCGTCTCTAGTTTGCAGATGACGACGCCGATAAGGGATGAATCGATCGGGTCCAGGGCCTAGATCAGTGGTGCGGAGAGTCAGTGGCAGAGACAGTAAAGGGCACGTGGCGGCCCGTGCTTAATAGAGGAGGGGCATTGCGGTACCATAAAGCACAGATGGCTCCATTGATAGAGGAAGTAACGGTATACGTAAATGCTGTACGGCTCACTGAGGTCTCTTGATATAAGGGCTCGGATGGAGGAGAGATACTGCTGCTCTAAGCGGTGCTCGTAGCGGATGTACTGGAGCGTCGGCGCAGACCGAATGGCCGCAGCCGCGGGCACTGTGGCCATGCTCGGGGCCAGAGACAGTGTTGCCATCCGCCGCGCGACAAACCAAGAGCGCGGGCAGGAGGCTGTGGTGCTCTCAAAGGCGGAAAGGGGGAGCGAGCTGCCGAAGGCGCCGGTAACGACAGGTAAGTGACGTAGACAAGCTTTTGTACAAGTACTGGGAGATTGAGACCGAACGGTAACAACACAAGCTGACCTGTCGCTTTCACCAGCGGCTGCCCGCAGTGGTCGTTTGTTTGTGCGTTATGTTGGCGTGTGGTGGTGTTTGCGTCGCGCTGGGTTTTGTTTCCATGTTGTTAGCTGCCCAGAAAGCCAGGCGTAAAAGGTGAGTCGCCTCGGGAGTCTTTTCTTGGGGCCGGGACCCCGCTAATTAATTGATAGGCCAGCGAGCTTAACACCAACAATTAATGAGAGTGGCGTTCAACATATGGAGGCCTAATCGAATACTGTCACTGACATCGTACTCACGTATATTATGCTCTATCATTACTATCGGTCAATTTTTTTTTTTTTTTTTTTTTTTGGCTGGGACTATTTTTCATGTGTAGCCCGGGGCTACGAGTACGTCTCACGAACTAAGGTTTCGCTCCTCGTCCTATTGTCTTCCGAGCACCGACACGCAGGGCACGCCACTTGGACGCCCGTCTGTAGATGGCAAGGTTGTGTCGAACGGCCATGGTGCGGCTTCGTACATCCAATAGAAGCATATTCACATGCTTTAATGCAGGCCGTCTAGCTAAAATGTACAGCCAGAGCCCAAAAGACGGGGATTGGTGTAATTCAAGGGCCCTAGATTAAATTCGAACAGAAGGAACCGAAAGCAAAACCGAAAGAGGGAGGAGCTAAATTACTCCGTACGGAGGTAAGGCACGACGTGAAATACTCCAAACGACGTATGTACTCCGTACAAGTACTCCGAATATGGGCCACTTAGGTGGAGCAACACTAATACTTTAGGGACTGGACTGCCCTCTATGGTGGCCATTTATTATTATTGGCCCGCCACAACAGCTCCCACAATGCAACCTTCGTCACGGCTCTTTCGAAGCTGGCTGGGTCACCAACACGACGAAAACGTACTGCGCTTGTCGTTCCGCCTGCGAACCGCAAACACCCCATCGACGTCCCAACCTGCGCCGATGGGACAACTCGCGTTGCTATCACTACATTGGGCACTATCCGACCCAGCTGCTCTTATTTGCGACGACCATTCGCGGCCAGGTGCCTCATCTGAGACGTGTATCTGCTCCTCGCCGCCCTGCTCTGTTTGCACAGCGAGGGTTCGCCGCTCCCATCTTCTCGCCCCACCGATCCGGGACGCCTTCTGCCACGGCCGTGCTCCAAGCCATGGCTAGCAACATTCGGAGACGGGGGCCAAAGGGCCGGCATATAGTACAGTCGGGCACGGCGAATGGAGGCAAAGTCGACTTTGACACGGACTCTGCGGCTGGCCCAGCGGTTGGCGCTGCCGATGCAAACGAGCATGGCTGGTCGGCTGACATATCCGACAAAGCAAGTGCACATCCCACGTCTCACGGTTCTGACAAAGGGAAAAAAAGGCGCCATACTTTCGTATTCCTTCTCGGAAGCTTGTTTGGGCTGGTTGCCGCTGGCTTCTTTGCCAAAAGCAACGACCTCATCGACTTTCCCGAAATCGGGGAGCTTACGATGGACAGTTTTTTCGACGTCCTCCCTGCAGGCCTGGTGACGGACATGCGGGACTTAGTGGTGAGTAGTAGGCCAGTGGCGGTTTCCCCTCCATCCCGCCTGGACTCCGTTTAGCCCTGCATTCTATTATATCCCTGGCAGCTTGCTGACAGTACTGTCATGGTTTCCGTTCTAGAATGGTGAGCGCGACCTTCTTGACAGCTCCGATGCGTTCTCAGTCGGCCTGAAGGTCAAAGCAGAGGGTCTAGGCGTCAACCACTCGGTCATCATGATACCCGGTGTTATCTCAACCGGCTTAGAATCCTGGGGGACAGCCAATGACTCGCGACAGTACTTCAGGAAGCGGCTCTGGGGTAGCTGGAGTATGATGCGCGCTCTCGTCCTGGATAAAGAGAACTGGAAGAGACACATTATGCTTGACGAAAAGACCGGCCTCGACCCGCCAGGCTACAGGATGCGCGCGGCGCAGGGTTTCGACGCAACCGACTTTTTTATTACCGGGTATTGGATTTGGAACAAGATTTTTGAAAACCTTGCGTCCCTGGGTTATGACCCGACCAACTCGTTTACGGCGGCCTACGACTGGCGCCTCTCGTACGCGAACCTCGAAGTAAGAGACCAGTACTTCACTCGACTAAAGATGTACATCGAAATGGCCGCTGCAACGTCAGACCGAAAGGTTGTTCTCGTGTCGCACAGCATGGGTAGCCAAGTTCTGTTTTACTTTTTCCACTGGGTTGCATCGCCACTGGGTGGCCGAGGAGGCGACGGGTGGGTTGAAAAGTATGTTGACTCATGGATCAACGTGAGCGGCTGCATGTTGGGTGCCGTGAAGGACCTGACCGCGGTCTTGTCCGGTGAGATGCGCGACACCGCCCAGCTCAACTCCTTCGCGGTCTATGGCCTGGAGAAATTCCTTAGCAAAGAAGAGCGGGCGGACATTTTCCGCGCCATGCCCGGCATTTCTTCGATGCTTCCGATAGGCGGTGACGCCGTGTGGGGCAGCATCGAAGACGGCGCTCCCGACGACCTGCCCGGACAAGAGCAGAGTTTCTCAGCGCTGCTGAATTTTCGAAAAGACGACAACTGGACTGCACCCATGCACAACTTGACCGTCAATGGTGCCCTGGACTACCTCTTCAACACCTCACAAGACTGGTACCGGAAGCAGGTTCAGTCTAGCTACTCCCACGGGGTTGCCCGGACATCAGCCGAGGTCAATCAGAATGAGCATGACCCGCGAAGATGGATCAATCCACTAGAAACGCGCCTCCCACTTGCCCCGAGCCTGAAAATTTACTGCTTCTATGGAGTTGGGAAGCCTACTGAACGCTCGTATTACTACCGATCGCCTGATCCTCTCTCCTTGACCAAGCTTAACATCACCATTGATACCACCTTGACACAAGGGGAAATGATTGACCATGGTGTTATGATGGGCGAGGGCGACGGCACTGTTAATCTTCTGAGCACGGGATATATGTGCAACCGGGGCTGGAAACTCAGACGATACAACCCCGCGGGTGCGAAAATCACTGTGGTCGAGATGCCACACGAGCCGGAGAGGTTTAACCCACGAGGAGGGCCCAATACAGCCGACCACGTTGATATTTTAGGCAGGCAAATGCTAAATGAACTAATCTTGAAAGTGGCGGCCGGGCACGGCGAGGCCATCGAGGAGCGGGTTGTGAGCGGCATCCACCAGTACGCTGCCAGGGTCAAAATTTACGAAGAATGAGACCCATGACCTTCACTTAGTATAGTTAGATGTTAATCACATAGCTAGTATATATATATGACACAGCAATTTAGACGTGGTTTAGCAAGTAAAGTTGGCGCGGCAACAAACACAACTTGGGCAACACAGTGTCGCTGACAGTCTTAGACCCTCGAATATCGGAAGGCTGTCGCCTCAATGTAGTTGCGCCTCCGCCTCTTCATAGGGAACCGGAGAATGTGTGATACCTTATGAAGTACGGACGAGTGATACGATGCACAGACTAATAAGTCAAACTGGAAGTCCATGACATCCCCAAGCATCAAAATACACCAGAGCTAAAGAGCAAAAATAGAATCGAGAATATCCCCCAGTCCCATCATATACAACGTTCCTATAACTCCAATACAGTGTCCGTGTCGTCATCACTCAGTGTCTCAACTTCTTCGATTGCGCCCTCCCTGCCAAATGCCATACCGCCGGCCGGATCGTGGGTAGATACGGTGACAATGGCTCTACCTTGGACATGCTTGATTGAGCTTTTCCAAGTGTCCCAGTCATCCTCGTCCTTAATTAGAAAACCAATTAGCATGCTGGGGTCCATCTCGCGAATGTGCAGTCGACGAAGTCGTTTTGTATGACAGGAGCTCAGCTCCTCTTGGGAGTATTCCGCAGGGTCTTCGTGATATGCTAGAGCGTCTCTTGTATGGTGAGGATCCAGGTAAAATATGTATGATCCCTGATCGTCAGTAGATCTTTGAGACCCGATGAAATAGAGCGAAGAAGAAGGGCGGCCCCTATTGTAAATGTGTTAGCCTGACCAACAATCATCGGCAACCTGACCGGAAGAATTGTTCTCACCCTGCAATCCCCACAGACTGGGGCATCTGAAGGGCGGATGTAAGTGCCTCCCAATACACCGTGTTCATCTTGTCCACCCCTAATCTTGTGCCTACCAAGATTAAAGTCGGATGGAAAGCACCACCGGGTCCAGACCTTGCGATCTTTAAGAAGCTATCTTCGTAAACATCGGGAAAGTCACCAGTTGTGTAGACCCGAAGAGATCCGGGTTGTGAATTTGCTAACGCCCTGATGGTACATATTAGCACAAAACCAGACCTTCCACTTGTGGACGCAAAAAGAAAAGGAAACGCAAATGACCCACTGGATGCAACGGGCTGTCGCTGAAGGACCGAACCATTCCCCAGGATATTTCCCGCACGCAGCAGCGCCGTGATCCACGAATCTATGGATAGAAAAAGGAGCTCGAGGATCATCTGCAAACATAGAGATGATTTCGCGCTCCCCGGGGCCTCCGTCATTCAACCTCCAATCTATAGAGTGTGACGGTGTGTTAGTCAGGATAAGAGATAGGTGAGGTCACGTCCGATAGAAATTTTTTTGCGAATATAATCACATATGCCACTTACCCCGTCCTAGCTGCCACATTGAAAGTGAGTTTGCTAATAGGCTTTGGCCCGAGCGAATCATGCACCCCCACCCACTATCCGAAGAGAATCCGCTTTGGTCACTTAAGCTTTTCAGTCTCATAGTAAACGACAAGGCTGATGAGGCTTTCGGGTCGGTCGAGCGTTGGATTGTTTCAAAACCAGAGCGATACGTCATCCATAACCGCGATTCAAAATCATCCAAGAATGCGGTTGGCCAGCCCCCGAATTCTGCCTCTTCATCCTCTTCGTACGCGAGTGAGGAACCGAAGCTGCTCGTTGTGGAATCGGGAGGCGTATCCGGGATCGAGGTTGGTGGTTGAGATGTTGCCGGTTCCGCACCTATAGACGGGATAGTTGGTGATGTGCTTGGAGGATCAACCCGAGAAAGGCCGTTGTCTCTATTCTTGCTTGTTTCCAATATGTAGGAGCGGCCAAGGCACCAGACCGGCTGATTCGCTGTCGTATCGTTTGTTGGCTCCGGGTCCCAGAGCATTTTGACGATGCGACGGCCATAGCGGCCCAGGTCCGCCGCTCCGGCGACGGCGACATCCATGATTCTCCAAAAACCAGCTTCTAAGAGTTCACCAGCTCGTGGGGTACAATGTTCAAGAGTATAGCAGCTCGTTTGCGTTGGGCTATGAAAGACACGGGGCTCTTAAGCGTGATCGACAACTGGCCTCACCGTTGACTGTTAGATGGTATGGTGAAAAAATATCGAGGCCGAAGGGAGGATAGGCGGTCGAAGGCGCCGACGCAATGTTTTTTGAATTATGGAGCTTGTCAAGCGATGCTTAGATAAGACAATCGAGGGGATAGATATGGGCGGAAAAGAAAGACAAAACGAGAGATCAGTTTGCTGTCGTTCTATCGTTTGAAAAAGAAGTTTCTTTGTGGGCATGGAGTAATACAACGTAATTTGAGGATGGCAGCCTGTTCAAGGCCTGGGAAATAGAGGGAAGGAAGTGACGTGTGACTCTTGTCGCCGATGCTTTATCACCCCCAACGGCGTACAAAGGTGCCAAGCCGCCTTGCACACAAGCCCCGCTTTTATGTAATCAGGTTAGTTTAAATTCTTTGCAAAACCATTGCCGAAGGTTATTTAATTCTGTCCAGAATTCTGTTCCATGTCGTCAGACCATCTTCCTGTTGTTCACACCCTATTGTTTGCACGGCCTACCGCAAGATTTGTTACCAGAAGTACGGTAAATCCAGACTCTGATGCCAAGATCAATGACCGATGATGGCAAAACATAAAAGGGGCGCATTTGAAAAGAAGGCGGCTCGTTTGCGTGCTACCGCCGGTGCCTCCGCTGCCGCCTCTTCGAAGAAGCCTCTTGCCCATGGCCGTAGTGGCCTGCAACAATCACGAAAATGGGACATCGACTCTACGTTTGCGGATCCTTCACTGCCTGGTAAGTTGCCTTTATACCCACAAGCGAGCATCAATTACCGAGCAACCTCATTAGCCCCGGGCCCAACTCTTACCATCATTGTCAACAAACAGGCACGTCTATGCAGCAACTGGCCTTAAATACAAGAAACAAGGCATCGCATTGGGACCAGAACTCGAGTTTGAGGGGACGGCCTATCACCTTTGTCAGTGGTGGGTTCGTAGAACCATTGACAGAAATCGATTTGTGCGGCAACCTTATTCCAAACAAAGCGGCAGCCAATGCAACTTCTGACGAAACGAATCTCCCGAAAGTAAGCGACGAAAAATCAACGCAGATCATGTCGCCAGCACCAATATTGCCAGCCAAAGAAGCCACCAAGCCCAGCCCCACTACGCAGCAAGCCATAGCCGACGACAGTTCAGACTCTAGCGACGAGGTGATCTTATTTAAGGGGAGAGACACACGCAAGGATTTCCAGCCTAACCTCCTCATCGAGGGTGTGTCCAAACCGATGTCGGCTACAGCACATAAGAGCTTCGTAACGCCGTCATCCAGTCATCCTAGGATCTCCGCGCATGGTGGTTTGGATTTGCTTATCGCTGATTCTGACAAGGGGGATGGCAGCGACGCTGCTGCTAACGATTATATTGAAAATATGACCACTGAAGACATGGCAGACATGGTCCGGCAACTTGCAGCAAATCACCGAGATCTAGGGGGGTTCGATAACGATATCATAATTGATATTGCGAGCGACGACAGCGACGAGAGCAATAGCAGCGACCACGGCAACGGTGACGATCACGGCGGCACTATTTCGCCGAGGGTGACGCAAGACCGAGATGGAAAACGCGATCGGCCAAATACAAGGCAAGGGGAGACGCACGAAGCCACAGACAATGGAAGCGATACTGATGGCTCCGATGATGCGTGGCAGCTTGCTACGGACTCGGACGAGGAGCACCTTGCCAGGCTTTTAGCCAAGCAGGAGGAACTAGGCCTAGGTGGAGACGAGTTGATTCTCTTGGACACCAACTCAGCCACCGCGAGACATGGACGACTCAACAAAAGACCCAAGCGCTCTAAAGGGTCACCCCCTTGGAGCCATACAGCCCTTGCCAAATATGATTTCACGAAAGGTTACCGAGCATCCAGTGGATCATACCCTAGTGCCGAAGCAGTTGCAGATGCATTCGAGCAGCTTGAAGTCACCGGCTGGACTGGCGGCCGGGGCGGGCTTGAGCTGGAATTTTCCGATTCGGAATTAGAGAAGACCCTGAAAGCATCCTGGCAAAAAGACCGGCAGCGGAAAAAGGATCGAAAAAGAGCGCGAGAAGAACTAAGGGCTCAAGGTCTCCTGGGGAAAAACGCAAACCCGAGCGATCCCCGCATCAAATATCCAAACGGGATGAGTCTCGATGATATGAAGGCTGAATTTGAGTCATTCCTGCTTGGCTCCGAACATAGGTAAGTTTTTCTGACTTTCGCTTTTTCTGCTTATAACATTCCATATCTAACACGTGATGATATGATGCCCAGTTTGATCCTGGCTCCTATGGATGCACATGCACGCAAGATTGTTCACGAGATAGCCCATCGTTTCAACATAACCTCCAAATCCGCTGGCTCTGGCGACCAACGCCGCCCTGCACTCGTCCGTACGAAGTCCACTGTCCAGTTCAACGAAGAGCTGTTTCAAAGCGTTTTCGCCAAATACAGGCGCCGCTTTTTTTCCAGACTTGACAACAGGGCTACGGGGACAGGAACTAAGAAGATAACACGCAAGGGAGGGGACCCCGGTGCTGCATCCGTCCGGAACGGAGAGGTGGTGGGCGGATCTGCCCCGGAAATCAGTTTGGCCAATAAAGGACGAACGATGCTCGAGAAGATGGGCTGGAGCACCGGTATGGCACTCGGAGCAATGGACAATAAGGGTATGACGCAGATCATCGAGCATATCGTGAAGCGATCCAAGGCTGGCCTTGGGTAAGATTCGGCATCGGCCCTTAACACACGGCGTGCCTTTCCACACAATTCATCCAATCGCCGAACCGGCATGGAAATTAAAATTAAAATATTCTCATCGCCATGTGTGGTGCCAACTGCTTTGATGTGAAAAGAATTCCATTGTTCTTCTCGTGCAAACGAGTTCATTGAGAAATCCTAAAAGTGTAATATACAGCCGCAAACCCCGTGATCCCGTAGAAACATTGTCCCCCTTAAAATAAAAAGCACAAAAACAAACCCTTCCGTAACGCATTAGGACTCCGAGGAATGGTTGCCCCGGTCAGCCTCGTCATGACACCCAAATGCCAAGCAAACCCATATCCTCGGGGCAAGAGAGAGAGAAATGACAGCACAAAAAAGAGACAAAGACAAAGCCGCGCGCTTATTTCGTGGACGTAGAGTACTTGGTGACGGCCTTCGTGCCTTCCGACACAGCATGCTTCGCCAGCTCACCGGGCAGGATCAGACGAACACTGGAGCGTTAGCGATGGTGAATTCGTTTCGTGTTGATACAAATAAATCCCGTGCCATATCAACGACTTACGATGTCTGGATCTCTCGGGAAGAGATGGTCGACTTCTTGTTGTACGCGGCCAGCTTCGAGGCCTCAGTAGCGACACGCTCGAAGATGTCGTTGACAAACGAGTTCAGAATGGACATGGCACGGTTGGAGATACCAGTGTCGGGGTGAACCTGCTTGAGAACTGAGGATTTGAAGTTGTGTTAGTTAACTCTTGTTCATATTTATTTTGGGACAGAAATCGCTTTCGACTGGACAATGCGCGCGTCTTCGGGAAGTATCACGAACCTCTGTAGATGTACGAAGAGTATGTCTCCTTGCGGGCCTTGGTCCGCTTCTTCTTGTCGCCAGAGGCGGCAGTCTTCTTGCCAGCATCCTTCTTCTCCGGCGCCTTGGAGGCAGTGGTCGGGGCCTTGGAGGCGGGCTTCTTGTCAGCGGCCTTGGGAGGCATTTTGAGGTCGGTCTGGGGTGAGTTGGGGGGAATGTGGTGGTTAATGCGAAGGATGAAAAAGTGAGTTGATAATGGCTGATAAAGTTGGCTGTCGTTGAGAATCGTTGATGGAAAAATATTTAATAGGAAAAAGATACTTTCAGAAATTTGGGGGGCACCAGCCTTTTTGTATCTGGACGCGACAACTGGTGCTGTTGTTGCTGATTGCTAGACACGGAAGGTCTGCTGATTTCGCGCGGCAGGCGTTAGCTTGTGCGGTCTGTGCTGGGCCGTTTTGGGGTCGGCGGGGCGCGTCGAACTGTGGGACCAGGTAAGGGAGAGGTTCTGCCCTGGGAAATAAAGAAAACCAAGCGCAATGAAAGCGACCCCGCCACAGCAACGATTGCAATTGGGCAGCGAAACAGAGTAGCCACAGAGCCACTGTTTTCATCTTAGCAAGATCCAGCCAATAAAACGCGCCATCATAACCCTGGTATGAAGAATATTGCGGGGCCAGATTGCTCGTCGACGCCTGGAACGCGTGTGTGTCGCGTATGATGGACAAATCTAAGGTCCCTGGGACCTGAACAAAAGCAGCCTCACGCTGCTTCGGTCGGGTCATGTCATCGACTGATGAAATAGCAGGCCGGCCACGAGCCTGCATCCACATCGCTCACATTGATATCGCCTCCTACGTGTCTAAAGGCCCACAAACCTCAACACAGCTTCGAGACAACGTAACTGCTTTGATGCGTACTTGCGGTACTCCGTACAAATGGAACAAAAAGAGACAAACGATGCAGTGCTCCTGTATTCATTTTTGTCCTGTAGCAGCAGGCGCACTTAAGACCTCTGCAGAAGTGGCCCTTGGAAGCAAGATGTCAAGAAGGCACGCCTCATCCGTCAAGGTAAGGGCTTACGGAGTAAAAGAGGCCACGCTTTTTACTTGTACAGACCGCAATATTTGGCCCAGCTAGAGCGGCATGACAGAGTCCCGGCGGTTTACATTCGCTAGAGATCTTGTGTTAACGCAATAACCCAATTATGCTCTTAACGGCCACGGTTTGGACAGAGATACCAACAGGAAGACGGTCTACTACGAATGCTATTTGCTTCCATGGTTGGGAAGACACAGCGAGGGAAACATATTCTTCTCGACCACCATTGCCCATCAAGCCCAATCCGTGGAAAGAGCTTGCCTTGTCACAATTATCCACCAGGTGCGCTCCGACCTGTTTCGCATTTTCCGACCCTTGCGGAGTATTTCACTTCCGATTTTATTTCCCAAGGGCCTGTTGTTGATGTTTTTGTAACCAGTATCCCTTTTTAGACTAGCGTCAAATCGCGGAGAGCTGATCCGTGTTCGCGCAACTCTCTGCGCGAAAACTACTTAAAAACCACCCTTCCCCCACCACCACTAAACTTCCGTCATCTGCATTCGAATTTCTTTTTCAAACATCTGCACTCGCCACAAATCATTCAACAGACAACATTACTTTTCTTCCGCACTCTTCCAACTTTTTCTCTCCCACCTTTCAAACACCCACTTAACCATCAATCAAAATGACTGGAGGCGGCAAGTCCGGCGGCAAGGCCAGCGGTTCCAAGAACTCGCAGACGTAAGTTCCGCGTCTCTTGTGGCTTTCTCGTGCTACATCCCCGACCGGTCACGCGTGTCGGCGAATTGTGCTTTTTTTTTCTTTCCTTCTTTCTCTTGTCTCTTTCTAACTTCCCCACAGTCGCTCTTCTAAGGCTGGTCTGGCTTTCCCTGTTGGTCGTGTCCACCGTCTTCTGCGGAAGGGCAACTACGCCCAGCGCGTTGGTGCCGGTGCTCCCGTTTACCTGGCTGCCGTCCTCGAGTACCTGGCCGCCGAGATTCTTGAGCTGGCAGGAAACGCGGCTCGTGACAACAAGAAGACGCGCATCATCCCCAGACATTTGCAGCTTGCTATCCGGAACGATGAGGAGTTGAACAAGCTTCTGGGTCACGTCACCATTGCGCAAGGCGGTGTCCTGCCCAACATCCACCAGAGTAAGTTTATTTCATGTGTTCTTGCCTGCGCTGCAACATTCGACTAACCGTTTCAGACCTCCTGCCCAAGAAGACTGGCAAGACTGGCAAGAACGCCAGCCAGGAGCTGTAGATGGTTTTTGTGGTTTTTTTATAATTTCTTTATCCTGTTCGGGATTGTTTGGGTGTCATCACAATGGGGTCACGGATTCACAAGGGTTTGGTTGTCTTTTTTTATGTTCGGGTTGTACATTAAAGCCCCATCTGTTTATTTATTTTTTACGGCAAACTGGTCATGAATGAGGAGATAATATTTTTGATTTCCTGTGCTATGTTTTCTATGGCTTTAATGTGACTTTTCTTCATTGCGTCAGCCTTGTGGTTGCAGTCGCATTATGTTGGCTTGTGGGTGTGCCGTTGACGTTTTGTTTGTCTGACCTGTGACTCGTTAGGCTGCTGCTTTGTTCGTTATATGCGTATGCTGGCGTGCACGTGTATTGTGGAAATAATATATACAGGTTTATTTGTTTGTGCCGTACATGAGCCGTTTTGTCTTCATTTCCAAGTCTTCGCTGGTACGTATTTGCGCTGCTGCGTTGTGGTGAGCAAGGCAACCTACAGTCGACATCGGCAGCCCCGTCTCTTTGGCTGAGCGCATCGGATAATAATCCAGGGGGTGTAATAGTGCACTGTTCCATGTGCCAAGCCAACCCCTGTTATTCTCGAATCGTCCGACGGCGAAGGGTGCAGGCGGGTGCCATCTAAAATTTGAGCGGTGGCGGTGCTGCTCGTTGTATTTGGGTCAGCAAACTGAGAGTTTCACACCTCAGTAGGTTCATGGTTATGCTTACGATCAATGATTGGTGCTGGCAAGTTTCTTTCGTATTTCGAGCCTGTGATTAAAGTCAGTTGGCTAAACGTCGATCGGCATACCATGTCAGTCGGTCAAAGAGTGTAAACTGACCGCCCGGTGCAGTCGGAAACGCGTATGGCTCCGGGTGCTTCCACTTTTCGAGCAATTTCTCGGTTTCTTTCAGTAGTGCCTAGGTGGTGGTGTCAGTCCCTTTCAACGGTTTCAATATCGTCTTGTCTTCGCAAGCCCCGTCCTGTCCCTTACTCTTTGCTGCCTCTGGTTCGTAATGTTCTTGTTTGCTTCGAAAAGTGACCGAATGTACAGTGCCTGCCCACGCCATAGGTGTCTGTGGACTGCCCAATCGAGGGATAGCTTCAGTGACCGACGATACAGCGACCTGGTGTATGTCTTCGTTAGCCGCGGCAGAAACGTGTGTGTGGGTGAGATAAGGACTTCTTCGTTATTGGATGGGGGGGATGCTCACAGCGCCGCCTGTCGTGTAGACATGTCGCAAGATTGTGAGGGTGGAATATTTGAATCAGGCCAGGAACCAGATTGCAGGACTCGGTTCTTCTCCGACTGGTGGTGCTTATTTCGGTGGTCTTCAGTAATTTCGGCTCTGCAAAGAACTTGGACGTTATAGTTGCAACATGTAGGTTTGCATTGCTTAGTTGGAAAATCGACATTGGAGAGCACAGTGGCATTCGAAAGTTGGAGCCTTGCTGCCTGGCGCTACTGTCTTTGCTTTCTGGCCAATTGTTTATCCGATATATGTAAGTGCCTTCTTTTTCAGCACCGGTACGTGCATGTGGGCGCTAAACCCGATGGGTCCAGTACGTGGCCACATCAGCCATCATCATGAAAATAAGGAACAGTTGGACGCATTTGCCACGTACATATATATTGTGCACAGTACATAGAGCCACTTCATCCTAGAGCGATCCCATTTAGTTCATACTTATGCTAAGCATCAGTATTCGTGCCCTCGTACCTATATACTAGTAAGTGTTAAATATTATTTAAAATGACGAATATATTAAAAGAAATATAGAAACTATTATTTTCTTATATAATTAATAAATTTATACCTGAAAAAAAAAAAATCTTTTTAATATAATTATAATAAAAAAAATTTAACTTATAAATGTTTAAAAATAAGTTTAAAATACGAGTAAATAAATAAAAATAAATTAAGTAAAAATATAAATATAAATATAAATATAAATATAAATATAAATATAAATATAAATATAAATATAAATATAAATATAAATA